>FR989897.1:5622526-6872526 GCA_905404115.1 Pheosia gnoma | reverse complement strand
TAGGTACATTTCCTAGGTAGGAGGTTACGCACTTAGACCGGTCTAGCTCCCGACTTACAGACCAATAAGCCGTAACTACAATAAAAGGATACAGTACTGAGGTCAATATCCGCAGACTGCAACATAAGTAGAGTAAAAAGATTAACGGAGTTACATACAGGATTCCATCCAGTCGAGCCATCCAGGTACCAAACGTCTTGCCCGCTCAAACGGAAAAGAGCGTGCGTTATTTTATCTCGGGTTAATCATTCACACAAGATTAATGATCAAAATATGAATAAAACGTTCAGTCCTGTACCTGACCGTAAGCTCGTATGAAAGACGCGGCACGAAACATGTTCACTGAACATTGAACACTTCAATCAATATTTCAAATTATGTACAAGCGTTGCACACTTTTCACATACGGCTGTACCAGTGCCGAACAGGAGATAAGCTGCTATGCAAGCATATTAGCTACTGGACATACTTATACCCTGCAATGTTTTCGTAAAGCTTAATTTTAGTTAGTTATAGATTATAGTGCTTGTTCTCTAAACAAAAGATTTGCATGATAAGGGGAAATATACGAATGCTAATAGAACAATTTGTACAGGGCCATAAATATAGGACGATAACAAGGATTAGCGCATTTCGTAATCTCCTTAAGGTTGCATAGGAATAACATTACTAAGAATGAGCTAGGTACTCAATTTGTATTGTCTATGAGATTATATTAATTAAGTAGAGTTGTAGCCATATTCTGGGTTATATTTGAAGTCGTAAGGTGTTCTGATATGGTCTAGTACCATAAAAAGGTAACTAAACGTAATACTGAGATACAAATGTTAAAACTAGCTTAAAAAGCCAGACTAAATAGGGAATCTGATGGAAGAAAATGAATAAGTGACGTAATAAGTAATATTAGGAACAATTATTAATCAGGTACCGAACCATTTGCTAGTTAATCCCAATATTAGGATTTTATCATCTCATTAAACATAGCATTATTCTAGCCTCTAGCTAAAGCGATGTAATAAAATAACTTATTTATACGACAGATAAAGTATAACAGTCTTCATTATAAAAGTGCACAGCACATATTACCACTGACCACAATCCACGTAACATGAAGCCCATAAATAGACATCAGGCTCATCAGTATTAAAGTTCAATCTCCTGCGCACAATAAGAAGAATTAATCTTTACCAGACATCTTAGAAGGCAAAAACATCTCGACAACTTAACGTTTCCTAAGAATTCTGAACAAACCTTTTAATGGATTTGTAGATGACTATAAATATACTTAAGTTATTAAAACGCATATGTAGTCCGAGTTTATTTCTATCATTCGTACGTTAAAAGATGATACTGCGGTTAAGTTTAGTGGTCCTTGCTGCTATTCTAAAACTGATCGATTTTAGGAAACGGTGAAGTTGGATTCAAAATGATAGAGCAAGTAACTTACGATAATGTAACTATACGTAAAATCAACACATATATTCATAACCCAAATGACTGTTTTTTTTTGCTTAAACTAATCATCATACCAAGCTTCAATAAAATCAGCTTGGTAGTTTGAAAAACAGTTTTTTTTGCTATCCCGGGAACCCTCCCTCTTATTTTTGGGGAAAAAAGTATCCTAGTCGTTGATCTTGTTATATGCTATAACTATACCAAGTTTTATTAAAATCTGCCCAGTAGATTGAAGGTACAGTTTATTGGGTAACCCGTGCGGAACCCATTCGCGTTATTACTAAATCTACCTTGTGGAGATACTCCCATAGGGTTTGGTTAGAAATTGTTAGAGCAAAACATAATAAAAATACTACTTTACATACATACCTGAGCTGGGGTGTCATAATTAGGTGTATTTAGACATTTTTGTTTTTCTTATTACCTTCTTACTAACTAGAAACCATCGCATTACATCACAATATTAACACACTATAAACATATTGAACATGAATTAGGCAAGTAT
Source organism: Pheosia gnoma (assembly GCA_905404115.1). Lineage (NCBI taxonomy): Eukaryota > Metazoa > Arthropoda > Insecta > Lepidoptera > Notodontidae > Pheosia > Pheosia gnoma. Next base: position 6,870,566 of record FR989897.1, on the reverse strand, counting down.
AACCCGAAAATAATACACAAAGATAATTATGGAATAAAACTTACACATGGTAAATACTTATAAGTATGAGAAACAAATCTTGGGAGAAGATACTATTGTGAATAAATACAATAACTAAATTGGTTTAGCCTCAATTACTAAAAAATGTACGGCAGAGATTGTAGGATGTAGACAACAGAGGATTATAAAAAAATAAGATTTGATTATGATTAGTATGATTTTTTTACACGTAGATATTTATTTTAAAAAAAATGCGCCATCTAAGCACATGTGCTCGTTTGACGTTTCACTTATTTTGAGAGTTGGGACAAGTAGTAGGTCACAAACTTATTACCTCTATAATAAAAGTGCGCAATACCTCGTTATACATTGATTCATTAACGGTGTCCCTCACAAACTTGTAGTATGGAAAGAGACTTCCGTAACTCCTCGGCACTCTTAAGGCCAACATCAGCGGCCGCCGCTCGGCCATCGGTGCGGAGGGCCCAGACACATCTCTCCGAGACATAGCTTCGCGACGAACAGGATGCTAGTCCGATCACTTCTAACACAAAACATTGTGTGCCATCTCCACATTTGAACCGGGTATCTACAACGCACCTATGGTCTATTGCAGTGTAACTGCCCGCACTTTTTAATTAATCAATTGAAGGTACCTATCCGATTTTATTTTTGTGGGTATTATTCAATAAAACTATGTAGTAGACCCACGAATGGATAGCGACAACTGTGGAATTGATAAGATTTGTTTGAAGTAATAGCATTATACAAGGAGTGCTTATCAAGTTATCGGTTTATTTGTAGAGTCCTATGCTTCATATTTTACCGTACCTCCCTACCTAACGTTTACAGTTTGCTTACAAGCCAATAAATAAAATACTCACTTATTATTGTCATATATCTCATTGCTCTCCAATGAAATCCTCCATCAAATTATATTTGCAAGAGGATGGGCGTAAATATTCACAAAAAAATTATGAGGGAATACTATAAGCGCCATCTAGTGTAGATGGTAAATATTACAAATTAACCTCCTCGCCTGGCGCAGTGGGGTTAATCATTGTCGATACCGTGCGCGCGAGCATTCGTAAACATTATAGTACTATAAAAATGATTCTAGATGGCGCTTTTAACAACTACCCATAAAATATAGGTAGCTAAGGTAGACACACATATATATATATATATATATATTTATATTACAATAAAGATGTCTCAAAATAAGATGAATCACTTTTGTGACAGCTTTGTTCCTTTGTCCGATAAAAAATATATCGAAAAACTGACAAAAATTGATTGGGCACTATCAAATTTATTGTACGGCATTGATGATTTAACGTCGATCTTGATTTCACGTGACAATTCTATTATAATATATTCGATACAATTCAACGGATGCATGTATGATGCTAACTCGAGAGTCATGGGCTGGCTGAGTTATTTGATGTCACGTACGACCACAGACTTGTTAGAAAATTCAGAAAGGACACGGCGTGCGCTACAAGGAAAGCCTAAAAAAACTGATCTGATACTAAGCAAAAAGTTTGGTATGTGGTAACATTTACCATGTCAAATGCATTCGAAAAAGTGGCTAGACTTTGCTAATAGCAACGTAACGTCTGAACTTCTAAACAAGTCTGTGAGTACGACACGACGCTTACTGAAAAACAATGAACAATTGAATCATTCGTGTAAACCTTGAGTCATTCGCATTTGTTTATTATACCTACCTACATGCACAAAGCGAATGGACGCAAGATCAGTGGCTCAAGCAATCATTTTACATAGTTTTCCGTCCCGTTCACACCACATAATTCATAAATAAGTATGGCAGAGACAGCATGATTTCTCGATGACGTCTAGTAGATCAATGGGAATATGCATTTTTTTTCTTCCTGTAATTCCACCCAGGTAAAACCAGGAGTATGCTAGTTTTATACAAATATGATTATGGGCAGGCAATCCCCAATAATAAAGTATAATAATTAACAATAACAATGAATAAAATAAGTAGATTTTACCGTTTTTATCACTAGTTATTGCAAACAAAAGATTACGGACATGTCTGCACTGATATGTATTCGGTTAATATTTGCATTTCTCACGGACATAAATACACAAAACTAAAACAAAAAGCAAACGAATCTGAAGAAAGGCTTTACGTGAAAAATACGGACACCAACTGAATACGTATGTGAACACGCCCTTACACTTTTCTCAGTTTTCCGAACGAAGGGCGATTCAGGCATTGTCGGTGTGTCTATCCACAAGTTGTGTAAATAGCGATAGGAAATACAAACGAAACTAGACGATAACCCATATTGCTGCCCCACATACGAGTATCAGCCGGCAAAATAGGATTACAGATCATTGCAATTTAAGTTCATACGCAGTCATACGGAAAAATAACATGTTTATAGTGTCCAATGGACATGATGCGCTAGTGAGCGTAAAACAAGGCAAACCGTTTCGGGAGATGTTAAGATGATGTCACAATTAGGGAAATGACGCATAGAGAGAGATAACTAGGCGCTCATGAACGCTTAGTAACTATAAAAACCACCTCACCAAGCCCTGTATACCTATTTTGTATTTGAAAATGAATTCACCATCGTGCTTGTAAGCAATCAAGTAGAAGGCAGAGGTTTACCGCGCACACTCCCAGTCAATTCAAGGGGATTTCGGCCGACTACGAGGGTTGGCGAACTTTTCACGGTTTTCCAAAAATTGGTCTTCTCACGATGTTTGCCTTCACCTAGTGTTCAACAACTAATTAATCATGCATCTGCAAAAAGAGATGCGAGCCGGGGTTTGATTTAGCATACCATGTTTCCAAAGCAAGCGTTCAACCAAATTGGCAGCTTGAATGGAAATTATTTACTCAATACCTAACCTTGGGCTAGTATAACCTTCAACCGCATGGTTGATCATATTGATAAACAGTTACTGAATGGTCGGTCATGTAAAATTTTAAAGGAAGGCAATAGTCACGAGTTGACCGAGTGATATCATTGGTTGGTACTAAACTAATGTATATATAAATCGGTTTATTTATGACCAAATGTAATTATGTACTGAGGAAATGATGACCGCCATCAATATTCTTACATAACTAATAATAGTCTAACGATATTACAGTTTACTTGCAAAACACCGAATGTTTCTGTTTGATTGCTTATATCTATCTAATTAGCCGAAATGTCAGTCCTGCTTGAAATCTCAAGGAGGACTTGTGTCACTGTTTACATGTTTGAAGATACTGTTCATAGTATATATGTTTGAAGATACTGTTCATCAATAAATATCAATCTTAAAAATTTAGTATTGAAACGTAGATACACTACTAGTGCTAATAATATAAAATGCTCATACAATCCAATTCACAAATAAACATAATTTAACGTGGGTTTGATTATTATTAGGTACTCCAACAATTAGAGATACCTTCAATGACAAAAGCAAAACAGATCTTACGCTGATTACTCAGTTCCCGGAACGCCAAATAAGCGTATCACGTTGAGAATGTATCAAGAACATATCATACATAACACTTAAGTAAATATGGGTTCGTACTACGTACCAATTCCTATTCATAAAAGTATTATAAGAAGATATGATATGGGGTGCCTAAAGTCCACTTTTGTATTTCTGACTCGTTCATAAGCCTATGCTATCGAAACAACCGTCATAACAGAGAGATGTTAGCTACAATTATAATAAAACCATTTCCCTATAATGGATATGAACAAGTCACGCAATCACTCAGGTGAGTATAGTTACGCGGTTAGACCGCCAAAAGGTCTATAAAATTCACAAAAATGAAGGAGATTCGTGAAAATCGCATTTTTAATGCAAAACTTAGTCTTTGTTCTAACTATGACACTACGACATCTAACACCACAGCCCCCCCCCCCCCCCCCCGTGACCATGGTCACTGTAAAGCAGCCGAAACGTCGGGTACGTACCTAATAAAAAAAAACATAAAATAATCGCGATATAATCCGTATAATTAGTTTTATTTAAAACTTAGATTCATCTAACCTGAAACATGTAGCTCTAATACTGTACCTACCTTAGGGGGTACTGAGCGAGACTTATAAACGTTTATTCTGGAATGAAATATTTCCTTATTTATGTTGTAAATGTCACATGCTAATCCTTTATTTTATTAGGTTTATAACGCACTATTTTTATACATAATAGTTGAGTCTTAGAATTGCTACAAGCAAGCCAGAACGCAAAAAGAGTTGCTTTAGGCAGACAAATAAAATATAAGATGCCACAGACTTCTTGGGCCATATTTTTTTAACTAGTAAAACTATTTATGATGTTGGCCAATTTACGTTCAAGTCTACAAACACCATTCAATACTGATGCAATTAGTTATTATTGCACAAGTACCTACGCCAAAACGATTATAATTCCCGTCCTACTTACAAAGTTCTTGTTACTAAATACCGCAACCTCAGAGAAACCCATACAGCATCGGAAGATGATATTATAAGGATCTAACGACCTAATCTCTTCATTTTTAATTAAGTTAATCCAAAGTAACTGAAACACATTAAAATATTCAAATTGATCTTACTCATTTTTTTAGTTTCTATTTCAGTATTTCTGATTCAAAACCGGCCAAGTCCATCGTTAATAGCATCTTCATGAAACTTCTCACCTTTGAAACGTCGTCAATACTAGTTTCATGCTAATAGATGAATACGAAACCTAATATAGCTAATGAGTCACCACGAAGATGTTTGCATATGATTTTTAAAGTAATACGCTGTGATACAAAATGTAGGAATGTCTTGTGATGATGACTCCGAGTTGATTGTCAAAATTAAATTGAATGCACGCGACTCGTTCTCAGTAATTTATCAGAGTTGCGCCTTGTCACATGAGTACATTATCGTTCATAGCTGGATATAACCACATATTGTTATGCCTATATGTAGGTACGAAGTTGGCCCCTATTTATGTGGAAAGAGTTCCTTCAATTTCTAGTGACAGTACATTTAAATTATCGCATACATCGTTTCAATACTTGAATAAAAACACTTTTTTTAACTTCTATCTAATGGCCAACACTTCGTTGATGAGACCATTACTTTTATATAACGTGTTATGGATGAGAAGGTTAAAGAACTTCCAATGCTATCGTAAAACATCACGTTAATCGGGTACGTATCCGCCATACATAACAAAGCATGTTGACACACATTTGCGCCTCGTGGATATTGGACCAGGTATTGTCAGGTCAGTGGTGATTGCTTTGGGTACACCATTGTCATTACAATTTGAGATGATTTGACATTTGAATCTTTATATAACCAAAGTACGGCTAAGGTTTGAAAAGTAAAATCATGTTTCTTAAAGAATATACATGCGCAGTATCAGGTTGAGACACATGGAAGAAATTATAACATTATAAATCGTGTCTTTTCATTATTCCCGTAAAGTTTATATTGAACGTGTCTCATGACAATATTAGCTAAAATACGAAAATAATGGAACATAAGAACCGATTTAGGCCAATAAAAAGCGTCTTTAAAGCATTAATTCCTAAAAGAAACAAAACCATATTACAATTGTATCGACCTTATCGCAAATAAGTAACTTTATAAAAAAAACAAGCGTAATCAGACCGAGACAATGCATATTTTTTCCAGAGTTGGCTTATATCGACGACCTCTTATTGTAACCAACTGTTAAGAGGCAAGACCTTTAGAATTTAGAAAACCAGCCGTGGCCGGTTAAAACGTGATCATGATTATTTTCAATGAACAAAATCAAGGCCGTAAGACACAAAAAGAAAACAGTTATATTATGTGATTTACTGGTTACCTGGTAGGTACCTAACGTAAGTTTTGAATAGGACTTAAGTTTAGATGAGATGAGATTAAGAAATTTCAAGTCACTAAGTACTTATATGTAGAAGTCAGATAAAAACGGAAACAAAACAGACTTTCTTGCACGTTGCAGCGATACATTGCACAAAACAACAAAGATAAAGGAAAGATATAGACATGCCGTATTGCCGTGTGAAGAAGAGATATTAACCCACTTAGAATTTGTTAGAGAAATCTTGTGTACCTCATGTCCTTTGTTAGTTTCCGCACTCCAGATATCTCTCCAGTGGATTAAATGATGCAAGTGGTTTTTGTAGTTATGATGCCGATTAGGGTCTCGTTTCTTTCGGGATTCAGTGGGCGAGGGTGGAGCCGTCAGGGACTCCCGACGTGTTGCAGCCGATGTCACTACTACCGCTTGTAGTTGCGAATTTAGCAGACATTCCGTCTCCGGTCCCTCATCAGAGGATATGCTATCCGTTAGCAATCGTGCTGACCTCGACCCGCGTAGACCTTTGCTTGGACCACACTGGGGATCTTCTCTCTTCATTTTTCACACTGCTCACACATCACCAATGACAATAACAAACTAGTATACAAAGTCGAGTTATAGCTTGAGCATTGATAACATTTCGAAAACTAAGATGGTAATGTATCACAATGTAAGTGACGTGTTGCGCGGTCGACGGCACGGAGAGACTGCGGCGCTGGCGGGCGCACGTGGGCGACGACGCGACGTCAAAACAACGGCGCCGTGGTGACTCCTACTACTACCGCAACTGACTAGTGCATCGTAACTTTCACGAATTCCTTAATTTAGTTGGTTTCTTGCTAATGCGTTCCTCATCCATATGGTATACCATACCTTATATTTTAATGAACCTAACTCAACAGTAGGTGTATGTATGGCCTTTATTTAGATACCAGCTATGCCCGCGACTTTGTACGCATGGTCTTCAGCTTTTTAGCTGTCCTGGAGGATTCATTCCATTTTGAAGATTCAAAATGGACTGTCCACAGGGACCTGGTATGAATGATATCACCATGCCGTGTGTAGTAAAATCTGTATAGTATATTTTGAGATTAAGATCAATAGTTTTGTGCTAATCTCTTTCATTTTCTAACCCAAAAATTATCAAGAATGTTGATGTTGTTATAAGTTATCACTGCTATGTTTCATGAAAATGAATGCGCAAAAAACAAACAGACTGAGGTAATAGTCAGATTAAAAACAGGTGTCGGCCAAGTATCGAAAATAATGTTCTGTACAATTTTTTGTTACAACCAAATTTATTCAATGTACAAACTATAGTAGAAAAAAAATGAGATAAGTACAGACATGACAAATTTAGTCTTATTATATAAATTATATTAACTACCTGTCCTGGTGAACTTAGTACTGCCTCAGAATCAAATGTATTATCTTTATTATTATTGGTTTAGTGAATTTTTCCCATGTTTCAATATTTATTCTGCTATTCGGAGCAGATACAAAATCATAAAAATTGGCCCATTCATTCTTGAGTTATGAAATGGTGTAGCTAACACAACTTTGTTTTATTTAGGCATATGTACATATAAAAATATATACATTTATGTATAATTTCAGAAAAACATAACATATTAGAGCTTTTAAAACTGTGAAAGTCATTGATTAGGTATTTATTAATATTATAATAAATATTGTTTAGCTTTGATGAAGTCAAGATTACTAGTAAACTAGCAGTTATGAGAATACAATTCAGAAAGAAGTAAACTACTTATTAAACAAAATACCTTGGCCGGGAAATAAATTCTTGTAATTTGTATCCATTTTCTGTAACTGGTTTCTGAATGTTTTTTTGCTTTGACATTTTTTTCATACAAAACAACTTAAAATATTAATTATCTGCATGGGGAATACAGGTAATTAATAATTTCAAAGGGCTTGGCAGAGGAGCACTTATGGAGACCCATATATCACTAATAGTATAAGATCCCAATATAGTAATAGGACACAAAACTATGGGCATTAACTTAGCACAATTTCTACACAGAAAATTAGAACTGGACCATCCACTTGGACTAGTTACAATTTTTTCACAGATGGTTTGGATCAATAAAAAGTACTAGCCTACAACCAGTTCCTAGATTACCTAATTCAAGAGCTAAAATCTATGTTAATTCATAAGGAAAAACCATTAATTTATGAAGAATTGCATTTACCAAAATTTATTAAAAAATAGAAAAAGGAGTATAAAATTGATTGGGGATTTTTTTCAATCTTGATCACACTATGCAGTCAAGTATAAATAGGTAAATGCCTTCTAAGAAAATAAACACAAGTTGGATTTTGTAGCTTTTTGAGGAACTGAAATTTAGACTATAGATAATTATCCAACAGTCTTGATTTGCACATTGGGATTCAATAAAAAAAGAAAAAAAATTGGTGACACAAACCTGGACTACTACTACTACTAATTTATGAACACTTAATAACAACAAGTACAAATTATTTATAAGTTTATCCACATACCTACTTTAGATTGCTTGTCTAGATGCCGATTTTTAATTATTATCTATGTATTATTACTGAATGAAGTAATCAAATTAATTCTGACCATTTTCCGGGTGTTTTAAGATAATTTATGGACATATAATTAAAATTATCAATTCTCATATCTCTATTGCGAAATTATAAAAAAGCATTTAAAAGAAAGAAAAAAAATTACCACGAACCTGTATGTGTATGATGATCAATGTTGGAACATCGGCAACGAAACAACTACTTTATCATCTTATATTTACACGAGGGCGGTACACTGCAAACCTACTGATAATAATTACTCATTAATTAAGCATTTTCTTGAAATGATTTGATACTCTACAAAGCAATCCATAAAATTAAAATTCAATATACAATTTTTGAACTTTTGACTTTTGTTGACATATTATACTGAGCTGAGCTGACAGACTTCACTTTTTTTTTTTTTTTTTTTGTTAAATTCGCTCCTTCGAACAGGCTAAAGTCATTATGACCATACCGCCTCGTCTTACGTAGTTTGACAGACTTCACGTTGATATTTTGCGTTCCGATTCGTAAAACGCGCTGATGTCAATGATTCGGAGCGCTCAGTGTTCATTCAGAACCTCAAAAACCCAAAGTCCAAACCATTAATTTCTCGACACCACTAGGCTACGTATGCTACTTATGTTATTTTATAGTCTGTGATTTCAATGTCATGTCATCGTTCGTATTCGTATGTCGATCATGCGATTTCTTTTAATTATTTTGAATAAAAACAAAGATTGACCTTTGATTTCTAAAATAAAACTGCTTCTCTGTAAAATCAAATATTAACATTTTTGTTCAATAAATGTCATGACGCTTCCACAAAAGAAGTATTACAGACAACGTGCTCATTCTAACCCTATAGCTGATCATTGTTTTGAATAGTAAGTTTACTGATTGTTTTTTAGTTCCTCAAACGTAAATGTAATAAGTTCTCATATATTGAGGAATAATATTATGTTTTATTTTAGCCCGAGCCACCCCGACGATTATGACTGGACTGTTTTGTATCCTATATTGAAGAAGGACGAAAACAAACCTAAACGCGTTGAATTTTTAGATGTAGGATGTGGATATGGAGGTTTATTAGGTTTGTATAGTAATATGGATTGTTTCTCTTCAATTATTCCAGTTTGTATGATGATATTTTTGTTTTTCAGTAACCTTATCTCCGATGTTTCCTGACAGTGTAATGCTAGGCCTGGAAATCCGTGTAAAAGTTTCAGATTATGTGAATGACAGAATACAAGCATTACGGACCCAGCATGCAGATCAATATCAAAATATTGGTGTTCTTAGAACAAATGCTATGAAGTATTTGCCAAATTTTTTTCATAAAGGACAGGTAACACAATCAAATAAAATACTAAGTACTTATCAGTATAGTATAGTAAATCTCATCAGTAGTATCAGTATAGTAAATCTTCTAACTTTTGTATATTATATTATGTAGGGATTTATTGTATATTGTAGTGTAGGACTCATATCATGGAAATAAATCATATCTTATACATTAACCAAAAGCAGTGCTGTCTACCAATGTATCTGTGAGTCTAAGGCCATACTCCTGAACTACTGAATGATTTATTTTCCAGATTTTACAAGTCTGCATTGGATTTTAGGAATTTAACTTTGCAGAGCTAAGTTGTTTATAAAAAAGAATAATAACTTATTTATTTAATGATATTTTTAACAGATTTGAATAATTGGCACAATATGTACAACAAGAAAACCTATAAAAATTAGAAATGATAATATAAAAACTTATGACCTATAATTTTCAGCATTTAACAATAGTTAAGCTAGCAGTACTCAGTATATTAAAAGACAAGCTATGTTTCAGATATTTACTGATGTACATTACCTACTGATTTTTACTATATTATTTTCAGCTTAAGAAGATGTTTTTCCTTTATCCAGATCCACATTTTAAAAGAGCAAAACACAAATGGAGGATCATCAACAAATGGCTACTCTCTGAATATGCTTATGTTCTTGCTGAAGAGGTAATATTATGATCGCACTTAGCAGCGCACAATATTTAACATCTTTTTATAATGCTAATAAGCTGCAGTGTTTTCTTTAAATTACCATTTATGATTTCAGGGCATTGTATACACAATTACTGATGTGAGAGATTTAAATGAGTGGATGGTGTTACATTTTGAGGAGCATCCCTTGTTTGAAAGGATACCCCATGAAGAATTGGTAAGGTTCTTCCTATTTTAGATGGTAGATGAGAGTGATAGTAGACTATTTCCACCAATTATAGTATTTAGATCTTGCATACCGCACATCTAAAATGATAAGTTAAATGTGCCACTGTTTTCTGGGTCTACTTCTGTGATGATATCTGTGTTCTGGGCCCCATTTTGTGTTAAGTATAGTTATCCTTATTCCAATTGTATGGCAGGCAGTAGTAGTCTAACTTTAAGATTTCTTTTCAGAAAGGAGATCCAATTGTAGAAAAATTATATGAAAGTACAGAAGAAGGTCAAAAAGTGTCTCGAAATAATGGAGATAAATACATTGCTGTATTCAGAAGGATACCTGATAAAAAATAAGAGGCAGATCTTTTACAAACACAATTATTATTTTGTTACTCTTACACAATAAACAAATTGTTGAAAAAACAAATATATATGTTATTATAGAGTTAACATTACACCGAGATATAGATGCTGTTATGCAAAAAATTACTTATTGGTTAACTTCTTTTCCATAAGAATAACCCATCTACTAAGGGGTCGCGGTATATTTAAATATTTACGCATATGTCCTGCAGCGCCTATTAGCCAATTCTTCCTCTCTACCCACGTTTTGTGCGACAAAAGTGAAAATAGTAGTGAAGCCCAGATTTCTGGCTGATTTGGGTACATGTGAAGTCCTTTTTTAGCTAATAATAATGATTTTACATGATCGCCTGAAATATGTTCACCGACACTAGCAGTAGCTAGCATTTGCCCAGCGTTGCAGTCATATTCGCCATAATGTGCTAGACACAAGGCCTTCTGAGCACAGCAGCTAGCAACCTTCGCCCTTGTACCTGTAGCTCTGAGACAATATTGTGCCATACAAAACCATAAGAGCGCATCACTAGGATGATCATGAAGGCAATCACTTAAAAGCTTTATAGCTTGTTCCATATTATTTTCAGAAACAAACAAATAAGATTTCAAAAATCCGATATCATATCCATATTCGCTGTCTTTTTCATATTTTCGCAACTCACTTAAAGCCAATTTGGATAAGCTTTGGTCAGAGTGTATCAGACCCAGAGAACATATAGCAAACAAGCTGTGTGCTGTTGGTTTCTTTTGCGATATTTGAATGCTATGGAACAATAGTGTCTTAGCATCATCTGCACCCTTATACATGTATACTATACCAGCCATAGCGACTAGAAGATTCGCTTTCTCATCATCTTCATTGCTTAACCAATGAAGTGCAGTATCATAAACTGAATAAGCTTCTTCGTAAAGTCCTTTCTTGTATAAAGCCAAAGCTAAGCCTGTAGTGGAATTGAAACTAGCTTCAGTTATAGCTTTGTATATTTTAATTGCTTCGTCATATTTTTCAATTCTTACAAGTGCCCTTCCAATATTAAGGAGAATTATATTCTTTTTGTCTTCTTCTGCATATTTAAATGCCAGTTCATAAGACCGCAAAGCTGTATTTATTAAGCCATATCTCTCTTGCAATATTCCTAATATATTGTAGGCACACGCATTATGAGCATTGAAGTTACAGAACCATTCAACTAAGTCAATGGCGTAAGGGATTGCATACAGACCATCGATCACATATTTAGATTCAGGATCTTCCTTGTACTTGTTATTTTTTAAAGTGCGGCATACCCAGTCTGCATACCCAAGTGCACTTTCTGGATGATATCCCAATCTGGAAGCATGTCTAAACAGATCCATTGCTTCCTCTGCGCGAATTTCTTCTGCTATTAACCCTTGACCAATCCAACTTTGTGGGTATGAGGGTAACATTGATTGACCACGCCAAAAGCAATAGTTTGCCAGTTTGTATAAATTTAGCTTTAAATACAATGCACCCAAATTGCACCATATCCTTGCAACAGACCACTTTCTTGTTACTAAGAGAGCTTTTATAAAGCAATGTTGTGCAATTTCAAACTTTTTTTCATGTAGACATATTTTCCCAAGCAAGTTCCAATTTCGCCAAATATTAGGTCTTTCTTTAATTGAGTTTATTGTTAATTTAAGGGAGACATTACAGTTGTCCACTTTTTTACTTTCATAGTAATATGATAGATAAGCTGAAGCCAAATCATATGATGTAATCTTCTGATTTAATTTTGCTATGTAAGAATAACAAGCAATTGCTTGTGGGAATATATCAATTTTGCCTTTCTTGGTTACTTCATTATTACTTTCCTTAGATAGTTGGGCAATATAAACATAGGAATATTGATCTGGTAGTTTAGTAATAAACATCAAGTTGTCTGCTAGGAGCTTCCAAAAACATGAAAACTGTTTTTGTTTGGATAATGCTTGCGTTATATAATCAATTGAATTTTGTGCACAATCTCTAGCAGTACCATACACTTTAGCCATGAATTTTTTTTTTGCAACTCTCATCCAAGTTTCTGCAATTCCCTTGAGTGCCAAAAATGAGTATGGATCAATTTTAAATACTTGTTCAAATGTCGCTATTGCTTCCGCATATTGAGTCAACAGCGAATAGATATATCCAATCCTTGTTAGACAATGGGCAGATTTGCTTGGGTCTAATGTCATAACACGGTTGTATGCTCTCAATGCAGATGTAAAGGAACCTCGTGAATAATATGCATCAGCTAAACATTCAAATGCAACTGTATCGTTAGGATTGTCTTTGATGACATTGCGAAAATTCAAAATAGCATTTTCCCATTCCCGTCTATTTAAATAGTGTAGACCTAATCTTAAATGTATCCAAGCTTCATTTGTTGAAATATTCTTTGTTAATGTGTTGAGTAGTTCAAAATCTGCTTCCTTTTGTTCTAGTTTGATATACATTTCACTTAATCTCTTTGCAGTGGTAGTACTTAATGGATTTAGACTATATGCTTTCTCATAGCACTTTTTAGCTTTTTCTAAATCACCTTTATGCTGATAATAAAAGTGACCTATGTATAAAAATGTGTCAGCATGATCTGGATTGAGTTTGGCTGCTTTAAGTAGATTTACAAGGCATTTATCAAACTGATTCAATTGCCAATAGGCTTTTCCTAAATAAAATATGCAGAGTGAACTGTCAGCAGAGCCATCTAAAAGTCTAACTACTACTTCATCATACTTTTCTCTTTTCAAAAGTAAGAGGGCCTGTAGTTCCTTGTTGTATTCTGTGGTTTTTAAAAGTTCCATAATATGTTCTGTAGGTTCATTGACTTCAATATAGCACTCTGCAAGACTAACTAATTCAATTGTTTCTAAATATTCTAAAGGTATCTCCTTTGCAATCACCATTGACTGCTCCCATTTCTGTTGTTTAACTAGAGCCAAAAATAAAAATCTCTTTAGAACAATGGTAAATTTTTCGTCCTTCACTTTTGTTAGAAAATTAGCAGCAAGCTTTTGAGTAACACCCCATTTCTTCAACATTATTGTGCATTTAATAATGAAGGTGGCTTCAGTCACATCTGCCTCATTATAATTAACCAATGGGACACATAGTTTATAGGCTTCTAAATATAATCCTTTATCATAGCAAATCATGCTCTTTAGGAGGCTTGGATATTTAGAGTTCATAATACCTTCACCAATCACATCTATATGCTTTTCAATATTAAAGTGGCAAAATGACATGGTTTCAGTATACTTCATACATAATTGTTTGCAAAACCATTCTCTCAGCAAAACATTTGAAGAAAAAAAATTAAGATTAACAATTTGCTGAGCTGCAGATGCGAAATCTGAATTCTGGATCATCACTTTGCACTGCAATATTTCTAATGAATCATGAGGCTCTTCAGAATACATTTTCATTAATGATTTTAGAACAATTGGTATATTTTCTTCTTTGCATTGAATATCAGCTTTCAAGAGTTCCAAAATTTGGTTCTCAGCTGCTTTGCTTAAATTGGTATCTATGTTTTTATTCAGGTAATTTACCAGTAGACTGAGGGATTCATTGCTTTTTAATTGAAGCCCAAGTTGGCTTACCTTTGATATAATTTCTAGCGCTTTCTCTTCTTCTATTTGAAGATTTAGTATTTCATTGTAAATGGCAAATAACTTAGTTTTGTCAGAATTATTTTCTTTACGTTCATAAAAGTTAGCTAATCCTAGCCATCCTAGTGGATGATCTGGTTTGTTGGCAATAGCTTTTTGGTATGCCAATGCTGCTTGATCAGAGTCTTCAAATGATTTTCCAAGTAAGATCAAACCAAAATAATTATGTTTATCTTTTCTCAATATATTTTTACAACACTCTTGGGCATCTTTAAATTTTTTTTCATCTATAAGTCTCTTTGCATCTTTCAGCATGTTTTTAATATCAGCCATCTGGAACGCAAAAAAAAAATCAGGTGAAAGCTGTCAGGAACAGACTAGGTACTTGATAATTTAAAATGTATGTCATTCAGATAGCCACTGATCACTAAAATATATTGGTATATCATAGCCAGCTCAGAATTCGATTTGCATAGGTATTGTTAGGATACAGGAATGTGTATAAGCACTGTGACACGAGATGAAAGATACAGGTAGTGAGGAGCTGATCTGAGATTCCTTTTAATTCAATTTTAATTGCCTTATATGAATAGCTATGGTCAATTTGATCCGGTAGCCAGTCCACAAAGCGCATATATAGTGGTTAGAAGCTTCGAATATACCTTGCTTAGAAGCCGGAATCAGTAATCTCGTTCCACACTTAATAGTATTTTATAAAAATACTACCTCGGAAACTATATTGACGGATACAATCACAACAAGGTGTATTTTCTATTTTATAATCCAGATTCCAGAACATAGAGAAGATCCGAAATATGGGGAGAGGGAATCGTAGAGCTACTTTCTCTATTGGGGGAACTACAGATGTATGCCTATATTAATTATTATGTATTATCTATGTAGCCGTGCGTAGCATTCACTGACGTCCATGATACAAGATATTATGTATTATCTATGGATACAAGTACGCTATACAAGTATACATAGAGGTCAGTGGTAGCATTATTTTTTTTATGAGCACGGGTATGACAGCGTGATGACAGCTCATACAAGGGCTATCCCCGTAGTAGGGGTGTCCACTTCGAAAAAACATCGATGTTTTTTTTCGATGCGATACATCGGAAGTGTGCATCGATGTCTTCCGATGTATCGGTAAGAAACATCGATGTTTACTGAACATCGAGTACTTTTTGTAACATTACTTCACAAAGCCCTCACCTAGTCAAACCTCTGACATACCATGCAAACGTCAATTTATAATTACATAAATACTACTCCTACACCTGGGCCCCAAGTCTGTTAACACAATCGATTTATAATCGAACAGCAACCGCATAGTAACTGTCACTTTTGACAGATATTGTATGGGATATCTGTCAAAAGTGACAGTTACTATACGGTTGCTGTTCGATTATGAATCGATTGTGTTAGCAGAATTGGGGCCCAGTACTGTCCATGTCTGCACATTTATCGCGTGTGTTCAAGGACGCTGAATGTTCAAGAAATCTATAACTAAGAAAATAAAACTGTTTATTAAAAAAGTAAAAACCATGTATGAGAACAATATTGATTATAGTATGACAGTACTAATGAAATAATATCATCCTCAACTTTAAACACCCTATTTCCAGTGTTCTTCTGATAAACTTTGCAAGAACAAAAGTTTATCTAAAGGATTTCCCTCGAGTCGATTTCTTTGTTGGTTTACTTGGTTTTTGTGAGACAGCAAAAACAGCCGTAGAATTCAGTGGGTGTTTTTTTTTTTTAGTTTGGCATCACCATAGGTATTTTGCTAGTGTCAAGTAATATACATTATCTCAGTTTTCGAGCATATGAACAGGCCCAAAAATTAGGCCCAAGTAAAATTACCCCCCCCCCCCCCCTATCCCTCAATCAGTAAAGTGACGGATACTTTACTGAAAGATTTTTTATGGATTCTTTGTGACAAACTGAAAAGCCAAGTTTCTTCACTCTGTTTCCCCATACCAACCCATAATAGTTAATATTCAACTTATATCACTCACTATTACTCGCAGGAACACTAGTTTTAGAAATTAAATCATAACTGACGCCATGACTTTTGAGTTTCCCGCTAAAAAGTCCGGGTTATGTTTTTATTTTATTATCTAACGCGCAGTATAGCCAACATCAATTTCTAAATTCGGCCTAAATAGTTCGCAGTCCAACCAGAGCGTTCAAATATTACATAAACACAGAAATAAGATTCCGGATCCCGCTGCGTTCATATAAGTTTAAACAAAACAGGTTTGAAGTAAAAAAAAAAAAACATATTTTAAAACAAATAGAAAAAGGAAAAAGTTTTTTTTTGGTAATGATTTAGAAATCAAACTGAGTTTTCATGAAAATAACTGGTTATCATTGATTCGATGTTTTATGAAAATACATCGATACATCGAGTATATCAATAACCTTTCAAAACATCGGATCGATTCGATGTATCGCATTGTAAACATCGAGTGGTTTCGATGCATCGATGTATATCGAATATCCCTACCCCGTAGGCTGGAACAAGGCTCTCCCAGATATCATCATGTCACATCCATTATTTTATTTATAATGTGTATTTATTGAATGTTTTATTGCTATTAATTACTTGAAATTGGCAAAATACCCGCGAAGTTGCGGGTGAGGCCATTTGCATATCCATTTTATTTCATCGCACTTCATTTCGTAAAAAAAGAAGAAGGCTCTCCCAAACAGTAGCTTTGGATCATAGATTGAGAACATTGAATATGAGTATGAAGGTAGTGCTGCTACAGGTGCAAAGACGAGATGCCTCGATATAAAATATCGTAGACTAACAAGGAAAAAGTATTGCTAAAGTATCATACATATAATACGTAAAATTTGTTTGTCTGTGGTCACCCAGGCATATTATTCAGATTATTTTACCATTAGGTATACCGGGTATACCACCTTACGAATGAAATGTCAAGTTAGTAAACAAAAACATGTTCTTTTTTACTGTGGCTATGCGGGCCGGCTTCGGGACTTGTTTTATTTGAGCTGATTCTATTGGGTTTTAGAGTATTATTAAACATTTTCTAGTTTACCTAAATCGACATAAGTACGTTAATATTCACTGTTATACTTCAAAAGTTATAATATGGTGAGCAAAGTATAAACTATGGCTGCTGCTGAGATTCTGTCCATCTACATCAAGAAGTTGAGTAAGTACCTACTTACCACTTAATAGTTTTGAATAACTACTCCTATTTTACATGCTCTGTCTTCGTTGTTATATTTAGGCCATCCATTGCAAGAGATCCGTGAACGTTCACTTCAGTTGCTAATTGCTAAATTAAAATTGGGGTGGGAGTTGGACGATGAATTATCAGGAACAAGACAACTTTTAGAGGCGCTGCTGGCGTGGTTCCATGCGCAGCAACCCTCTTTACAGCGAGAGGCACTTGAGTTGCTACTTATAACTGTAAAGGTATGTTTTTAAGGTGCTAACATTTATGCAGTCCATTTATCCATCAGCTGGAAGTCTGCAACTGGACATAGCCTTTCCCAATGACATTTGCATGTTATGGCCCTTGTCATTACTGTGATGACATCAGGCAGGTCATTATTCCAACTTATTAAGGGCTGTCCTTAACTATGTGTTCTGGCTTGTTGTTGCCTCAGTTATAGAACCTTACTACCCTTAGCTTGCTAAAGTAGTTGTTGTAATCATGTATCTTTTACATATTTTAGACTAAATCAGGCACCTATATTGCTAAAGAGTTTGGCATAGCAGCTATGATATCAAATTTGATTAAAGTAAGAGATAAAATTGACGTAAATGCATTGGATGTGTATGAAGATGTGATGGAAACATTACGATTCATACACACAGTTGAATCTGATGACAATGTGGCTATACCTCGCCTTTCAATACCTGAACTTACAAGGTTGGTAGATTCAATAAAATGTATTCATAATTACAATTAAATTGTTTGCTTGCAGTTCGTAATTTTATAGCAGCTCTTGATTTCTATTATAAAAATAAATTTAAACTTGTATAAATAAAGTACCAACCAATTTAGTTATGGTGTTCGTTCAAATAAATTAAACATTTTATTTATTTATACATACTCATTATTATTTAAACTAACTCATATTGGGAGCTTTTATATTTTTAATTATGGTTGCCTATTAACAGAGTTACATGGAATATTGTAAATTCCATAGCCAATCCCTAATTTAATAAAGTAATAATTAAAATTAATGTTTTTCAGTAATTTTAGTTCTGAAAGTGAAGAAGGTTCAAGTAGTGGCTATTATAACTTGGGGCCTAATTTCCAGTCATCAAAAGAGACATCAATATCTAATGAAGAGTCTGATAAGGGCAAATACAGGAAGTATGTTTTGCTCAACATTTCAAAAGGATTATTTTTTATGATCAATGTGCCTAGAAAGCATTCCTAACAAACCTAATAGTTTTTAGTCATAGAAAAACAGGCTGTCACTGTCATTCCAATTCATTGAAGCTGTGCTGTGAGTGGAACAGAACATGCATGCGTTACAATAATGTTACGTAAAAGCATTGTGCTTGAGGCAAGTTTGCTCAACTAACATGACAGTATTTATTATATTTTTCTAGCACAAATACAGCAGACGGTATCAGAGTCCTTTTACTGCCTTGGTTGGAACTGTGCCCATCTGACAAAAAGACACTTCTGCTTATAGAGGATGCATTGAAGATATTGAAATCCACCAGAAGGTGCTGTAGATTCATTCGCGATGTATTCTTACGAGATTTCCCGGCGGAAATCTTTCTCAATCGACCGCAGATAATAACGGTAACATTTTATAAGCTAATTATTCAACTAGATCTAGCCTCTAATTTCGTTAAAAATAGGTAAATAAAATATGTATTGTAGTGTTCGATCGATATCCTTTACTACACTTGTGGAGGAGACCTTATTCCATAAATTTCCGTCCCAAAGACTCAAATGCGTATATTGTAGGTAACTGGAACTAGGATCATTTTAGTTTATCAATATCCTGATTGTCTCAGTTGATAGTGACCTTGCGTTCTGTGCTGAGGGCCCCAGGTTTGAATCCTGGTATGGACAAACTTTTGGTGATGAGCACAAATGTTTTTACCTGAATCATATACTGAGCAATATACTGGGATCGCACCCATCCACATCCACAATTCAAGGGTTGTTTAGTTTGGGTGTTGTACAGTTGGTGTGTTTGTCGTGATATTAATCTATAATGACCAAAGCACACTGAAAGACCAATCAAGCGAATCAGAACTCAATATATTCGCTCAATGACCACATGGCAACATTTACAATTAACATCCTAATTAATTCACAGAGTTTGCTGGCAATATCAGAGGGCAACCATGGCGGGCGACCTCTTGAAGCGCTCCTAGTGCTATTGTGCATAACCCGTGCACTACGCATGCGAATTTTACAGCTGTCGTCCTTGGAACTTATACATGACTCTAATAAGGTACTTACGTGTTGCGTTGCATTATCTTTTCTGAAGTTCTGATTAATTAGTAAAGTATTAGTAGTACCTAATAGTACATTTTTATGAGTAATATCCAAGGATATATTACATATACACCTATACCTGCATATGTATATATATCTGCAATATTGAAATTTAAATATTAAAACATAAATAAATATTTATTTTAGAGTATAGACGATGAAAGAGACATAGATGATGATTTGAACATGGAATTGGAAGAGATAGCCGGAGAGCGGCGCCTGCGCACCCCGTTCGAAGACGACAAACTAGCGACACTCAAACAGCTGCCCGCGCCGGTTTACGCGCTGGACACTATGCACGCAATACTGTCCACAATGACGAGGAGTGTAGTTGTAGTCGATAAAATCGAGTTGTTGGATATGGTAAATCATGTAACCGTGTTTTGTTCATCCAGAATACTACATTAAATCGTATAGAATAAGGATCGTGATAACATATTCTTTTTATTTCAGAAAGAATTGAACACATGCTTATGTTTGGTCGATAGTCTCGTTCAATTACTACTTGAGTGTGTTAGCGAAACGTTCTGGACTATGGATCACAATGCTAAAACTCATAGAGATATCGCCCATAAGAGTTGTATGGTCATGCGGCTATTGGGAGACCTTTTAACTAAATACAGGTACCCATTTAATGTTTATGGAAACTGCGCTTTTTTTTAGCAATAATTTATGAAGTCAGAATTTCGATGTCGATTTAAAAAATAAACAATACAATGACAATCGTAATTTTTTGTGAAAATAATAATAATTTACCAATCAAAAGTCAAATAATGACTACATGCGGTAAAGAATCACAGGTTACACACAAACCTATATTATGTCCACAGTAGTTTGTTCTTCTGTTATTTCAAAATTATTATTTTTTTGTAGGAAATCTTTCTTTGAAGACTCTGACAGGAGTGATCACCGCGTAACTTGGTTGCGGTTGGTGATGTGTGCGGCGAAGCTATTGCACTGGGCTCGCGACTCCGCGCTCCCGCCATCTTCCTTGGTCGCGGCGTTGCAAATAGCGCTGCTGGATCCTTCCATCGAATTGTTTTACCCTGACTTGAGTAGGGAAATTGAAGCCGTGTTACAGGTATGTTGTTAATATTATGCTTATTGTAAACTGGTAAACGGATATCCTATACTACACTAGAGAAGTGCCTCTATTTCATAAAAATGCCGTTAAAACGAGACAAATGCGTTTAAAATGGCAGTTTAGAAATAGAGTCCTAACATTCGTTAATTGACGACCCAATTGGTTCAGTCGATAGTAACTCTGTTTTCTATGCTGAGGGTCTCGGGTGCAAATCCTAGTAGGGGTAAACTTTGTGTTATGAACGCGAATCTTTGTGCGCGAGTCATGGATGTTGAATATATGTATTTATATCATTGTTTAGTGCCCAAAATACAGGAAATCCCAGTTTAGGGCTAGCTGTGTCCAGAATTTAAAAACCTGTAATTCGTTTTCCAGAATACTAGATCAACTGTAGACCAAGAGTATAAAAGTAAATACAGAGAGCTGAAAAAACTATTTATCAGCATGGACGAAGCGGTACAATTCATGAAGTCTAAAACCAATCATCAATCAAAAAATATACTTACCTGCATAAAGAATTCGTTGCCCGTATTAGAGTTATTCCAAATTGATACTTTTCTCCTTGAAATAGCGGATATTTTGCTGAAAAGGTCGAAAATTCTCGATTTTGACGACACAGATTGGGGTGCGGCTCGCAGTATTGCTCTGAGCTTGATGGCGCATAACGTAGAGTGGGTGGCGGCGACATTTTACAAGCACATGGCCGAGATGGTCAGATCGGTTCTAGTGGGAGACGAAGCTCAAAGCGGCAACGAGAAGTGTCTCACTTTGTTGTACGATGTCGGGATATTGACCGAGATTTGTTGTCATGGAATCAATTCTAAGTCCAAAGACGTAAGTATCAAAATACCATAGCTACATAATTCCAGCCCTTCGCAATGCGAGGGGGATCAGGCCATAGTCCACCACGCTGGCCTAGTGCGGGTTGGCGGACTTCACACATCTTTCGAGGGGTTCTCTCAGACATGCAGGTTTCCTCACGATGTTTTGCTTCACCGTTTAGCAAGTGATAATCATGGTTGAAAATGTGATTCGCACATGAAATCCCAGAGGTGCGAGCCGGGGTTTGAACCTGCAATCCTCGTTACCGAGGCAAGCGTTCTACCAACTTTGCTATCACTGCTATATGCATAGCTACATGTATCAGTTATAATTTGTTAACATACCTCAATTTCATAGTTCTCATTATCGTCTTACAGGTATCTGAATGTTCGTCGGATATAATGCTATACTTGTTGCGTGGACGCCTCGTGCTCAGTGAGGGTTGCTGGTGGCGACTGCTAGCCTGCTTATTGCCTGTTCTACCGTTGTTACACGTTTATGCCGAACATGACACCCAATTAGGTAAGCAACAATTATAAGTCTAAAGTTAGAACTGCACTATACTATATGCGCGCGCGCAACGGCTTGTTATAGAACTACAGCGTTGCGGCCGCTATACTGCGGTTTGAGTGCACGCTTCTGACATAAGGCGCGTCGCATTTATGCCTACGTGAATGGGAAGAGAATGGGTGCTACTACCAATTTTTGCCAATTTTCCCTGCTTTCTGTGCCGAGGGTCCCGGGTTCGAATCCTGGTACGGATAAACTTTGTGTGATGAGCACGAATGTTTGTACCCAAGTCATGGATGTTTAATATCTATATAAGTAATATATACTGCGTTTGCCCCCAGTCCATTGTACGGTATCTATAATACAAGCGTTGCTTAGTGTGGGGTCGTAGTTGGTGTGTTCATCTGGAAAAAAAAGACATCATTATCAAGGAGAAGATGAGTTTATGTTATATTGTAGTGAGATGTTTCAGGTAGAGCGGTGTGCAAGTCCCTGGAGTGCGACATAGCGGAGTGCATGGGTGTGTCCATGGTGGAGCTGACGATGGGGCTGGTCCGGCTTATGTTCGTGAGGTGTGTCGCGGTGCAACTCGACGCGGCGCACACTCTGTGCCGACTGTTAGGTCAGTGAACTTGTACGTGTCGGTAACACCGACCAATTCTCTGAGAATCTTCGTGTAATGTCTGTATTATAGACAACTGAACTCCTCCTATTTTTATCTTTCGATTAATTTCGTGCGGGTTCCAAGACAATTAACTTTATCCCGGGACTCGCCGAGGGTCAAACCTCGGTGTCTTCATTGGACACCATTGTAGATCCTGGCTTACAGGAGTAGCAGTGGTGGGAGTGTGTGGTGGGCCTAGTGTACCCAAATTATGCACAGCAAAAAATAGTAATTCTATCGCTGTTGTTAAAATATTTGAACACTGTAATATCGTCCTTATTATAATTAATTTTTAATTAAGTAACTAACTAAATTAGTTATTGCTTTTTGTTGTTAGATGATGAGCGTTATTTGCCACCGAAAGAAGCTCTACGAGCAGACGTGTTATTGAACGCGTTGCGCAGAGTTAAACCGCAGGACTTCAATATAGATTTATCTAGCTCCATATCGAAAACCCCACAGGTATTTATGATGTTAAGAAACTACTACCTACACCCTTATAGATAAAACTCAATAAAGAAAGAAATAAAGTCTGTTTTTCTTTGTCAAGACGACAGGTCTCACACAAATATTGGACGTGTTAAAGCAAGACATAGTTCTCGACGAGCACGGGATGCAGTTCGTAGCGCGTTCGTCGACACAGCCTACGTTAGAGCCCTCGTTGCGGCGCAGCACGTTGCAGCAACTCGCTGTGATGTTGCGGCAACAAGACATGCACGATACGTTCGTGGAAGATGACGGCCTAAAGGTTATTGTTGCCACGCTCAGGTAAATAAATCTATTGAGTGCCATATTGAACATTCACTAAAAGTGTAAAATTTGAATTCAATTCACTTGTCCAAGATATATTAATGTTTTGGTTCGTTGCAGAATGTCTCTGATGGTCGACGATTACCTGGCATTTCCGGAGTGTGCAATAAGTTGCGTGTCCATACTGAACAGCGTTTGCTTTGCTTGCCGCCATACTTTAGCCAAAACACCAGATTTGCCTAAGCTATTGTTGAGAGGTGAGTATCGCGAAACATATTTTTTACTCCAGAGCAAGCTATGCTTGTATCGTTCAATAATTCGTTCTCCAATAGTAAAATGTTTCTATATAAGTTCCAAGTGTCTACTCTAAGGCATGTCAAAGATCTCATGTTACAAGCTTCTTAACTTCACTTAATACACTTGACCCTCAAGATTATTCATATAGTATACTTTCTTTACAGTGATTTTAGTATTTCCCGCAAATGACTCAATAGTCACGATGGCTGCGCAAGTCCTGGCTTTAGTGTCTTGGTCGGGCTTCGCTCTTCAGGAACTGGACTCTAACAGACATCGGGTACCCGCTCTGCCTCACAGTGTGACGAGTCGAACGACACTCCCCTTCAGAGCCAACAGCTATTGGAATACCAGCCCTAATGCCGAACATTCTTACGTAGGTAAGTGGGTACGGTACGGTAGGTACGCGCCACGCCTGTCGAGGCCTTCTGCAAACGATACCTCCTTACGCCGAGTTCAGGCCACAACAGACGCGGCCGTTGCCCCCACCTGTGGGCCTGTCGTGACGCGGCCTGACACAAATCAGGCTATGGGAGCCAAACTTTTGGAAGACAATCCGTGGAAGACCATGGTCTAACGATTTTAATGGCCACCCGAAGATCCACAGGTCTCAATGCCGGCTACTGATAAAAGGTACCTTTATAGAAAAGATAAATGAGAATTTCGAAATATTCCTTATACAGTATTTATTCGTTGAGTTGTTCTACCTTAATTACTCTAACTTATAAGCTGTCTCAATCTTTGTCTGTAATTTTGTACTGGTTTCTTAATGTATGCCACTGTACCTTGTGTTCCGGATGTGTAAAGCTTTTATGGGCGGTGTGGGTGCATATGATCGAATCGTAAATTATGCCTGCGATTAATTCGAGAATGTCGCGTCGGCATCATTATGCAGTTCACGCGTCCACATTTAACATTCTCAAGGATGTTATCAGATTTCCCGTTTCCTTTGTAGTTGTTGCTATACTCCTAGATTTATAACGACGCGACGTTGGCACTTGGATTGTAATGGTGCACGATTTTATGCATGGTACATTGTTCCACTTCATTACATCCAGTTTTTTGCAGATGTATAGGTACCGACGTAGTAATTGGCGAAATTATAAATTACTATTACAATAGTTAAAACTTAATTATCTACTACTAAATGAAAAAGCGTGAAGAACATAACAAAGACACAAATAATGCATAATTTATACAAAAGGGTAATTAGGTATTAATATAATCCACTAAGCCAAGGACATCGAGTCTGTTGAATTTGAAAATGTTATTATTGAATAAAATCGAAGGGACAATATAAATAAATAAATGGACCTGGATTGGAACATAACATAATCTTTAATCATAGTGTCACACATTGCTTGTCTAATCAAAGAGTAGGTCCTATAATTGTCCTAGATAAATAAAAATGTAAGATCCCCATTACGTTAGAATGGCTCCTGGGCGAGGAGGAGTGGCGCGCCGCGATCCGCGTGCGCTGGTGGTGCGGGCACGCGGGCCGGCCGCGGCCGCACGCGCTGGCGGCCGCCCCCGCCCCGCCCGCCCCGCCGCCGCTGCGCCCCGCGCCGCGCGACCTGGCCGCGCTCCAGGCCGCCTGCCCCATATTTAGCTGCACCAAGGCATTGCTGGCACTGGAGAACGCTACCTCGCATAAACAAGTCATTGAAGCAGTCAATATATTGGAGAGGTTTGTCTCTTTTTAACCGACTTCAAAAAAAAGGAGGAGGTTCTCAATTCGGTTGTATTTTTTTTTTTTTTTTTTTTTTTTTGTTTGTTACCTCATATCTCCGTCATTTATGAACCGATTTGGAAATTTATTTTTTGATATGAAAGGATATGCTTACAGATTGGTCCCATTTTTTTCAAAAAATTGTTCAGATCATGGGATCCATGAGGAATTGAGAGGACTCCTCAAATTTTATAGGGAAACCTATAGCAATTTTCATCAAGAACTTAAGCATTTGCATTCAGAAAGTATCATTTGCTGAAGTGAAAGTGATGAAGAAGACCACAAATGGCCACCGGAACTTGTCAGTGATACGTATTTCACGGGTTGCGCCAAGATAATCTCGATTATATTCGTTAAGCGACTATGACACAGCAAATTTAAAGAATTGGTTCTGAGGAATATGGTACCATCAAACTGATCTGATGATAAACCCAAGAGGAACCGGAACATTGTAATAAAACAATGTATCCAAGCCGTGTTTGGGCTTATTGAAATTGTTATGGGATGCACCTTGGCTATAAATAAAACTTTTTCGTGGATGTTCCGATTTGGATTATTCTTTTTTTTACAGAATAAGGTATACCCTTTTAAAATTCAACGAGATTGATTCAATGGTTTTTGTTTTATCTTGATTTCTTTGAATCTATATTTATCTCGCGATGATGGTGTATTTGGTATACCTATTATCCAGTAAAATTATTGATATAAAATACTTTTTAGTGACAAAGAATAATAAATATATCCACTAAAAAGTGTAAAATAAAAAACTTTTTAACAAAATAAAAACCGTCTTCAAAAAACTAAAAAGCCAAAAATAATCTGATCTTGAAATCTACCTTGTTTAACTAAATCAAATATTTAACTAATCTGAAGTCGGTGCCAAATAAACAACCAACGAAGAATAGCAAAAGTATACTCCAGTAATGAGATGCGCGGACCAATTTGTAGGTGTCTTTGGCGCAGACTGGCAATACTCGACTCAGTAGTTTTTTTGTTGTTTTGATTTAGTTAAACAAGGTACATTTCAAGATCAGATTATTTTTGGCTTTTTAGTTTTTTGAAGACGGTTTTTATTTTGTTAAAAAGTTTTTGGATGATAAGCTTCTTAGTATAAGGCTATTCAGTTACAAATTTAATTTTGATTGTAGCTTTGGTATAAACGCCCGCTAGTGTGACTTTGGACGTTAGATTCGAGACACCTTAACATAACTCCTCCGTGTTTCGGAGTCCCTATTGTCATTTTAGCATCTTTGACAGTCGTTACAGGCAGCCAAAACCCTATAAAATTCAAAGAAATTGTCATAACCCTAGTCCCTTTAGTTGGATATCAGAGAGCTGATGGCCATCGCTTCGTGTTAAAATGAGTAATACCAAATCAGCCTAGACTAAAAGTCGACCCCAATACTAAAGAGAAAGAGGAATAACAGGCTAGAAATACTGGTTTAATATAGTTCTCGATTTTCTGTATAATTCTTAGTAGCAATGTAACTGGTCTACACCAGGAAATGCCAAGGACTGCACACCATATACTTCTGTCATCAATTTCTAGCGTATTAATTTTGCCTGCATCTCTCCTCGCGAGCTTTTGGTCATTGAGAATATATTCGTTTGCCATAGTTACATGCACCTGGTGGCACCGTCGTGCGTGAGCGTGGCGGAGCTGGGCGCGCTGCCGTGGCGCAACACGCGCCGCTTCCTGTGCGCGCCGCCCGCCTCGGCCCGCGACGCCGCCCTGCTCGCCTCCATACTGCACTTCGTGATCGCATACATGGACCACGTGCCCGGCCAGGGTAAGCCACCTTTATCGACATCGAATTGAATAACAATCCAAATATTAATATATTGGCGCTAATCATTGCAAATGTCGTAACCTTTCACATTCATGTAAGTGGGTGTTAAATATAATTTGGCAAAATAACCTTAGGTGATTCGTATTGATACCCTATGCTACTAGACTAATTTAGTATTTTATAATCTAGCTAGGTCATATTTCTTGGTGATACCTCTCTAATACTGTACGCCAATGCGTGTGGTAATCCGGACCCTAAACAATAAAATGCAAGGTTTGTGCTTGCCATAGTTGGTCTTGGGACCACCGAAGTATGTTATGTTCTGTGAATTGGTTTTAATGTTCATTAGGACCAACTACATTTTTTTAAATTATATATATATATATCTTTAGGTAAATTGTATACAAATACATTTCTTTTATTATGACTTTATTTATGATTGTTATTCTATAAATATTGTCTTTATAATATATTATGTGTAATAAGCACTATTATATTAAGTTTAAAATATTTGTTACTATTGATTAATTGGTAAATATTGGAGCTTTTGTAACAAATGATTGTTTCCTTTTAATAGAATTGATAGTTAGTATAAAGATCTCTCCCCATAAATATCTCAAGTGCGATCGAGATCACAATATCATCTGTACTGCTCTAACATTGTATGGTCCCGACCGCCAAGAGTTTGGCGTACAGTATAGAGATGGCTTGCTACCAAATCAATGCAATAAAAATGCAACAATATGGTCGAAACACAAATAAATTTTTAGGCGAAACATTGACATGGATAAAGTCATCATTCCTCGGAGTCGATGCCAACGTCATTTCCCTGCTGAGCCGCGACCAGTTGTTCCCGCAGCAAACTGTTCAAGAGAGCATCGACGTGACGCAACTGCACATATACATTGTAAAGGTCTTGTTGCGTTGTGTGGTGCGCCTAGAACACTTTGAAGACCACAGCAGCCAGAAGACGGAGAGTCTACTGAAGATTATGCTTGCCTGTTTGGAGAGAATTGATTTGAAGAATTTCCATATGTTGGGTATGATACTGAACGTTCTATATTGCTATTTTTTCTTATGAGACTATGGGTTATAATTGCTCGAAGCTCAAAAGAGTTTTATAGAGCTAGCAAATCACATTAAAAAAAATTAAATCGTTTGTTTTTTTGCACTCATGTCTAAAGGAAAGTGTAGCCTCCTGCGTTACCATAAAATGCCAATCTCAATAGTAAGTATATTTGAATTTGCAGAATATAAGTTAGATTTGTTATTTTAGATTATCATAGTAATACGTCATCACGCCTGTAATACCTGAAGGGTAGGCAGATGTGAATTGCAGTGCACCCACGTTTAAACGATGATATTTGGTCCCAATGTAAAAGGGGGCGAGCCTATTGCTATTATAACTGGTACACTACCTTTTATTGCGAGGGGGATTTGGGTCATAATCCACCATACAGACAGGCTTACAAACTTAACCAGGCTTTTAAAGGACGAATATTTCCTTACAAAATTTGCGTCTTCGCTTTTGCGTAGCAAGTGATAACCGTTTTTAATCGACGAAAAAAACGGGTTTTTTATGTTTGGCCACGCAAAACTTTTTAGTGGATAATCCGATTTGGATGAATCTCTTTTTTACTGAATGTGGTATAACTCAAAGGGACACATTTGCTACGTATTAGAGTTAGACGAGGTAGATTTTTAGATGAGATGATTTTTTGCTTTTCAGTTTTGTCATGTCGGTTCTTTTTTATTTGTATTATTAAGCGATTTAGTAAACTATTAAAAAAATAACACAATAGAAACGTACAACGAAAATATAAATTAAAAAGAGAATAGAAAAACTTACTACCTACCTACATAATATTTATAAAAATGTTAAAAACATTACCCCATGCGGTAGCGTACCCAAGATGCTGGCCGCATTTCCTCGCTGAATAGCCAAAGCTAATCGCTGAGCGATGAAATGCCCGGCCCTTGGGTCTTTCGTTTTGTTAAAAAGTTTTTTTATAAATACATATGATATACGCATATGAAATAAAAAATCCCAAGGTGTGCCGAATTATAATATATTTTTTTTTACATTAGGATATCTCAATGAGTTGATGCGTTGCATAAGATACGCACTACACTCGCGTCACTGCCATCTATCCGAGGACACTGTTATACACTGTTTGAGGGTGGTGACTCGGACTCTAAGCGGCTGTGCGTCCGGCGGCGGCCGCAAGGGTCAGGCCTGCAGGCTGGATGCCATGCTGGCCCTGCTAGCGTTGCTCAAACAAATCCACGAGGAGTCCATACCGGCACAGGTGTGTATGCATATCTGCTTATATTGTCCGTAATAGATATTGTTGAATACTCAGCGCTCGCGTAATAGCGCAATTGGCCGTAATAGCGCAATTAATATTAATGGGGTTGGGGAACGTTGGAGGTGGTCGAAATGTGGATATCATATAATGGTGTGATTAACGGAATTTAATCCGATGTTAAGAACGTAGTAAATTTTACACAAGGGTTAGTGATAGATAGGTAAGGTTCAAAGCAATCTCGCATCTACGCTAGAACAACATATTAAAGGCGATGATGTGTTTGTTACTAACGACAATGCTATACTGTATATTGGGCAACCTTAGTTGGGAAAACTAAGAGGTAATTACTAATACCGTCATTATTGCTACACATAAAAAATTGTTTTAAAAATAATGTTGTTGAAAGTTTTAAAATCGTCATATAGTACTGCGCAAAGCAACTCTTGTGCGCAGTACTATATGACGAGATGTTTGATAAATTTATAACACGACTATAAATTCGGTGGTTATACTTCTTTCTTAGTATTATCGCATTACTATTTAGTGGATGGTATCCGATACTCCCACGCTTTCTGAAACGAATGTATCTAATCTGGATCCCATGAAACCTACGCGATTAATATGACATATACCTAATAATCCATGTTATATATAATATAATCAATTACTAATTTAATGTTTTCGACTGAAATAATAAATTGACTATATAAATTTAAATAATCAGCACATTTTAATAACAGGTAAACGTACGTCAGTATTTTATGTGTCGATAAGTTAAATGATGTGTCAAGTCATAACCGCTCCATAAATGATTTTATTAATATGATATGATTTTGATTACAATGTGTTAGTAGCTTGCATATCAAAATTAAATATTAATGTCTGCCAATTTATTTAATACCTATTTAAAGCACACCCAAAACTAGTTCCAATATCTAGGTGACGTTTCATGTGTACGATAAATATAACAACACTAGCTGCGCCCCGCGGTGTTACCCGCGATTAAAAAGTACATATGTCCTTTTTACCGAGATAAAAAGTAGCCTTTGTGCTGTTCCAGACTATAATGTATCTCTGTGCCAAATTTAATCCAGATCCGTTCTGCGGTTCTGGCGTGATTGAGTAACAAACATCCATCCATCCAAACTTTCACATTTATAATATTAGTAGGATGCTATGTAATTTTACTAGTGACTTAGCTAGAGATTTCAACCTTGGCTCTATTAAATTTTATCGATATTCCTAGAAGTTTAGGGTAAGATCTGCCGGTGTATAGATTCACCGGTTACTAATATCGACATGTCCCGCGCCTGAGGTTTTAAATTCATCCGTGCGCAACTTTACACAGCATCTTTTTGTTATTTTGTATTTGTATGTGGTAAAAAGTTGAATTTTGGTCAGCGATGGAGCGAGTGGTTCAACAGCGAGGTGGTGCATAGTATAGTGAAGTGCAGTCGCGGCGCGCGCGCCGAGCTGCGGGCGGGGGCGCTGCACGTGGCCGCTGCGCTCGCGCACCACGCGCAGATGTTGCCGCATTTAATGCAGGGTGCGTGTCGAATGTTTTTATTGTAAATGTTATTATCGTGGGAATATTTTATTAGCACGGCTGCTTATCTTTCTATAATCCTTAATGGTGCGGTCACATCTGGGTCAACGTTACTGTTAATGTTAATTCCCATATACGCTTTAATTAAGGCATTAACAATACCACGTTAAACGCTTGGCTACGTTCATTTAGTTTTGCTCTTATAGCTTAATGTCTAAAGTCGTTAGTAAATTAAACAGTTTGCCACATCTACTTAGTGTTATTATTAATGCACTAATTAGTGCACTAAGCCACAGGTGTGGCCACACCATGAAGAAGTGTAGTAGGATTTGTACCATTATCTTGTGTACCATTATTATCCAAAAATTGTCGGCTGTAATAAGAGGACCCTTTAATGTCCACTACTGAGCTCGGACCTCCTCTCGACGCGAGGGGGTTACAGGCCATAGTCCACCAAACAGGCTCGTCACAGTATATGACTGTGCTCCCTTTTACAATACGAGCGTCCAACTGGACTATCACATACCTTCAACCGTCATCTGTACTTCAAAGGTTGTTGTTGTAGTAAGTCATTTGTAGCTATAGCCTTGGTAATGTATTACTTGTGTCCCCAGCCACTCAGGAGCAGTCGTTCTCCCAGTTCGCGGCGCGCATATTCGCACAACGCGGCGAAGCGAACGTGGTGCGCGCCGCCGCCGCCTGCCTCCTGGCGACCATCGCGGCGCGAGCCTCCCCGCGATCCGATGTGAGTTATTATATGCCTACTAGCCGCGCCCGCATCGATCATCGTGATTTAACATTCCCCTGGGAACCCTTAATATTCAGGGATGAAAGATATACCGATAAATACTAGAACATCTTTAAAACTACGATAAAAATACAATCAGTTTTGTGCTGACTTTTAGTAACACAAGTTCTCTGTGAATACGTAACATGTTTATCTTTCTTACGACCGTCGTAACATATAACAAATGTTATATTCATACCACCCATTTCTTTTCATTATTCGTGCAAGGGTTATCTCGTCATGTTGTTATTGTTTATCAGAGTATCTTTAGTATTGTGCTCTAAATGCACAATCTAATCTGCGCGGTACATATATGGCGCTGTAAACATTTCGATGCCACATCAAGCAAGCGTCATAACGATCTATAAATTACGAACTGCGGCACGAATACGAATTAGACCACCCACAGCCCTAGCCGGCCCGCTGTGGAAACAGCTGTAATACTTCGATAATGAATACAACAAATTGCATGCTGGGAAATACACCATCTTTCCTCATCTCTTGTTAACACGCGAATACAAAATTACGTGGGTATACTTATAGTTATAAAAGATAGACCTGCCGATGATAATATTACCAAGACCAGGGATGGTGAACCAATGGCATGCGAGAAAACAATTCAGAAACGGTTGGGGAGTTGGGGTAATGTATAAATTTTTTGTTTACATTTAAGGTCATAGGGAGAAAGTTTATCGTGAACTGTCTATCGATGCCGCGCACGGAGTAAAGAATTCCTTTTTATCTCTGTATAGTATCGCGTAAACGCAAGATTGTTGAAAAAATGGGTGAAAAGTAAACTACCACTGACCCTCGGCTTGTCAACTTTTCCAATTATAAACCAAACAGGTTGATCGATAATTAAAGAAGCCAGCAACACCGAACGCCTCTAAGGTGTTAGTCGAGAAACTATCTGTCACGAGTGTCGGCAATCCAATTAATATGCATTTCTCCGTGAAACGATGCTAATCTAAAAAAATATTCGACACGTGTTTCGCCTCTAAACGCGACATCTTCAGGACAGCTAGGCTACGAATCCATCAAGAATCAAGATCAATTATATGTATGTTTAAATACAATGTCATTGTATCTAGATTTTGCTCCCAGAGTTGAGATCGATTGATTATAACTGGCCCTAGCCACGTGTGTCTCTTGAAAATATGTTTCGCATAATACACTTAAGTTTATTTTTACTAATCTAAAAATGCTATAGGAAACGTATTAGTGCTATTACCAAACCAAACCAAACTGACAGGGCACTGTTACTTTTTTGGTTTCAATATAAATAAATAAATATCGCCAGACGAACACACCAACTAACTATACGGTCCTACACTAAGCAACGCTTGTATTATACCGTAAAATGGACTGGGAATGACCCCAGTTTATAATACTTATATAGATATTAGACATCCATGACTTGGTTACAAACATTCGTGCTCATCGCACAAAGTTTGTCCCTACTAGGATTCGAACCCGGGACCCTGGACACGTAAAGTAGGGTCACTAGTAACTGCGCTAATCAGGCCGTCAATATACCTATCAGCAATATTGAGAACCTGATTATAGTAGGCAGCGCGTCTATTTTTGAAACATCTACTTGAAGAATGATTGTTAGTGCTCGAGACGAGGTTTAACCCATTTGTGGCATGCGAACGCGCTCATTTGCGGTGTGCGGTGACGCAAATTTTATGTTGAATAAATGTTTGTGCAAGCCTCGATCAAACTTGCCATTTGAATTCCACTATATTTGTGCATGGCTTTTTTTTAACTGTACAAAAGTTATTTTTTTGACTATGTTCATGTCCAACAATGATTTTACCTATTATAGTTCTGTATCAAAATGCGTTTGGTTTCCGAGAATAATGTATCTATAGTGAAACAATAATAGCAATCCAACGCCGAGCTGTTTGTGCTTGTGCGTTAATATAAAAATGGATTTATTACATCGTTCCGTTCATACTGCGTATTGTTCGTCGTAATGACTAGTATTAGAATATTTACACTAGGTATAGCCGACTATGACAATAAAATATATATAGACATGACACGAGCCCTCGTTAAATTAGAAGTCCGCCCAAGTTCAATTACTTCCTCATTCCATAACATAGCCCACATCTTAACTGCAAAGAGACGTCCTACAAAACCGCTTTAGTAATATTATTGCTAATATTATCCCTAGAATGTGGGTTACTTTTGTTTAGAAGGAGGCATCTAAATTAAAATTTACCCACATTTAAAAAAATATTTGAATGTAAACTTAATTAATATGGATACAACATTTATTTATTGTTTTGACGCTATACATTGAATTACCCATGCCTACCTAAGAGGATCTCAATAAATAAAAAAATAAGTTGATGTTTTAATTGTAAACCATTGTTTTTTCAAAAATTCTAAAATAATGTCCTTCAGCTAGTTTCATTAAAATAGTTGAGACTGGTGTTAAAGTCACTTGCTGGTCATCTGACCAGCAAGAAATATGTGTATAAAAACGGCATCTCTTATTTCTATTCTCGTTTCGGAACACAATGGTTGAGGTAAGAATCAATATGTGGATACATGCGAGTCACGGGCGCAGTACATCAACACGCATGGCCTTGAGCGCATGGTGGCGCGCGAGCGCGCGTAGCGCGGTGCAGCGCTCGGGCCGTACGTATAGGGCTTATCTTAGCGCACGCGGCCGATACGTTACACTTGATCACTGACCGCCGCCGCCGACGCAGGCGCCGCCGGCAGGTCCAAGAGCAAATGAGTTCGTACCTCCGTTTGTTTATATACAATCGAAATGCCGGCAGTTTGAATTTCTTCAGATACGAAGAATTCTAAAATTGTTTTACTATTAATCAGTGCGTTGCTCGTGAACAAAATGTGGCTCAGCGGTATTTTATTGGTGATTGTACTATTTTTAATTCTATTACTAACGATATTCCACTATTTAACGAAAGGTAGAAAATATTGGTTCTCCAGAAATGTGCCCTACAGGGAACCCTGTCCGATATTCGGTAACTTCGGAGCTACTTTTACGATGAGACGAAGTTACACGACGATGATGAAATATTTTTACGACAATTACAGACAACATAAATACGTGGGGATATTTCAAGCTCGTAGACCCACTTTGATGATAATAGATCTGGACATGGTTAAAACAGTATTATCTAAGGAGTTTTCAAGTTTTAGTGATCGCGTCTCCGTCTCCACGGACATTCGGAGAGAACCGCTGCTGAGGAACCTGGCAAACATGAGCGGCGCCGAGTGGAAAGCGATGCGTCAAATAGTCACTCCGACCTTCTCGTCGGCTAAGATGAAAGCGATGTTCCCTTTAATAGCAGAGTGCGCGCAAACATTAAAAGGCATACTTAGTAAAGAGTCGCTGGACGAAATCAACGTACCTAGCGTAATGACTCGTTTTACAACTGATGTTATTGGTAGCTGCGCTTTCGGGGTGGACCCGGGATCACTCAAGAACACGGACTCGCCGTTCCTGAAGATGTCACAGAAGATGTTCAAAATAGATCGTGCTACAGTACTGAAAAGATACTGTCGCACATTTTTCCCCAAACTGTTTAAATTATTGAACCTAAGAACTTATTCACCCGACGTGGAAGTTTTTTTCACAACCATAATCAGCCGAGTACTGACCGAAAGACGTTCGGGAGTACAAAGGCATGACTTTCTTCAGCTGATGTTAAACGTGCAAAACACCGATTCAAGCTTCCCAATGACAGATGCGCTCATAACGTCTAATTCATTTATATTCATGCTGGCCGGGCTGGAGACGTCGGCCACTACTTTATCCTTCTGTTTGTACGAATTAGCGAAGAGCAAAGAAACTCAAGATAGTGTAAGGAAGGAGATAACAGAGTGTTTGGAGAGATACAGCGGGTTGAATTACGAGGCGGTGAGCGCCATGCGCTTGGTGAGCCAGGTTGTGATGGAGACGCTGCGGCTGCACCCGCCCACGCCGATGACGACGAGGCTCTGCACGGCGCCCTGCACGCTCGCCGGAGAGCTGGCTGTGAAAGCCAAGGATGCCGTTATAATACCAATACATTGTATCCAACGGGATGCCTTATATTTTCCCAACCCGGATAAGTTTGATCCAGATCGGTTTCAAGAAGAATCTAATCATCCGGCATTTATGGCGTTTGGCGATGGCCCGAGAAGTTGCCCAGGTAAGAATTGGGCAAACATAAAATGGTTGGGGTTATTTGCTTATTAATTATCATACCTACCATAAAAATAAATATAATAAGTAAATAGCCCCGAATACGTACTTACCTATTAAAAATTAGTCACTGGAAAATATTGCTTTGTCTATGAGTGGGTAGGTGTAGTGTAAGCAATGCATTGCCATTGTGCAGATTCACATGTTTACATTTAATCATTTATTCATTGTTCGATTGGCCTCCTTAGATGTTTAAAAAATTCAACCCGATGTATATTTAGCATAAACATACCAGCCACAAAATAATCTACAATGTTATTAAACAAAAGCCTGGGAATGATTCTATGTTTACAATTTGATAACTTATGAATGTTTAGTGGAACTAGTATGAATGTTTATTTATTCAATATCAGACGCGATTACATTGTAAGTTACTTTTGTTTGGCCTTTGTATAAAGTTAGGGAATACATTTTTTATTGTTTTTTTTCAATCATTTATTTTTTTGTTAATATAGATAATTATGATAGCATCGGAAATACTACAGGTGGTTCTGCAAAATTTAAAGCTTGCTGTTATTAATACAAGCGCATGCGGTCGCCTTGATTTGGCCTGCATTTATAGCCTGGATTAATGTGAATATTGTTTTGTGCGCAGGCGCACGCTTCGGACAGCTGACAGTGATGGCGGGTCTCGCTGCCATCCTCAGCGGTTTCGTAGTGGAGCCCTGCGCGCGCACCACGCCTTGCATCCAGTACGACCCTCGAAGCGTGATGCTCAAGAACAAAGGAGGCATATGGCTCAGATTTGAGGCCATATAACATAACCACCTCGGTTTAAGACGCTACAAGACTTATATATATACTTATGTATATACATCCATATTTATGTCCTAAATAAAATACGATCTGATTGTGTGGACGTAGAACTATTATTTACAAGTTGTGGTTGTTGCTATATTGATTCGGAGGCGAAATATTAAAGGGGAAAACGTGAATCTGAAAGGAATGATTGTACTTAAATTTTGGTATTTATAAACGATCAATAAAACGTGTTTGTCTACGAATGAGAATTTAATTATTAATAACTACATCAGAGGGACTTGCTTGATGGCTCGTAAAATCTGTACAATAGAATATAAATCACTGAAACTATTATTGTACAAAGCACATTAACCAAATTAACTTCTCTCATTTGCTCCTCCCATAATGTGATTCATCCGGATGCACTTATCATAAACTATTATTACATTGATCGTCATGACGTAGCTTGGTGTACTTCGTGCACATATAAAAAAGTATCTTTTTGTTTTTAATTGTGAAATTTATTAAGTAAGCGGTGTTAACCTTTTTCATATTCAATATGTTATTTTTCCTTATGCACCATCAACATCCTCAAAAGGACCGTAATATTAAATTTGAAAGTGTGACTCCTTCTATTGACACTTTAAGAATAATAACTATTCTGTCCCACTGCGAGGTGGATTCCGGTCATGGTTCACCACACAGGCCTGCCAGCACGGATTGGCGTACTTCGCACGTCTTTGCGAATTGATTATGGGAGACATGTAGGCTTTTTACGATGTTTTCGTTCGCCGTTTAGCAATTTCGTCAAGGCATCATCGAAAGAGATTCGCGCATGTAATCTAGAAGAGGTGCGAGCCAGGGTTCGTACCATTGTCTGTGGTTCATTGGCTATCATTGCTTCATCATTATAATAATGTTACTTACTGCAATATATACCTGTGATAAATTTGAAAATGACAACATTTTGGATCATTATTAAAAGTCAACGGTAGTTAATAGCCTACGTTAACGTGCTACCATGTGTAAATTGATAACGATATCCGATATCAATCAGCTACATTAGTATGCATGAGCAATTGTTAATTGGTCGTGTAATTGCGCCAAGGAACGACCAACAACGGGGTATTTTTTATAGAGTATCTTGGACGTTGAAATCGTACATTAAATCGATTCCCGTCCGCATTCCCGCTCCCAGCGCTTACTCCCAGCGCCCACTTAAGTTTTCTATTTTTTAAGACAGCTAGCATTATCGCCTTAAGTTTTACAATGTCCTCTTGAAGTGAAGGTGAATTAAGTACTTATTCGTATGTTAATGTAGCAGGTATGTTCAATTATTTATTTAAAGACCTTTGGCATATTTGCTTTTTGTTAAAGTAATACGACTGGCCGCATCTCCATATTTACTCACAATGTTCCTTCATTGAAATGTAATGATGCCAGATTCCGAACCATTGTATTTCTTTTTTATGTCAACGCGACGTTATCGTGATAAGAATATATTCAGTAAAGCGCAGTAATTGACTAGTATCATCGATATTGTGTGATTTCTTTTTTTTTATCTAACATATAAGAGATATTAAAAAATAATAGACAATACAAGTATTGTCTATTGTTTTTTATCATTAAATACGTATTGTACTTAAAATTGTTCGATGAGTTTATATGGAAATATCTCTTGCTAATAGGTATGCACTAGATTATTTTTTATTTCTGTGGTCAAATTATATAAAATTTATATAAATGGCGGATTTGTTTATATTTTTGTGCCCTGAATTCTGAGTAAAATTGCCAACCATAAAATAATGTGAATGCTCTTACTAATTTAAAACTAACAGGACAAAGACACGCGGAGAGGAAAAGGAGTGAGGTATAAATCTATTTAAAAAAATGTAAAACAACACCTGCCAAGCGTACTACGGTGGGTACGGATCGGTTGGATAAGATACAGCCGATACGTACTTTAAATAATGAAGGGTCCGCCATTGGCTTTTATTTTTTATAGATACCTTGCATGGATAAGAAAATAATTATCGAGTAGGTACTACAAATACATTATTTCAAGACAGTGGTGTGTGCCTATTCAGTATACATATTAAAAAAAATACAACCCAATAGAGAACCTCCTCCTTTTTGAAGTCGGTTAAAAATTATAGTATACTGGACTTGTTTCATAGTGCTATGTCGCTCTACTGTATTAATAAGTATTGGTTCCATATTCCCTTATCTATGTCAATTAGTTCAACTAGGTGGTGTTATTCATGAATAAAGTATTATTTTCAGGTGCTAGAGTGCGACGTATTAGAACAATTGAAAGAAACTAACTTCTTAGAAAACTGTTTGGAGATCCTTGTCGACTTCTGCAACAATAGAGAATACATCCATACTTTTGGTGAGTTGCTTGTTCTTTTATTGTTTTGCCTTACAAGAATAACAAACACTGTCAATAAACTGCGATCGAAAATAAATAAAGTGTCGAACGAAATGCTATTTTATAACAAAAGTGCATGTACTTACGTTATGGTATCGGACCAAATTTCAACTAATCGCTATTTAATTTCAACATGTACAAATGATATTTCTGATCGTTCGATAAATGGAATACTTTTTTTTGTTTGAAAATATTGATGGGGTTTTATAATTATTGTTGTAGAGCCAAACGTGTCTCTGGGTTTGTTGGAGCGTTGTTCGGAGTTGGAGGTGCGTGCGCAGAAATGCGGTGATATGCGCGTGCCAATGCGCTGCGAGGGGCGAGGGTGGGCGCGGCCGCCGCCCAGCGCGGAGCTGGTGGCGAGCCTGGCCGACGCGCTGCACAACATCTCCGGCTTCGCCCGCTGCCCCGTCCAGGAGTGGAATGAGCGCGGACTCTACAGACTATTGTTCAGGTATTTAAACACACTTTGAAGAGTAGTGACTAATCACAGATAATCGGTGTTTGCGGATAGAGAATCTCGAGTGTTTTTCAGTATTGGAATTGCCCATTGTGTTATTCTTGAAAGGTGAAGAGTTTTCCGGGTAAATTGTGCAATTGGCATCGTGAGTCTTAAGTATCACAGACGATACAAGTGTGTCAATATTACCTTTTTATAGGTAAGGTAAAATGCCGTGCATGCATTTGATGACTCGTCTAGTAACCCAATAAATTAGATATCTACCAAACTACTAATAATATTGAATAGGTAATTAAAACAATCTATATATTTATACACACAACGGCGATATTTAGCGGAATATAAAAATAGTATCAAACATAACCTTGCAAATTTAAGAATGTATATTTTTGTATTAAGTATTTTCTTATATAAGCAGATTGATGATGATTTGTTGTTAGTACAAAAATATCCTTTTTAT
This sequence comes from Pheosia gnoma, assembly GCA_905404115.1. Lineage (NCBI taxonomy): Eukaryota > Metazoa > Arthropoda > Insecta > Lepidoptera > Notodontidae > Pheosia > Pheosia gnoma. Next base: position 6,829,863 of record FR989897.1, on the reverse strand, counting down.
TTAAAGATATGTAATTTAATTTAAAAAAAGAATTATAAGAAGAACGGTTTTATTGAAATGCTAAATGTGCCGCCGCGTGTGTTTATAACGAAAATAATGCTAGAAATTTCGATCAAATCGAAATTATTTCGATCAAATCGAAATTATTTCGATCAAATCGAAATTATTTCGAAGCTTCTAAAGCTAACGGTCAAATTGTTTGTCGCCTGAGTCAGCCAGAGAGCTAGGTTGGAGGGGCTAACAACACTAGTAATATGATAAACTCTAAAATATATTTTTACTTTCATTTAAATTGATGTATCTACAAGGTGATTTAGAAACGGTATACTAACCTTTGCACCTGCGCTTCCTTAGCGCATTTGTAATCATTATGTGTAATCAGATATTTGAATCTGAATCATCATGTATAATTAATTATACACTCTGTAAAAAACCTATGTATAAGTCAGTAACTATTAACATTATGTTAATTCATTGTACGTATACAATGAAAATAATAGCTCAGTCATCATAGGACATTAATTCGTATGATTTTGGAGACGTGCTGCCTGCCGTTAACCGGTAATGATCGCTAATAAGTTTCCGCCTTATAATCCACATTTGAAACTGGTTCTCGGCTATGTTAGACAGGTTTTATACACTGAAGTAATTAGAGGTAGTTAAACTTCATAACTCTATTTACAATCCTCGCGGCATGAGATCGAAAGTAAGTATTAGTTACGCAACTCATAGTCACAATATCAATAAACATGTTCATTGAGCGTGTCCCAGACCGATCGCGCGGCCTTACGAGGCTGTCAAGCGAGACAATTGACAGCTCTCGGTAGGAGCCGAGCGGTCTCTCTGTACACGGCTATTAATGCCCTGTAAACGACCGTCAACTACATTATTAACGTGCCTTTGTGTGTGCAGTTTACAATTCAAAATTCGTTGAAAGATTGCGATACATAACAATTATTCACCTTATCTTTTCATCAATTAACATTAAGGTCGTTATCCTATTATTAGTGTTGTCGAAATACCTTGTTAATTATTATGACCGTAACTTTGACGGCTTAGGCCCCGAGTAAGTAATCTTTGATTAATTTGGCTTCATTTCAACGCTCATGAAGGGTAATTTGACTACAACGAAAGATTGAAAAGTAACGTGTTTCAGACTTCATTTGTATATTAATTAAGTGCCTAATCGTTTAAGAGTTATAGAGTTTTAAAGTTTTACGTTGCCATGCATCTTTAAGAATACCGATATTGACTTTTCAATGATCAGGTTTTACATCGCGTCGGCATTATTATTTAACCGGTGCCGGCAAGGGGTATTATGAGAACGATAAAGTGAACCACCATTTTACAACAATTTGAAATAATGATGGGTTATTATTGTACATTCATTTAATAATGACCCATGATTATTATAAAGTTGTTCAAACGGACGTGAAACTTTTTTTCAAACATTTTTAAAGTCGCAGGAGTGATTAAGTTGTTAAGTTGTAAATGTCATTGAGAATATATCTGAACGACAATACAGTTGTTATCAATTATGATAATTATTCTGAACTAGCTGACCCATCAGACGTTGTTCTGTGTTACGGGCCTCAGGTAATTATTAAATAAAATTCTTGTAATTCGATGCAAACGATGTAATTGAAAAAAGGACAAAGAGAAAATATAGATAAAAAAAATAAAATAAAATGTAGGCACAGGAACTTCAATGAGTATGCCAGTTTGCTCCAACATATCCCCGCGCGTTGAAAGCTTCGTCTTTCAACAGCTAGACATGTTCAGGTAGAGGGCAAATTTTGCTGAAAGATCTTTTCACAATGCCAGTAGCTGTTCGAATATCAGCTACTCTATTAATTCCGTCGGCACCAGGATGGACAGCAATTATTCGCCCCAGCTTCCACTTAAGCGGTGGGGTGTTGTCTTCCTTTATAATGACCATTCTGTTAGGCTGTAAGGAGTATTCGTCCGATCGCCATTTCACTCGTTGCTGGAGTTCTGCGATATACTCTTTATTCCAACGTGTCCAGTAATGCTGACGGATCTGTTCGATTCGTTGGAAACGGGTCAATCGATTAAGAGGTAAGTCCTGGTGATTCTTCTCGGGTAGGGCAGTAAGAGGCCGGCCGACAAGAAAATGTCCGGGCGTGAGTGGCGTCAAGTCCTCTGGGTCTGACGAAAGCGGAGAGAGTGGCCGAGAGTTAAGTATCGCCTCGATCTGAACTAAGGTAGTATTTAGTTCCTCAAACGTTAAATTACAATGTCCCAGCACTCTAATTAAGTGGTACTTGGTCGACTTAACGCCTGCCTCCCAAAGACCTCCGAAGTGCGGAGAGTACGCAGGTATAAAATGAAAATTAATATTCTCCTGAGCTGCAGTTGCAGCCAAGGAATTACAATTGGTTTTAAGAAACTTTGACAAATCATTATATGCCCCCACGAAAGATGTACCATTATCGGAAAAAACATGATTGGGTTTTCCCCTACGGGAAATAAATCGACGCAATGCTAGTAGATAATTATTGCTAGTTAAATCACTAACCAACTCTAAATGAATCGCCTTTGGGGTGAAACATATGAAAACGGCAATATAAGATTTGGTGATTCTACAACCGCGGCCTGCGCGATTAGCGCACGACACAGGTCCTGCGTAATCTACGCCGACACTTTCAAATGGGTATCCGCCAGAGGTAAGCCGCTGCTGAGGTAATTGTCCCATCAATGGAGCGAGTACCTTGCCTTTTAAGCGACTGCAACGTACACAATTACGATAACAATTCTTAGCGAGATTTCGGCCACCGATTGGCCAATAAGTTTCTCTTATTGTGGCCAATAAAAGTTGAGGACCGGCATGCATTAATCTATTGTGTTCAAATAGAAATAATAATTTTGTAAACTGATTTGTGGACTGTAAAATAATAGGATGCTTTTTATCATAGTTAAAATTTGAATTGTTTAGTCGCCCTCCAATGCGCATGATTCTATCTTCGTCGAGATAGACATTAAACTTAACCAATGGGCTTTTATGAGGCAACTTTTGATTTTTCATTAATAAATTATATTCCGCAAAGGATTGCATTTGTGACATTCTAATAATCAAACGTAACGCTTTATTTAATTCGTCAGTAGTCAGATAAGAAGGGTAAGGTCTGTTTTCTTTCTTTAGAATATTTGCAAATCGTAGCACATAAACAGTGGTTCGTTGAAGTCTAGAAATACTAGAAAAACGATTGAAATCTATGACTTCATGTGGCGTGTTATCAGTAGAACAAAATAATGAAACTTCTGATCGAGTTTCAGGCAACTTTTCTACAGCACTTGGAGTAAGGGGCCAGCGTGATTCATCATATTTTAAAAACTCTGGACCTTGCCACCATAAATCATTAACCTGAAGAGAATTAACACTGATACCACGAGATAATAAATCTGCTGGGTTCTCATCAGTCGGGACATGTCTCCAAGTACAGTTATGTGTCGTCTCTAATATTTCAGCGATGCGATTACGCACAAATGGTTGCAGCTTAGAAGGTAACATTTTAAGCCATCCTAATACGATGGTCGAGTCCGTCCAAAAAACTGAGTGTCTTATGGGTGCTCGTAAAGCATTAACTACCCTTTCATATAAACGAGAACCAATTAAAGCTCCCATAAGCTCCAAGCGCGGGATTGTAACAGGCTTAATAGATGCGACACGACTTTTAGCGATCAACAAATTTACTGAGACTTCACCTTTATCATTAATACTACGAATATAGATACAAGCGCCATATGCGCGTTCGGAGGCATCGCTGAATATGTGTATTTCCAGCTGAGAAGGTGAGTCACAAATGATGCGACGTGGGATACGAACGTTATTTAAATCTGGTAAGCTCTGAACAATATCAACCCAAACTCGATTAATCTCCGGCGGTAACTTATCATCCCAGGATAACCGAAGAAGCCACAACTTCTGTAGCAGAATTTTCAAAAGAATAACACAAGGGGCTAGAAGCCCTAAAGGATCGAATATTTGAGCGATGACCGAAAGGAGATCACGTTTTGTGGTTTCTTTGGCACTGGCAGGACCGATGGTAAAATAAAGATGGTCTGACATTGGATGCCAGCCAAGACCTAATGTTTTACTAGGTTCAGTAACCCCAATGTTTAAATCCAATGACGACTGATTAGGTTCTAACAATAATTTGGAATCATTAGACTTCCACTTTCGTAGTGGCAGACAGGCTGAGGCGAGCTCGGCAGTTACACGCTCTCGTATATGTAAAACTTCATCAATATCATCACCTCCTGTCAGCAAATCATCCACGTAAAAGTCATGGATAATAACTTCTGATATTTTAGGATCCTTACAATCTAAACCTATTTGCTTAAGACACCTTGTCGCAAGGTAGGGTGCACTAGCCATTCCGTAGGTTATTCTATTTAACATAAATATTTTAAGGGGATCCGTATCTTTATTACGCCAAACAATCTGTTGCAAAGGTCTATCATCAGCATGCACCACAATCTGTCGGTACATTTTTTCTACGTCAGCTGCTATTACGTACTTATGTTGTCGGAATCGTAAAAGTATCGACAGTAAATCATCTTGAATTGTGGGCCCAACCATTTGAATATTATTTAATGAAACACCAGTGGTTGTAGGGCTACTTGCATTAAATACGACTCTAAGTTTGGTGGTCGTGCTACTATCACGGAGAACTCCATGATGAGGTATAAAATAAGTAGGCACTGAATTCCCTACACTACACTCTGACATATGACTTAATGTTTCATATTCAGTCATGAAATCTTTATACATAATACTGAATGAACTCTCGTTACCTTTGAGTCTGCGCTCTAGTGACAATAAACACCTTTTAGCTCGATGATATGAATCTCCTAAAACTTCTGGTGACTGTTTTAATGGGATTCTAACGCAAAACCGTCCATCTGCGAGACGAGTCGTATTTTTTATAAAATGGTCCTCACATAATTTTTCTTCCGGAAAGTACTGAGACGACTGAGGGCCAACTTCTTCCAGCTGCCAAAACCGCATTAATTGTGTTTGAATGTCGTCCTCAGCACAATGGGAAATACCGGAATCAATTTGTGTAAAATTACATTTAATTTTATGCGGTAAGGTCGATACACAGCCGCCGCTAACAGGACCGGAGACAATCCAACCAAGTCTCGTTTCATAGAGTATTGGCCTTCCCTCACCTAGTTTAATATTTTGCGAACACAAAATGTCCCAAAAAATGTCGGCACCCAGGATTAAATCTACGTCCGCAGGCGCATAATAATTAGGGTCCGCTAAACAAATATTGCTTGGAATGTTTAAATTCTGTACGTCTATGTGACACGCGGGCACACTTCCAGTAATAGACGGTAAAATATAACAACTTATAAAGCATGAAAATTCTTCATTCAACGATTTAATAGGGATGCGACACATCTTACTAATGTGCGATGTTACATTATTAATTCCTACGACTGACCTATCTACCTGATTAGTTGATACGTTTAATTTCTCATACATTCTTTCGGTCAAGAGGCACGAAGTGCTACCGCTATCGAGTATGGCGCGGGCAATAATCTCGCGATTATTGCAATCATAAACTTTAACTAATGCCGTGGACAATAAAACATCGCACTGTCCCATTCCCTCGTATGAAGTGACATTACTCGTAAGCGTGACACTGGAATTTTGACAATTGTTATTTACAGTATCCTTATTTGTGTTGTTACTATTGACAGAATCAACATGCGCCGATGAGTTCGCCACCTGTTTGACACTGAACTCATTTATATGTAGGAGTGTATGGTGTTTACGCTTACATACCTTACAACCTGGTTTTTTACATGTATTGGCATAATGACCACCACGAAAACAATTAAAACATATTTTATAATTTGGCAATAGCTTATACCTTTGCTCACTGTTTAACGCCAAAAAATTAGAACAATTATTTAAATAATGTTCATCATTACAATTCGGGCACGGTTTCATTGGGAGCGTGTTAGACTTATTAGTCACATTTTGTACAGCAACCATAGCTTTAATTTTAGACGCATTCGAACAATTATTGTTCTTATTACTTGTGTTTGTGTATGTGTGTGACATTTCTATTGTTTCAAGTAAATCTGCCCGATTACGAATGAATTCTAGGAAAGAGTTAAGACTAATTGACTTCTTATTTGTATCTAGCTCACCTTTATGTTCCTCCCACTCACGATATGTCTTTGGGTCCAACTTACGTGTCACAATATAAATTAAAAGGGTGTCCCAGTTAGCAACTGGTTCCCCGAGTGATTCCAAGGAACGCAAATTTTTATTTACTTGGTCAATCATGCGTTTTAGAGCAATGGACGACTCTTTTGTGACCGTATCTATGTTAAATAAAGCAGCAACATGATTTTGAATTAATACCCTTTTGTTGTCAAAACGCTCACATAAGAGTTTCCATGCCACAGAATAATTTGTCGCAGAAAACTCAATAGATTGGATAACCACAGCAGCGGAACCTTGTAATGATGCTCTTAGGTAGTGAAACTTATTGATTTCATCAATGTCCTCATTATTATGAATTAAACTTGAAAAGGTATCATGGAACTCGAGCCAAGTTTCATATGTGCCACCAAATTTAGGCAGTTGAATTGTGGGTAATTTAACAAGTTTAGGATTACGTGAACAAGACCCAATTTCTATTTTATCTTCAGCTTTCTTAACAGTTTCTATAATGAGCTGAGCATTTGCAAGCAATTTGTAATATTGTTTTTCAAAATCTGTTCTTTCCGTTAATTGTACATCCATGTTGTCAGTACTACACTCCAATTGTGTTTGAACCTCATCATATTGATCATATAATGATTCGATCTTACCAATACGTAATTGTAACTCCTTGGACTCCTGAGAACCCAGCGAAGAGACTTTCAATGATGTTAGGTAAGTAGAAAATGCAGTTAGACGACCTTTAATGCTCCCACGTTTCTTAATAAGTTCCTTTTCGTCGGTCATTTTGGGAAACAGGCTCAGTCAATTGATCAGGGCTAGTCCTAAACAAACAATATGTGATTAGCCTTATGAATTTAAACAACTGAAATCAACAACTGAAAACTGACACAGATTGAATTAAACAAACAAATAAAACTCAATTCTAGGATTGAAAGTAGTAACATAAGATACTATTAAAAGAAAACATTAAGACTTGAAGTTATTTTATACTTCCAAGTTGAATTTATGTACTTATGTTAAACATTAATACTGATGACAACCTACTTATGTATTTACTTGTATTATAACAAACTCGCTAGTGCAGATGTTCAAAACAATGATAAATCGGTTTTTGACAATAATGTTAGCCAAAATGTGAACATTTTAAAATACCACGAACATTAAAATTGGCTAACTAACCGACTTAGAACACAGCACAAAATGGATACGGTTTGACAATAAAATATACAAGTGGTAAGTAATTAAATCATAAATTGGTACCAACCTTATATCGTATACATTAAATTACTATTAATTATACCTGAATAGAGTGTTGGGTTCGAAAATTATAATGTTTTACATTGCAAACCGATGCGATGTAGTACGTACGACTTCAACCACTCATCTTCCGATGGCGTGCAATCCCGATGCATTAATTTGCACTCCACGACTTCAATTGCATTTCTTCCTTCGATAATGAATTAGCTGGTAATTTTATCCGGCGTATTTAGGGCCATGTTACGGGCCTCAGGTAATTATTAAATAAAATTCTTGTAATTCGATGCAAACGATGTAATTGAAAAAAGGACAAAGAGAAAATATAGATAAAAAAAATAAAATAAAATGTAGGCACAGGAACTTCAATGAGTATGCCAGTTTGCTCCAACATTCTGTTTCAACTTTTCGGGCAACGTTTTAATTATTTTTTTCCTACAATTCTTATTCGGACTATTACGATAATAAAAATTACCTAATCGGTCCCGTACTCGAGTGATGTTGATGACCAACGAACAGCATTTAATACTTGCTACATAGATATATAGCCTACATTGTTTTCAAAATGTATGGGAAAATCACGTTTCCCAGGTGCGCATCATGGTCGAGTGGTGCAGCCCGCGCGGTGCAGCGCGTCCGCGGCGCAGCGTGCGGCGCGCTGGCCGCCGTCGCGCCGCACAAGTGCGTGCGCGCAACGCTAGCCGCTACCAAAGACTGCCTGCACAACCTCCTCCTGACACTGACACCTTTTCAAGAAGGTATTTTGTTAGGATTATTAACAGACTTCTGCTAAATAGTGTCGCTTATTTAATTAATATTATATAGTAACCCTGTTCGTCATTCTCTTCATGAGTAATTCTTGTTGACTGACTGAATGACTGTGGTTGACAAAGTCATCCAGAACATATTATTTGTAGAAGTTGTTACATCTATACAAATCTCAATGACTCTCACTTGACGCTTAAACTTACGAGTTGAATTAATTGTTGTTTCCTACATTCATTGATACGAGTATAGTGCATTCCTTATCAAAAACGGGAGGCTTTTATATTATTTTTGATTTTCATTGCAATGATTAATTAATATAAGAATTTGAATTATTTTGCAGACGACAATGAAAAGGAATGCTTGGTTGCGCGGGCGCAAGCTTTGGTACTTGTCGCATCGCTGCTGGGCGAACGCGCCGGGGCGAATAGTGTATGGCGACAGCTGAAAGATGGCGATGCGTCGCAATTCCTGCATTTACTACTCCAATGCTTAGAGAGCGACGAGTCTGGTATGATATATTCACTGTGCACAGTTTCTCAATTAAATAATACCAACTTCAATCAGACTATCAGTAGCTTATCTTGTCAAATTATATCTGATATTACGGATGCACTAGTGGCATATCAATGACTTTTGATCAGTCATTCTAGACTGCATATTTATCATTATCAATTGGCCGCCCACGTCGAAAGAGTTATTGTGGGGAACATTCCACGCTGCTTATCTATGTATACTATTTTAAAACTGATTGTAACTGGGCTGCTTAGTTGAATTTAAAAAAATGTGGCTATAGGCTATTTAGAAGCCTCTGAAACCAAAACGAGCGTTTTTTGAATTATTATTTGTGTGTGTGTTTGTGCGATCATCACCGAAAAGCAATTGGACCAATTTCAACGGGGCTTTAACTAAGACTTAAAATGTTGAGTACACAGCTTGCTATGACCATTGGGGGTCGCTGACCGGGCAATAAATAAATTCATACAATTTTAATGTAATTTCAAAATTTTACTTTCAAATTGGTTATAAACGTGTAATCCATACTTTATAGAACTACAAGACGCCGGATTATACTGCCTAACGCAACTAGCGCAGTCGGCAGACAACAGAAAACACGCGGACAAGACGAAGGACGAGTCGTGTATAGAGTTGTTTGATGGCGTGAAATCTCTGCAGTGGGCTGGGGGTGGGACGGGCTGCGTGCGTGGGGCGGGCGGGGCGGGCGGGCCGGGCGGGGATGACTGCCGGCCCGAGTACATGGCGGAGGAGCTGTGCAAAGCGCTCATAGCCCTCTATCGGACGCTGGAGAACCAGAACAAGAAGTACCAGTCCACTGAAGGTGAGAGTAAAATACGATATACCTATAACTATTTTTAATGGCATTATAATATCATTTCCCCAAATTGATAGAAGTTTACATTTGCATTACTAAGCATCTTTCAGATGCAAAGTGTTTAGTAATACCAATGTAAACTTTACATTTGGAGGTTGATTGATTACTAACAGTGGAAAAAAAACTTCCGATAAAAAATAAAACAGACATTGCAGTGTAAAGTGACGTCATGCTTTAAGTGATCACGGGTGTGACGGAGTGAGAGCACAGCTCCACTCTCCACACAACTTATTTTTTTACGATCAATTATTGTGATTGCTTTACAGCGTCTAGAAAATGTACACAAACTTGAATATAATAATATGCATATAATACTCCATTGTTTGATTTGAATTTCAAATTTTACTTACAGGTTTGTGCCTTTCGATCATAAAGATAACTCTGGTCACATAATTTTTTTATCTAATCTTCGAATCTTAACTTAACATAATTTATATTATTATGTTTGCGCGTTATTTTATCTGATTATACCTAAACTACTGCTTCCGAAATTGCTTATATAACATATAGCTGCGCCCCGCGGTGTTACCCGCGATTAAAAAATAGGTCCCTTTTTACCCGGATAAAAAATAGCCTATGTGCTATTCCAGACTATAACATATCTCTGTGTTAAATTTCATCCAGATCCGTTCAGCCGTTCTGGCGTGACTGAGTAACATACATCCATCCAAACTTTCACATTTATAATATTAGTGGGATATGATGATGGCAATAATGATCTGTGTGTTCGGCAGACGAGCGATGGGTGCGCGTGTGTTCGTGCCTGTCGTGGGTGCTGTCGGCGAGCGCGCGCGGCCGCCGCTACGCCGGGCACCGCCGGCTGCCGCGCGCGCTGCTCGCCGCGCTGCAGGCTGTGCGCGACCACCTCTCCGTGCACGCCAAGCCCGCTGACGTCATCAGAAATGCTAATCATGTAAGCTCTATTGCTTCAAACTGTCTACACACATGAAGCTTTACTTCTATAAGGCACCTGATTACTTACAAATAGTATGAAACAATATTTTATTGTATGAGATTTGCTCCTTTTTCTGGCGTCGCAGGAAGCCGGTGGATGCGAGTTCTGGAACCGTGATGTGTGGAAATCATTGGGGGAGGCCTATGTCCAGCAGTGGACGTCTTTCGGCCGGTGGCTAAATGGAGCCCAGTTTTTGCTGTCCCGATTGATTTCTTCCCAAACAATGATATGATCTATATATGGGACTGATTGGATCAGTGGTTCTTTAAGACCGGTTCCCTGTATGTCCTATAGATACGGATTTTCCCCATACTGTCCCAGTTAAAAAAAACACTAGTTTTTGTGTTTACGTGAATACTGTTGTCTATGGTGTACAGAACCCGGTGCTGCACACTCTGTACTGGCTGCTAACGGTCATCGAGTGCTCGATGCTGGGTTGCGCGGCCGCCAAGGAGTGCTTCGCGGAGGACAACCTGACGGTGTCGCTGTGCCGGCTGTGGCCGTGGTGCATGATGACCGACCAGCTGAGGCACGCGGTCATGCATCTGTTGTGCACATTCAATAATGATTGTCCCAAGGGTAAGGTGCTGCTAGCTTTTTAATATTGTTTTTTTTTGGCATCACACGCTTGTGTAATTAATTAATTGGTTGCACGTTATGTTTAATGTTCTCCAGTATTTTTTTTTTCCAGCGTTCTATATTCCGTTTGTTTTACATTCCGTTGGCTGTATGTCATTAATTAGTAGAAATTAAACCTTATTAGCGACATTATCGGATGGTGCAATAATACTGTATGTTGTTATTTTTTCAAAATTAGCGGGGTCATTTCCTGCCTAGGGAAATTATTTCGTCAAAATTCTAATCTCGAGAGTCCTCAAAGCATTTTTCGCTATGCTCTATACTAGTGTCGGATTTGGCCATCCATACGCATACTTGTAATATTGACAAAATAAGTAATATTGAAGCCTAATATGCCTAGAAAATGGGTTGTGCCTAAAAAAATCCTTGCCGTGAGTTTTTTTTATTAATTTTAGAAGCCTATTAACAAGATAGGAGTTAATAAATGTATATGTTGTCAGCGTGGTCGAGCATGTGCTTGTGCGTGTGCGGGCGCTCGCTGGCGGGCGCGGCGTGCGCGCTGGCGGCGCGCGAGGCGGCGCGCGCGCAGCAGTCGCGCGCGCACGCCGACGCGCTGCTGGCGCTCTGCGTGCGCGCGCAGCGCGCCAGCCTCGACCACCACCAGTGCCGCGCCATACTGCTCAAGGTATACCACTGTGATCAACCTGCCATATTATATTGCCCCTACAAGGAGGTACATATGGTTGTAAATATGTATCCTACAACCTAATGCGTTAATGGTTAGGGGTGTAATGGTACTTAAATGTTGTGTTTGATTGAGCTGACTAGGATCTTTTTTTGGATCGTTTAGTTTGTTCTTCTAAAACAGATGTAGCCCTTAGTATCACCTGTCCCAATGTCAGGACCAGCACGGTTCCGTTGACAAGGTGGAGACTGTTTCATATGGTCAGACAGAAAGTATCTAGTGTGATTTGGTATATGATGTGCTTTGTTATATACCTATCATACAACTTGGTGTGTATGGGGAATTAAATATAGTTTTTTCATCGATTAGTGATATTTTTTGGAAATTTGTAACATAATTTCAAGAATATTCACTAAGATTGCCACAAGCAAGCAATGGTAAGGGAGTGAAGCCGTGGTTTTTGACGCACCCGTTTTGACTTATGGTGATGACGTCACTAGGAATTGCCGGTGATCGGTTGGAATTTTTAAAAGTCTTTTTTATAAATGTTTTCCATATTTTGTTAAAATTAACCATGATCGCGTGTTAAAGTATGTGTGTGTGTGTGTGTTTAGTCGGACGCGCTGTCGAGCATGTACAAGCTGTGCCTGCGGTCGCGGGTGCGCGGGCCGTGCGGCGCCGCGCTGCGCTGGACGCGGCTGTGCGAGGCGCTGGCGCGGCACGCGGACGGCGGCGGCGCGCTGCTGGCGCTGTTCGCGGGGGGCGGGGGCGGGGGCGGGGGCGGGGGCGGGGGCGGGGGCGGCGCGCCACTCTCCGCGCTGCCTGGCTGCGTGCGCGCGCGCCTGCTGCCCGCGCTGGCGCACGCCGCGCCCGCGCATCGCGCGCTCTGTCTGCAGTCGCGTGAGTGTCCCGCAACCTTTATTATCTTACCAGCCATGTCTGCATGTGTCCGATTGGAAAACTTTCAAAAGTATCCATACAAACTTTGAACCCTTTATGCTCATCTTACACTCATCTACGTTATAATAGGCACTCCTGCGCACAATTTAATGATTCTAGACCCACTGGTTTAGGCTGTGCATTATCCAACAGTCAACCAACGTTTGACTTTTATTAAAAAGAAGCATACATGCTCACTAAAAAAAAGCGAAGTTCCCGCTCTACGCACTTTTATTTTACGTAGCGTGCGATAACGTAGAGGCGTATTTCGTCCCGCTCACACTACTGAATTCACTGAAAGTGTGACAGTGGCACCGTGCTTTCTCAATAAAAATACGTTTTCTGCCACTATTTCGTTTAGTTTAGCAATTTTCTGTTTTCTTTTCATCAAACTCGAATGCGAATAAACATATAATAAATTGTACCTAGTCTACGTAAATGGGTCTGCAAAGAAAAAACTTAATTAATAATTACTATAATTAATACTTCATGCTATAATTACGTGTCTGTTGCAGCTGAGCTGTTGGAGTTATTATCCGGCACGCTGTTAGCCGGTGACGTCGCGGAAGTAGTGTCGGCCGCGCGGGCCGTGTGGGCCCTAGCGGCCAACAACCACAAGGTGCGTCGTATATTCATTTAAGAGGCCGCCTGCCATAATTTCCGTGAACTTTCTCGAACATAAATTGAATGACCGACGAAACTTCATCTTACAAATGATAAGTTCAAACTGATCATTTGTAAGTTGAAGCATTTTTATTGCGTTTTAAAAAATGCGTAAGAAGAAAAAAAAATACATCGTTTTTTTTCCTATCTCACACGTTTATGTTCCTTAGATATTTACCCATTTGATTCAGAGCATTAGGCTCAGCGCACAACAACTCCCTCCGTTCCTGCTTGTTACACGTGGAAGTAAAACACTATATCACTTGCGCGTCCTGCATTACATCTTCGGCGCCTAGTTGCCATTCCTTCTGCTTCAACGGCCATCAGTTTTGTTAGCTACGTACCCCCAAATTTTGACTTCAACTCTGATATTCATAGACTAGTTAGCGTATGGGTTCCCTTATTTCTGATTATACCACGTAGCGTCTTCCATTTTTTTTTCAAAGCAGTAATAAATTAAGCCTATTATGGAGAGCTTACCGTGGGATGCTGTCTGCTATTTGTGCGGGTTCCTGTCTGTTTTAGCTCCTAACGTCGAATTAAGTACCCTCGAGATACCCTACACGTGACCCCGGGTGGTGCCAACCAGGTGACAACTCTACTGGTGGTAGGCTTCGGCCGTGGCTAGTCACCACCCACTGAACAAAGCCATGTCGCCAAGCGGCCTAGCCGTGTTCCGGCATGATGTTCGGTGTTGCCATTCATGGATGGCGGGTCAGATCAGTTGCGCTGCATGTGCCTAGTGAATGTAGCGTCTCTATCTACTGCCGCCTTCCTACCTAGGCAAGTATGCTCCATCGTAGATCTCATCGTCACTTACCATCAGGTGAGATCGAGATCAAATACTTGCCTATAATGTAATAAAAAAAAAAAAAAAAAACGTCTATGTGAACGTGACTATAATGGGCTTGTTCGCGTGCAGGCTAAGCTGGTGCTGCGCAGCGCGGGCGCGGCGGCGGCCGTGCAGTCGGCGCTGCAGCGGCTGCAGCGCGCGCCGGCCGCCGCCGCCGCCGCGCAGCGAGCGCTGCAGCTGCTCGCCTACACCAACACTGTGCTGCAGACCACCTGACGCACCACGGAATCTCCTCCGTCTTCTTTTTTCATTCGCAAACGGTTGCGTACTAAACACATTTTTGCAAGTGTCGAGTAAATTTTCTTGATGGTTATTTTTAATAAAAGTACTCCTGATGTTAATGAGTAACAACGATGAAGATGAATATGATAATGATGAAATTAATTAAATGTTACCGGAAATTTTGGGAGTACTTGAAAATTCAAGTTATACCATTCTCTTTGGGTTTTCTTCACTCGTGCACTTTTATGAAGATACAATGGTTAACAATCTACCGAAATTATATACATAATTTATCAAAGAAACACATTTTTTTAGAAAAATAAAACATAATTGATCATCCTCAACTTTCCGTTAAAAATCCCACCACTAAACATAGAGTGCTCCGGAAACTCCAGCATGTATCGTTTTATCGTCGTTTTATCTCGAACACCTCACCCGGGACCGAAGGAAGTCGCTAGGATCTTACTCTATCTACATAACAACACGGGTCATATGATTCGGATAATGTTTGTGAATGTTATTTCATACTTTAATCCTAGTTTACACTGAAAGATTTCGCACTAGCCGAGTCACATGGTTCTGTGCTTATTCTTGATAAACAATGCGATCACACCTTGCTTGGATACGTATCGCCTACTTGTCAGAGTTAGACACTTATTTAAATGCTGACTGTTATGTAATAGTTCAACTTGTGCGGCCAATATACGAGTGAATTTATAAATAAATGTGAATGAATGGAAATAAAATCTTAAAATACCTATAACGAGTTTTTCAATTCCTCATCATGGCATCGAATAAGATCAGGGAGTAATAGACAGCATCCCACCTTTTTTTATAAAATAATAAAATAGATTATTTTTTAAATTAAGTCTAGGTTTTGTTATGGCAACAACATTAATAGGTAATAACACAAGTATTTTCCTCATGTGCTCGAACTTGAAAAATCCAGCCCACTTGGTTTGACGTAATTTACCCAGTTGTGTCAACGGCCAATTTATTAAATTGGCTTGTGATCGATAAACTCAGCCATATTTTATTCGGAGATAACAAAACAATGCCGGTCGGCAATATCGGTTCCATCTGCAGCAATATCAATTGTTTATTTATTGAACATTGTGTAGGTAGGTATAGTATAAATAAATGAATGAGGAACGTGTACCCGCAGTCTCCAGTGTTACGACCGACAACAAATACACGTCTCGTATAACCAGTCGCAACGCGGCCGGTTCCGCGATAAGGTCCGATAGCGCACAATTGGCGCTCACCGCCGCCAATACGAATCTTATATGGAAGTTAATGTTACTCATTATTGTTAGACGCGATAGTCCGCGTGGCGCAGGAGCCGGGGCTCCGACAGCGCGCCCGCGCTCCACCCATCGCGTGTGCGGCCGCGCCGCCGACCGCCTGTACCGCGCATCGCTTAACAATAAGGAATAATGACTCAACGGGTCTCCCAGCGCCGGATACTCCGCAGTGTTTGTGTTCCCGAGCGAGGACCGAGTGACAGTGTTGTGGATTCGTAGGAGATGTCATCGGTGGGGTACAGCTTCCCGCCGGAGACCTACTCAGCAGTGTACACCGCCGACGGAGCGCCGGCAGATACGAATGTGAGTGGTGAGAGCTGACGGCTGTTATCGAAACGCGAAGTGCCGCGTCGTGCTCGTGCGTGCGCGCATTGGCAAGGTCATGACGTTGCACACAGGTGCATTCAACTTGTTTTGTGAAGCGCAAGCTATTTTTGAGCGATCGCTACTTCCGATTAAATAAGTCATCGGCTAGCTATCACCTTGTAGGTACCGTGCTACTATTCAAAGATTATGCGAATCGAATGCCACTCAATCACGAACTCCCCTTTAAAGGTCAATTTACCTAATCTTTGGGACTAAATAATGCTAAAGATGTTGTTAGAAATCAATATAGGTACGTACTTATATAGATTTATGTATAAATTATAATCGTCCGCGTCATTGATCTCATAAATGTGTTCGTACCACCCAGAACGCTCGGTAAGACGTGCGTAAGCCCGCACTTTGGGCGCCGCATGTGTTTTGTTCCTTGTGCAGTCAAGGTTACTATTGTACAGTCTAATAACTTGAGTATCTTGAAAGTTTGTGTACTCAATATATTATTATCATCTTAGTATAGTATTCGATCGTATCACTTTGTAGTGACACACGTCTGTTAATCAACAATGTTGTCTGTCACACATACTTACCTACATAACAAGTTGTTGAAATATGTAGGTATCTATTCAACAGAATTAAAAACTAATTTAAATGCAAGCTATCATATTTGCATTTTAGCGAAGACGTCAATTATGTACGTACATACATTATGTTTATTTATTGCTATTTATTTTATCTACATGTACCTACTTCGCAGCGCTTATTCCACCTCACTGCTCCCAAGTCCCAGAACTTCAACTAACTACTTGACTACGGATTACCGACTTCTATTCAGATTTTGCTATAGTGCTATTGAAATTTTGTTGTATTGACTTAATGACTCTGGCAGTTACCGTCGTCGCGACTGTGCCGCGCGTCGTCGGAAGTAATCCGACGTCAATCAATAGGTCAAGTGTTGCTGCCGGTGGACATAGCACTGCGGTTGCGTCCGCAAGAAGTCCACCTTCGTTCGATGCTATTATAAATCCGGACTGCAAAGTTTAACATGGACCAATGACGGAGCGTTAAAGTTCAGGGGTGCGCCGGCGTACTTATCTGACATTCCATTTGTTAGCATAATATGTATAATGGGGTTTCATTGACTTCTGACGTCATAGCGTGGTAAAACAAAAGCAATGTTTTAGCTCAAGTGTTGTGGACTTCCCCTTAACTTACTCCTTGTAAGTACAAGTATTCTTCATAGGTGCTTATTCTTCAGACCTGTGTCCGCCGCGCATGAGATATGGGTGGAGGGTCTTGCTTAGTGGAGTGGTCTAGTGAATTTAAAAAAAAACCATACATAGCCGAGTTTAGTGTCGTCACTGCCATTAATGACTGGAGGTGCGACAGAGAAATCACGACTACACAGTAGTTCTGTAAAAGCTAGTATTGAGGTGTAACGAATCTTTAAAATTACTTATGTAATCAAGGCCAGTCCTACCATAGAGCAAACAGAGCCTCAGTGAGTATTGGACACAAGACTTAGATGTCTTAAGATGTGAATGTGTGCATGGATGCGAAATCCGAAACCATAGGAAATAGCGAAAAATGCTTAAAAGACTCTCGAGACCGATTTTGATGAACACATAATTTCCCTAGCCAGGAATTGAACCTAATGATTTGAAAAAAAAACCCCAACATAATATATTTCTCGCCATCGGATAATGTAGCTAAAAGAACCAAGTTCTGGGAAGTAATGATATACCTACGACAAACTAAAGACTGGGCAAATGTTAAAGAGAATACTTTTTTATTTTCATACGTTGATTAAACCTTAACCCATTAAACTGTTTAGTAAGATGCCCTGCATTTACAATAAATTATTTTTGGGGGTTTATGATTATGGCCTATGGCGATAATTATTATTACGAAATGTCGTTCCAGCCTAAAATCTGTATGTAATATTTTCGAGAACTATTACGGTAAGAATGTGTGCTATTTTACAATTAGTACATAATAAGTATGAATAAACAGTACTCATAGGTAAGTATCTACTTACATAGGTACCTATATTAGCTAGAGGGTTTCATTATGAGTTGTGTTAATTAGATACTACAGTGTTGTATATTGCTGTATATAGGTAAATCTGTTTGTCATCAGGTTGTCGGCAAGTGCACCGTCCCGGGCGATCCGGGCCACTTGTCCGGCTCGCCTCCCCCCGGGGTGCGCGCGCCCCCGTCCTCGCTCTTCAGCTGTTTCCACTGCGCCGTAAGTCATATCTATACTTACATATAATTTTCTTTCTGTGCTGCGGGTCCCGGGTGCGAATCCTGGTAGGGACAAACTTGTGAGGACGAATGTTTGTATCCGAGTCATGATGTTTATTTTCTATACAAGTATTATATACTGAGTTTGCCCTCAGTCCATTGTACAGTATCCATAATACAAGCGTTGCGTAGGTAGTATCAGACCGTATAGTTGGTGTGTGTGGTTACTTGGTTAGTCCTTATAATTATATCCTTATAAAGTGGATATCCTTATAATTAGGCATGTCGGCAGTCTGTCGTTAGTATGTAAGTTCATTTATTGAATTTGTATTGATCAGCGGTGGAACTGAAAAGTGAAAAACTTGGCCGCTGCCACCGGGAGAGGTAGCTTTAGAGTACATATTTATGGTGAAATTCAATAACACTGATAAAATGGACTGTGGAAGATCGATCGATTACACCGTCTGATAGACGTCAACATCCGATATGACTTCCGTCGTAATTATATCGTTTACGGATACGGAAGCGATGGGAAAGTTTAAGTGAGCGTATCCGAAGATCAGTATTATAAGGTAGGTAGGTGGTCTTTATTTACAGAGACCAAGAGGCCAAATATTCCACAGTTATGGGTGTATGAGTAGATAAGTACTTATTGTATGTCCCTATTTACTAAGCTGTTGTAACTGTATTGTGGGTACCATACCATGGACTAGGGATGATCCTGATAATTCCGAGGAAACAAATAATGTTATTCAATTAAAATATATTTTGAGCCTTGTGTAACCCCTCTGGGAACCCTAACAACTTAAGATAACAATAAAAAATTCTGAGGTTAATGGTCTAGACCAGAGTTCCCCAAACTTTTTTGTGTCGTAGACCCCTTGCCGTGTTTTTCCGTGTTGGGTAGACCCCCTACTTACCTGATATTGATTTCCTGTAAATTTCTAACTGTAGTGAAGTTTAGTGTTAAAAACTTAAAGTAAAAACACATGTTAATTTATACATTTATTAATTGAATTTCAAATTAAAACTACTCAAAATAAAATTTTGTATCTGTTATGTAAAATATACGTAGCATAGTAATAGGTAGCGAAGCTCTGAGACTGCGACTCTCAGGTTTTTACAAGTTCAAAATGTATTGCGACCACAAAGCGAATACCAACATCCTACAACTTACACAATTTTATAACCATATATAATAATTTATTTACTTCATAGGTACTTTTATAAATAATGTATATGTTTTGATATTATAAGATAGTATGATGTAAGTAAATAGGTACTATCAGTGTATGTGTTGAGATCCACTATCGTGGACCCCCATTTTCATTTCATGGACCCCCAAATTGTTTTTCGCTGACGTAGACCCCTTGCAGGTTGTCATAGACCCCTAGGGGTCGATATAGACCACTTTGGGAATCACTGGTCTAGACTCTAGAAGAAAAACGTGCTATTTCCAAAATTTTGGGTTTTTAACATTTTCATTCCGAATGTACTAAATGCATCCTGCACCATTTGCGCTTACTAGAGTGCCAATTTTTCATCTCTTTCTACCCAAATCATATCGGCGCATATATTAAATCACGTGAAATCAATGACAAAGGTTAAGGTCATTAATCTATCGATAATTTAACATTCATATATTATTTTTGCCAACGGTTTCTTCTGAAAAATTACCAATCCTGTACTTAGCATAATTGTCTTCTATACCATCGATATAAAGGTAGGTAGGTACAGTCGCGGACTTTAATTTGGGACCCATTTAAGTTTTTATATCGTACAACAAATGTATACCATAAAAGGTACTTTTTGACTGACGTTACTAGAAGCAAATGCTCTCAGATATGACGATATACAAAAATACGACCTGATTGCATTATAAGTGTCATTGAAAAGGAACATTTCGAATGCTTATCGATTATATAGCTATAACACTTAGATAATATGTAGTTATTATAATTCTGAACTTTAATTGAACCACAGGTAACGGTAGACCTGTAGACCTATTCATGAAAAAACAATTACCTACCAGGTCTATAGGTGGCGAGTAGTTATCAGTTGTGCTTCGTAGGTAGATGTGTTGAAACCACTTCGGTGTATATCTTGACCTGTAGGTACAGTAACCGTAATTAAATGTTCAGAGTAGGTAGCTAGTACCCATAACCATCGCGATAAATGGGTGGGTAGGTAGGTACCTATGTGTTGATTTTAATCGGCTACGCTTTACATATTTTACTACCCGACAGGTTTCCATATTATATAATAAAGCTTTTTTTTTGTCACGATAGCTAGCCTAACACGCCTAGACAGGTACAATAATGTGCTTAAATATTTATTTAAAATTATATTTTTTATATAATCCAAAACATTTTAGCAACCGATAAATTAAATTAACTTGTAGATAATATAACCAAATTATGATAAGTGTAGGACCAACTGCCAAGTTCAGAATTTATAATTTGCAATAATTAAGCGACTATTTGGGGCTCTGTCATTTCAAATTCCGTTCTTTATTCATGTTACGTAAGTATATACTGTTTTTTTTATTGCAGTTCAAAAATGGTATCGACGTTATACGTAAAGAAAAGCACGGAAAAGACCATAACGCAGTCAACCATAAGGTACCTACTTTTTATTTTTTTTACTTAACCATAGCTTTAGTGATAATCTACTAATTCTATGATGGAAGGTTACTTTCCAACACTGCAGACTTGCGCTATAAGGCCGAGACTTCATTCTATGATGCTGGAGACAGACAATGGCGTCAACATACCTACTTACACACATCCCGTTGATGGGATACGTTAAAATAGATCCAAAATGATTGTAACTGAGGCAAAAAGAAAAACTAAATAAAAAACATCTTTCAGCCGCGTCATTTATACCTATTATTTAGAGTTCAGCCCACGTTTTTTTGTGTAGTATACCTATCTATAGCAAATGTGTGGAGTATTGACCGGAGGCCTTGTATTTCGGAGTACTATAAATATGTAGGCTATGTATTATTCAAATAGAACTTCGAAAACAATCCCCGTATCATTTATATGGCAAATATTGAACCGAACTAGGGTTTTACCGCTTAAAAGAATATTTAACTACTGAGCTGTTCGTGGGTAGGTATTATTTACTCTGTATCAACGAGTTACCTATCAACGATTCGAAATGTACCTAATGTCAGATTTGGTTTGTTATGTATTCTTGGGACATCTGCTTTTATTTGTACCTAGGTAATTAGCGAATTACGATTGTGGTTGAATGGTAAGTACAGCATCAGTTAGTTAAGGATTTACCTCTTACAAAAAATAACTTGTTTGAATAACAGTATTGTTCTAAGGCTAGGGTAGCTAGGGTAAGCATGAGCATAAGGATATTCTTAAGTTACCCATAGGCGCATTCCTTGTGGATCTTGGAGGGTAGATTGAAATCGCTCCGTGTAAATATCGGTAGGTAATCCGTTAGAGTATCTATGGCAAAATGTGCACTGGGACTTTGATCTATATCGAAATGGTTGACATACAGTTAACCGGGCTCCCGCTATATATATTGCACATCGGCTTGAGAAAGAGACTACGGCTGGCACGCAGCTCAAGACAAAACCTATGTCACGGATTATGACGCAACGAGTCCCTCTCACCCTTACGTAATTCATAAGAGGGAAAGAGACAAAATAAATTTATCTCACATTTTGTCTTGTCACAGCAGACTGTGCAACTAGTGCTGAGATATCAGTGACATGGACGGCGCTCTATAATATCGAAAAGCCAATTTACTACCTATAGGTAATAATGGCCGGGTATTGTAGATTTACATGCTATGTTTGTAGGTAGGTAGGTAGGTGTAGAAGGAAATCAAATATTTATTTAATTCGACTCTTACATGAAAGTTTTTAAACATTATTCAGGTACTTACACAATTTAAATAACATGGTGATTCTCTCTATGATAAGTGGTCTTACGTATTATGTGGGTGCGTATTATCCAACATTTTGTTTGTCACTCTCGGAGCTGAATACGTAATATGATTTAATATTTGAACACAGAAATGTTATGTAAGAACATTCTGTACCTACTCTTATTTACAGCCTCACTTCAGAAGCATTACTTATTCCATGCGTTGTTCAATTTTGTAATTTAACTGTACTACTTCATTTCACAAATCAAGGTCGAAAATTGCAAAGCACATATCCCAGGTCGCTCGACCGCCATGCGTCCCAGGGGCGGAGAGGGCGGTGAATGACCCGAACATTCCCGGCTCACGTTTTCCCATCCAATAGCTGTTCTTTCCTACATTCTGCCGATGCTGCACGTGAGGAATAATTATCGCATATATGAAAGTCGATTTAGCATCACCACTATTCAGATTAGAATTCGTAAGCAAGAGTTCGATTATTCTCTTTGTGATAAGTAAGGTTATTAAAGCATTTTTATTGTCACATCTAATACATGTAAGTACTTACATAGAACATTATTCTGTAAAATATAACGTACGTTTGAAACATTTTACAGGGATGTCGCAGCCGCTATCAAAGCTATTTACGTCTAAATCTATTCAAAAAGCGCGTAAGCGTTGGCAGCCGTTTTGCAGAAGGTATTGATTCGTAATTCCGCCTCAACGTTAATCAGCCGATTTTCAGCTGCGACATCAACTACTGTTAATAAGTTTTTTTAGCTGTCGTCAGGGTTAGGAGTAACCTCTGAGTTAGAATTAGCATTCACTTAGGTAGAGGTGTACATTACTGTTATTGTTGACAGGTGATAAATAAGAATAAAGTAGCTACACACAACACAGTGTCACAGTGGTGGGGTAGTAATCTATACCAGGCAAGGCAACCCTTGGATACATACCGCAGTACCTCTGTTGCTTATCACATTTGGATTTTCCTCTAAGGAAACTCGGGAAGTAATCATTTTAAAATTAGCCCATGTTTATTCATGGAATCTTTCCCAAATGTCTGCCACAACGCTTTTTTTGACCTTTGACTTTTAACTCCAAGAGCTTTCCCATACTACAAACGACTTCTGCAAGATTATCTACATTAATATTCTACTATTCGGACTCGACAAACGAACTGTTTCCCTAATTTTCTGGACAACTTTTTTCCCTCTAAAAACCTTATTCACATTATTACGAACTGGCTGGCTCAGGCACATGTCACGCGCGAGCAGACAGCGAGCGAGGCAAATGACACCATTCGCCCGAGGCAGACGCTCGCGCTGTCTCGCCCAACATTTCTGGCATTGATATACGGTGATAGGTACAATAAATTTTCTGTTGTGCATGTCCGGTCATAATTATGTATGAATGGGTTATGAACCGTCCGGTCGAAGGGTGCTTGACTACCGCCTGTCCGGACTAGTGAGCGCTAGACTGATGAACTCGCCGGGCCAGTTATTAATCTGAGGTGTGTCGGTAAGTAGGACCTAGGTGAATAATGCCGTAGAGTTTCATTCAAGTTGTTTGTCTAGTTGCTTGGTCTACTAGACGTTGCTTTGTCAAATACTTTGCTATTTTGTTTAATAAAATTTGTTTTGAACTGCACATAGAAAAAAAATCTATATACATACTTACATATTATACTTATTTACTTACCAACATTTTAGAACTTACTAGCTGTCCCGGCCAGGTTCGTACCGCCTCAAAATCAAATGTATGAGAAAACGAATTAAAGTTTTTTTTTTTTTTGTGATTCATCCTATCTCATAATAGTTATTCTGCTATTGTTTCTGCTATTTCTGCTATCGTCTATCTAACACGACTTTTTTTTATATATACTATATATTAAGCATGCACTTAAAGAAGTTGGGCGTTAGTTTTAAGTGTAAAAATAATCAACAAATAAGAAACTACTTTTTCACTTGTCGTGCTCGGAAAGGTCCTGTGGATATGCAGCCAAACAAAAAAAAACATATATAGTTACACATACGTTTTATAAACTTTAAGTTAATTAATTGCCTTGTATTTTGTACCTACAACCAACGAAATTAAAAACCTTTCTCATTTACTCGTAATCGAAGTGTGTATCTCGTTTATCAAATAAACAATTGTAAAACTCTAATTAAATATTTGGGATAAAATGTCTTACTTTATGCACTTGTTATACAATCCGCTGCGTATTTATTTTATTGCATAACACGTGTAAGTACACGCGAAATTCACATGTATAATGTATTTATGTGTTTGTGATTCATGACGTTTAAAACTTCAATACGCACAAGGAACAGTATTCACCGTTTTGGAGTCACAAAAAGTGACTCGTGTTAGCTATTGAGACATTTTTTCCTACCTGAATATTTCATTTCAATATATCAAGAAAAGTATCTACTTATAAGAAAGTTTAGCAGAAAAATTATATTACGGATAATATGAAGGTATACAAATTACATACATTTTATTGAAGGCATCTATGGAAGTACTTATTGCCTTGATTGTACATAATATCTTAATTTTGCATTGCTGTATAATTATTTAAAAAGTATATTTATCAAATCGAAAAACCAAACTCCTGAAAGGAAAAAAAACAAGTCCAGTAGGTAGTTTAGAATTCTAATGAGTAATATTGAATAACCACACCATTGAATTAGTTCCATGATCGATACACGCATAAAACAAATAATAAATTCTAATGCGGAACATGGCGACTTTAACAGGCGGGACCCGTAAAAATTTTGACCTTCTCGAATCTTCCCAATTATGTGTTCCCCAGTCCATTGTACGGTAGCCATAGCACAAGCGTTGGTTCGTTTGGGACCACCCAGTAGGCAGTGATCGTCTGGCGATATGATTAAAAAAATACAACCGAATTGAGAAAATCCTCATTTTTGAAATCGATTAAAAAGAAACGTTTTCTCATTTTAAAATAATTGATAAATCTAACAAAATGTTGAAGTTAACATTTTATGCCACGCAATTGCCAAGGTTTTATTGTTTGCAATTTGCTCAACAAATTGCTCTATGATTCTTTTCTTAGTCTGATTAATTTTACAAGAGTTATCTGACCGTATTGCAATATCGGAGCTTTATCCTTGCGTTTTTTGTTCTATGATGCCTCACGGAAACCCGCTTCCTTCTCCCTAACAAAATGAACAAAAATAGTGAAGTGTTATACTTATAGCTTTTTTTTCCAACGGTAGCCCACAAAAATCATCCTTCATTCGGTCACGAACCTCGATATTCCAAGGTTCAAAATTAGAATATTGTTATCGAAGAAGTGTTGTTATGTATGATGATGATATACCTATCTAGTCACATGTTTTAGGGGATATTACATTACCATTTATCTATGGTATAAATCTACAAGCATATATTTATGACCAAAGTACTTACTCCTCAATGAAAGAAATTGAAGGTTCTACTTGGTTCCCCCATTGAATCCCAATGATTTGTTTTCATTACCAGACGCTATGACCGATCAAACGAACCCTAACTCAATGTGTCTACTCGATTCTCTCATCGAATTCCAACGGCCACCCGACTTCATCACCAGACTGGTAAAAAAAACCATAAGCATTAATCTACTATAATGCTACTATAATACTACATAGGTAAAGCAATTGCCTCCCATTCAAATCCCTAAGAGGTTGAATTAAAAAAAATACTTAATTAGTGGGTAATAAAAGGATACGTCATAAAAGGAACCTACTTTCCGGATTTCACGTCTTTTCCTTCAGTGGCTTAGACAAACATCTAACAAAAAATGAAATGTGTTAACTGGGACCGCGGTCCCAGGTACCAGCAGTCTGGGTCTACTAAGGAGCCCCAAAGTCCTGTCATTATTATGCCATTATTATGTCTCTCTCCACACGGGCTATACGCGGATCTTTGGAAGGCTTGCGCGGGGACATGGGCCCAACACGTAGAGGCGCCACCTGCTGGGGTCAATTGCTGAAAATGATAGCATAAACAGCGAATTGACCTCAGCAGTTATGCCATTATTATTATTACTATTAAATATCAAATGCTCTTCAATTGAAATTCAAATAAAAACGTTGGTAGGTATTAGCAGCAAGAGTCACGTGGATTTTGCAGCAACATTTTGTGAAAGTCCGACGCTGTCACTATTGTTGGAAACGTGTTTTCAGAATGTATTATATCGTTAAAATTCAATAATTATAAACGAAATCAGATATAAGGTATAATACATTCTGAAAACACGTTTCCGACAATATTTACAGGTATCAACAAACTTTCACAGAACGTGTGAAATTCTGACAACACGTTTTGTCAGAATGTATTATAATATTTGATGTCGTCAAAAATATTGAATTATGAAGCCATCAGATTTCATTACAAATTTCAAAAATACGTTTCCAGTAAGGGACAAAGTTGATTGGACAAGCTGTGCCCGCGATTTGTTATGTGCGTGTGTGTATGTTATTATAAGGTTTTACTCGTGTGGAATATAGTTTTTTGAGTATCCCGGGATTCCCAGGGAACCCTTCCATTTCCCGGGAGGGCTATAAATGGTACATATACCCTAACACAATGTAAGATATCCATCACCGTGCCAAAGTTTCATCAAATTCCGTCCAGTAGTTTTTCCGTGATGCGCGAACAGACATACGAACAATATTTCTAAAAATGGCGGATCTGGCTTCGGAAACTAAAATATATCCATTTGTATATTTTTTCCAAAAATATGTATTCAATGCACCACCAAGTTACAGACACATTATTTAGATTGTAAGATTTTTATCACATAAACCACAGGCTTTGACATCGATAGAGTAGTTTAAATCAAATTTAAAAATAATGATTAGCTCTTAGTCCCACCACTGGGCTGAATCCCTTCACATTGAGGGGGCCCGTCCTCAATGTGAAGAGATTCAGGCCATACAATATTGATATCATAATAAATGGAATTTAGTTTTGTAAAATGGCTATCGCTAAATTTACTTACTACGTCATTGGCTTTAACCAAAAAAAATAGAAAATATGTCATATTTATACGTTATTTATAAATGCATAAATTAAAAAAATACGTCATAAATGGCATTGAACGGTGGAAAAATTATTTAAACAGAATGCCATTTAAAATTTTTGCAATCTATTTTTATAGGTACTGACGTACAAAATGAATATGCGGACTAAAATAAATCAATTATTTAATAGGGAAGCATTAATTTATGTGACATTGATATTGCAAGTGTGCTACAGGTATAATTTAATTTTTATGAATTCCTGCAAAACTATGAGTATTTTTATTCATTATTTTCAACCATGATTAGAACTTGCTACACGGTGAAGGAAATCATCGTGAGGAAGCCTGCATGTCTGAGAGAACCCCTCGAAAGACGTGTGAGGTCCGCCAATCCGCACTGAGCCAGCGTGGTGGTCTATGGCCAAATCCCCCTCACATTGAGGGGAGGGCTCGTGCTCAACAGTGGGACATTAAAAAGAGCTATTATTATTATTAATTTACTACAAAAGTATTCCAATATTAGGATACAATAAAGAGGTTTTGGTTGTGAGTATGGATGTATTGTATGAGTCCTTGGTCCACTAATAGGAAGCTACAGTATCCCTGAGTGCTATAGGCTATGTTTCTCCGAGGCAAGTTAAAGCTGTTGTTGGTGGATCCACCTCATATAAGGAGGTTGATTGAGTGCACAGTAACACCGACTTTTTTTTTAAACCTTAATTATAAACCAGCTTTTTAGGTCTGTACGAACATTCTTTACAACTCCTCAATTGTTTACTAATATGTTGAGTCACCTTTGTCTTATTTAGTCTATTCTGAGACAAGTGTACTCTTCATTTCATCTTCATCTTATTTGTAATTGGGCTCTGCTAATATACATTAGTTCGTTAAAGTTAGAGATGCGCCGAATATTCGGTAATTCGGCATGATTTTATGTTTTCGGTATTCGGCCGAATATTTGATTGAAATACGAATATTGACCGAAGTTTTATAGAATATAGTTTTATCAACATTTATTAACGTTCTAAATACTAACATAATTTCTACTTTAGCCCTTACTTAGTCGATAAGTATTAATTAATAAATATATCTAAATATGACCTGAAAATAATGGTCTTAGGGCCGCTTGTATGTATCGTTATTGTTAAGTGTATTTTTTGTCCAGCGGTACAAACGTCTTTTAGATATTTGTGTTAACAAACATTAAAGTATAAAATTCGAATGAGAAACCAATTAAGAACATTACCCTCCATCTGGGGAAGTCAGTTAAAAAAAAAAACTTCAGTAATAAATAATCTGCGGGTTTTCTAGAGTAAAAAAAAACGACTTCGTTGGCCTTACACAGGCCAAAAGCGGAGTATGGAAATGTGTAAATTTAACGGTTCGGTTAAAAATCCATGTTCGGCGCAACTCTAGTTAAAATCTATTTATGTGTATATAGGGTATTTTGACTCCGATAAGCAGGCAGGAGGCAGGCGCGACGCCGCCGTTGCCAGAGGTCAGTATTGACGTCAATGGAGTCACGTGATCGCATTGTACGAACACTAAATACCTACAAGTTGCCCGGCGCGGGCGCAGGCACAACTCGCAACCAACGATTCAACCGCGTAATTATTCTTTCCTATACTTGTTGTATCATGTCAGTTTTATTATTATTTGGACTATGCATAATCACGGCCATAACTAATATCATTTTGCTCGAGTAGTGGACGTAGAACCAACTGCCAACAAAATATCTGAATTGTACTATATTTCTAAATAGAAGTTTCATAAATTATTTACACCTTGTGGCGAATAAGACAAAGAGATAGGCCACTGCAGTCCACCTCTGCCTACCTCTTTGATGATTACAGGCGTGATAGTGTATGAGTTTTTGCAATTCAAACTACGATTTCACTACACTATTTTTTATTGTTCTGTTCGTCAAGAGCGAGATTATTCGCAAGCTAACCGTATACCTACTTTACAGTCTACCGTATTTAGACATTTTGTATGGAGATTTGAAAGGTTATAAATACCGTCCGCTAGAGGCGCTTTAAAATTCTCCATACAAAATGTCTAAATACGGTAGACTATAAAGTATACAGTTAGCTCGCACTTGAAGTGCTGTACCAACAAAAAAATACAAGCGTTACTGGTACGA
Organism: Pheosia gnoma; assembly: GCA_905404115.1. Lineage (NCBI taxonomy): Eukaryota > Metazoa > Arthropoda > Insecta > Lepidoptera > Notodontidae > Pheosia > Pheosia gnoma. The sequence continues at coordinate 6,800,413 of FR989897.1, read as the reverse complement.
CAATTCTCACAGATATATTAAGGGTTATGGTGGGGACATTGATTGATTGTTCCCGAGTTTATGTCCCTACTCCCTATGTTTGTCAATCAATTGGTGTCAGTTACTCTAGTGCGCCTTGATTGTTCCCAAAGCAATAATGTGCACGCGTGTGCGGTGTTTTAGTGTAGGCGCAAGCGCACGATGAACTCCCACCCACCTCGTCGATTCTAAACAATAGCAACCATAGACGGTGGATGAAGGTCGATGACAGAAAAAAAAAAATACAACCGAATTGAGAACCTCCTCCTTTTTGAAGTCGGTTAAAAAGAATAAAGCCTTCTTTGTAGTCAGTTTTTTTTTGTTTTTGTTTTTGTTTCTATATAAATATACCGTCAAGGCTATATTCTCCGAATGGGTAGGCAGAGGTGCAAAATGGGGCATCTTAACATTGTGCTGCTGGTATTAATGTAATTGGGGTTATTGTCTTCTTTATGTGACCCAACTTTGAGGGGAGAAATACGGTCGCTCACATTTGGACCATAATTCACTATGTGAGCCCAATGCGATAGCGAACTTCATAGGTACATATTTCACAAGACGTGCAGGTTTCCTCACCTTCACTGTTTAGCAAATGGTATCCTTTAGAAAATTAATTTTGAAAATCCTATACGTAGCTTCCGATCTGCACAACTTGACTATTACAGGTTTTGCGTTACATAATATCTGCGCTAGAAATGTAGAGGATTTTCAACCTAATGGAAAAACAGCAACCGATGCGTTTGAGAACAAGAACCTTCGATACGGCGGGCAATTTCGTAAGAATGTCGGCGCTGTTAATTGTTGCAATACCCAATAAGTTAAAAATCATTATAATAAAATAAAAATATCGCCAGACGAACACACCAACTATACGGTCCCACACCAAGGAACGCTTGTAGTATGGGTAACATACAATGAACTAGGGGCGAACCCAGTATATAATACTTATATAGATATTAAACATCCATGACTCGGGTACAAAACATTCATGTTTATCGAAGTTTGTTCCTATCAGGATTCCAATCCGGGACTGTCGGCACAGAATGCAGAGTCACTACCAACTGCGCTACTCAGGTCGCAATTGTAGGATAGGATCTGATCTCCAGAAATCGTGGCATGATGCAGAAATCGATACATAATTTGACCACAACTCAAGAGCCTTCGAGAACATCGATTCATAATCGATTGGCAATGACATCGTAAACGTCACTTTGGATAGGTTTTTTACTACTTACTCTTATCAACACAGCTTCAAACCTGATAATTCGGTACTATGCCAATGCAATTCAATTATAAGAAGATTCTGATCGCAGTGATAGCCAAGTTGGTAGAACGCTTGCCTCGGTAACGAGGATCGCAGGTGGGGTCTGGGCTGGGATTTTTGGATTTCATGTGCGAATCTCATTTCCACCCATGATTATCACTTGCTAAACGGTCAAGGAAAACATCGCGAGGAAACCTGCATTTCTGAGAGAACCCCTCGAAAGAAGTGTGAAGTCCGCCAACCCGTACTGGGCCAGCGTGGTGGACTATGGCCTAATCCCCCTCGCATGTAGAGGGGGGGGGGGGGGGGCGTGCCCAGCAGTGGGACATTAAAAAGGGCTGATGTTATTATATATTATTATATTTGTTCGCAGACTTGTGGCCAAGGATTGTTTACAATTTTACAGTATGAAATCAAAATCATTCGCAGTATTTTAAACTATAAACCTATAGGTAAATTATTCTAATTTTAGAACCATTTATAAACCAATCAATTAAAAACAAATCTATATAACAAAGTCGTGATAGTTACAGCACTTATAACTCAAGAACGGTTGGGCCGGTTTATATGAACCTTGTTTTGTTATTTGTCTCCGCCCCGCATAGCAGACTACTAACTATTAAAATATGGCAAAGAATCACTAATAAAATAATAATAACATAATTCATTTTCTCATACATTTCATCTTGAGCCGGTACGGAGTTCACCGGAACAGCTACAGTTGATAATAAACCTGAAACTAACTCATAATTAACATTATTAATTGGTCAGGTGAGCAACTACGTAATAAATATCCATTAATAGGTTATGGGGATCTCATCACTTACTTATTACTCGAAAATTATGTCTTGATTAAAAAGAGTCGATTAATTTCAAACACAGACTATAATTTCAAATTTATTATCGATTTTATATTATTTAATGAGCCGCAAATAATCTGGAACATGTAAAGAGTTATGATTAAAAATATTGCCGCTAAGTTCTATTTCACTATGTAGTGTAACGCTGGTATAAATCTAGTTAATGTACAACGTTTGTTCGTTTAATTTTCATTCCTTTTACAAAAGCATTGCAAATATTTATTTGAACAAAATATTAATGTATTGTAAATGAAGGGGAAGGGGGGGGGGTGTATGACACTTCCTCGTCGTAGTTTGTTACCCTCTCGGATCGAATGAGACGTCACGCACGGCACAATCTTTATGGATGAGCTTCTTCGCGTCATTGCTTCGAGAATAACACCAACTGTCCGTAAAACAAAGAAAAGTTTACTTCAACTTACTGTTTCGGAATTAAGTACCTATAGGTGCCTAATTATGTATCAGTGTTTTTATGAATTCGAAAATGTTTTGCGGAGTCATAACAATATTTGTAAACAACCCTTTTTTGTTTGGTTTCCTCTTGAACGTAGTACTATCGATATGGTGGTATTACTAATATAAACGGTTCAAGGTTATTAATAAATCTCTGTTATATGTATTTGTGAGAGTGTGAGTTTATTCGTACACTAACCGTATAGGTACTTTAAAGTCTACATAATTGTCGACTTGGTATGGAAAATTGAAAATTTAGATAACGTCCGCTGGAGGCGCTGTATAATATGCCATACAAAAAAAAACGCAGACTATGTAGATAATACACGTTTCACTTACGAAGAAACTCGCACTCGAAACTTAGATAAGAACTTGGGTACCTATGCACCTACTATTTTTACACATTTTTCACTTAATTAGATTTTATTAGCTCTCAGCTTGAAATGTTATCGTTGCTATCTCATCGCATTTCATACCACATCCCTATAATTCATATAATAATTGTTAGTAAATGAGCTATATTTACTATAACTACATGTTCTATATACTGCAGCAGTAAATTATTGGTGGATCAAGTTATTATCTACTTGTATTTATTTAAACGTAGAAACTGTAAACATCCAAACATAAATAATTTTAAATATTAATTAGTCATCATAATTAAGAAGCCGGTCATCAAATCGATTCTGAATGTAAATCGATTAGGGCTAGGTATGTGATGGGCGACGTGCCCTGTCTCGAGTCACGTAGGCTAAAGGCTCATAGTAACTTCGGCGCGTGCCCTAACTAATCACCGACAGGTTTATGCAATAACACAACGACGCATGAAACTATAAACAGTTTTAAAAGACTCAATTATGTATTTATTACCTAACGAGCTAAAATATATTTATTCGTAGGTATTACCCACTAAAAACGGAATTTTGATTGTTTAATCTACTTTACGGCCTGCTTTGCTTAGTGTGGAGCCGTATAGTTGGTGTGTTCGTCTGGCGATATAACTCACATCTCAAATGCTGATTATCTAACGCTTCGTAGTCAGCAGATTAATCGAATGTGATAACTTTGATAGCGTTAACAATGCCAGTACCTGGTAAACCATTCTCTTTTTAAATAACTATGTACTACATAATAAAACATCTTATATTTAACGATATAAACAGATTGTACTGTAAATATATCTAATCAGTTTCGTGCGTGCGCGCTAGTGTTTATATGTAACATTTAAATTTACTTTTACTGTCATAAAGTGTTCGTGCACTGAAGCCTCACAAGACACATATACATAATACATACATACATAATATATACATAAAGCGGTCCGCTGTGCGGCATACGTCAAATCAATAATGTTTTGATTAGTAATGGCATCTATTTTGTTTGTCATTATTAATTTATTGGCGATGGACATTAAGGCCAGCGTGGCTCTTATAATTGCTGCTCTCATTAACGGTGATAGCGATATTTAAAATATAAATTTGGCCGGTGCGTACGTGACAGAATCCAATTGTGTCAGCCCATTAATTACAGAACGCGGGATGATCAATATTTAATTGATTATTAATAATCTGCTTGGAATTTCGTTTGAGATTTTCCTCATCCCCACCACTAACATTTTATGTTGGCGCAGGCTAGCATTAAAGGGCGAAATTAAATTACGGATTTTCCAGAAACTGTAGAACAGGTATTATATATATGTATGTAAGGGTCCTACTGTAAAATATGAGTATTATAATCATCTCGTAGTCTGAGTTCAGCTCGGAACTAATTAGGTAGGTGCCTACTTCAAGTATGTTATCCAATCGAATTTCTTATTGGTGAAAGTTAGATTACCATAGTAGCCGTAGTATACATCATTTTTTTTCATTATATTTGACATTATCATGGATAATCCAACTACGATGGTATTGAGGCATCAACTTTACATTCTACATAATATAAATAATATTGTAAGAATATTTTTTACGGAGCTTTTGGGGTGGCATATGCTGCATTGTTTACAGTTGGGCGATGGGGCGGAGGGCAATGCACCGCCCCCGGGCCCGGGCCCGCTGTGGAAGTGCAGACGCTCCCGGGTAAATGCACTCCCGATCGATGCATTATTCAGCCAAAGCTTCATTGACCCGCGCTGAGCTGCTTGTATTTGCGTACATCACTGTTGACAGCTGTCCCTTTTGCGAATCGTATGCATGACATGAGCATTACAGACGAGGAAAAGGCTACGTGGAAAATAAAACAGCTAGCGCGTGTGCCAATACGTCATTTTCAGACAGACCGACAAGTACGTTTCTAACGCATGGTAATATCAGCATTTTAATTACCTAGGTACTTACAATAATAATTTACGATTCTTTGTAAAAAGAACTTGCTCACCGCTAGAAAGGTAGAGGGGGGGGGGGGCACTGCAGAAGACCCAAAATATATTTCTTCTGTGGCAATTCGACCTAATATAATAAGGGCGAGCCTATTGCCGATATACCAGCCATGCTCCCCCATAATGCGTGGGGGATTCAGGCCATAATACACCACGCTAGCCCAGTGCGGGTCGGTCACGAAGCTTTTTCTTTTCTTTTTGGGGTTGGCGAAATTTACACAGCTTTCGAAAGATCACCGGTTTGCTCATGACGTCTGCCGTTAAGAAAATGATTATTAAATTCACCTACGGAATCTGAAAACACAGATGTGTGAGCTGGGGTTTGTTTGAACCTGCCCCCTTGTTCCCATAGCGATCTTTCGACTAACTTAGTTTTCACTTCTAAGAACTTGCTCAAGATGTTCAAATAAAATATTCGTCAAATGAGCGGATAGAAATGTCTCGGGAGGCAGTACCTATGTATTTTCAGGATTGACGTAAATGAGTAAATTATTCATATTCGTTCACTCAGCATAACTTTGTGCGTTTTCGGAGAACTTATAGGATGCCTAAAGATTTTAAAAGTTTTTCAGGTGTTTACAGATCCATAATTTAGGCGTATCTTTCGCCGAAAAAGGAATACTCGCAGCGACGACATCCATGAATGTTTGATCGTTATTGTAATGGACGACGGATGAGTGGTCGTTGCATCGGTCGATCGGTTGGGACAGTTGAGGTATCAACTCATATCAACTTGAAACATTCTATAATTAATACCTTGGCATCTTGGAAATGTACTTTCAGCTGCGTAAAGGTCTTCGAGTTGCCTCTATAATTGTCCATATCTGGTCAATCCTTTCGGAAATTGTTGGTACAAGCAAAAAAAAAAACTACACATTGACGACCTGATTAGCTCAGTTGGTAGTGACTCTGCCTTCTACGCCGAGGGTCTCGGGTTCAAATCCTGGTAGGGGACAAACTTTGTGTGACGAGCACGAATGTTACGTCATGGATGTTTAATATGTATATAAGTATGATATACTGAGTTCACCCTCAGTCTATTGTACGCGTACCCATAATACAAGCTCTGCTTAGTGTGGGACCGTATAGTTGGTGTGTTCGTCTGACGATATTTGTTTATTTATTACAGTTCATACGTTCCGTTTCATGGTTGCCCACAATCTCTTAATATATCCACCTACTAAGTATGTATGTATTTTGTAATATACGGCAAGGCTATTGACTCTATTGCTTCTTAGATAAATATCATGACATACCTACCTATTCTTGTATTCTAGAATAAATCTGGAACACGTTCGTTTCGCACCGCGTAAAAATGAGTGTTCGTTAACCAATTGAGGTTAAATATGGGTTCAATTATAATTGGGCGTGACAGGCGGTCAGTTTTAATATAAACCGTTGCGTGACCACGCCACGGCACGGCATTGGCGCGTGCGCAGGGTCGGTGTATCGCACACATGATAAATCGTGAAAATGTTGCACTCTCGGTCTATATGTATATCGATTAAATAGGTGGTACCACAAGATTAAAGACCCAGAACATCTTAATTATATTATTAGATTTATGTAACATAAATTATTTGATAACACATTATACATCATTTTATAAGTTATAATATTTTACGTAGGTACCTACGTTTTATTTTGTAGTCTGCTACCATTGATCTACTGACTAGACCTATGCTACAGGTCGATAACTTATAAAATACCAATATAAAACGACATAACTGGACTGAGCGACACGAGTTTTAAAATTAAATTTACTGCCCAATCTTAGGTGTGGATTTGTCAAATTATATTCACGCGAATACTACGACATGAATTATGTATACTAAATTATATTGAAATAATACAAATTCTAGGATTTTAATAACTTTGATTATTTTGTTTACGGTACGTACACGTAAATGTATCTATAATGAACATGACACGGCGTATTGAGATAATGGAATCATGTAAAAATCATTAAACTAACAATTAGATATGCATAGCTAATTAAATTACCCACATATAGTCACAGTTGACTTACCTATAAATATAATGTAGTCATCACAGTCTTATTTATAGGTAATTTCCATATTACACTTCCAAATTATTAAAATAAAATAAATTTTGTGAACTTCATCGCGTTTATTTCATGTTTTTTAAGTTTCGTATTTATTGATGAGATCAAAATAGGGCGCGGACGGAATGGGGATGGGTTAGATCGGATGGATGGATGGATTTATTTTATGAATTTGTCACAGGTTTTTTAAGCGTGAAAAGTATTGTCAGAATGAAATGTAAACTGATCTGAAATGATTATTTTTGATGTAATGTTTTATAATCACTCATTTTATTATTTTGAAGTAAAGCGTAGGTATCGAAAATATGTAGTGAACAGTAACTGCCAACGGCGCATCACCTTAAAACACTAAGTAGGTACTACCTTTGATCCCTAATTAAATTTTGTTACGACTAAGATAATACCAGAATTATATACCACAAACGGATACTTGAATCGGTGCTACAGCCGCCGCCGATTTGATTTTTAACGAGCTCAGAGGAATACTCTAAAATAAATTAGAATATATAAGTAAACTTCCCATTTGAAATTTTAAGAAAATCGCTAATATAACCACCTTAAACTATTTTTATGCGAAGGGACTGAGTTGGTTTGTAAATATAAAATTTGAATTCGTTACGCCTTCTATGTTTGACGCATTTCAGTTAAGTAGGTGTATAATTAATTCATCATTTATTTTGGATACTTCCCTGCGTTATACGAACAGTCTATACTTAACTACTTATTGGTTTTCGCCCGCAACCATCGATTTTTCTTTGCTACGTGACCTCCAGTGGTCATAACTTGATGATGTGTACTCTATCTTGGTAGTCCAATCATATAATAAAAACCCTGTTGAAATTGTCCGGTGGTTTTTAAAAATATCAAAATATTAGGTAAAGTATTTACGTAGGTACTTATATATTTAAAAATATTCTAAATACAGAAGATATTTTCACACTGAATATATTATGTTAATATTCTCAAAAAAAAAAGGATTTCATTTTATTAACTCCCACAAGAATTAAATAAAATAAATCAGTTTTTGTTTTAATTCTTATTATAAGTAAAATGAATAATTGTGGATTATGGATAGGGTTAGAAACAGACCGCAAGTTAACTAGTGTGGGGCAAAAAGTACTCTTTTATCTCACTAGTTCCGAAAGGCTGTCCTATGTGTTCGAAATCTGCTCGCAAAAGTCCATTCATCAACGTTCGATGTAGAACGTGACGAACTAATGCGTCAGAACTATTATGTAATGGTGTACCTAACTTGTTTTTCTCATCATCATTATCTTTCGGGACAGGTTCTTATATTTCAACGAATTATCTAGAAATGTTACTCCGACACTGGCAAAAATGGTTTCATTTTGTAGCCAATTCCCATCCTACAAAAAAGTAGAACAAGAACTTGGTTCGTCTTTACAGTCTACATGCTCACAGTCTTTTTAAGTGGTCCGTTGTATATATTTGAGCTCGTTGGTTGGTACACTTTATTTTTAATACTTACTATTGAATAGTATATTTGAATACATTTCCTTCCTTGCGTCTAGTATTTTCCTCGCTGTAATGAGATGAAAAGTTGTGAGTTTCGCACGGCTGCAAAACTATTTTATTGAATCTCGTGCCTTTGAATCCCTACGCTACGCACAAGCTTAAATAATTTAGAATCCATCGCTTGCTCGGTATTCAAAACATGCACTCGCACCAAATAATAACTTTGCAGCCTCGCATAGCAAATTACTAGGTATTTCAAAAGTTTCAATCAAAGGGCTTCCGACGCTAAATAATAATTTTTATGAAAAATAAAATTGACATCGTCACTCATGAATTTAATTCCCGCAAGCGGAATATTTCCTTAAGATTACTTTCTCCTGCAGCGGAAGTAGAGTTCAATATTCTGTCATCGACCTCATTTTCATATTATGTTAGGTACGAGTATCTACTTGTTCCGTATACAAAAACATAGTTTATATTTTAAAAAGTCGTGAATATTGCAACATAATGAAAAACTTATTATTGACTTAGTTTTTTTTTCCGGTTTACAATAATTTGGATATCCCTACATGTAATACTAATCATGTTATAATCTAATTTTCCTTAAATAACCTGAAATATAATTTATGTCTATACATTTTTGTCAAACAGAATCATCACTTATCACGGTCGAGGACGAAGGATATTGTAACAATCGATTTTACTATAATCTGTATGGCGGCACAAAGTACCCCAGAAAGATCGGTGCGCCGGCGCAGGGCGGGCAGGTCAAGCGCCCCATCTAAATTCCGTAGATATCTACGTCCGATTATCACTCTGATTGTCCCCCAGAGTATTTTAAGAAGCTTCCTATTAATATTTACGGCGGTGTGGTGCTGCATATTCAGCGCGACCTCGGCCATGGACCGGTCAACCAACGAGCCGTGTACCTCGTGATGCCGCCGGTGGAGCCGCAGCACTGCGCTACACCTGCGACCAGTCGCATCATTGTCTTGTTGCAGCGCGACATGTCGCGTAACTCTGCGGCCTGACTCTACAAAAGATACCATTTTGTTTTAATAATACACGTAGGTAGGTACTTTAGCTGGTTAATCAAAATCTAGAAAAAACTTTACACCGTCTTTGGAAGATTTATCTAGTTGTCATTTACCTAGTTGTTTCTCAATTTACCAGTTGTAGGTTGCAACTATGAATCGCCGAATCCACCGATATGGTGGGGTCCTTAAATGGGCGGGAGCGCGCCGATCAGTGTGGGTTCAACGAATTCCAACTACACGCTTGTCTACATCCGCCGTCGCACTACTCTACACTATCTCTGTCATTCCGGGAAATACTCGTACAATTCATTGAATTTTTATACTAAGGATATTGATTTATTTGGTTCTATCATATCGTTGTATTTGATCTATTTTATTTTGTGTATCTTAGATAAGCTAGTTCTCACAATGGATAAAGCAAAGATTCCTCATTTCTTTTCGGAGGTTATCCCTTGTTATTCAGCCACACACAAAGCGAGTTGGTTCGAGTAGTACTTATCAATTCAAAATATATGTTACGTAGAAGGAAATGCAATTAAAAAGCTTAGGTAAGTATTCTATAGTAGCTATGTAACCCTCCGGTGCATTCTGTTCATGAAAATGAGGAAAATACTGCGTAGGATTGTGTGGTATTATTATTCAGGCAGGATACTTTCTAGAAATTCTCCCGCGAGTTTATATTACAATTTATGCAAAAGAAATGCGGCCGTGTTGTATAATTTCTTTTGTGGTAGGTATTATTTCTTCGCATCAGGCAGACAACGAATAACTCAGCGTACTCTACCCACTAATTAATGAAAACCATTAGTCGAAGTAAACATAAAGAAATAGGTACATTTAGGTATCTTTTTTCTCGAGCTTCTTTAACTAGATCAAGATATATGCTCAATGGCCTCACAGATAAAGGGTTTTTCTATTTCTAAAGGGGTGTCGGGTTCATTCCATCGCTTTGCCTGCAAATTTTCATTGGGCTTGTCACATCAATAGTGTATAAGAATTTAGCTTATTTGGCGAGATAAGAAATGACTATGTACCTAACTTACTGGTATTCATTAGAAAACTCAAATTGCATGTGATATTTTAGACGCATAAAAATGGGAGCTATGTGTACGTGCTGTAAAATATAACGCTGACGTGGCAACCCTGCCACGCTGAGGACACTTCGCAAGTGCTGTTCATAGCGCACACCAAAATAAGACTGCGGCCACATTGTTCGCGTTCCCAGAATCCACGGAATGGCCGATTGTCAGTTCTAGTTTGTCCGCTAAGATAAGACCACTGCGTATTTCCGTAGATTTTTTTTTGGATCTAATACCTTCGCGTACCTACCTACAAAGGTACATTAAAAAACAACCTGATAATTGATTTTTTTTATAATTTTAATGCATTTTATAGGCACCTTGAAATTTAATTGTTATAAATCATCATGTTAACTTAATGAATCAGATATCAGAGATCGAAATAGGTACTAATTTATGCGGACCATTCTAATAGAATTATATATATTCTAAATTTTGACCATTCTGATAGAGTGGTCGGCATGAATTATTGGCTTGTGATCCATTAACCTATAGATAAGAATTGAATTTCAAGGTGCCTATAAAGCCTAAAATATAGAAGAAGAAACATTAAATCTGAATTCATTATAAGATGAGTATCATTTTATACTAACTAGGTACTAATGATAGTAGTATCTAGTAGGTAAGCTTTGGGGCACCTGAGTATGCTACTTTATGATCCAAGTTTATAATAGTATAAGGTGCGTGCTCGTGGCATATTGATTGCGTGTTCAAGCCAATGTTACGGTTATGGCAACGCTGTTGATTCCAACACACGGCCCACCCAGGCAGTATAGCATAAGTAATATATTATATCAGTCAGCTTACAGATCTTTCGGCATACCTATAAATATGTATTTATATAATTAAATATCGCCAGACGAACAATACACCAGGTTAACCTAGGGATGTGTGCGAAAGCGTTCCCGTGCCTCCCCCCCCCCAACAAGGCGGGAGAAGGACCACCGTGGGGTTTTAGTCGGTAAAAGTCCGGCATAACCCGCTTGCCTCCCTCGGGGCTTGCGGGTCCCCACGCAAAAAAAAAAGTGTGTAAATGAGGGGAAAAGTTTGTATGTGATTTTGAATCAGGATAATTTATAATTTTAAAGTGTTTCAGATATATAATAACGCTTAAGTATTTAATAGAAATGCCTGTTCCCCTTTTGCTTAGCTTAATGAGGAAATCAGAAATGAGGAGATCCATAGACGAACTAAAGTAACCGGCATAGCTCAAAGAATTTCAAAGTTGAAATGGCAGTGGGCGGCACATAGCTCCCAGAACCGATGGCCGTTGGGGCAGAGAGGTTCTAGAATGGCGACCACAAACCGGAAGACGTAGTGTAGGATGGCCCCCCACAAGGTGGACCGATGATATCATACGCGTAGCAGGAAGCCGGTGGATGCGAGTGGACCGTGATGTGTGGAAATCATTGGGGGATGCCTATGTCCATCAGTGGACGTCTTTCGGGTGATAGAAAAACCTAATTACTGTACAATTTTATTGTATCCTATTTGACATAAATTGGCATAATTTCATAATCATTGAATACCCAACTAATAATATTTCATTGCAGATCTTCTTCTAACATCATGTTTATTACATATACACAAATTTGTTATAAATGTTAACTGGTGTAACTTAATCCGTGGATATCATATAACTATAGATTATAAAATAACCTTTGATATTTTTTTGTAACATACCTATTTGGACTCATGTTGTGTCTACGAACGAGGCGATTTTATTTAGAATCCACGTAGTACGTTGTATATTTTTTGTAATAGGTTTATTGTATGCAAAATTATATAATACCAATGTCATTTTATAGCAAAGTTATAGTTATAAGGCAATATAGAGGCTAAGTTTAGTGTACCCTAAATATATACAGATGTTATTTCATGGCTTCTTGGTTTACATTATGGATGTACTACATAATGGGGTTTTCGGCAAGTATGTTTGTTTTCACGTAGATATTATAATTTACGAATCTTTAATTTATTCTTAAGTAGGCAGTAGTTTCCCGCGGTAGCCCGCGTAAACTTAAAGAATAAAAAGAAGCTTATTTCTTATTCTAGTTTATACCCTATCTTTTTACCAAATTCAACAACAAAAACATACCGTAAGTACCTAGGAAAACCAGAACTTAAATTACATGCAATAGAGTTGATTTTGCAGTTAATTTATGTGTCTCTCCATTAGGTTTGTTTAGCATAGACGCGGCATTAACTTTGGTATTATTAGCCCTTGGTCTTGTAGTCCCTTGCCTGTGATCAATGTTTTCTTTTTTTATTAGACCATAGTCCACCACGCTGGCCCAGTGCGGGCTGGCGGACTTCACACATCTTTCGAGGGGTTCTCTCAGACATGCAGGTTTCCTCACGATGTTTTCTTTCACCGTTTACCGAGTGATAATCGTGGTTGAGAGATTCGCACATGAAATCCAGAAATCCCAGAGGTGCGAGCCGGGGTTTGAAACTGCGATCCTCGTTATCGAGGCAAGCGTTCTTCCAACTTAGCTATCACTGCTAGTAATATACCTATTAAAAATATATTCAAGGTACGTACTTACGACTTACGTAGAAACACATATCATCTTCTATTCCTCTGTAGATAAGAGGGAGAGGAGGCACCCTATAATAATTATTAATGCAACATATTAATGCACATATATTTAACGGTCCCAAAAATCATAAATAATGGTGTTCAATTTCGGCGTCATAGTTGTAATAGTCTCTAAAATAAAATGATTGTGCCCCGTGCAGTCGGACGTGGCGAAACTAGTGTTCCTAGTTTGACTGCGGAAGCCTAAAAACCATTAGTCGGCAAATGTTTTTTGTTTAGAACTAGCTCGCTTAGCATTGACGTCAGCAGCAGCTAGCTTTGCCCATAAAAGTATTTGCAAGTGTCTAAATAAAAATAATAATCATAATAAATACCAACACATAACACATCCATTATAACCGAGTTTTTAATTTGGTGAACTATTTTGACACACACATACAGACATATAAAATGCTGCCAGGGTATGGTTGAAATTTAATAGTGATGTGTTAAATGTCGATATTTGTGTAGGTATCGACTCTACTTTATTATAAGTGTGACTCTGTACTATGGGTACCGTACAATAGACTAGGGACGATCGCAGTAGTTATATAAAACGTGCGTCATATAGATAATAAGCATCCATGTCTACATACTGGGGTACAAACATTCATGGTCATTACACAAAATTTGCCCCTACCAGGATTAGAACCCTCGGTACAGAAAGCAGGGTCACTACCAACGAAGCTAATAAGGTCGTAATAATGTGACACTTGTTATTGCATCAAAGTTACATCAATCATTATGCGTTAATAAATAAACGGTCCGAATACATGTAGTATTCGGACTCCACACTTACGTGACAATATTCTTCCTGTCTTAAAAAAAAGGGATAAAGTTGTTAATGTTGAGTCGTAGTGATTTAATAAGAATAATGTAGAACACATATAAATTTAAATACATAATTAAACGAAGTATACTTAACACCAAAACTTGTTTTGTAATCACGTAATTTATAATAATAGTGTCTATGAATTAACATGTACATTACCTAAAAATCATGAAAATGAAGTAGATTTAAAAAAAAATCGTAATCTTTAATATTTTCTGACAATCATAAAATATTGGCCAGCTATATCGTAAATAGCGTTGCTTTTAACGCGTTTTATATCGAGCATTATTAGTAACTGGTTTGAATATTTTGTTTCTATTCATTGTATTATTTTTTTAATATATAAATATTATTGTGTAGTTTTATAAGTTTGCACTGGTCTGGATGTCACTGCGGGATCGCCCCCAGTTCATAGTTACTGAGTTTGGGACCGTACAGTTGGGTTAAGTAACGTAATCACAAAAATATTGAACATCTGAAAGTGAAGAGCAACATATTTAATACGAGTCAATATGATGGCATTTTACAAATAGAGATTACCTATTAGCTAGTCTGAAAAAATCAAGTAATAAATAAAAAATCTTAGTTTGTATGGTTTATTATTCCGGAGAAAATGATCGCCGGTAGGTACAAAGAATGGCTCTGTATTGCATGTGTGTTTATTGCATGTGTGCTTATTGCATGTGTGTTTATCGCGGTTCCCACGCGCTGGCCGTTGGCAAGCATTGCTCATCGGCTTCTTGGAGAAAGTGCAGGCTAGCGGTCACCGTTGACGTCAAACTGCGAGCTGAGTTTCATAATCCCACGCGCCCCGCTGCGCTGCGTCTGCGCACGAACAGCTCGAAATCGCTCATGACAGCGCGATAATTGAAGACTGCATTGGAGATGCGCGGAGGCCGAACTTCGATCTTTAAACCGAACCGAATACCAAATATTATTCGGTTCAGCCCTTACCGAACCGAATATTCGGTCGAATTATTTGTTTTAATTCACACTCTGTTTCCCTGCTCCGATTTCACGCCCGTATGTAGGGAACTAGGTAGTATTTCATATTTCATATATCATTTATCTTTATTCTGATTGTCAGTTACTATTTTTTAGCCGTCTGCATCGCTAGAAGGATGGAAATGTATTTGATTGTTTTCTTATCCTATTTACATATTTTAACATAAATTACTCAAAGCCACTCGCAACGTCTGAGCCAAACACATTTAACAATAACGATACATACCAGCCACCATTATTCTCGGTTTTTATATAGTATTTGGAACATGTTGATCATACAACTTTTTTTTAAAACCGACTTATAAAACTTCGGTTAATATTCTGCACATCAACTGAATATTCGGCCGAACACCGAACCTATAAATTGATGCCGAATATCGAATAATTACGGTATATTAGGCGCATCCCTACTCTGAATTATATCTTACATTTTCTTTGTTTTCATACAATGACGTCAATGCTAATAGGTATGTGTCAATCAAATTGAGTTTAATGCTTACCTAAATATTCAAATAGGCTGTCATTGTTGTTCAGTTGTATGGGGTAGGTCCTCACTTTGTGACAGCTCTTTGGGCTCCACGTGCTAAAGCCGCGTCATATTATGTATTAACGCTTTATTTGTAAATTGTTTAGGGTTAATTTTTTTTTTATTTATTTTGCCTCTTGTAATATTATACCTCGAGCCTGTGTTTTTTAGGAATACATTTCCCTGCAGTGATAGATGACTGTAGATGAAAGAAATATGTCCCATCGTAATAGGAAATGGCTTCTACATCCCGCCGTTTTATAGAAACCGACCTAATAATATCTGAGGTGCACGCTCGAACCTCCTATCGAAATAAACTCGAACCGTACCTGCCCCCCCCCCCCCCCCCCCCCCCCCCGAAGTGAAATCCTAGCTAAGGCCTTGATGATACCCCGTCACAAAAACACTACTTACACAAAATGCAATTAGAACATATAAAATAAAGTCGACAATAAAGACAGGGAAAAGGTACTTTAACTTTTTCTTTTGTCATGTTTACGGAATTGTCACGCGCAATAATGTAAGCAGCTGAACGGCGCAAATCCTTCCTTCTTGGCAACGTACCACGTCAATAACTCAGTGTGGTGGTTACGTAATGCGGCCTACGCAAAAGCTCCACTAGTACGCCGGTCACGTCGGCTTCCTCACTCCGGAGACCGGCACCGATGATCGTGCGCAGCCGGCAATCGAGACAGATCTCCCTTATTCCCATTTATTTACGAGCAACGAATGTACTACCACGAACATTATCTTTACATAAACCTCACTGACCGCTTATTCTTAACACCAGCACCACGTCAAAGCATTATAGGTACTACAATATAAAACTTTAAAATTTCGATGCGAGTATTTCGACCACGGCATTGATGATTTACATCAAATAAAAATCCTTTCTTGACGAGCACCTAGAGGCTAAGAGGAACCTGTGTGCCAAAGTCCAAGTCTGTAGGGTTTATACTTATATTTTCAGCGATTTTGTGAGTGAATAAGTCAGTGGGTTTCACTTTTATCCATATTACCTACTCGTATAGAAGATTGAATAAATACAATCTCTTGATTGCCGGGTCTTAGACGAGTTGAAAACGGTTCATCGGGACTGCAGAAAGAATCACACAGACAGACAGGCAGTGAGATAGATAGAGGCATTAAACTTATAACATCCCTTTATGCGTAGCATTCATATCAGTGATCTCTGAACCAATGCGACGATCTCACGAGAATAATCGACCAATGTAAACAAGTCATTAGAAACGCAGCGTGTGTGATCCTAATGACGTGCATCGGAACCCCTACAGCATCAGCAATTAGTTGCTGTAGCTGTCGGTACTGCACTAGTTATGGGCGAACTAAAACTGCATAATACATGACTGTCTTGTTACATATATACAAATAAATAAAGCGGGCTCAGAACGCGCGAGGGGGCTATTGCTAACGGTTGTGTCTTTGTTAAATACCACGCGGACGAAGTCGCACGTAACAGCTAGTTGGTTATACGAGAGAACAATACCTAGACGACAATAATATGACGGGACGGATAATAGCGGATGGAACAAAAAGCTTTTATTACGATCTCAAAATCCAGTTAAAAGTCTTTTAGCAGATTATAAATTATCCATAAATGTCAAGTTTCAAGTGTCCTGCTGTGCGTCATCTTTAATTGAATGCTACGCATGATTGATCGAATAGAATAAAATATTCACACATTTTATAACTTGAAAAAACAAGGCCGTTTTTGTCGCCTTGACTTATCTATAATGTCGCCGTGAGATAGTTACAGATGTAATATAATTATATCCCTAGAAATATAGTCATGTATACGTAAGATGTACGAAACTAATTCATTATCTCACCGGGCATATTTTTTTCGGATTTTATCGCGTTTATTGTATGTTTTTACGTTCCCGATGTTTCGGCTGCTTTGCAGCAACCATGGTGACGGGAGGACCGATCAACGCGATGAAATCCGACAATATAGTTTTATTTAAATGTGTAGTATTTGCGTAAATATATAATCCACAACTTATTTGAAAGATGGTCCATACAAATTCTGTCAAATAAGTTGTCGATAAAGTTCATCAGCGCATTGTAAAATACGAAATTACTTATTTTGTATTAATATTATGTTCATTTATTTATGTTAAATACATACGTACATATTTATTTATCTTGTTTATTTTTGTTTACTACAACTTTACTATTTTCTAGTGATAATCGTGTTTCCTGACCACACATAGTATTGATGTTCCTTGGAACGTATACCAAACTCCTACTATTAAAAAGATAAACCATCTATAGTCTTACCTAGCACTTTCAACTGAAGTGCCCCATCGATGGTAGATTATCCACAAGAATAAAATCATTATATTTGATTTTTAAACAAGTACTCAAGCTTAGTACACAGGCTCTGTATGGAATTACACGTGGCTTCAGTTACATAATTACCAGATATTTTAATGTGCCTTTTGTTACCTCGCATTTTTTACCTTGACACACACGGTCGGTCCAATTATAATTCTTTCCCTCGGTTTGCAACACGTAAACAAAGCTATTGTTTGGTGAATACACAAACATCGTCCATTGAGCATCATCCGCGGATAAGTTCTCAAAACAATCAGTTAGGCATGTTTATTGGCAAACGGTGGAAGGGTGGGAATGGATCAACAATGTTTTGTAACGTAATCGGATGTTGGCGATCAGCCAATCCCAGTGAAATCTATGTATCTATAGCAAACAAAGTTGTGTTAGTAACACCATTTATAACTCAAGAACGGGTAGGCAAATTTTAAAGATCTTGGATTTTTTTAATTTGTCTCCGCCCCTATTAGCAGAATAAATATTGAAACAGGAAAAAATCACAAAAAAATAATAATAATGAACATAACTCATTTTCACATACATTTGATTATGAGGCGGTCCGAAGTTCGCCGGGACAGCTAGTGGAAAACGGCAAAATTACTGACTAATGTTACCCCAAAACTTATTGTAGTGACATAGCCTTATGAATGAATCATTGTCCGTCCTCAAGTTATTTATAATTTATGTTGAACAGTTTTGGATATTGCTCCACATATGGAGGTAAACGTCCGTTTGTGGGTTGTCAGCGTTAGCCTGCGCCGGCGCAGGCGGGGCGGGCGGCGTGCCCCCCGCGCCGCCGTTGTTGACGTCAATCGGGCACCTCGCATACATATTACATTTTTACCGACACGCATAAGTGAATTAATTATTCATGTAGAGTCGCTAAATACAACGCTATAACGCTCGCACTTATGACACGTTAATGTGATCTACGATTGTTATCTACGATCCCGTGTGTTGCGTAAGTACCTAGCCGCCAGCATCCGCTAGAATCTTTGGTAAACTACAGGAGAACATTTTATAGTCCACGTCCACTTTGATAGTTTCAAGAGGCTGGTTTTTAACGCCCATTTGCATATCTGCTGTCTTAATTAATTCTTAAATACCTACATGCTACTTTCGTAAGCAGATGGGTAAAGGTACAAAACATTTCTTTGTTTTTTTAACTCATCTAAATGTCCGCACTATCCCTTTTTATTTTAGCAGTCAATATTATACCTTACTGAAATGATTTATTTACACTGTTCTGGATTTAGGAATCTACTAGGTCCCAGTCTACTAGGTGGTACATTATTCGTCAGCTTGCTAATAGACATTGAAATGCGTTAGTAGAGCACGAAACCCGCCCTTTTAATGTCCCATTGTTGGGCTCGGGCCTCCCCTCAATGCGAGGGGGATTAGGCCTTAGTCCACTACGCTAGCCCAGTGCGGGTAGACACGTTTAACTTCAGGATTATTCCTATTTCACTATAGTCGCACCCACCCACCATATATTTTGATGTGGACACTCACAAGGAATGAACGTCTCATATAACGTCCTCTTCAAACGTCTTTTTTAAAAGGATAATGACGGTGGGTCACACCTACTGGCAATATTATTGCTACCCACTGCATCCCTGAGACATGAGTTGTAACTTCATAGTATTGGGTTAACTGATACTAATTTAAATTGGTAAATCTACTTAAAGTATAACAAATATTATTATTTCAAGATAAATAAAAATTAATAAATAATGAGTGATTATTTATTTGCTTGCGTTGAGTTATTATTAATATTATATAGGCATATGTCGAAATCATTCCAAATTAATAAAAATATATGTCACAGCAATGTGCCAAATTAAAAATAAATATTATGCGCATAATTATAATATAAAATACTAGCTGCGCCCGGCGGTGTTACCCGCGATAAAAAGTATGAAAAATTAAAACATCTATCCCACGGGAACCATACATTTTTCCGGGATAAAAAAGTAGCCTATGTGCTATTCCAGACTATAATCTATCTCTGTGCTAAATTTCATCCAGATCCATTCAGCCGTTCGGGCGTGAAAGAGTAACAAACATCCATCCATCTATCCATCCAAACTTTCACATTTATAATATTAGTATAGATGATCGGCCTGATAGAATTAAACTTGCCTATCAGAGATAATAGAAACCAGATATCGCGGTGCGTCCATAAATTGTCTAATGCCATAATATGAGGTATGGAACTGGTTATCTCTGCACTATTTGGAAATGTGAACTAATATTAGGAATCAAGAAAAATTTAATTATTAAATTTATTTTTAGATATTATATGATTTATAGATATGAGCAGTGATTTTAAAGGAATGTTGTTTTCTTTTTTAAAATAACCTTTGATCATACCTGCCAACGAAAATGGGTAGGTAAGTATTTGCTTTATCTATCTACAGCATTTATATCGAGTTAGCCAATACAGTCATTTTAAACCATTTGGAGTTAAGTAATATAATATATATTGCTGACGTCATTACATATTAATCTATTTGTATGTGTGACCTCAGTCACGTCATAATTTGAAGGCTTCGTGTTGATTTGAATGAAACATTACGTAGAAAGATACAGCAAACGGAGCCATGGTCATTATGACTGATAGATATTTTGAAACATAAATCGTATTAGGTAGGTACCTACGTCAGAAGTCAGTCATGTTGTGTTGTTTATAGTTTTATATCACTTCGATTAAGATAAGTAGTTGCTAATGACTTGTCATACTTCACCACAGTACTAACTGTGGGAAAAAAGAGGTACTTACATACGCAGTCAACATCAGACAGAATTACCTACTTGATGAACTGAATATACTTACATATAGATGTCTTATATTTACGATAATACTACACATTGAAATAAAACCTAATGTACTTACATATTTAGAAATTCATGAAATGATTACTCATATATAATTCTCGGAAAAACGCAGGTACTTAGTGATTGTATTAAATGAATTAAATAATTATATAAGGTTTAACAAAAAAATTGTAAAATATTTTAACAGATGATTTTACTGGTGGTAGGCTTCGGCCGTGGTTAGTCACCACCCACTGAACAGAGCCATGTCGCCAAGCGGCCTAGCCGTGTTCCGGCATGATGTTCGGTGTTGCCATTCATGGATGGCGGGTCAGATCAGTTGCACTGCATGTGCCTCTATCTACTGCCGCCTCCCTACCTAGGCAAGTATGCTCCATCGTAGATCTCATCGTCACTTACCATCAGGTGAGATTGAGATCAAATACTTGCCTATAATGTAATAAAAAAAAAAAAAAAAAAAAGAATCAGTAAGCTATATGGATCACGTTGATGTATAAAATAATTGTGTGAATGATGTTTATTTTTTTTAGCAAGGCAAACCAGTAGCGTTTGGCCATGCGCTCAGTACATGATGTAATTTTTTTTAAGTCTAATAATTTGATTAATTTCATGGGAATTTTATGTATATGACGTGTTAAAATATTTTACACTACTTTTGTTACACCTTATCTATACATTGGTGGGCATTTCTGTATATATTACTAATTCATACCGAAATAGGGTGTGATGCGAGTTTTATGATCTACTTACACTGTATCAAAACCAATTTTGTATAATGATTATTCTAACAAGAGAAATTGAAAAAAATTGTTATTAAGATAATTAGAAAATGTATATTGATTATTTACGTGAATACTACACATTGAAATAAAACTAATTGTACAGATATTATCGCGTCGCGCAACGTCGGGAACGTAAAAAACATAAAATAAACGCGATAAAATCCGTAAAATTCGTTTTATTTCAATTAGAAAATGTAATTAATTTATACATTTAAAAAGCTAATCGTTTTTTTTACATACGAATACGAGGATAGTTGACAAATTAGACCTTCATGAATACACCATTCAACATAATAACTAATGCTAATTTATTATTTTTTGAGTGAGACATTAATAAGGACCATAGTGCGTCAGCGGATATCGTCGCCGGCGGACCAATGCGATTATATTTTAATAATTAAATATTGCATTCTGATCACTAAAACATCCTTTATAATTTTATAAATGCCACATTGTGCTTTCCTTTGACTTTGGATTACGCAAAAGATGCTGAGTTGAATGTTTCAATACATCAATGCTAAAATGATTTCAATGATATTTGATACGGATAGGCAGTGCCGGCCCGACGACGCAAGTTTTAGGATGGAGCGAGATCCGATTATCCAACTGTCTGGAATAGATCGGCGCTCGGTACGAGTAGTAGTACCTCGCCTTTTTTTCGTTATTTTTGGCGCAAACCGCCCAGCACGCCCAGGGCGCCAATCTAGGCCCAGGACCCCAAATCATGGTCCAGGCGCCAAATTTTTAAATACGCCACTGGGTACATGCTCAGGATCAAAATATGTATAGAAGAGATATTTTTCCATTACCACAGATGCTAGTACTTGGCCTGGGACTTGGCGCCTGGAGCGGCCGCTACGTTCGCCCTATGGTGGGGCCGGCCCTATGAAGAGCCACAGAGTAGATAATACATAGACAACCGCGTGCGAGATGGTGTTAAACATATACTTACTGCATAGTTCCACTGTTAAGTAACTATCATTCATTATTATTATTTTTGCGATGACTCATATTTGCAAAGGTGTACAATTAATGTATTACGTATTTTTATTTTATTTATTTACAGTAGGTCCACATAGCGCTATGCGCAATACAAGTGTTCAATACAATAGATTTAAAGAGTTCATTTATGGCTTTTCGGTGAATGTATCCAAAAAGATGCGACCAATGAAGCGTGTCAGGGCCGCGAGACTGCGCGGGCGCATAACGAGCGACTCACGCGCAGATAAAGGGTCGTGGCCTGTCTAGAAACCCGTCTGACATCGTAATCACGCGTCAGTGACACGACGATCACCTAACTTTACAGTTACGAAACCGGAAATCTAGTTTTTTTTTAATACGCAGTTGGATGTAATTACATTAAGGGCTAAATTAGGGAATACATTGCTAAAACCATTTTGTCAAATATCACCGGTTTTGTGTGAAGATGGACAAAACCTATCATAGCGAACACCTAGCAAGTGCAATAGGTTTTGGCTCAGCTATTATCCCTGTCTATCTATTATATTATACTAAAATAAAGGCATTCCAGAATATAAAGACGTAAAGTTTGTTAGTGTGTGAGTTCGCTACTTCGGATGTAGGTCGTAATTTTCGGAAGAGTGGTTCCGAAGATTCTCCGATCCTCTTTTAAACATAATTTCACTATTGGAAACCATTACCGCTGAGTGTTAGAGGCTGCTTCATCGAGGTAACGCGGGCGGAGCCGGGGACAACAGCGTGGAACGTTAACTCTCCAGTTCATCCTTCTTTCAAGGTCCACATAGTTATAAATATCAACCTTATCTGGTTTGGTATTAATAGTAGTATTATTTCGAATGAGTGGGTCGTTATAGCCACCGGTCCGGCACGTGTAATGCTATGACGAGCTCAGACGTCAGTCGCGCAGGTAATTAAGTAGGTAGGTCTAGGTACCACCACAAGTGCGCATGTTTCCACGACTTCAGCTGTAACATACATATACTAGTATTAATATGGGTGCAAGGATACCTATCTAGGAGAAGTATTTGTACAATTTGAGGGGGAAATGTAAAAATCTTAAAATCTTAAAATTGGCGTCAAAATTTTGGCAACCCTACTTAAAAATGTTGCGTTAATTCACACACACACTGTATTGATTCTTTAGCAAAATTCTGTAGTTTTGTACAACCCTGTCTCATATTTGACCGCAATGATATACGAGCAGTAGAGTAAGTTAAATAATCGACATAAATAGCATCTGCTTGGAAATTACAATGACCTATTAACTTAGGATAAACTTTATCATTGTGATTATAAATCAAAATAGACTTGTCCCAAAGTAGGTAGACGATAATTGAGTGTTCTACATAGATCCTTTGGACTCTACATTAAACTAATGTAGGTACGTGTCTAATTTCCTTTTACGTAATGCGAGGGCGTCAACATGTATCGGTTTTAAGGATTGAAAATCAGATCCGGTAATCCGGCGGATCCAACATCACTAAACGTCTAACGGATCCAGTACCAATATACCAGATCCGGTGATGCCAATTTTTGGTTATATATTCGCGCTATTGTATGATGCGTGGTGCGACTCACGATGCAAGCACGCCTCAAGAGCACCATGTTTCTTTCAAAGTACCAAATTCGCGGGAATTGCCTTAGTTATTGCATCAATAATACAATAACATTACCCTCCTTATTTCGGAGTCGGGTAGAAAAGAAAGAAATAAAAAAGGGATTAGGTAAAAAAGGCTATTGTTACGTCAAAAAATCTCATAATTATGAATCTAATGCTTTATTTAGAACCGGATGATTTTTGCATTTTTTAAGAATGGATTGAGAGTGCTTTAATTTGTTACTGTCTTTAGTAACTCCCGTAATAAACAGTCGTGCTACAAGCAGCGCGAAAACG
Organism: Pheosia gnoma; assembly: GCA_905404115.1. NCBI lineage: Eukaryota > Metazoa > Arthropoda > Insecta > Lepidoptera > Notodontidae > Pheosia > Pheosia gnoma. The sequence continues at coordinate 6,775,993 of FR989897.1, read as the reverse complement.
AAGCAACTACAAAGTTTGAATTGTATGCCACTTTCAAAACCAAGGCAAAATGAGTAGAATTATGGGTCCGGCTGGATTTAAAATGACACCGGATCAGTTGACATAACATAACCTTGCTCATAATATAAAAAATATCAAAAACACTAATTTGCTATTAATTAAGTACCTGCATATTTTTACCAATATAGATACCTGTACTTTACTATTTATGTGTAACTATTTAGGGGAAGTATATGTTAATTAGCTGTACCGGCAGTTTTGTTAAGTGTTAAGAGCTAGGAAAGTTACAGGTACTGAGAATCGAAATTGCAGGGTTCTCAAGCAGCATGCCCATGGTTTTTTTTATACTAAGAGCTCTTATGTATATATTTTTTGCATTGTAAAATATTTTTTTACCTATTTTAAAACCAAATTCGTTAAAAAAACTCGAAATCCATAGATTATTAAAAACATAGAAAATGTGCTCTAACCAATGTGAATTGTTTTAGTTGTGCTCCAAGGTCTATTTTTAGTACTTTTGACGCATTCTGCATACAATATGACACTTTGACACTTCATTTTACTCCTATTAGAAATATAAAAAAAAATCTATAATACATTTAAAATTATCTGCCTCACATTTTTCAAAATAACCATTTAATTGTATTATTTTCATATTATCGTCCTGCGTGCATCGTCCTCATATAACCTGCGTGTACAATGTCCTTGTGTAGTTGTGGCGATAGCTGCGCGGACGCAGTGGAAAGAGCCGGAGCGCCGAGATAACCCGCGCCGTCTACGGCGAAGATGCCACACTAGCGCCAGTCTTATACCAATTTTAATTGGTTTACATCATACTTACATTGAAATAATTAGAAGTCGCGTTTATTTATAGACACCAATGTTTGTATTTTATGTTGCATACATGTAATCTTAATTACATTGGTGTACAACACCGACATAAATAATTGTTATTCATGCACCAGAATCCAGATATTCTATTCTTATTTCGATGCCAAAAAAATTCATGAGCTTCTTAACTAACCGAACATAGTAACTGAAACGAACCAGAGGTCCGTCACTTGGTCGTTTGTTATAAGTAGCTCGCCCAAAAAGCTATATTTACATTCATAACATTGGTACCTAGCAGCTAAGTTCATCACCTGTTGAGATTAAGAAGAGGTTATCATAATAATTAATCATGTTATATTTATACATACTTTAATTATTATTGCATTTATTTGTGATTATTCTATCAGTTACGTATCGTCGTCGTGCTGAAAATCACGGGACAGTTACATGCTTTTGCCAAAGAAGAAACAATATAATAACTTTTGCTGTCATAAATATATTATGATGTCACCAAGTTCACATACGCAGTTGTTAAAGATTTGTTTCGTGGCTATAATTTATTAATTTAATTATCTCTATATTGTACAGTTCAAGCACATATGTTTAGTACTTACTTAAATTAATATTCTGTTTTCGCAATTGTAGCCGATTCGACATGATGCCTAAAGCTAAGGGATAAACGGAGGACATCACTTCAGGTGTAGACTTAATGTCATGGATAAACCGAGTGGGTTGACAGCTCACCTCGATAAATAAGGTTGCATCATCTATACTATCTATACTAATATTATAAATGTGAAAGTTTGGATGGATGGATGGATAGATGGATGGATGGATGGATGTTTGTTACTCTTTCACGCCCGAACGGCTGAACGGATCTGGATGAAATTTGGCACAGAGATAGATTATAGTCTGGAATAGCACATAGGCTACTTTTTATCCCGGTAAAATGTATGGTTCCCGTGGGATAGATGTTTTAATTTTTCATACTTTTTATCGCGGGTAACACCGCCGGGCGCAGCTAGTCCAAATATAAATGACCATTTATTGCGAAATAGAAAATCTCTTTAAATCTGCATATTCGGGAAGAATTTAAAAGCCACGTGACTAATGGTGGTATTTTTTAAGGACAAATATATATATTTGGTGAAGTAAAAAAATAAATTAACATACATAATCCATGTAGGTAACTTTATTTCACGAGAATTTTGAGTGACTATCATTATACACCTAAATTGTCTGCATCTAGTATGCAAACACCATATTATAATCCCTTAGTTGGTGATGGGTGCAGCGTGTAGCAATATGAACACACATCGCCCATCATGACGTGGTGTGATCACAATGCGATGGCGCGTGCGCATTGTAAAAGGAAAATGGAAGGGGGGAAAGATTAGAAATTTTAAAGTTGAGATACTATATAGGTCATAAAAGGGCTTTATTAGCAAATTCAAAACAGACTTTTATTTATTTTAATGACGTAAAATGTCAAAAAAATGTGCCTTTAGAAAATACTTAGTTAATAATTCAAAGATACATATTATTATCTTCTTGCTTTATCAATCGGCTTATTTTTTTTTTTAATAAGTAAAAATGTTCAAATTAAACGTTACGTTAGAAACGCCATATTTCGGAACCCTCAATGTGCAAGTCTATGTCGGACTTGCACATTGAGGGTTGCACACTATTACATAGAAATTCTTTCAATATCCATGTTTTTGATTTCATTAAGTGATTGGTATTTTTTCCTAACACATGCACTCAATTATAATAGGCTACGATAGGAAACGCACAAACTGCTTAATGAACATGTTTGGATTTATCAGTTAACGACTTATTTGTCTTGTTGTCTGTGGGCGGACTTACTGATATTAACTCAAAACTGGTTCGAACTGCATCTCCAACGATAACACATAACCAACTAGTTAAACTCGACGCCTCTTGACAAAATTAATTGCCAATTTAATTTAGCACAATGCTTTTTTAGTCAGATAGGTGTAAGGTAATTAATTAACTTGGTTTATTAATATGGTAAACAAATATGAATTAATTACTAACTGGAACTAATTTGTATAGAATTATACATAGTATACTAACATAAATGAATAGTTTGACGAAACCGATAAAAGGTGAATACACTCAAGATTTTACAACAAGCTTGAGTTGATATTATAACCGTGATATAAAAATTATGTAATAACTTGATTGCCAGTACCGATCAGCTGTCTGTCATGCTGATTTGTGTTGTGATCGGAGCATGGAGCGATAGCAGAAGACGTCGACCCGGCGGCGCGTGGGTCAAACCACAAGATTATTGATATTCCGCAAACATCGGCACGGAGCGTGACTTTTATCTCAAGAGATGAGGTGAAGCCTAGTTTTAGGACGCACCTGTGAGAGCGTAGACCTTAACTAAACTGTAGTGTCTTGAACTAAGCATCACTTTTATTAATGATCTCAGTATTTTTCAATCAATATCGTCTGACTATTGGTGCAAAGGTCTCCACCACTATTATAGTAGGATGAAAAATATAAAGGTTATTGCAAAGAAGGTGAAATTTAACAGTCATTTATCTGAGGCTATAGTATTTTGAACTTAAGAATTTTACGGCCTCTCTTGTTCCTCAGGTTCAGTAAGTAGACAGTATCTATTGTATATAAGTAGAAAGCCTATAAAGTATTTTCAGCAATTGTTACACGTTTCCAGTTACGCTTGAAATTCTAAATTAAGCAAAAAACTTTAGGATACTCATAGTATGTTAGTATATAGGCCTTGAAAATTCCATAAAATGAACAACATTCCATGTATTACAACAGGTGCCTCATGGTCCGTAACGTATAATGAATATAAAATTGGTACCTACCTAAAGGTCGACAGATTATTAAAATATTTTATAGACTGGCTAAGAGGCTGGGTAATTGTTGAAGTCATCTAGACCTTTTAATAATAAGAAATACTTACTTAGTTATCGTTGTGAACTCATTTTTCATAGGATGATTATATGTATAGAAATTGCTATGTTGTCTATAAACTTTATCTCACACAAAATATCGAAATGACTTAAATGCTCAGCATAGAAGTGATACTAAATAATGAAACGAGTAATTAGTTGGTGCTATCGAGGAGGAACATAATACGCTCGTTAGTCGCGCGCAACACGGCTGAGGCGCAAGCGCACCTGTCTTGAAGGTGGATGTGCGGGAAGTATTGACGTCATTCTCTACAGGGCCGGTGCACATTTCAGTATGAAAATAAAATAAAAAATACATTTAGCATTGTGAGAATACGAAGGTATAGGCTTATGAATATCAAATATTAATTTATTAATTTGCCAGTTTGACGTTGATCCGGTTTCGTTAACCTCATGGAAGGTATGTTTAAAAATAAAATGTAGCTTTTTTATGCTTTTATCGAGTAAATTATTTAATTAAATAGTTCCCCTTAGATCCCAAGCCAAGTACCTACTTGATTTGATTAATGTTGTTTTTTAATTTGAAATGATCGCCAGATTGCAAACATGTAAATATATTATTTTGTCTACTTACACAAAAGCAGTGGCGTAGCTACCGTAGGGCTAGGCGGGGCAGTGCAGTGCTCCATTAATTACATTCGAAAAAGTGGTTGTAGTTGAATAAAGAATTTTCGACTTTTACCTTTTTGGCCCCAGACAAACAAACCTCGAATAATGGCTCGAACAGAAACCAGCACATAAACTAACAGGGTGTATTAAGTTTAGTTTAAATAGGATCCCAATTAGGGATTACAATCCAGTGTCATTTTCAATCCAATAAATCGGTTGCGGTCAGATTTCCATCGATCCGGCTGGACTCGGCCGGATCCAGACCCATAATTCTCCTCATTTGCCTTAGTTATGGAGGTGGCATTTTTAGACTTTTGTCAACTAGATTACGCTACTCACGATGCAATTTCAATAAATATTATATTAATAAAAAAATATTACATGTTTTTCCGTAACAATAGCCTGTCTAACCCAATACCAAAAGTGTTGCTTTCTTTTTTTTTGGATTATATGCAATAAATAAAGCAATTCGCGGTTTTTGGAGCTTTGAAATAATCATGGTACTCTTGAAGCGTGCTTGCAGTGCAAAATTAAAATATGTTGGATTGACTCGTAAGGAGAGTACGGGCAATCACGACTTCAACAAATTAAATGTACTTTTCTTGAAGCCACTTTCAGTGTTGAACGACTCCCACGCATACGCACCACGCATTAATAGTACATACTCATGTAACAGCGCGGTTATTATATCAAAAATTGGCATCAACGGATCCGTTGTATTGGTACGGGATCCGTTAAGTGTTTAGGCAAGCCGGATCCACCGGAATACCGGATCTGGTTTGCCTGATTGCAATCCTAACCCCCTTGGTTACATAGCTGTGCCACTGTATACAAGTGTTATGAAACATAGGTGCATTGTTGAAACGTGTAAGTCGTGCAAAATAAAAGCTAAAAGCCTTATCGCTCATAATATCACCTTCTTGTTCCGGATCTACAAGTTATTTAAAAAATACGTGTACAAAGGTAAATACATAGTGCCTTTTATAATAGATAGAGCGCCTGCAGTCTGCTCTCCGTAACCAAACTAAATTAATATAACTATCCATACCAAATGTATGTTTGGTATGTGCGGGCGTGACCCCAACTGATGCAGCATATTTTAAACGCTAAAATATGTAGGTACAGATAAGCACTATGCTTAAGTACCGTTTTAAAAAGTATACCATAAAACTCGTGAAAGTTTACCCACTAAAAGAAAACGCTATGTCAGCAATAATGGCAGAAGAAAAGTTTTTTTCTGTGCAACGATAGCCGGATCCTGAACAACTGGATCCGACCAGTGAGTAGCGAGCTGCGATTCGACTTTACTTTTTTATCATACAAATCACCGCTGCCATAAAGCCCGAAGTCGTGACTCAACGTATAAGACCCCAAATACAGTTCTAATCAGCTTGCTTCGTATTATGTACCGCGTACCCCTCCCATTGTCTGATCCGAATCAACGTATTTATTCTACGTCATTCGGTGCTAATGCGCTGTGCCCACATCGGACAAATATATCGCCTCTTTTTGTTAGTATGTACCTACGTAAAAGTTTTTTCATTGCGGACAACAGGTTCCTAGTGAATTAGAATAATTTTAATACTTTTTTTTTGTGGCGAACAAAGGCCAAATTGATATGTTAATCATTGGATTCAGGATACATTCAGGATATTGATCCCGAATGTTTTTCAGTGTCATGTCAACCGTTGACGGCAGTTATAGAAAAAGAACGGCGAGTTTGAATTTTGTGTGGTTGCTCACTTTGTAGGTAATTCCTATTGGATGCAATTTTTTGTTTTCGCTGGAAAATGCTTTTACGCATCCCGTCAGATAGATCAGAAGTCAGATTTTGATAGGGAATCGACATATCGAAATTCTGATGATTACAATGTGATAACGGAGTGTATGTTTAATTACGTAGTATACCCTTTCAGAAGTTAAAAATATTCCTGACATAATTTGAATAATCAATACACCAGGGTAATACAACACACCATGTAATAGGTGCGTCGCTTATTAGTTTCTTTCGTATTGATTTCTTATATTTACGCGAATACTACACATTGAAATAAAATTAATCTTAAGGATTTTATCGCGGGAAACGTCGGGAACGTAGAATAAAAAATAAACCGCGATAAAATCCTTAAGATTAGTTTTAGTTTCTTTCGTATTTAGGTTCCTTTTATCGAGTATTAGGATCGAGACAACAAAGTTGCGATCTGTACCATATCAAGCATTTTTCTAAAACAACGAAAAAAATGATAATGCAATAAAACGATATATAAAATCATAATATGAACGTCTTGACCCAGATATTGTTATCCAGGTGCCTAATCTTTTATTTATTGTAAATGTTGAATACACGCGCACACAACCGATGTGTGCAGAACGGTTTGCTAATCTGTAAGTAAATTATTAAATCTGAATTAATTTATCATTTTTTTGCTGTTATCTGCTTTTAAGGATCTCTAAAATAAATTAACATTAGTATAACGATTAATGTCATGATCTTGAAGTTTGCGATTTGACATACCTTGTGTTTGAACACTTATGTAATCCTATATGTAGATGTTTTTGTTGCAGTGTCTACAAAGAAAATTATTCGCCAATTAGTGCTAATTGAACCGGTCGGTTACTATGAGAAATTTTGCCCGGAAAATGCAACAACATTAGTTTCAAATCTATATTTCAAACAGTACTCTTCAAGAAACTCCTTAATTCGCTGTTTTAACGGCCAATTTAACATCGCTTTTTTTAACATTTTTGTAAATCAATAGATATACGATCTATTTATGAATTCGAGCCTATTTTGTAATCTAAAACGGTAGGTACGTTCTAAACAGAAATAATTTGTTAGGAAGGCCAAATTATAAGCTTTACTAGCATACACGGGCTTAGCGGAGCAGGTAGATAGTTCGCTAGTCGTTAAACAATGACGTCACTCATAAATGATCCAACTGGTTGTAGGTATGTTAAGAACATCATCTACTATGCCGCACGCGGTCTCAAGGAACTCTGTAACTTGATACTATCAGAGTAGGTACAACGGACGTGAGTGGGTGATGACCATCTTGTCAGCCATGTTTTATGGCTATAATTATGCAAACGAGATGTGAAGTAAAAATAGGAGTACCGTAACTTTTTATAATCATATCCTACCACTTTGTACTTGTACTTCGAGTGCAAGTTATTTCTAAAGCTTGCCTTATTTGTCAACGTTAGTTATATGGAGACTTGAATGTTTTGTTCATGTAAACCATTAAGTACAGTACTTATGAATCGTCAAAATATTTACAAAATGCTAAGCTACCTACAAGTTTCTATCACCCGCTCGGAATGCCGTTCCTATGGAGAAGAACGGGCAAGGAACACCATTGTTCTCTTTTCAAAAAGATCCGCTACATTTTTAAGCAATACATTGTTATGGGTATGTGAGAACAATGTAGGAACGGCTAGGCAGACTTTAGCAGCTGATCAAATCTGTTCGTACAATAAATAATACAGAATAATATAGGTAAGGTCATAGTTATTAGGCATCTATATTTTTCAATTACTAGCGGAAATTACGAAGCCCTGAAGCATCACTTCTACCGCTTCTACTTGTGTTACTATTTTAAAACACATCTAATGGTCACTTTCTCTTAACTGCCATTAAGGTTTCACGTCAGAAACATAACCTATGCCAACTGCACGAGATACTACGTTGAAAGTAAACAAATTAAGTTGAAAGATAACGCTAACCCATTAATTTTAAATGACCCTTTCAATGATCATGTATCGTCAACAAACCCAAAGCTAAATTGTAATCATATCACTGACGCTGCAGTTAATAGGTACCTACCAAATATGATATGGTTACGTGTGGAAACTTCTATCGCAAAGTTTATAAATAAATTAACTTAAGGCGAAAGTTGTAACTAGCTGGTGATATTTTAACTGGAGAACATTGTCTTTCATATCTTTATTTTTGTGTAGGTACCTAACGTACCTACTTATCAATGAATAAAACTATACAGGTGATTCAGAAAGAGTATACCTAGTTACCTTTGAACCTGCGCTTTAGCGCATATGTGAAGTCAGAACTTCGATATATCAACTTTTAAAAAATAATTTAATTCCCAATAAAATGACAGTTGTGATATTCATGTTTAAAAGGAAGTTATTAATTAATGGAAAATAAATTAATTTAATTTAATTATTCTACACGATATTCTTTTGTCGAATAAATATAAAATATTAATTTTTAACAGACCATATTATGTCGTCGCTAAGAAAATATTGAATAAAAAACCATACTGATTAGCGTTCGCATAAATTACTGACACTACAAAAAGTCAAGAAGTTGAACTGCCTACAAAAAAATAATAAAAACGAAAACAAACAAAACAGCCATGAAGATATACATATTATATTATATATATTAATATAAACTATTAGAGTATGTAAAATCTATATATATATAAATATACACTATATATATATATATATATATATATATATATATATATATATATATATATATATATATATATATATATATAAATCATCACATCTATATATATATATAAATATCAATCTCATTCAAAGACCAGCTCGAACAAGAAATTGACAGAAAAGTCACAAACTCATGAGGGATGTACTGGGTCCTAAAAGACATAATGAAGCGGAACCAGTACTACAAGTCTTTAATGTTTGCATTCTACCAATCTTGACATAATATATGGCCTAACATGGTGCTTGCCGATTGCTTTCAGTTTACAGTTAAAAGCAACCACGACCTGCGCAAACGCTGTATACTGATTGTATTGAATGTGTATATGTGGATAATATGCGTAAGTGTACTATACAAAAAAATACATGGTTTTATCGCTTCGCTGTGGCTAAAACCTGTTCAGCGATACTTGGTTTGACTGAGTATATTTTATCATATTGGTGTGTAATAATGAATCGATTTGGGACCCCGTAATTAATGTATATACTCAAAAGCATCATAGTTTTTATACATATTTACTGGGAGAATATTATATTAACATATTACTAAATCATTTTTAAAATGTTTATTTAAAACTGTCTCATCAGGTGCCCTAGATATTAATTACGAACGCGGAACATTCAGCAATTGTTCACCATGCTTTGTGCCGTCGCGTCGTGGGGTTCATTCTTGGGTTATAATAAGAATAACCGTTAGTTACATACAAGCAACGGGAGTCCGGGATGCGCCGCGCCGCCGCCGCCCCGCCGCGCGCCGGGGCGGGAGCGGGAGCGGGGCGCAGCGGACTCCACTCGTCCTACTACGGGCGTACGATAACCGCCGCAGTTTCTATTGATCATAACTGATAATGTATAAAATGTCGGTCCTGCTCGAAAATATATTAAAATATTCAATACAACAGTGAAATTGACGGTGTAATTGCGCTATCCTTGAGTAGATACTTTTACCAGTTTACTGTGCACGCTTCGCGAGGAGAGGTTATGTTGACAAAGGAGTTGTGGACACACGTAAGTGGACCTTATCCTATGTTTAATTTGATTACTCACTAAATTTAATACACAAAACATAAAAATGATAAGTTTCTAATAATTCGTTCATGTTTTATTATATTCCCAGTGCGAGTTACTTTGTCTATCTATATTCTGTGGCTATTATTTATGTTGGACATAAATATTATTTATGGCCAAACATCTACTTGAACGCTACTCAAGTGCCTTTTTTGGTTCTCCTTAACTATCTGAGACATCGTCGTTATTTAACATTTTTGGTACGATGACGAGGCCTTAAAATCATCGAACTAAAATAATTAGTTCCATGCTTAGATGTTGACATAATATGCATAGGGCATCGCGAACTCCATAATGAACCCCAAAAAACCATGCCGATTAGTGTTATAAATACACGCGATAATTCCACGCGAAACTAAACAATAATATATTGTTCCCGGCACGTCTGTGTTATTTCTTCGTCTGAGATTCCATGCTTAAAATCAGGCAGCCCTCTTTGAAATGCGTTCTAGTATTCGGATGCTACTCACAGAAAAGCGGTCACATACTCTTGTCCGTCTATCGCCCCAATGATATTTACATACCTATCTAATTACGTGTAATGACTGGATTAAATAATTAACAGCGGACGGTTGCATACCTACCTACATGGAAGTGAGTAAATAGGTGTCTTAGTTATGTTTTTGTGCCGGAGCTTGTAAATAAACCAACGAGTCCACGGTGGTATGAAGATTACGATGTATCACGTAGGCCAACAATTTTTTTAAAATATTAAATTACCATAAATTATTTATGGTTTATATCAGTGAATTGTAATATACTCGTATTTATTGACAGGTCTTTAATTCACTAATTTATTTACCGGTAGGGACGTAAATTAATGATCGCGATGTTAATGAATGAATGTTGAATTGAATTTGACTGGAAACTGTTTTATAATTCGGTACCTATTTATTATGATAATATGTATTGCTATTTTTTATACTTAATCTATATCTTAATCTTATCTCAAAAGTTCGTAAATGGTGATAAGTATATTATTACAACTGAATAAAACATTAATATACTCAACATAAATTAGAAGTTGCTTGTCAGTGGCCCCGTGACATTTTGTAATCGCGAAGCCGTAATCTGCACATTTGAATTTCGTATTACATTTTAGGTATAAAATAATCTTGATAAGAGTTACAGGTAAAACCACATTTTGGATCATTAATTGTATAAAGCAATTTTTTTATACGAATTAGATAAAACAGAAGAACAATAAATAATTCACTAAAATATTTGTATTAGGTCTAACGAAGGTGCTGCCGCCCGCCCGGTCAAAAAAAAAAAAGGTCTAACGAAGGTTCTGGGAGTCAATCAGTTGACAGATTATAAAGATAGGTAAATATTACAAAAAAGAAACAATTATATTGCCATTAGGCATGTAGTACATCATTTAAATTTTAGGAGTCTATAATAAGTATTCAATCAATGTCAATTTAATGTTATGACTTATATAAGTATTACTAAAAATATCAAATACATTTTTTTATACATGACATGACAGGACATGATTATTTTATACATAAACGAGATGGGTAGTATACAAGGCCGTACGCATGAAGGGAGGGGGGGGGGGGGGGATTCAACCTCGCCTCCTCTTTAGCTAATTCAACGTGTTATACATAAGTACCGACTTTCTAAAATATTTTCGATTCTTCGGATTGTTATTGTCTCAAGTCCAGAGCTCGAAAAAGTGTGTTGTTGTTGCTTATTACCTCTGGTAGAGGGCTCCAGTAAGTCGGTAATATTTTCCAATTATAACCCAAACAAGTTGACCGGTAATTATACAGAAGACTAATACCCAATTCTCAGAGGAAAGAAGCGAATATAAAATAATAATGATATAAATAATAGTATTTGACACGTGTTTCGCCTCTGAACGAGGTATCCTTAGGACGGCTGGGCTACGAATGAGCAAGCCGAAGTTCAGTGGTGGGTCCCTCTTTCCCCATTTGTTTAAGAATGGATTTGTTCCAAGTATCGCCTAGTTCTTTCAAACTTTGTTTGCTATCATTTGTGCTTAACAGGCTTCAATTATATATATCATAACCAATTCTAATATCTTAGTGAGAAAGCCTTTAGGTATTCTAGGTAGTCTTCGTTACACCATAAAGTATATCTAATTCGATCGAAGATTAGCTGAGATATACCTAACTACATTATATCCATTCTCGATACAAAAGACCAATTGTTCCAAGGCATGCCGGTTTACTCGAGTGCATGTGTAAGTACTACATAGCGCAGAATAGTTCCGCCCTATATAGCGAGTCATTTATTCAATCACAAAGCATTGATATTATACGGTATCGCTGCTTAAACCATTGGCGCAGTAAGCGGGAGGGCGGTCCAGGAACTATTGTAGGTCTAAGCTATTACCTAAATCAGAAAGGTGATTTTTATTCACTTGGAAAGATTTCGTGTCGAAAGAAAACATTCTTAGGAGTCGAAAACCTTTTCGAGTGATCCATATAAGAGACTCCAAAGAAAGCGGCGCGACACAGAATCTACCCTAGTGAGAATCAGCCCCCTGGTCCACCCCAGCGGAAAATCATTGCTAAGCCGTTTGCTATTTGTCAGAATCATAGATTAAATTATTTCCATGGTCACAATCCTTTTCATATTCCTTTCCTTTTGCCGAATGTATAGCCAATACCACAATAATATCATCACCTACAGGATAAGAAAATTGCCATATACGCGGAGGGGAAGTCCAGGCAAAAGAAACATTGTTTAATTTATCTCCAATATTTATGATACTTTCCCACAGTGAATCGTATCGTTTTGTCATTTCATTTAGCAGAATTTAAATTAAAGATTTGCCTTGCCTTCCATCTAAAGAGATAAACAGATAGAAAACATATACATGGTCATGTATGTATTCTTGGTGTTTTTCTAAATGTTGATTTTGTTATGCATCTAAATGTTGATTAGGCTAATTTACGAAGATTTCCAGCGATATTATCAAATATTAATTATTTTAATATTTGTATACTTGGGCGCTTTAAATGAAAAGCAGGGTTACTACCAATTGTGTCAATTGGGTCGTTAAGCTAAGCTATATATATAAATATAATGAATGCTATAACATCGAGTACCGATGTTAAAATATTTGATTGGAACCAATACGCTAAATAAAATAAATCACAGTGCAAAGAGGGAGCTGTTACTTAGTGCTGCATTATGTAGGGAAGTACACAAGTTTCTCTCAATCCAGCATTGATTGATTGAAAGTTTCTCGAAAGCTCCATTGTAGTAGTGGATACGCGTGCGGCGTGCCTGTTCTCAGGAAAGCATCCTACTCAGCCAGCAGTGCCGCGGTAAAAGCGGGTCAGGTCGGTGGCCAGCGGCGGTGTCGAGCAGGGAAAGCAGCTCGAGCGTGGCTAACTGGTATAGTTTCTTTTTCGCAACCGCCTGGTGTTTGGCACGCATGCGCGGGGCGCGCGATACGTCAGTGTTGCATGGAACCTACGTTCACTTCGGACGCGCGAATGGCGCTCGTCGCTGACGGAACGCGCTTATGAATAAAGAACAAGTGTTGTGTGTTGGATTGCGATGAGCGGCGCGGGGGTGGCGGCCCGCACGTCCCCGGCCGAGCCCGGCCCGCGGCCCGCGAAGCTGCCGGCGCGTCTCTACCTGCGGGCGCTGCGCCAGTACCAGAAACTGCTTGACCTCAGGCGACTCGCATTCAAAGACAAAGTAAGCGTGACTGCAAACATCTGTTTTGTTTATCTACTTAAGGATTTATTTATGAGGTCAACAAAACAGATGACCTTCACTTATTACAAAACTATGAGTGGTACTGGCTAAAATAAAATAACATAATATAATTTATGTAGTATCATAAATTATATTATGTTATTTTCTCTTATTATCTTATCTCTTTTTGTTTAATATATTTAATTTCTCCTTTTGCTTGATATATTCGGTACTTGTATTATTTATTGAATCATGCTAACTAAATAATGTAGATGACCAAGGCCCCTCCCTATACATTACTTAAAATGAATAGCGTAGCGCTGTTTGCCAACTCAACCTTGATAGGACGCATTGATTTAAGTTGGTGTAAGTAGATACTCTTTGTTACGTCATTTCATATACAAACACCTACCGAGGTTTCTTAAAAATCATAACAGCTTTATGTCCAATCCCCGTTGCAATTAGGACAATATTAACAATAACTTCGACCGCGCGAGGATATGGAAAATCCTGGATTTATATGGTCATACGGTTTTTACGAACTCAACATACGCAGTTTATCCAGGAAAATATGAAGATGACCTGCGTAAGTCTCGAACATTAATTACTTCAACTAATCCTTAAGTACCTACTGAGCTGAGCTGACACCACTGGCTCATTGAATTTATATTGAAAAATTAATTAATAAGCAGATAGGTACATACGGTTATGTGCCTGGATATAAACATGTAATTTAACATACCAATAAGTATTAGAAGGGTAATTTTGGTTATAAAGTATTGAGTTATTAAGTAAGGTATTAAGTTATTTTCTTAAAAAAACGATAGGTCGATACTACGTTACTTTTGTATACCTAGGGATCTTTATGGAATCATTTGTATAAGTAATCATAAAAATATGAAACTTTTATAAAACATAGAATTATATTTAAAGAACATGATCATAAAATAGAACAGCGATGATTAATATAGGTACTTATTTGATGGATCTATGTTGATATTTGGCGTCGAGGTAGAGCTTTTTTTTTAGATTTTATCGTCAAGTTCGATCAAAGGACACACACACAAAGCTTAAAATATTTGCATATACGTAGTTATAATTACTTACGATACTGATGTATACATTATAGTCGTTGCGTGTGTGCGGTTGTGTCACATGAGCTAGTCTCGGTAGAGCACACGAGGGCTCTTTTATCAGCGTCAAGGCTGCGTCGCCGGCGCCCGCGCCGCTCAAAACACCCACACTAAGCCCGACGCGCGCGCGCGACTAACAATTTACAATCATCATTTGCATATTACTATGAAGCACATCTTCGACGCAAAAATGATCATACCTATATTTACATTACGTAAAGACGTCTGAGACGTCAAATTACTTAATATTAAAATGGCGAATAGTCGTGGTATCCTAGGTCCCCTAGGAGTTCCTGCTAGGCTCAAATACAAGGTTTAACAAAAAACTATAAGGTTATAAAATATAATATATATATATAAGTTGTAAAAAAATCATGTTAAGTATTTTAACAGATGAATCAGTAAGTTATATGGATCACGTTGATGTATAAAATAATTGTGTTAATGATGTTTGTATTTTTTAAACAAGGCGACCCAGTAGCTTTTGGCCGTGCACTCAGTATAGGGTGTCATTTTATAAATGTCTAATAATTTGATTTATTTCTTTTGGAATGTTATCTTTATAGCCTACGGTTAACACTGTTAAATTATTTCACACTATTATTGTTACACCATATATAGTGCTATAAATCAGTCTAACAACGAATTTATAACTATAGCAGATCTAATAGGTATTTTGCTAAATCAATGGCTGTGGCACAGTAATGCCATGGTGTACGATCGACTGTTCGCGCGTCACATCGCCTTTCCGCATCCGGCACTTCCTGCCACCGTCTCGGCGCACCGCACAGCCCACCCCCGCCACCGCCGCCACCGCGCCGCCCCGCGCCGCGCCGCCACCGCACCGCGCGCCGCCGCGCTCTCCCCGCGCCCGCGCACTACCTTTGCATTCTGCTGATTAGACACTTCCGCACATAATTATTATAGTCATGATTTTTATAAGTACATACATATTTACATCAAGTAACCGCTCAACCTGTAGTAAGCCCTGTTTGTAATTTAATAATATTAAAATGAGTTCTGCGTCAAGTTTTTTACGCGCCACCATTACATATTTAAACTAATGTTTAATTATTTTAGAAAATGTACCTACTAGTAAAACACGTCGAATGACTTCGTCCTGTTTTGTAGGAGTTTGTATCCCTGATTAATTAATTTACATTATATACGGTAAACACTTATTCCAATAGGCTAATGCAGGGTATAACACAAATGCGGGATAATACTTCAATACTTTTATAAAGGTTACCATATAT
Source organism: Pheosia gnoma (assembly GCA_905404115.1). NCBI lineage: Eukaryota > Metazoa > Arthropoda > Insecta > Lepidoptera > Notodontidae > Pheosia > Pheosia gnoma. Next base: position 6,759,967 of record FR989897.1, on the reverse strand, counting down.
CTGTGAGGTTACCCATTAAGTATATAAGGAAACTGATTATTAATTAATTATTGAAGACCGCCCACGTACCTAAGCCACTTTAATTGTTTGAGGGGTCGCTTGCTACCACAGTCTTACTGTATTACCTAGAATACAATACGTTATGGCTTTATTTGGCAAAACATTGTTTCAACCTTATCCATATCCTTTTGTCTTTGCCATTAAAAAGAAGCAATTCAAGAACTTTTTTTTTAATTCTCTCCATTGTTTTAGTTTATTTTCAAGACGAGACGTGCGTCAGAGTTTCATTACATTAAAACATTGATTTCTTCGACAGCTGCCAGAATTAGCATTCGATCCACTTTCACCGCCTTCTCATACATACCGGTGCTTTGTTCGTGCGACATAATCTCACATCGATACCGACTGTGGATTATACGGAAGGAATATTAATGTATTTAGCCCATTTTATTTTCATATCCAACCAACGACGCGACAATAAAAGTTAAACTATTTAAACTGCACATCAAAGAGGTTTGTTGTTTGCGTCTGTGAAGCTAGCTGTACGTCATGTGCGAGATTATTCGTAAGCTAATCGTATACTTTATAGTGTACCGTATTTAGAAATTTTGTATGGAGAATTGAACAGCGCCTCTAGCCGACGGTATTTTTAAACTTTCAATTCTCCATACAACATTTCTAAATACCCCCGTCACAATGCCAACATTACAATCTGTATTTAATTTAAAGTAATAATACTAAGCTCAAGGCTATGAAGGTATTTTTTTTTTTAATTTCTGCCTTCTCTTCTATCTGATAATATACGCAGATAATATCCAGCCTACTTAATTATTCTGAAAAAAGCTATGAATGGAATTTATTAAATTAGTCATATTATTTACATACATGTCTTATTTTTTTGAGTTGAGCCATATAAAACAGGATATAATATATTATTAGGATTAATGACCACTTAAAACTTTTATCACTTAATTACTTATCTGTAAAAAGGTTTTTTTTTCACTTCGCATAAGTTCAATGTACTTAAAGTAAGTAAAGTAGTACTTAAGGCCAATGAAGCTATAATGAAGCCCAGGTTCAAGGCTGAGTTTACCCTTTTCCCAATCACCCTGTATAAATTGTGGCGTAAGTTGAGTACCTAAACATATTTAATGTCAAAATTGTATCATTATTTCATCATTTATTTTCATTAGATATAATGATAATAAACATAAATATTGATCGTTGTAACGTTGCACGATTATTTGAACCGCGGAGATCTAACTATTTATCTGTCAAAAATAGTATGGCGTGTTACACTTGCGAAAATTTAAACAAAAGATAACCCCTGACATACTTACACGTACTTATTAATGACATTGTTCATGACTATATGTGTAGCCAACTGATATTAATCCGATATTTGTAAGACGTAAGTTATGGGCGACGATAAATGATGGGCCACTATATGGGTACCTATACTAAAGTTCAGTCCTTTATCCATTCGGTTGTATAACCTTTGTGTATACAGAGTCCTTTAGACGGGGTATATTAATCCAGGAACCTGCGCTTCTTTATCGTATTTGTAATTATTATATAAAGCTAGAATTTAGAAATTAGATTTTTAATAATTTGTTTCCCAAAAAATGTATAGATATGCTTTTTTGTGAGTTTTTTTTTTAATTTGACGTATCGTAATTCTGACTTCACATAATGATTACAAAAGCGCTAAAGAAGATTCAAAGCTTCTTATAAACCTTTTTTTATCATTCTGTACAAGTAGTAACGAATAACTCAAAATAACTAAGTAGGACAGCGAGGACGTCATATAGATCATGTTTATATATATGAAATACCTACCTTATAAAGATGATTTACCGTGCACTTTAGTTTCAACATTGCGCAATTTTTTTTTATTGAATTAAATGTTTTTAATGGCAATGCGATCTTTATAACTTACTGATGGACTACTTAAAATAAAATATTTTATATTTTAGCAAATTATTTAGATTTATTTTAACAGACATATTGAAAGACACGTAACTATATATAGATGGACCGAAACAGTAACAATACCTATTTAGCTGGTGTGACTGAATTATTATCCTTTGTCACGCGGCCACCTAGCTAGGCGATCGACGCCAGCGTCCATACCTATTTACATCGAGGCGCTCGCAAACGGACTAGTTTTGCGGAAATTTCCAGCTGGAATTATCAAAATATTTCCAGCGAGATGCAATTGTTGTAGCCTGTTTACCGACCCTTTTATGATCCATTTTCAACATTCTCTAGTCGCTCAATGTTGTCATTTTAAAAAGTATTCCAATACAAAATGCAGTGGTGTATATAAAACTCACGTAGTGGTTTTACCAAAAGACGCGTGTTTACTGAAATCAAGGCTATCACCAGCGCCCACTAGGTTGTTCCCCGTGACGCACATGCCCATGTCGACTTATCGTACAGAACCAAAAACTTCCTCTGACGATAGATAACAAATTACTAATCTAAAATGTTTTTTTTAATACTTACTTCTAGTTTTCGTAGATCATAATAGAGTTGGAAACTAACTATTTAGTTAGTTTCCAACTCTATTATGATCTACTACTACTACTATTTAGTAGCATACGGTACATTAGTATTAGTAGATACCTGCAGTATCAGTAATCAGTATCGTCACACCTGGATTTGCGAAGCGGTTTGCTAACATCAACAGATTATGTAATAATTTGCTGTGCTACGGTGTTGAAAGGATCTATTTCCTCAACGAGACATGGCTACAGGTTTGTTAGTGCGTTTTAGTACATTTACATAAGAGTGGGCAATACCGAAGTTCTGCAATAAACTGTTCACTTCCCAGTGGCTACCTCTACCCGTAAATGTTATTTACGCATATAATATAAGAATTACCATATATGTATTTTTCTAAAATATCTCTATTCATTAATTGTCTACTTATAAAAATAATACGTAAATATATTTGAGCCATTATCCAAAATATCTTTCTTTGTCGTCTGACGGCTCAGGGTCTACTTATTTGTATAAGTATATAAGTTTATAAGTTATATGATTATTTGGAAGTCTCTAATGTAATAGTATCTTCATCGTAGATGAATGCTGTCACTATCTTTCTTGTGTATGTAATCTGTGGTGTGAGCGGGACTACCTTTTATGCTTACCTTTAGCTTTTTCTTTTTAGTTGGTACCCTAAATTATGAATATAAAAATAATGGGTTTGATGAGCCACTGATAACCAAACTCAGTCATAATACAAGCGTTGCTTAATTTTTGGGACCGTACAGGTGGTGTGTTCGCCATCGCTAGATTTTATATTTTTATACGAATTTAATATAAAATCATTGATTATATCACGCTTTGAAATCTGGAAATTACTAGTTAGCTCTGAAATTAATATGGATCTATAGATCAACTTTTAGTATACCTACGATGTAACTGGTTTCATAGCATTTAATTTTAACAAATCAAGTTCTCTGTTGTCACCACGGATTAAGAAAAAAATATTCTTAGTACAAAATATGTCGACAAGAAAATATAGCAGCACCAATTTGTGTGGTAGGTATACGCAAATTAACGCATTCGGCAAAGTTTGGACTTGTATGTTTGCCTTATTTGAGTATACTATCAAGCCGTTTAGGTTTCTTGCGCGTCAACATTTTGCTAATGACATTTGCATTTAGGTATAACCCATTAAATCTATATTTTTTAGTCCATTTTTTTAGTTTAGAGAATAGGTCATATCCAGTCGACGGGCGGCTTCTAAATATAATTCGCGGCGCGTGGGCAGGTTCAAACTAGGAGGTGGCGGTACATACACCAAATATGAATGACACATTGTGATATAGGGCTATAGGATGACAATAATAAAACGTAGTTTATTCTTGTTAATGTGTTAAAAAATTAATTTCGTTACGTTGCTAGTGATAAATACACTATAACTTATAATAGATAATTAATTCTGACAACTGACTCAATGAGTCCTTAATGAATGTTGAAAAAATATATTTTATACAAGCAATGATTGATTACTTAAGTATTTTCTTCAAGTCATCAATCCTTATTGACGATATACACGTACCTATTATAAGCACTGGGCACGCTAATTTAGTAGTTTCCATTATGTAGATGTTAAGAGTTATCAACACGATCTGGTTGCAAGTAGTAATTATAGCGCATATTAATATTCAGTCAGAGAGGTAAATGGCGTATCTCATCTCAGGTTATGGTTATATTTATTAACGGCTCTAGATATAGCGATTAGTGCGTCCTGCTTGTTTTGATCATGAGCCAGGGAGGACGTGCTATTATAATACTTCGAGTTCCTTCGCGTTTGGTCTGTGCGCGAATATTAGAAGTGATATGTGGCAACCCTGATTGCCGATGGTACTGCTCATGGTATAATAATATGCTACGCCAGGTATTTCCACGATGGGCAAGACTATACATGACGTACCTGCCATTGATTGATATTTTCAATACAACGAATACCGCCGAAAGCCGGCGATGACGTAGTCTTGATCACGTGACCTAGCTGTTACGGGCAGAGAATACCTGGTGTGGCATATTATTATACCATGGCTCTGCTCTTATTTGGCAATGTCTGTTCCAATACGCACCGGACGGACTCATTTGGGTTGTTAGTCGAACACGTCATCGCTCGGCCCATCACAGCACGCGTCGGGTTCACTAAGCTGCTGTATTACTCTGAAATGTTTATTTCTAAATTAACTGATAAATCCGCGGTGAAATTATAGTTTCGTACCTATTCTTAAAATTAGTGAGTTTTATTATAGTACCACTAAGTAGTGAGAAGAAATAGGTCGGTTGAGTGTAATTTTTTAATAGGATTCTGAAACAAAATACACTCGCGAGATCATGATTGTAACTTCCGCCATGACTTGTGATTTACTTTTTTCCGAACAGCGCCGCAGTTCAGCATTATGAAAAGCGAGATAAGTAAGGAAAACACAGTTTAAAATGTCGTGCGTATGTCTAAAAGTAATTGACGCTGATAGCTATATGTGATAATAATGTTATTACAGTCATAACATAACGTAGCCATCTGGTATTTTCTGAAAATGTTTAGTCTATGTACATCTTGCTGTTCAACGAGGGTCCAGTGGCAAGGATAACCAACTGAGAACGTAGCAGAGCAGACGCATTCACAGATCGTGTCAGTGCGGGATGATTCAACTTCAAGTCGTCAGAGACACATGATATTATACCTATAGTGCGAACACTTAGTTCAGAATCAGAATCAGAATATTTTTTATTCACGTAGACCATTAAGTACAGTACTTATGAATCGTCAAAAGTTACAAAATACTAAGCTACTACTTTACCACCCGTTCGGAATGCCGTTCCTAGTTATATCTGAATTATCAATCCGACAATATGATATGTTGTTCTACAATTTATGATAGGTTTGATCGTCTTTTATCTTGTTTAGGTTATCCAAAAATGTAATATTTATTGTTTACGTTGCTAAAAGATTTTTTGCTTCTTTTTGTATTCTTATCAGTATGAATTAGGCATGGTATTTGGAGTGATTTGCTTACCATACTAACTATATATTCTTCATGTATTATATAAGCGCTAGAGACCAGAAATATTTTATTTTGTTTCAAAATATTTGACATTTCTAGAATATTATTCAGATAGATACCTATCTTATTTTAATAACGAAAAACATTTGTCTTCCTTCAAAGATTAAGGTGTTGTTATTCGTAGGACTTTAAAAGTCAATTTGGTGCATTATTCATACATAACATATGAGATAACATCTGTTTATTAACCGCTAAGTGTATTTATCTCGCTAGAGCGAGCGGGCGCAGCTACCGACGCGCGCCTCGCACCTTATTTAAATTAACACGTATTTACATTGCAATGTAGAGCATTTCAAACCTAATGGTAGAAATTAATTAAAATGGCCTTCTTAGTTATTGAATTTACGCATTAGAAAAGTATTCTGTGACAGCTAAAAACAATGCGATAAGTAGGCTCAATTGCGAGTGATCCATTTCCTTAGATAAGTACATAAGTATCCATATACTTATTGTCATTTATTATATTCGGACCAAATAGCACATTTCATAGATATGCAGATACCTATAAATTATATAAGCGTAATCGTTGACTGAAATATAGATCAATACGATACTATAATTAAAATGGGTTTATGTTATGGATAGATAATTACATTGTTTCCTAGGTAGGAATCAAATAAATCAAAAAGTTACCTATACCTAAAACACTCGCCAATTTTTTTTGTGTCTAAGTAAGTGCCTACCTATTCAAAGGTATATTTTTTCCTGACTACTGCAGAGCCAAACGGAAGGGCTGTGAATTGTGATTATCGATTTAGTACCTACAGTCGATGCGCAGTTTACTCATTATTGTTTGATCGCACGTGTCGATTGACCAAAATGGGTAAGCACCTCTAAAATGTACAATAATATACCAAAACACACGTTCAATATTAATAACTTATTGTTCGTGCCATTCAGACAATTATGAATTCAGATATGATTCAAAAAGGAAATAAACTGCAGTACGGTCGCGCACGTTGCGCGCGACAGATAATGAACCTTATGACTTGTGTCGTAATGCTTACTGTTTCATAATGGTGTGGATTATGTAACGTCGTATTCGAAGGACACGGTACTTGCACGTGTAATAATATTATTACACCGAATTACAATATTTTTTTGATTCCTCAGGGGGGGCGGTGAAAAACTGAATTTTCGCGACGTGTGCTTCGGTGTGATAAACAACCGGTGGGCGCCATGCGATGTTACATTTCAAATAGAGTTTACATAATAAAACAATACAGAAGCGATCGTCTCGAACGTCAAATAACATTAAACAGCACTGACTCTTAAAAACCCTCAGTTAACATATTATGTGGGCAGGTATCTACCTAAATTATACTGAATTATGTTTTAGTCTTTTTGTTACGGATAATTAAAAGTATAGGTTGGTAATTCCTTAATTCGCGCTGTTTGCCAAGATTAACTAACTACAATGTAAAATACAGGTAAGGATATATTTTGTTTTGTAGTCATTATTAGGTAGGTAGGTAACACAATGTGAATTTATCTCTGTTCGCCATATTTTATTTACTTAATTGATTGAAAATGATATCCGTTCGTGACGGTTATTTTGGATAGATATGAAAGTCTAACATAAAAGGGTACTTAAAAACGGTCGGGGCCTGGATCGCCTGACAATCGTTTGTATACCACGTGGTTTGGATCCAGCCAGACAATGAATAAAACTGTATTTACCTTAGTAATTTTTTTTGTACCTAACTCCGCCAGAAGGGGGGTAATGATTTATACATAAAGGTGATCGTGACCCAGGTGCCTATCTACTCGTTAATCACTCAAAATAATTTACAATATTTTTATTGTAAGTCCATCCCTGTACTCAGTTATTATGTAAATTCAGCAGTGCTACAGTATTAAGAGGGCGGTCCTGCATTTGTGGATGATCTTATTGGAACGATGTTCCTTATCGCGCGTTACGAAAGGGGGCTAGACGGAAAAAATTCATACGAGAAAATCATACGAGAAATCAAGCAGAAAAGTTGTAACGACCAATTGTAAGCATTTTTATAAACGAAAGTATAGTTTACTATATAAAACCCATGAACACAACGATACCTCGTTCAAAAACATGCTAGCGACATCTATCGCTGACAAAAATAAACATAAATAAACGAAAGTATAGTTTACTATATAAAACCCATGAACATAACGATACCTCGTTCAAAAACATGCTAGCGACATCTATCGCTGACAAAAATAATTGTTATCTTTGTCGTTTGCATATGCGTTGTCGTTTGCACATATTGGTCAGTATTTTCGAGACATTGTGGCACAATTGGCAAGCGCGTTCGGCTGTCAATCGAAATGTTGGTGGTTCGAGCCCACACGGGGGCGATATATTTTTGTTTCCCAAAATTATTGATTTTTTGTACATAATAAATAATAAAGTAACTTCGTTCCATCCGGGTGTCCCTTGACACCTCACAAGTTTTTTTTCTTATATTATATCTCCCCTTTTACTTACGATTTTTAGTGGAAGATAATTTAGACAAAAACAAAAATGTAGTACATACATAATTCGTGACCTGTCTCGCTCGACATGTTTCCGCTAGAAAAAACAAATAGTTTATCATAGAGTTTGGATTGGAGCGGAATAATCTAGGTATGTAGTCGCAGAATATTCTAAAAATATTACTCTATACGGAAATCTAAATGTCTAAGAATAAAATCTAGCGTAACGAAATTTAACGCAATTTATCATTTTTTAAGTAAGTAGGTATGTCTAAGTACTATAGACATCACTCTGTTACTAAATATACTTTTTATTTTTCAGCGACAATGCCCACATTATGGTGTGGAAACAAAAAATGTGAATACATATTAATGCGACAGGAGTCAATACATTTCGAAGCGTTTTGTGAATAATATGGATTTCATGACGCAAGTTCTAGCCTTGTGAGATGCGCCCTATTTCATAACAACATATCTGCACGAGCAGACGACAGGTATACGAGTAGGTGCGACCGGCTGTTTGCAGTCAGCGAGGTTTTCAACACAATACCTTTACAATTATCACAACCATTGCTGCCACAAAACATCACGATTTCACATCCGATGAACAACGAGCAACGAGCACCGCCCTGAATACTTCATTATTTTTAATGTTTGTGATCACGAACTCTCCTCGGGGCGGTGTTTAGCGCACTACACACGCAACTGATAGGTCTACCTGTACAGGTAGAGAAGGCGCCATAGCATGTGTGAGGCACGCTTAGGTCGCCCATTAATCTTAAATTGACCATAATCTTAGGACAGGCAAAAATGTGTTTTTGATCATGCTCCGGTCGCCTGCACAGTTTCAAATATCTGCACAGGTGCCACACACGCTCATGCATAGGTCGCATCACATAAACTGATTAAAGATGGCGGCTCTACACGTGCCGTGTTTATACAATTCGGCATGCGCAGTGCCACCATCGTTGCTCTTTTCATTTAGGTGCACCTGAACAAGGCACCAAGTCCCATACAATATCTGTAAAAAGTGACAGTTACTATGCGGTTGCTGTTTGATTATGAATCGACTGTGTTAGCAGACTTAGGGCCCTGAGCGTGTGCAGCCGGCTTTACAGTTTGTAGAAAGGTACTCTCAGTAAATTAGTTAACCGACCACGTTTGGCGACAAATGATCAAAGTTACAAAACACGTGTAAATACTGATCGTTTATACCTGTCCTTGAGAAAGATTCCGATGCGTATTTCTGGCATTCTAAACTAAATGAATACCTACCTGTATTTGTTATCATGCACCAAGGTGAAACAAAACGACCTGTTCATATTAATTATAAACCAGCTGACCCCAATGTCTTCCAACTGCTTTGTCAATGTATCTTTCCCTAAGCACCTTATACGGACCATTAGGAACATTTAAAAAAATCGTGAATTAGACCACCCGTTCTCAAGTGAAACGTTTACCAACGAACAGCATTTACTTTTATTTACATAAATAATACAAGTATTTGTTGAAATACAAAGTACCTACGCACATACCGACTCAATACTAATAAATATTGTAGGTAATTCAATTGTTCCTCGAACTATCCGCGGGCCGCGGCACATCGCGCACTGGCCTAGGACAAAGCTTCCTTGGTTATTTATATGGTTTACTCAACAGGATACTTGCAAGGATACAAGGATACTGCTACTTCCCCCTTCCGCAGTGTATCCTGAATCATGATTCATTATGTTATTGTTAACGTCAAAACAATCAAAGTACATTGGTTGTAATATTTTTTACTATTAGTTCCTGGTACAAACTGTATACCACAAACCAAGTGCTAGCTGTACAATGGATTATAGTCCAAGGTCCAAGTAACACCCAGACTAGGAATAGAGCGTTTTCGAAATCTGATCTGGGTGGAATCGAACCCTGTGCAGTGAACCAAGTGACCAAAGTTTAATCCACAATTTTATTCCAAGCTTCATGAAAAAATATCATCATAATAATTCCAATTGAAATTTAACTAATTCTACGAATTTTATTTACGTTCCCGACGTTTCGGCGGCATCACAGCAACCACCGTCACAGGAGGTCCTCCCGTTAAATCAGAAACAAATGTTTTATTTTAATGTGTAGTATTCGCGTAAATATAAGATATCAATGAATAATTTCAAGTTTAATTACAATTAGAAGTTTTAATAAATATGTTTAAAAACATATCTGGGAAGGACCCAGTATTTATTTCGTACAAGGCAATCTGCATTATAATATAGCTTCTGCTATGTATTACGATTTATGTAAAACGAACGAATGATGTAATATAAATAGCAACCAGCGTCATTGTAATGTTCTAACAGTAGAACAACATTCATATAGAACTCAATATATGAACTTACCCCTTTGGAAAAAAATATTTCACAACAACCTCTGATCGGACGATGAATTCAATATTAGTTATTTAAATATGGTATTTGACATCGAAATAAAACCAATTTTACGGATTTTATCGCGTTTGTTTTATGTTTTACGTTCCTGCCGTTTCGGCTGTTTTACAGCAACCATGGTCACGGATAAAATCCGTAAAATTAGTTGTATTTCAATGTGTAGTATTCGCAAAAATATATTTATTATGTATGTGGTATTGCACTATATATTTTTATTTTATTACATAAATATATACTTCATTTCAGTTCTACGATTACCCAGTATTTGGGTACTTCTGCACTTACCTAATTAAGAAGCCGGGAACATTTTCTGAGTAGGAATGCGTGTTCGTAGTACGCGGTGAATTTTACCCATTGACTTAATACGAGTAGTATACGTACAGGTGATTCCTAAAGGGTATACTTGAACCTGCGCTACTCTGGTCTATTGATAATCATTATGTGAAATCAGAATGTTCATAAGACAGTTAATAAAAACATAAATGCCATATCTTTGGAAGCAATTCTTTTTTTAAATTGACAAGTTTTTTTTTATTAGAATTCTGACTTCACATAACGATTACAAATGCGCCAAAGTAGCGCATGTTTAAGGCTTAGTATACCCTATCTGAATCATCCTGTAAGTGTAGTAGGTACCTATATCAATGAACCTCAGACATTTTGTTACAAAGCAATATTAAGAAAACGCGCAACCTTACGTAGCCCGCCGTGAATTATCGGCTTGTATAAAAATCAGTAATAAATGTATTACATACTTAATTGAGACGTTAGTACTTACCACATACTTAATCATTACAATAAAAAATCTGTGTCTAACTAAACCAAGTAAAAAATCTCCTCCAGTTGCCAACGCTACGTTACCGTTTCTTAAATTACGGTAAAAAACGAAAGAGTTAATTTAGCTATCAAGATTTATGTGTGGTTATATAAAGCTATATATAACCACACATAAATCTTATAGCTTCGACACTAGCATCCTATTCATTCCATTATAATTTGCATAAAATATAACTTATTTGTATCTAGAATATAATGCTAGTGTATTTTTAAAAAGTTGATCGATATTGTCTAATTATAGCTCTTAGAGGCTATTCGACCAGTATCATCAATATAATTGATAGAACTAGGCGATACTTGGCGGAAATCCATTGTTAACCTATGGGGAAAGAGGACCCACCACTGACCCTCGGCTTGTCAACCTCTCACTCAGGATTTTTTTCATACTTAATATGTGAAGGAGGCATAAATAGCCTATTAAGTCTGTCAGTAGCAAGATTTTTATACTAAGTTAGATAGGTACCTTGCTTTCGTGACAAATAATAGTATTATTAGCTACTAGTGAGTCATTTTATCGCCGAAATACTTCCGTTCCAACATTGTTTGGCTGGCGAATCACGCCCGTATAATTCCAAGTAAGTACAAATTTATATGGCTGGTCCCGATTCTATGTAAAGGCACGAAAACAAACGGTTAACGTCACTAACAAAAGGAATGCCCGTTAACATAATACCGTATGCAAAATAAAATACCTATGTATCCGATTTTGTGATATTATTTACAAAATATTAACAGGGGGAATAACTTGATCACTCGAACAGTATTTCAATACGTACACAAGTATCACACAAGTAAGTTAGTTATCAGCTGATGTTTTTATTTGTTGATATTTTTGTCTTCAAATTTAATTTAATTAAAATTGCAGGTACTCTAGCTTTGTGGGTGCAAGCAAACATACCTCACTAAAATCATAACTTCCACTAGTTATGTAGATTACTCGCTGTCCAGGCGAACTTCATAGCGCCTCAGAACTGAGAATCAAATGTGTGAAAAAACGATTTTTCATTATTATAATTTTGTTGTGAATTTTTCCCATGCTTTAAAAGTTATTCTGCTACTCGGGGCTGTGACAAATTCAAAAAATCGCAAAAAGCATGAACATCGGCCCACCCGTTCTCAAGTTATAAAACGTCTAAGTAACACCATATTGAGATATTTATATAGATTTATAAGACTTCAATTCCACCCATGTAACAAATGTTTTACGAAGGAACTAATATATAATCTTTACCAATTGGAACTACCTAACTAGCTACGAGGCATATTAAGGATAAAATATGTTTGTTAAGACAAGTTCAAAGATACGTTCCAGCTAGTATGTGCAGCACCTTGGCCCGGTTCACAGCCTCGCTTATCCTCAAGCCATGGTGCTCATCTTCCGCTCCGGACCACACGGGGCCAGTTATTTTGTATTCGCGAGAACAGATTTCCGCTTGCCGATATTATTAACATTCGACCCCGAACTGTTCGATCGTTCCATCGGTTTGTGTTTTGCCAAGAGCTGGGTACCTACGTGGAGCACTCCCGTACATATTGATCGGGACGGGTTTGTTTACGTTCCTGTACTCTAAGTGAGTGCCTTGCATGCCGGTTTTGTAGGAATTATCGCGTGAGTTTTGATAATGAACGTTTGTCGAAGGAATTGTCGTACGCAATATATTTGCCTTTCTTTTATACTATTGATTATAAAAATAATCAATTCATATTATGTATGAATTTTTTTTTACGTACTTCTGACATAAAACATAGGATATTAATTATAGGTAGAACTATTGACCCATATAACAAGCTGATATGAAATAGTTTAAGTTTAAGTAATCATGATGAAAATTGCATCTTTTTAGCTTATATATCTACATAAATACCTAATAAGGTGATTAATCAAAAGCTTAGACCAATGTTTATGTCTATACCTACCACGTTTTTTAGTTTTGAGCGTAAATAAACATGTTTAAGGTTACGCAAGTAGTGCGGTAATTTTACGCATTTATTATATTTTATGGTAAGTGTTAGGACGGCCATAGTTTTCGTGCGTGCATGGCCGTTTCCTGTGGACCAGAAAGCTAACAGGCGATTGTGAAACCTTTGGTACTTTTGTTTGTGTTCATAACGTTGTGAAAGGCTCCACTTAGCATTGGCACGTGCGCGCGCGCACCCGGAATCTTAGCTTAGAATTTATGACGGTGTTATTTTAGTAAAACACAGCGCAACACGTAAAGAATATTTAGTTCTCTTAAAAAATAAGTATTACGATATAAGCGGTTTTATTACTGTCCATATAGGTATCGGACAAATATAATATTTGACCGGTTACAACTAGGGCAATCTCGTTACTGAAGTTTAACACAATGAAAACTGAAATTATTTTGTAGGTTCTGTTCTGAACTGTTTTATTTCAGTGCGAGTGAGTTGACTCATAATGCGGTTAAATGTTTAAATATTTGTGTCAATATTGCTGAGCTGCGTAGAGGCAGCTGTAACAACACGACCACCTGTGCCGCCAAACGTCGCCTGCGTCATTCAGTTAATTTCGACTCACAACAGAACGCTTAATATAATAGGTATCACATTCATTAAGAAAACGTTGGTATTATTCATCAACAGTTTGCACAATAATCCGCTGACGTTATTGCCGACCAAATATTATTATATTATAATATACTCGTAACTATACGTATAGTATAAATGCATACAGTGTGTAATTGGCCTCGTAACGAAAACTGATACCATGGCTTTTCGGAATTTTCCATCGATCTTTTTACGAATATGTGCATTTTTTTTTCAATATTTTTTATTGATTTTATCTTAAAAACATAACAGAAGTCTATTATTGAAGTACTATTGTCAACATGATTTTAAACAACAAAAAAACAAAATTACAAATTTAGTCCCAAAACTGCAAGGTAAATTAAATCTCGATACGCTCGAGCGCGCTCGTTGCTCGTACAAGTCGGGTATAGCACCACGGAATGTTGTTTAGATCACGTGTTTATGATACATTGCGCGCTCTAAAATTACAACATTTGTAACCCATGACTTTCAACACACATTATTTCAATAATTTTATTATAGGCTTTAAATATAACTTTTACCCAAAGTTTTCGTTACCATGTGTACCACCTTACATCCTGTATAGGTACTTAAGAGCTACCTCTATATAAATATACTCATGTTTATTCATTAGGTAAGATCGAGTATCTTTAGATCTTGTAAAGATACCGTGTAGGTAGGTTACCGCCACAGATATATTAGAGGAGATATGTTATGAAAGCGGTGGGCTTGCGCTCACCTTATGCCAAAATTACGCTAACATAGAGTTTTCGCCGTCAGTCGACTGCAACTGCACGTCGGTATCGGAGCTCTAACTTTTTTTTTAAATGCCGTGTTATTCCGTGGTTGTGTGCTAAAATACTAGCAGCAAAGTGAACTACGCGAAAGATGGAATCTCATTTCACCAGCCAGTATTAAGTATTTTATTTATTCGTCTTTAAAATCATTAAAAACAACAAATCAAAAAATATTTAATGCCTTTATTATGTTATTTTAGTTTTCATGTAGCACAACGACTTTTTTATTTTTGTACAAAATACATGGCTCTTTAAGTACCACCTATGTTCGCTACTGAGTGAATGTACGAGGCAATGGATAGATCGTCTAACGATACTTTGAATAAACTGGTGCGTCGCGTGGTACGGCCGCTGTATACGGCGACGACGCAGCACGCACCGAAGAGACTTCGTATTGGTTGGTTTTAGCGAGTGGTGGGAAACAAAACGGAGACAGCGAGTTCCCATACATTTTGAATCGCACGGCATATCTCTCGTGATCTGTGGTTACCGCACTCATATACCTATAGAAACCGCAATTTCTTGAATATTTAAATTTAACATTTATATCAAAACGGTTTAATATCTCATATTACAATAGGACGGTTATTTCTGTCTCGCATTTGTAATTGTTTTCAAAAGATGAGTATTGAAAAGCCGCAGCAGCGCGTGCGCAAACTCATGGTCTATTAGCTGCTGTTAAACGTATTTGATTTGGACATAACGAGCGCTAACGCCTCGCCTCCAGCCACCTCGCAAACATCGGAAAAGTACGGAACAGTGTCAATAGTTGGGTACCCGCCTGCATAATGAAACGATATTATCCTTTGTCGTTCTCATACAGTTCTATTATTGATAGAGCATTTTGCACGGCATGATGTCTATTTGCGAAATCAATTTGCATTTATTTTTTAGTAGTTTATTTTTTATAATTTATTTATTTAGCTATATTAACTGTTATATGAGCTTCCACTACGACGTTGAGGGTGAAAATAAGAGTCAGAAAATAGCTTATAATATGTAGAGAATTTTATCATATAAATTAATAAGTACTAGGTATAAAGTTTTACAATCGTTTAATTATTTGAAAAAAATTATGACTGGTTAGATGTGACTCAGGTCACTGCCCCGGGCTCCACATTGGCTGCAAAATCTGCATAAGTTACTTAGAACTATTAGATAATCTGTGCTTATGCTTATAAATCTTCATAACTTACATGGCACACATATTTGTGTAGCAAGTCATTGTAACACACACTTGTCTCCTTTTAACCTTTCGGTCATGAACGGGTGTTACGGCTTTGACCTGTCGGTCAATTTCTAAAGTCATTGTAGAGATGACGTCAGCGTACCGTAATTCTATGTAATACACGCACTACAAATGACATTAAAGTCGTCTTTCCCTACAGTAGGTATCTTTGCTCGCCTAGCTACATATTATTGTATCGTTCGGTCTGGGTAACATTGCTCCTATTGGCATTGACACTATGTTGCCTATTTTTATAGCATATTTTTTATGTATATTTCACGATTGCAAACGTTGAAATAAGTATCGAAATAACTCAGACAAAAAAAAAGGCCGACCAGAAAAAAACGTAAACAGTACAAATCTGTAGGGCAGTGACGCCACCCACTTTATTAGCGCGTGTGAGAGTAGGCACGAGCATGCACGACTCAACTCTCCTCCGACTCGTGGTTTTACCAAAATATAGTAGCTAATTTTTTAGACATTATGTAATAGTTCACAGAATCTGTTCATTTTGATGAAACAAAATTTAATAATAACAAACTTACTTGGTAGGTACTCAGTTAAGGCAACTACCTTATATATTTCCATATGATGATCTGGCAACTTAGATTACGTTTACCGTAATGTACCTCTATAATAATATTTATGGATTGATTGAAATCAATCAAAATTATGTAAGCAACATCTTTACGTCGTACAGCTTTAGACAATACCTACTTTCAATATCGGATAATTATTAAGTGTATGTATATATTTTCTGCACCATCCTTGAGTTATTTAAGTTAATTCTTGTATTTTGTTTTGTTAAGCTGTTCGGACTGCCCTTTAGTTTTTTTTCTGTTGCGTTATAATAAATATAATCGTTGCATTCAAAGATGCAAGTAAACGAACGGCCTCGAGACATGCATTATAATACCGCATTAAAAAGCCACGCGCCGCCTGCGCTTGCGCATTGCATTGCATCGCGCTATGCACCGGTGCCACCGGGATGCGGTGCCCCTGACCTGACCTCACCAATAAAAATTGCGATGATATTTTCAGTGTAACATGAAAATATTTTTCAGTTGTCGCATCTCAATGATGTTTTATGCATCACAAAGAATAATAATGGCCACTGGAAATGCAACAACTTTGATTGTAGGTACCATGTTTCTGGAAAGCATACGTAAAAAGAAATGTAATGTGATGAATACGTAGATTTAGAGAATGTTCTGGAATTAAACACTCAACTCAATTATCGAATTTACATCTTTTGTCTTATCTTACAAGTTAATGAATGTGGATAGGTTCAATTATTTCTTCATCATCTAGCCTGTATGAATCAATCGACCCAGTGTTGAGAATAGGCATATATGATTAGCCAATGTAGTGTGACGCACTCCTTGCGTTTTTTGTTACCGAATGGACACCTCCAACGACGCAGGAGCATTTGATAGCTGCAGTAGTTTCGGTGTCGCGTAATATACCTCTCTACTCCTCACACTATTCCTTCGAATCATGTTTAGTGCAGCATATGCTGGCCACTTTCCTGATGTCATAAAACTATCGAGCTCGTGGTCTGTCTCTCTCTAACACTAACTATATCGTTATCATTTTAACGAATACTAGATATTACTTTGCTTGTATCTACTAATTCAGGTGATTCAGAAAGTGTATAGCAAGGATTGAACCTGCATTTATTAAGCACATTTGTAATCATTATGTGATGACATAATTTCGATTTTGTCGATTTAAAAAAAAAATACTTCGCTCCCAACAAAATGATAATTGTGTTTTTAATAATCAAAATGCTTTTTTAAATAGCATCAATGCGCTAAGGACGTATAGCGATCTCTTCAACCTCGCCACAAGCTACACAGATGGCGCTGCAAAACAAATGACAATTATGCATACAATCCTGCAACGCGCTATGAGAGTTTTCGGAGCATGTAACATATATACAAGATCCCGACAATAACCCCCCGCCTGGCTGGAAGATCTTCCCTTTTCCGCTAACAAACGCACAGGTTCAAGGCTTAGTATAATATTTATGAATTGTCTGTGTAATAGTAAGTTACTTCCACATAAATGTATTATCGAAGGCCCTTATTATGAGTTTTGAATGTATTCAAATACCAATCGAGTGCTCGAATGTATAAAAAAAAAAAAAACGTTTCCACGTAGGAGCGCTGCTGAATAACATACGGGAAGAGTTAATCACGTGATACGTGTATGATACTGACAAGACTCGTACTAAGTTCCTACACTGCCGACGGTCAAGCACGCAGTGTCGCGGTCAGGGTGCCCATGGGTCACGACTCGCCGGCACGGGCGGCGATGCGTCGGCACTCCACTCGACCTAATGTAATGTAGCCTTGCCATGCCCTGCTTGAAGCAAGACTACGTACTTCCAACAAAGAATAATAATAACGGGGGCGTATTACATTTGTGTAGACACTATTGAGTATGAGTGTCGAAAGTTGAAGGATATAGTGATCAGATGATAAAATCTTTCTTATGTAGGTGGAAGTGCTATGACTAATGTGCTCAAGTGAGAAGTACTAACTTCTAACTATATTTTATAGTCAGTACCTGATGATGAAGGGTTATCGCATTGTTTCTAAAACTTAATTAAATAAGTACCTTTAGCCTTTAAAATATAAGGAATGTAACAGTTATCATGTAACTAACCCGGCCTACCTGTTGGCTGACTTCAACCCGGTTTTGTCTCCACCAAACGTCACGTTTGAAAAGTTTTATGAGCTCTTTAGTTTGTGTTTCCCATTACGTATAATTGAAGGTGTCCAAGCATTTGTGCAATTGTGTTATATTTATCAGTTAGTGTCATAGTAGCTTTTGCCCGCGGCTCCGCCCGTGATACGTCGATGAAATATAGCCTATAACACTCAGGGGTAATGTAGCGTCCTATTAGTAAAATAATTTATAGAATCGGATGAGTAGTCTATAGATTATTCTATCCCCCTATTTTCTAACCCACAGACTACACCACCCTATCCATACATGTCAGATTATTAAGAGACAGAATATTATTTATTGTATTGCATGTTATGCATTTAATATTACTATCATAAAGGGTAAGTACCTATGTAAATACGTACTACTTTATATCTTACCCAAATTAAGTTCATCTAGATAGGGTTAGGGAGTAAAGTTATCGCTGAGAAAATTAATAGGATGCGTTTACTATTATTATTCAATGTAATTTACATATTTTTTCCTGAAAAAGTTATGTTTTCACTCTAAGATTACTTGGCGCATAATACCAGTAGGTATCAGTAAATACCGTATTGGATAAAATCTTTTTTTCATTATGTATATTACCGGGAATTTTCCATGGACGTAACGGCAACAAGTCATATTCCCCTACGTACCTTATCTACTCACTTAGGTATCATAATATGTTAAGCTTGTATTTACGTATCTTGACGTAGGATTGCTTAAGTGGGACTCGCACGATTCAACGGTAAATAAAAGCAAGCGATTACAATCGTAGCTACTCGAATCCTTTTTACTCCAAAACGAATAACGATTTTCGCAAGTAGTATCTATGCTTGAATAGATTGCCTGTCCTTTTATAAAGCGAGCACGTCTCACGGCTATTTGTCATGCTGGCCTGGCAACTTAGCGATTGACGCGGGTGCCTCGAATCTGGTCAGGTTGCGCCCCGGCCTGGGCCCCAAGTCTGCTAACACAATCGATTCATAATCGAACAGCAACCGCATTGTAACTGTCACTTTTGACAGATGACCCTGCTCAACTATCGCGGTCTCTGTCATCTTATCATTGCTCCATATTTGATTTGCAATGTATTTGTATGCAGGTAGGTTATTAAATATACAGACGGGGTGATTCAGCAAGAGTTTACTAACCTTTGAACTTGTACTTCTTAGCAGGGGCGGATCCAGGATTTCGTTATAGCAGGGGGACCATTCCGTTTAGGGGGGCAATTTTTGAGTAATTTCACCTATCATTTAGTAAACAAATTACTCATTACTCGTGATTTAAGGGGGGGGGGGGGGGAATTGCAATATCACGTACCTTTTCCCTTTGTTTGTATGTTGGTTAAATATTGTGTGTACTTCACGTCCGTCATAAGTACAAACGTGAACTGCGACCAATTTTCCACATTCCTTGTTTTACGATTGTCAGAATAACGGTAATAAAAGGGATTTCTGTTAAACCTCTATTATATGGCATCGTTAAGGAAACTAGAACACATTGATTAGGTCAAACAGAAAGGTTGTATACTGGTAGGTATTCAAATAAGTAATGAATTATCTAAGATTTTATGTAAATAAGCTCTCATGATCTAAGCAAGCGCTCCCGCTTTTATTAAGCTTACAAATAGCGCATAAATAGTGCATGCCTGATTAGCGCAGTTGGTAGTGACCCTGCTTTCTGAGCCGAGGGTCCCGGGTTCGAATCCTGGTAGGTACAAACTTTGTGTGATGAGCACGAATGTTTGCACTCGAGTTATGACTCTTTAATATTTATATAGGTAATATATACTGGGTTCACCCCCAGTCCATTGTACGGTACCCATACTACAAGCGTTGCTTAGTGTGGGACCGTATAGTTGGTGTGTTCGTCTTGCGATAGTTATTTTATTTAATTTTACGCGATGAAACCAATGACGAATACACTACACTGATCTCGAACTTGGCCTATTTCATCAGTTGCTTCAGTAATTCCCAACATTCCATATCTGCATTTCTATTGGGATAAGATGATCTGTATAAATAAATGTGTAACTGATCGCTGTCTGTAAATAAAAGATATATGAGAAAAACTATCATTGGGAGCCTTTATCAACGCAACAGAAACCACAACAATGATTGTTAGAATTTTCGTCTGTGCGTTTGTGCGTGCTAATTTCAGAAACATCTTAACAGATTTGTGTGCGGTATTCACTAATCTTTTGTGGTAAGCTTTACTGAAAAATTTGCGGTTGTTTTATTTCAATCAGTTTATAAATAAAAATGTTATATAAATTTAAAGACGCAGACGAAGTCGCATGCAACAGCTAGTAACTAATAAACGTAGATTTCATATCAACAACATTCTGCATAAGCTAATGATAAAATGGTGACGAAAGCCTTGGTTTCCTGGAGCTCATTCACAGCTCACGTCTTGAGGTCAGCGGGCTACATATCTGTGTACAAGGTCTACGTTCAATGATTCTTAATCTCATAGTTACGTAATTAACACAATCAACATATCTATTAATCTTATGAATTATATCAAGCGGTATTATCTTTAACTTTTTTAGTAGTTTCGTACCTACGTCATAACTAGTTTTTTTAGTAATCTATACCAGCGCTACTCATTTTAATTAATCGACGACCCATTGGCGCAGTTGGTAGTGACCCTGCCTTCTGTACCGAGGGTCCCGTATTCGAATCCCAGTAAGGGCAAACTTTGTGTGAGTCATGGACATTTCTTATTGGAATAAGTTTTGTGTACTGGGATCGCCCCGTTCAATTGCACGGTACCCAATAAAATCTTGCGGTGTTAAGTTTGTTGGAGATATATATTACAAAAAATATTTTGTAAATAAAATATGTAGTCCTTCAACATAATTTCAATATTCTTGCACGGACTGGCCGAGCGATTCAGGTACCAAAGGCATAACCTACTAGAACGACCTAACCTACTATGTACTTACTTATTATTAGCAGAATCGTCCATATGCCAAAACAGTGAACCATGTAGTAACTTGTAATGATATATTTAGAGTTAGTACTGATTTTGACCACCTGCTAAAGTCTGCCCAGCCGTTCCTACATTGTTCTCACATACCCATAACAATACTGCTCAAAAATCAAACTGATCTCTTTAAAACGAGCATTACCATGGAGTTTCTCGCCCGTTTTTTCCATAGGAACGGCATTCTGAACGGGTGGTAAAGTTGTAGCTTAGGATTTTGTAACTATTTTGACGATTCATAAGTATTGTACTTAATGGTTTACATGAATAAAATATATTCTGAATCTGCTTTTGACAACACAGCAGTATTGTACAGAATTGTATAGAATTATTTTAGGCACAGAGTCCAAAAAAACTATTTAAAAATATTGCTACAGTTTTTTGCCGGGGCATCTCTACAATTTAGTTCGAAGCGCCTACCCAAGTGACGTAGTACGTCCCCTTCATATTCGTATCAAAAGTAATATGACTCTATAGAACGTGCGTAATGAATCCTGTTTGTAATTAGCGATCGTCAACGGAGTGTCGTGCCGTCGGGACCTGCCGTCATATGGCTCGGTGCTTTCCTTCCCCTGCGCCTGCGTCACTCGCTAAGGACACGATGTGTACCGCGTGTGCTTACGTCACGAGACTCGTTTCAGAGCTTTTGATAGAAAGCTGTACCTGCGACTTCGTTCGCGTGGTATACGTTTTTTTGCTATCCTGTGGTTTAACTTCCTGGGTCAAAAATATCCTAAATGTCACACTATCACCTTATTATACGCTATCACCGAGTTCCAAGTTTAAATAAAATTCTTGTAGAACATTCCCTAAGATGCCATTGCGAAGGACTCTCAATAAATAAAAATAAAAATGCATTTTACCGCTGCAGGTATTGATAATAATGTCTCTTACCTCTATAATAAAACCGAAATGTTGTTCGTTGGTAAGCGCATCACTTAGAATGGCTGAACTGATTTGGCTTATTTCATTTTTTAAATGTTCGTAATATTCTGAATCAGGATTGTAGGAAAAGAAAAAAAAATCTGAATGAAGAAATTGGAAAAACCTGAGCGTGTTTTTGACAGGACAACGTCTACCGGGACAGGTAGTTTATTAGATATAGTTATTTTTTAAATATACTTATCACATAATCTTCCTATAAATGAGGACTAGGGGGAGATACTGGCGTGTGCGACTAAAATTTGATAAAGTTCTTAGTCATTGTCGTACATAGGCTGAAACTTTTGGAAGTACCTACCTCTAATTCAGAATGTATACAAATCGGATGTTATACCTGCATATGCATGTAAATTAACTCCATTTTACCATTTATCGGGCAAACTGCTGGCGTGGAATTGATGTTTTACGTAAATACCTATAAGTATTTTTTTATCAGATGTCTATGAGAGGAACATGTTCTGGAAATTTGCATGTCTGGATAGAGATGCAAGGAACGTTGGCGCCACACACTTATTACCATGCATTGAGCGGCTTGTTTGTCTATTGTTATTACGAGTAGTATGTACCTACTCGGTATCTTTGTTTTAAACGCATTTGACATTAGCAGAATGATCAAACGCCACTTATACAGGCTATCATAAGAGGGTATACTTTGGACATGCGTTTCTTAGTGCATTTGTAATCATAAGTGAAGTCGTATTTTCTAACAAAATGAAAATTTGTGAAAATAGTAGGTGAGCCAAAAAAAAACAATTCTGCGCTAAGGCAAAAGTTAGTTAGTAAACCTGTCAAAATGACGCTGTATATTTGAGCACTAACGTATTTTAGACTTTAGAGATATAGTTATTACTCAAAAATACACGACCACGACATGTCAAACGGTTGGTTATTTTAGTAAGATAGGTAGGATTAGGTGGAAAAAAAAAATAGAAATTCTAACAAATGATCGTTAAAGTACGTTCGTAAAAAGTGACGTGTATCTGTCGCGGGGTGCTATCAATAAATGCAGTTCAATGTTGTGGAAATCGGAGGCGCTAGGAAAACCGCGGGTCGCGCGGTGCGGCGAGCGGGCCGCGGCTCTACGTCACGAGAAAGCCGAGGTCTCTATAAAACCGCTCTCGGGCCTCCCTCCCACACCACTCGCAGACTAGCCACAGCCGCCTGCTCACGCTCGTCCGCAACTCACCCGCGCCTCACTCAACCACTTTATCGCTCATTCGTGTTCGCACCGTCACCGTTCGCGCCCGCACGCCATGACCGTAACCAGCAAGATGAACAGCGTCTCCCGCCAGTCCGTGCTGGGCCGCCTCGGCCCCGGTGGCCTTCTTTACGCAGCCAATAAAATTTTAGCGGTACGTCATCACTATGATCACAGTGCTAAATTCCTAAGTGAAAGTGAATCTCCCAAGTGTTATGAGGTGTTTGACGTGGTAAATAAACGTGTGATTTGGTTGTTCTCAGGTCGCTGTGCCTGGTAAAGACGAAGAACGCTGGCGCAGCAAGGATGAAGGTACGCTGTTCAAGCGTTGGCGTCGTACTGCAACCCCTGCGACCGCCCCCGCAACCGCGCCTGCGCCCACGTCCACCCCCGCACAGCCCTCCGAGTTTCTCAAACTTTTAGCTATTGTAAGTATCCACTAAATAATACAAAACATTTTATAATTGTAGGTATCTATAACTACACAGCTAGGTATAGTTACTAAATACCTACTTCCGCGTCAACATTGCACTCCTTTTACGGATGACCTAACTATCTTTGTATATAAAAGACTACTTAATGGATATACATCATCATTGGGACAGTTTTGAACAATTAAAACAGTTTTATGATTATAAAAGTTGACAATATGTAAGACTTTATAGATCTCCACCGATTATCAATTGAATAAGGTACTTATAGGCCTTTATTAACTCTTTATTTGTTTTGTTACAGAATGCGTTAGAATTATCAGCGCCCGCCTCTGATGCGCTCCTCAAGTCCCGCTCATCGGAGTGGTTCCAGCTGGCCGGGCACCCGGGCTCGCTGGC
The DNA here is from genome assembly GCA_905404115.1 of Pheosia gnoma. Lineage (NCBI taxonomy): Eukaryota > Metazoa > Arthropoda > Insecta > Lepidoptera > Notodontidae > Pheosia > Pheosia gnoma. Next base: position 6,735,396 of record FR989897.1, on the reverse strand, counting down.
GCCCGCCGGCCCCGGCACCGTGTGGAAGCGCCGCGCCGCCGGCGACCACCCGGCGCACAGCCCCGAGCGCGACGCCTACGAGGCGCTCGCTGCCTGCCCCCACATGCGCTCCGCCATCCCGCAGTACTACCGCGAATTGGAGTACGGTGGCGAACGCTTTATTGAATTGCAAGATCTTCTCCACGGCTTCCGCGATCCTCACGTTATGGACGTGAAGATGGGAACTCGCACTTTCCTTGAGGACGAAGTCAGCAACGCTCGCGCTCGTCCCGATCTCTACGAGAAAATGGTGCGTCTGGACCCTAACGCCCCCACCGAGGCCGAACATGCGGCTCGCGCCGTCACGAAATTGCGGTACATGCAATTTAGGGAGCAGCGTTCCTCGTCCGCCGAGGAAGGATTCCGCATCGAGGCAGTCAAGCTGCCAGGCGAGCCGCCACTCACCGACTTGAAAAATGTGCGCGAACCGCAACAAATCGCGGCCGCGGTGGCGAGGTTCCTCGGCAGGAACGAGCGCGCCCGCCAGGCTATCGCCACTCGGCTCCGTGAAATCAGGGAGATGTTCGAGCGCTCCGATTTCTTCAAATCTCATGAAATCGTCGGAAGCAGTATATTTATAATCTACGACAATGACCGTGTCGGAGCATGGCTCATCGACTTCGCTAAAACGAGGACCGTTCCAGACGGCCTTCGGGTGGATCATCGCTCAATTTGGGAGCAAGGGAATCACGAGGAAGGTTTTCTGTACGGCTTGGACCGACTAATAGAAATGATTGAAACGGCGAAGCTCCCCGTGGAGAGGGAAGCCGCGGGGATAGAGCCCGACGTGTCGCGTTGAACACTCCCGGCGAGAGACCCTGGACTCGCCCCGCGCTCGTGTGCGCTCGCGTCGCTTCGCGCCCCTGTGATGCTCCTCTTGCGTTCAAGTAGACGCACGGAGATGTAGGTACAATAAAATACCGTATATAACGAAAGAGAACTGCGATTTGTCGCTTAATGTTTTGATCTAGTCCTTAATTTTATTTAATTAAATTGCAATGATTTTTATAAAATGAGATTTCTTTAATTCTTAAGCTACTTAGTAGCACAACCTACTTACTACGAGTATAGTGTTTTCGTTTATTATTTAACAACCCCTAATTATTATTACAATCAAACAAATATAAGTAGGTGAGTAAGTAACCTACCTAAATAGACAAGTGTTTTAGTCAATGGCAGTAATAGATATGCTAATAAACATATCTGAATTCAATACGAGATGTATTCATTCAATACAAGATGTCTGAATATAATACCAAGCTATTAATTAATATCATGCAAAAACCTACTGACTTCAATTAGATCAGTGGGTTAAGCTCATAATACACTATGCGTGTTACTCGCATGCACGCAAACCAGCTACTCGCAGGTGTATTTCATTTCACTTTGATAGATAAAAGCAAGTCATGTAAGTATGTAGATGGTGGGCAAGCGATCGCAACACGATTGGTTCTAACCATATTATTCGAGTAGCCACTCAGGGAGGCGTGGGATGTACCTATACCTATAGTGATACGTAGCGCAATTAGTGTGCGAGCGTCAAACACGAGGAAACCGTGCTGCGGGCAGCTGGCATTAGATTTACACTCATAATGGCATGTGTATTGTGAGATTTATCCCTTTTTGATAATTATGGCAGAACATCAGTTAATCTGAGGCTATTAAGGATAAGTATGATGTATAACTACAATACCAAATCAACCTGAACTAGCTGCAGTAGGAAATCGATGGTTGCGTTTGGAGCCGCGCCGCGTGCAAAAGCTAGTAGGTCATTCTCAACTTATACATCTAGGTTCAAACCCAACCAAATCTGTTGGTATAGCCAAGACACTGCATACGTGTATAGCGATGTAATAGGTAAAGGTAAGTATGTAGCTGAAACTACGCGCAGATACTAAACAAAAGCACGTTGAATTCGGTGCTTCAGTTCTGGAGTTATGATGCCACAGACAGGGACAAATAAGACAAAAATGTAACTTCGCTCTGCGTTACGTGACGCACCCTTAATTAAACATGTGACGCGGGATAATTCGTCCGACGGCTTGAGCGAGCAGTCCAGGAAAATCAGATCCAGGCTGCCAAGTGGTCATTTAGAAGTCACTGCAAGACAACAAACACAGCCCACTGATGGAATAGGTAGTACGGCAAGGCTTTGAAAAACTGTTCTCTTGCAAATACAACTCTGGCTATTTAAACGCCATCTCTCGATAATTAAAACACCAACTATTAAGGCACGCGGTAAATAAAAAACAAACTGCATTATTTAATTATATTATTAACTAATTCAATTAGAATACAACGTGTATGTAACTATTCATAACATAATTATTAGATAAAGTTTTTACGAAAAGATATCATAAAGGAAAACCGTTGACGTAATATGTAATTAACGTATTTACTTATAATTTTTTGTACATAAGTAGATAAAACGTTAATTATAATACAGTAGAAAAAAAAGGTAGTTGCATGTCTGCTATTTAAGTCATATTAAAAAACTGTCATAATTTTTTTTAGAAAAAAAAACTATCTACGTCTATTATACCATAATTGTCTTAGTCACCTTAGGCGAACATTGTACAAAGGCATGGCTTTACTCAGCTGGAAATAAGGTGGTACATGTTTATGCATCGATCTTACTTAACACTATATTGTAGTAAGAAAAAAATCTACAATATACAGTTGTATCATAACGGAGATGAACCAGATCCCACAGAAATAAAAACTTAAGCCCAGCCCAAATGGTGTTCTTAAAAAAGTATGTTAGCCATGTTTTATACAAAATGTGATACATTTCATTTGTGTCACAGCTTTATTGGTTCACTTCTTTAATCCCTATTGTTGTAAGAAGTTATATTTATACAAAGTTAAAACATAATTTGTTAAATCTACAAAATTTTACAATGGACCAGATTCGCTCTAAAGAATATAATAACATCCAGATAAAACTTGGATTTTAACTCATATACGGGAGTATGCACTTCCAGCGTTGCAAATTGAGTTTTTTTTGAGTCACAAACATACTTTAGATTAATAATGATATCCTCATTGTGATTTAATCTATTTATAGTTAATTAATAATAGCTTAAAATTATATGTCAACCATTGTTATATTTTTCTTCGCCTTTACAATCCTGCAGTTATTAACTTTAGTTGCAAATCTTAGAGAGTTGAGAGTCTCACTGAAGCATTCATCAAATTGGTTGATATTGACCAACATAAGTGTTTTTGAGTTGCCCCCAAGACTGGGCATTAACAGGTGGGTCAGCTTGGAATTTCTGTATGGTATGTGGGATTGATTTGTCTGCAGAGATAAAATAACTTTAGACAATTCAGATAATGATCTGTTAATATGTTTCGTCTCGTCCATACGCTGAGTAGTTTTGCCACTCTCTGACCCTGCCAAGTCTACCAAGTTCAAGTTACTAGTATACTTTTCTTTGCGTTTTTCATGTATCGCTGATATTTTAATTTGGGCAACCGAATGTGATCTTGAACTACGCTCATTATTGAGTGTAGCAGCCGTCTGTCTGTTACGTTGGGCAAATATCATCAGCCTGATAAAATCATGTGAGTTCTTAACTTCCTCTTCTTTCAAGTTGGAAACATACAAGTCTGCACCTTTTGAATTGACCATTTTGATTTCATGGGTTACTTGATCCTTGCTGGAGTTCAGTAGATCATAGATAACTTCATTGTATATTTCAAGAAATGAAGCTTTAATAGTTAGCTCCCAACCCATTCTTTTAAGGTCTTCCATACAAGTAAAAATCATGTTGAAGGCGCGTGGTATAATTCCATACTGCTCAGTTCCACATCCACCTTCCATTGTATATGTTTTTCCAGAACCGGTCTGGCCATATGCAAATATGCATACATTGTAACCATCCAATGCTGACTGGACCATGGTTGAAACTTCAGTAAAGACATCTTCTTGAGATGCATGCGGAGTGAATATGCCATCAAATGTAAAGGAGTGCTGTGATTTCCCTTTTCTTGCTGAATTTAACAACTCTATTTTTTCAACTTCTATGGAGCAAGCGTCAAGGACATTAAGATTAAAAAGTGGTTTAGTTGTCTCAGAATCCAATGGTGGTCTTATTCTACAATAAACACGGATATTTCCTTTGAGATCCTGTATTGTGTTCCTCAAGTCTCTCTGTTCCTTGTGCATGGCGGCTAAAATATGCTGCAATATTTCTGATTCAGATTTATATTTGGTATTTGTTTCTTGTGCCTCTTTATAATCCAACTTTAACTTATCATATTCAATAGATATTTTCTTCAGGTGATCAGTCAGTGCCCGTAATGCCTCTGTTTCTTCTTGAAGACTTTTATGCTGTCTGGACAGCTGATTATATTCCAATTGTACTTTATCCAATTCTGTTGTCTTTTGTTTCAGGCTGTTTGTTATTTCATCTAAAAGAACAGTTTTGCGCTGGAGATTTTCATTTTCCAATTTCTGAATGTCTAAATCAACTTTCATCTTGTCAAATTCTGATGTTTTCTCTCTCAAGTCATTTAGTGTCTTTAACAGATTCTCTTTCAATCTGTCTCTCTCAGTTGTGCAAGATTGGACTGCATCTTTAGTTTTTTCATAAGTATCTGCAACTTCAATATGTTTTTCTTTCAAATCTTCAAATTCACCTTTCATTACTTTATGTTTTCCTAGCAAATCATTAAACCTTGCTTTATAGTCATATGGAGCAATTTTTGGAGCCACAACAACTTTCTTCTCAACTTTATTGACTTTTGGTGGAGGCACATTGACTGATGATGGAGCAGTGGCAGATCTCTTAAGACGCTGAGCTGGAACAGTAGCTGATGCACCGCTCCTCACTGGTTTCGTGTGATTCATTATTAAATCTTTTTTATCAGCATCACTAAGTCCATTAGCTAAAGTTCTGGAGATAGGACGTCGGTTTAACAAACTTGGTTTGTTTTCCTTTGAAGCAGATATTGGAATTTTTGGTATTCGAGACATCTGAAACACAAATATTTACATAAAGTATCTACTTACATCTTTATTTATACGCTTATTAAAAAAAATTGTAGGTATTATAAACACAAAAAATAACTTATAGTTGTATATTGTGGTATCTTTTAGATAATGCATGCACTTATGTAGTCTTAAGAGCGTTTACGCTGTATACTAATACAAAGTGCTTAGAAAACATGTCTATTAGTCATCTTGTCAGGGCCAGAAAGCATGTAAGTACTGAACAAACACTAATCGTTTTTAGATGTATGTATCTTAATTTCTGGAGCTAACCATGCAAAGCTAGTGTAAATGCAATATTTACATACCTTATTCATCACAATATGATTCCTTGTCAGTCAAACCAAGGGTTATACGATTTAGGCCGTGAATCTTGTTATGTATCTGTAAAAGCGAAATGTACACAATTATTTATGGGTAGTACCGTACTATACTTACAAAATAAAATAACGATCTAGGTATGGGATTCACTGAAACTATGCTAAGTCTAAAGTGCCTTCTTGTTGTTGTTATCATACTAAAAACACATCATTATAAAAACTGCTGTTAGAACCTGTGATCAAAAATTAGTTTAATCTTTATGTATCTAAGTACTAACTTTATTTTAATATTTTCTCTCAAAAATAAGTCGATTGTTTGTTCGTTTGTCGAACGTCAATTAAACGGCTAAATTCAAAATTCAAAAGTGTCTTACTAGCGACGCACTGTATGTTGCCACTAATAAATGTCACAGACCTATAACAGAACAAGTTAAATGTTCCTCGATGCATAGATATCATATTACTACTAACTTGATTTACACTACATAGTGACAAATATTTCTGGGACTAAATTCGCATTTAATATAAATGGTCGTGTCACTTTGTTGGAAACTTATCTGTAATTTAGTGAAAGAAAACTTATAAAAATCATTTTTATAAAAAGGTATAGAGTAATGTACTATGGTTATATTATACAGCTTAGTAATCAATGTTATTGTTTTTTGTCGGAATAGTTGTTACAATGATGAAATAGATAAAGTATATATAATCAATGAGTTTTTACACACAAACACCCACTAATTTGTGGGTGAGGCCATATTTCATCGTATTCCATTGTATTTCATTACGGAAAGATAGATGAAGATAATATACCTGATTTTGAATCGAAATTTAAAATACAATACTTTGTCTATGAAAGACGCATGTTGCGTAATATGAGAAACCTCTTCGAACGGGTTTTATGGGGTTTTGCGTTAGACATTTTCGAATCATAAACTTACCCAGTGTTATAGCTCAAAAGTTAGCGTTGTTGATACATATGATATACTAATACCAAGCTTCTTCTTGCTAATACCATATTATAAATAACATGATATATCTTTGCAACTTTGGTGATATTATTATGGCTCCAAACCTTCCTATCTGATTCTAATGATCGGATAATGGGTAGGGCAATCGGACGTCCTAATTTAGGTTATAATCGGGAGGAGTGCAGCGCCCTGTTTTGTCGATGGGCTTGTGTGTGGTCTAACCATAGACATATATTATAGAGTATAATAATATAATATGGCACAGGAAGAAATCACTACGTTTTAGTGTGATGTGTGAATCTAGTTCGTTTTATAAAAGCATTATTATCTTCTGTGTTGTGTATAAGTTTAAGGTGTAAAAGTTGTTGAAAATATATGACATTGAAGTGCTTGTGAAGTGTGCTTTTCATTAGTGAATTTTAATAAAAACAGACTTCAACTGCATTGCTAACCTGTTTATCACCATTGACGGATGTCCTTGTACGTTTTGCAAGATCCGATGTGGCGGTAAATTCAATTTTATATAGTATTTGATTTATAATGTATGTAGTGTACTTTGTTAAAACTACGGAATGGGTAGTCCCGAAGAAAACGTGGTCGCTTGTGAAAGCAGTGTTATTGAAAATGCAGATAATGAAACAGCTGGGGAAATTTCCGAAACTGACATTGGAGATTCTACTGAATCGTCTTTGAATCTAACTGAATCCATTGGTATATCGGCATGCGATTCTAATATATCAAAAGAAGAAGATGCATCTGTTGTGGGTAATTCAAAAAAGACTAAAAAGAAATCACGGTATGGCAAGAAAGGCCACCCACCCCCCAAGGACAACGCGGATAGGAGCGTGGTGCGTAGAGTGCATCACATCGGAGCAAAATTTAAGCAAGGCAGGAAAAGGGCGCAGAGTTTTCCTTCGATATCGAAATTTTTCCTGCCTCACAAGAGACCGCGCAAGGATGCATTCATTCCTCCCACTAAATTTCTGTTAGGCGGGAATATATCCGATCCGTTGAACTTGAACAGTCTACAAGATGAGGATATTAACAGAGCAATGAATGCAGTGACTCCCGAGTCATCGCCTTTGCCGACTCCTCCTCGACATAAGGCTAAAATTGATGTCATAATCCCTCCGAACATCAGGGATCCACTTAATTTAATGGAGCCCTTAGATAATGAGGAGTATGAGAAAAGGCTAGAGATGCAACAGCGTAAGCCTCGCAAAAAGCCGAGGGTAAGGCGCCGCACTACAGACAACAGTCATATCCATCCGGAGAGTACTTCACCCACTGTAGTGGAACCTGTACCCGATAAAGACACTATGAAGGAACCACCAGTGCCAGAGCCTTCAACATCAGCATCTAAATCGCGCAAGAGGTCATGTAGTGATAGTGACAATGCATCGCAGAAAGGTAAGGATGGTAAGAAATTGCGTCGCATGGACTCATTGGATAAGATAGTGAGCCCTGTTGTGCCTCAGCCCGGAGCTTGGATGCGAGCGAGACCGCAGCCAAGAACAGGCCCACCTGAGCGCCCAACATCACCACAGCGTGCCAAACTCAAGAATAAGACTGAGGGGGAGCATAAACTGCCAACATTTCATGCTAAAAACTCAAGATACCAATATGGGAATTATGACAGGTAAATATGAATATTTATTAAAAAATGTTTTCTCTGCATTTATTTGGTAAATTACCATTTGTATGACAATCATTTAATTCAGAAATGGATCTCATAGTCCTCATTACATTATCATTTTGTGAATTAATCTTAAAAACAATTATCTTTGTAATTTAACAACATTTAATTCAATATTTCCAGATATTATGGCTACCGCAACCTGAATGCTATGATGGATATTCGATTGCAAGTGTTTGAAATGCACCGGCATCTTTTCCAAAATAAGGATGTGTTAGACATTGGTTGCAATGTTGGTCATATTTCCATTGCCGTGGCGCGCACTCTTGGAGCCAGATCTGTTGTTGGCATTGACATCGACCCGGTGCTCATAGGTATGTGGTATCATGATTTTGTATCTTATACAACCTGTTCAAAATGTTTTTATATCTTACTCAGTGTTACTAAGGTACATTATTGTTAATTACAGGAAGAGCAAAGAAGAATCTCAAATCCTTCATTCCAGTACCAGCAGAAATAAAAATGGAGAACGAAAAAAAAAGTGATGGCGGGGATGATAATAAGAATGATTGTGATAAGTGCAAGGAAGACAAATGCGATGATTGCGCTATGGACCAGAAGGACGAAAAATGTGAGGATTCTAAGAAAGCTCTGCAAGGGAAGAAGTTGAAGAAGCCGAAGAAAAATAGGAAGGCCGTGCATAAAATGGAGCAAGGGCAGTGTTTCTTCCCCATGTCAATGTCTATGTTATTCGGGCCACTGGGTGACCCAACAGCAGATGCGACACCACCTTCATTCCCTTATAATGTCACATTTAAACAGGTAATATGAAATGAAATTTATCACATTAATAATTATGAAGTCAATATATGTTTTTAGTATAGGTGGATATTACATTAGCATTCATCTATGAAAGATCCAGGATGTCCTATATATGTGTTATAGCATCTTAGGTATTTGATTTTGTTTCTGATAGTTTTTGAAATTACCTAATACCTTACCTTTTGGATAGTTTTTGTCATTTCGTTCTGAGGTCCCCTTGCATTTAGGGGATTGAATAAGAGCCAAGATAGGACATAGATTTGTCATGAGGTAATGTAAAATCCCCATAACCCGAGCGTGGTGGTCCGCAGGGCAACTACGTGCCGCGCGAGGAGGCGGGCGCGAGCGGCGGCGCGGTGGACCTCATCCTGTGCCTGTCCACCACCAAGTGGATGCACCTCAACTGGGGCGACGCGGGCCTCAAGCGCGCCTTCCGCCGCATGTTCGCCGACCTGCGCCCCGGCGGCAAGCTCGTGCTCGAGTCGCAGAACTGGGCTAGCTATAAGAAGAAGAAGCGGCTAACTGTATGTTTCCTTATAATTTACAAACTATCATCTGCTTATAATACTAATACTAAACTTACACCCTGTATAAATAATTACAATTTTTTGTATTCATTTACACCATTACAGTACTTATGAATCGGCTTTACTTTACCACCCGATCCGAATGCCGAAACATACGAGTGTAGATATGTATTTTAAATTGATGTGTTCGTTTCAGCCGACGATATACGAAAACTTCAATTCCATCGAGATGTTCCCGAACAAGTTTCGGGAGTATCTGCTGTCGCCGGAGGTGGGGTTCAGCAAGTGCTGCGTCCTGGGCGTGCCGCAGCACGCCAGCAAGGGGTTCCGGCGGCCCATCCAGCTGTACGTGAAGGGCGACTTCACGCCGAGCAAGGCGCGCTGGTCGGACGCGCACGCGCCGTCCTCGCACCACCGGCCCGAGGCGCAGCCGCCGCGCCGCACCGTGTACGCGCCCGCCGCGCCCGCCTACCGGCCCAGCGACGACGCGCCCTCGTGCGGCGCCGCCACGCCCTACTCGCCCAACCTGGACTGCTGCGCCGACGACTCGCCCTTCTACAACCCGCGCAGCGACTCGTACGCGCCCTCGTACCAGCCGCCGCGCCCCACCGTGTACGCCACGCTGCCGTCGCCGCTGGGCAGCGCGTCGCCCGCCGCCGAGCCCGCCGCCGACGCGGCCGAGCCCGCCGAGCCCGCGCAGCCGGCGCGCGGCTTGCTCGACGACTAGCGCGAGCTCGCGCTCAGATTCGATTTAAACTTGTGATATCGAACGCTTAATTTAAATTCGGATTTCGTCTGTGAACTTTGATTGGAGTTTTGTAATCGGTGCACCAGCTCGGGACCTGGGTCGCACGCCCGATGCGCCCGCGAGTCACGTCGACTGCGTTCGGGATATTATGGAATAAGTGTATCCTGCAAGTTGCCACACGCGGGACGTTGTAGTCTCCCATTTCTAGATTTGTAATGTCCTCCCGCCTTTCCTATTTTGTGTAAATATCTACTAGAACCCATAGGATTATGTTTCGATAGGCTGAAAAATATTTTATATTATTATAACCGCACACTAATCCAATGTGATGTTTTATTTCACCAACGAAATCTTCGAAATGATACTAACTAAAATATTGTTTTAGGTGTATATAAGGTGTAACAAAAATAGTGCACAATATTTTAAGGGGTTAACAAGTAGGTGATAATGGTGACGTTTATGTATAAAATGTGTGTGTAAACACTTTTTGATATTTCATCGCGGACATTCAGTGTTATTTTTTAAATTAAAAATATTTTTTTTTCGGGAATGTGAAATTTATAGCCTACCGATGGACCCTTTAAAATATTTTACACTGTTATTGTTAAACTTTATATAGGGCCCACCATTAATTTCGTAAAGGAAATTGTAACAGGATAATACCACAGAAGATAAGGGTAAAAATACTATGCAAACATTGTTATCGTTGTTTAACAACGTTTATTGCTATGTACACTACTACAATGTATCCCAACACGACATACCAATGCAGGCATTGAATTTTAATGACGAAGCAAAAACCATTATTTCGTATAATATAGAATATAGATACATAATATGATAAGTACACTTATTTAAAAAATAAACTAAGAAGACGCACAGACCTCTACTCAAGTACTTACTCAATTTAAAAAAAAGAAGTAGGTACCTAGTAGGTTACGCAAGAGCCAAATACAAGTGTACCTATGCATGAATGTATGAACTACTGCCCGTCTGCCGTTAACGGTGCTAGGAAATATATTGACAAAGACTGCGAAGATGTACGCTCTTCAGTATGCGCAGGGTCAACAAACAAAGCCTTACTTATCATTAAAACATTGTGATAATAATAAAAAGAAATTTTATCAGTAAGTAGTTAAAATTTCAGTCGCGAAGGAGGTCCATATTTTAAAATGATAAAAAAAGTATTTTGATAAACGGCCGTGTTTTACGTAAACAATCCTTGCTTGGCGCCGGCACATGATTGCGGTGGATTCGTGGCGCACTGGATTTCAAAACGGGGCTGCGTAAATTACTACTATCATCATGTGTATGCCTGTCTGCTCTGTAATCTGTTTCGCAATCTACATAATTATGCACCTACTTACTACGGAGTTGATTACCCTACGTATCGTCGGCACACAGTCTGCTAAAGCCGTAATTTAAAAAATGAATTCATAACGCCCGCGGTTTCGGGATTCTAAACACAAGGTACATTTACCTCCTTCGATTTTACCTACCAAAGTAGGTCGAGGTAATCCTCTACCCACCCTTTGGTTCACCTCAAGGATCCCGATATTACTTATCATAATATAACGTGCAGCAACAATAGTGTAAAATATTTTACAGGGCCAACAGTAGGTTATAAAGATAACATTCCCAGAGAAATAAATCAAATTATTCGATATTTAAAAAAATACATCTAGTACTGAGCACTGGCCACGCTACGGGTTTGCCTTGTTTAAAAAAAGAATCAATCGTAATTTATAAAATTATTTTATACATCAACGTGATCCATATAGGTACCTTACGGATTCATCTGTTAAAATATTGTATACTATTTTTATTATACCTTATATACAAGTATTAAGTATAGTTTTAAAACAACGCCTTACATGAAGCTCTATCGTTATACGCAGTACGTCGTCGTAACTATCGTCGTCGTATTAACTTCTACATATTTGCCTTTAATATTTAGCGCAGTTTTTTTGTCTAATTGCTTCCTTTTTAGTTGCTGAAAACAAAATGTTAATAGGTAGATAACATAAAATAAAAATGCTTGCTGGTAGAAAGATTCCACAGAAAATGGCGAGCGTCGGCAAATTCATCTCATTTGATCTGACTCATCGAAATTCTTCACAGTCAAAGGCAAGCGCCCCTTAAATTTATTTACGACGGTCGAACGAAACCCATGGTGGGTTGCAAAATATGGGGAGCGTTCTGACTACCGACGAGATTAGATAAAATTAAAGCACGGCTAGATGTCAGTGTGCGACATACTAAGTATATATTAACACTACACGTTGAAATAAAAGTACTCTTACGGATTTTATAGCGTTTATTTTATGCTTTTACGTTCTCGACGTTCGAAATCCGTAAGTTTCGTTTTATTTAAATGTGTAGGTAGTATTCGGGTAAATATAAGAAATCAATACTATCTATACGTGTGAACAACAGTTACTACCTAACTAATCCTCTAACGATATTAATTGAAAGAGTATTAGTTAGGTTCTTATCACTCAAAGAAACTATATAATGTACCTATACAATCTACTTAGTCATTACCACTAGAACTACAATAAAGTCGGAAAAAATCGCTTAATTAACTTCGCGTGCTGATGACTCAGTTGGAGCATGCATCCCCGCGGACAAAGGACCGTAAAGTAGGGACCCAGTTTATCCCCACAAAGTCACAAGCCCCATTGAGAGATACAGGATGTGCACGCGACTAGATGTATAAGCGCGTTTCCAAAAGCTTAAATAGAAGTGTTGTATAATTCTAGAAGGCGGTAGTATTATTTATTTCTATGGTCCTTTTACAAAATTAAGGAAGTGAGTGATTCATAACATATGCATATCCATCCGACATAAGTATGAATATGAAATTCTTCAAACCGCTCGTACTACTTCATATACCTACTCATCGGTACATACCATATACATATTACCCAGATCCTCAATAAAAAGAAGTACTTACCTACGTTCTAAGGTAGGAAAATTCCTATCTGGAATTTAATTTTATAGTATTAAAAGTGGAATTTGGTGTCGTACTTAGGTAAGCTCAGTTAATTTAATATTGCCTGTTTAAGACTTCTACTAACGGCACAACTTGGCAACCATCTGGTTAGTAATGTAGAGCCGATTCCGAACTGTGCATATCAATGACTAGCCACCTTGCGTCTTGACATGCTAAATTGTAGGGACCCTACAGATTGGGAGCCAGGTTGTACTATTCGAAGAGGCTTTTAGGTAGGTAAGAGTAAGAGTATTCAGAACGCATTTGACCTTTAAAATTTTAAGTACCTTCAACAAATATAGCTAGTAGCTACCTTAGCTATATATTTTGTGCGAATACCTAATTTTTGTTTTTAATATTCTATTAGGTACTCACCTATTGTAAAGTCGGTAATTTTTGATAACAAATAGCTAATGAAATTTTCACTAAGACTGAAATTTAGAATGTTCTTAGTTGTACTTACCTTGCCATCCCATAATGTGCAAACGATATTCGATGTTAAGGTGATAAAGGCCTCGTTGACTTTACCTACACAAAAAAATCGCCTGTCTTGAAGTCTTTACCTTTAGAATCGTGCCCAACTTTTAATTTAGAACTTATGTTTGTAAGACCAACTAAAATCGGAGCTCGAGTCAAGCCGGTTGCCTGATTGAAGTTCATTCAACGCTAAGAAAGAAAATATGCAAATTGATTAGAAACCCGATTTTCGACCTAATTGTAAGTTGTACCGTACCTATACCTACGTAGCTCATTAGACTTTCGGCGTAGTACAATTTATTTCTAAGTACAGTCCATTGAGCATACTGAAACAATTACACCTGGGGGATCCTATCCATAAAATTGTAATTTTTTATCCCGCGAGGCAGTGAAAAACAAATGAAAAGCCTAATTTATTATTGGCATATTAGGTAGGTACCTACCTAACGTGATTTAATAACAAGGGCTGAGAGGCTGCTTAAATCGAGCGATGCGTACCTGACCGAGTGTTAAATGGAACGAAAGTGGGCTTTTAACCTAGATACTTATTCAGATATAATTTTTGGTATCGCCAGTTATGGACAAAAGAGCAATACGATAGTTCAAACATTTACGCAAACATATAAATAAACGTGATATGTTTAGTGAGCAGGCTGATAAGCTACTAATGAGCACAATGTGTTGCTACCTATATCATACTGAGTAAGCTCCGATACTAGTGACCTTTATTCAATACTGATAATATGCACGCTTGGATGCTTATATTTAGCAATATTTCATACACAGTGCCAGTGAGTTACTTATAAGCTCATTAATTCCCAATTTCCCAAATCTAGAAGGATTCAGATGGATGAATGAAACTTTTTTTTACCTTTCAACATGCATGTTTAGTTTTACCTACTCTATCACGATGTGTGTAAGTGAAAACACTGAGGCGATCCGGCGAGTCCCAAGGACTAGTTGGAATGAATGGCTTAACAGTGTAAGTCTGTTTTCGGAGACACACAACGGCGCCCGCAATCTCAGATAATACTCTTCGGTAGAGATTGAATCGAGCCAGAAATCACCTCTATTTTACTAGGGTACGTTGAAAACAACACATACTGAAGATGAACTGACTTTGGCAGGACTGACCGTTTCTCGTATGTCATATAAGTACCCAGTTGCCCCACAGACAGAAAATTCCAAAGGGTATTTACACACTTTCCCGCGCTCACGCATATGACAATTTATGTTTTTTTTATTTTTGTCCAAAGACAAAAACATTATGACGCTTGTATTCTTCATAGTCCTTCAATTTTCCAAAGCCAATCTGCCATTTTCCAAGTTTGCACAGCTTTCTTTTAATAGATCTGTTGGAACGAAGTTCCTTATCGCACGTTGCGAAAGGGGGCTAGACGGAAAAAAATATCACGAAAAGTTGTAACGACACTTTTTGCTATCTTTGTCGTTTGCATTTACATAATGGTCAGTATTTTCGAAACATTGCACAAGTGCATCCGTGGCGCAATTGGCTAGCGCGTTCGGCTGTTATCCGAAAGGTGGTTCGAGCCCACCCGGGGGCGATTTATTTTTGTTTCCCAAAATTATTGATTTTTTGTACATAATAAATAATAATAAAGGAACTTCGTTCCATCCGGGTGTCCCTTGACACCTCTCAAGTTTTTTATTATTCTCTTGGGTTTCACTTCACAATTTCTCCAATCGCCTTTTCTTGCAATTTCCTTTCCCATCTATTAAAATTAAATATTTTTCTGTTCTGTTTTCCGAGATGTAGGTACCTAAGCTGCTTGGAATGTCGGAGACTTTCCGATATTATTTCTTTGCAGAATTTATCCGACGCTTTTTGTTTTTTTCTCCGTCGTATCGTCCTACTTCTACCCGTTAGAAGTAGTTTTCTGGAAAAGAGGATAATAAAACAATTGGAATTTAGTATCAAATGCTATAAATACCTGGGTTCTTAGGTATCTCAGTCTTTAGTGCTTTAAAATAAGCGCGAGATACTTACGACTTATTCTATTTACTTATTATATTGTTACGAGAACTTATTCGTCAAATTTAAATATTTAGGTACTTATACGTATTAGTTAGATAGAACTGTAGTTCTTACATGATAAATTCTTAGGTATGTCATTATTAAAATGATACATCATATCATCATAGGTATCAGGTATAAACTATTTAGAACATTGACGTAGTTACAAAGTTATCAGAGTGTTTTGCTCATTAAACTTCTAATTAAACACAGAGCCAAGGATTTTATGACAACTGTAAAATCTTCATAAACACGAACTCATGTAAGGTGCTAATATATTATTACATTATACATTACGTAATTAATAAGTGACGCATTTATAGTTAACCAACAATGATGTTAATCGTTGGTACCCATAGACAGACATCTGCAGTGTTCGGCTTCATCGATTTCCCCACGGCCTACCCTCAAACTGTGATGTATTTAATACCGCTCGCTAAAAGCCGCCTCGGATTCCAATTCATTTACATGAACATTCCCCGCACATCTAATAGTAGCTTTATCAAGGGCCACTCCGGATATTTACTTCCACTTCAATTGCAAATCAAGGCCCAAATGGCTGGTCCCTCTCCTCTCGATTTCGAAACTGTTTGTGAATCATTCCACTTCAATACCTTATTTGGTTCGCATTATTAATCGTAGTGTTGGTACTATAGCATCACAGGGAACCTACGTAAATGTTCCCAACTTTCAGTTCCCACCTTCTCATAAAATGTTAAATTTAACCCACCTTATTTTTCGTACCACGTCTTTGCAATGAACCACCATACCTACCTACATACCTACGTACGTACCTTCCTATTATAAATGGCAAATTCGGGTACACTAAGCTTACAAGTGCAGGCAAGAATTTTTAGAAAAAGTAGGAAAATTTAATTAAAAAAAAATGTGTTTTTTATTGTTTAAAACAATTGACCCGCTATGTGGGAAACCACTGTAAAATAGCAAAAACAACATTGATAAATCTTTCTGTTTATTTCCAATATGAAATACTTAGATATATCACATTTTACTAGCACAATTGCTATTATGGTTGTCTATTTGTTCCAGCATTACGCTGTTACTACTACTTCGATTTGTATGTAGTTTTTTACTATGTGTTTACGCGGTTAGAAAAAAAATGTAGTATTATGAATATGCGTTGTCGAGCTGCAGAACAAAATCAATTATGTCGCAGGCGGAACCACGGGGATGGGAAGGTGTTGTGGAAAAATATAAGTGAATAGGTTCCAATTACCTGGACGACAAAAATTCAGGTGTTGGGTTGGGTGCTAATAAAATAGGCACGGGTAGGTTGTATTGTAATAATATTCCTTTGTGTACGACAAAATTAATTGTTTGAACTATGCGAGGGTCGATTTGATGATTGGCCTAGTTACGTCACCTCTGAATTTCGTCACAGAAATTAGTTTGTGTGTAGGTGAGCTCAGACGAAGATATAATATATTCCTAGACTGAGTGTCGCGAGCAACATTTACGGTTTACGCACTATGTAACTTCTTATTTAGGTTACGTAGGCTAACGTCAAGTCACACCTAATTACGTCTTTTAAAACAGCTATTTTCTTAGATTATTCGTGACTTCTCGCGGGGTGCGTGTACGATTTGTGTGGATTACTTACCTAATTAATTATTTAATAATGATATAGGTTGGAAATAGTATATTTTTATCTTCTTTTGTGATTTTGTCTGTGATATTAAGTGGATTTGGCATATTATTTCATCATAATTAATTATAAAAAAAATATGATACGACACTTTCAAACATTCTGCATCCTTGATTCCGCAGACGCTGTAGGGCAACTATTTTATTTTTAAACGTCGTAGTATTCAAAGCGCATCTTCGTTATCGTATATTATTGCAGAGGTTGTAGAATTTCCTCTACGGAATAGTTAATTGCGGGCGAGATTAGATTGGTTGTAGGTTTTTTTTTATAAATGGCTTTGCACGTAGCATAGTTACCTAACTAGGTAGTACGTTGTCAAAATAGACCTCTCACAATCGGTAAACCGGTTTAAAAACTATATGAATTCTTCAACACTTGCAAGATATGCGGAGAAGCGCTAGTATACTTATATTACTATATATAGGTAGGTATAGTTTAGTTGAGTATAAAAAAATAGGAAATCGCGAAATTAATTTGAACAAGATTTGAAGGTGTTCAAGCTATCCAGGTGGCAGAAATTGGATTTCCCCTGACAAATGACTACCTTGAGTCTTGGGACCTTCGATGAATTGGAGGCTTCTCTCTCTTGCATTGAATAAGATTTATTAGGGATAACCTTTATAATTCGGTGAGACAAAATGGCCAAGAAATAATATTATTTCTTCGTCTGTTCAATTATATAAAAAAAAACAATATATTATATTTTTTTAAAGACGTAAATGGTTTTTTTTAACCAGTATAATGTAGTCTTTATTTGGTTAAAAAAAACAAAGTAACTGGTCTCAAAACCTTTGACAAATTCCTAAAATGCCATTAAATTATTTAAAAAAACAAAATATACTTTTTAGAGATGAAAATGGCCTCCGCACCTTTTTTAGAACTGGAAATGGCCAGTGTTTTTAAATTATTATCTTTTGATAAAAAGTATGTAACTAAGTAGTATGTAAATGGTTTCAAAGGCTGTGAAAAAAATCTAAAACGCCATTAGATGTTTGAAGAAAAAATACAACAAAATTTACTTTTTAAAATTAGGAAAACGGCATCTGTAACTTTTTGACTACATAAAGCCAATATTTTATTTTATTTATTTGTAAATGCTTGTTAAAATGTATACATACTTGTTCATCGCACGCGGCATTTCTGAACAGTCTGACCATTTCGATTTTCCAAAAAACTATTGTTAACATTGATTTATCTACGTTGCTCAGTTCCAGTTCTTCGCGAGTGTAACTTCTATTCAAAGAAAGTTAGTTGAGTGTGTAGTGAAAGTTATACTCGCTGAACATTTACGAACCAAAATCGAAATTCTGAAAAAAAATTATTAAAAGCATTTATCATCATCATCAATTATAAGCAACTTCTGTCCACTGCTGAAGATAGGAGTACCTCAAATGGGAGTAGAGACCATGACTGGGTAAATGTAGGGTGGAGCGTCCTGTGGCCTGGTGGAATGATGACCTATCAATACCAAATATCTTTAGCGGAAAAGGGAAGATCTTCCAGCCAGGCGGGTGGTATGCCTGGCGGGGCGGCCGCTATGCCCCTATTATTGTCGGGATCTTGTATATATGTTACGTCCTCCGAAAACTCTCATAGCGCGTTTCAGATTTGTGTAGAGCCTCGTCATTTGTTCTGAATGTCGTCTGCAGCGCCATCTGTGTAGCTTGTGGTGAGCTTGAACATATCTAACTAAGTATACACAGTTACTTACTTTACGAGACAAAACATAATGAATAAAGATAAAAAAATTGTATTGGCACGTATTTCCTTGACAACTTTATTTCAGTAAACATTGTTTGACGAGTTGCGTCTCAAGTCACAACCGTGTCTAATTATCGACTTTATCCGTACCAGACATTGTTGTAAGAAGTTTCTTTTGAGGTTTTTTTAAACACAAGATTTTTTCCACAGTAATCGCCGAAATATGCCGACTGCTTTCGCAGTAATAACATAAGTAGGTATTATATAAAGACAGAAGACAGAAGAAGAGAAATGCAGGCGAGATGATATTAAATCATCTCGCCTGCATTCCTCGAAGGGGTAGGCAGAAGTGTTAACTGGTACCATCAGTGACAATAGTAAATGAAGTGGGTACTTAACTAAAGTTTATTTTCATTCCAAGCCATTACTATTTTATTTCAATAAATTGCGGTAGGTATCCAAGACTTGACGAATGTATGTATCTTGGATACCTGGCTGATTAATCGCACTATTTACATTTGGAAAAGGTATTTTTTGAAAAGGGAAGATCTTCCAGACAAACGATTTGTCGGGATCTTGTATATTATATATTACGATCTCCGAAAACTTTACTAGCGCGAGCCAGGATAGTATGGAGAATCGTCATTAGTTCTTCAGCGCCATCTGTGTAGCTCGCGGCGAGGTTGAAGAAGTAGCTACAATCCTATATGAGTGCCTTTTAATACCTAAATAAAAAATGTCTAAATAAAACTTACTTAGCTTTCAAAGCGGGCAAGTATTTGAGTGCTAGAAGATGGTGAACTTTTTGGCGGCATTTCCGACATTTAAACGACTTTATAAAATATAAAGTGCTTGGCTATAACGTTTCACTCTTAAAAGCCGAATGTTTAAAAGCTCAAGTTTATAATCACCTTAGTTTTTAAGATGACGCGGAAGGCCAATCGCTGAAAAGGTAAAATACTTACCGTTACATGGTCCATGGTAGAAGGATCCAAGTTTAAAATTATTATAAAATTCACGCGAAGATGGCGGATATTATATTTTTTTATTAATGTGAAATACCAACTAATTTGACAATTTAAAAAAATATTGTTACTAAACTTCTTGATTTTATTATGTGAATCTTCTTTTAACAATGGCCGTATCTACCTACCTACCTATAGGTATTTACGTAAATGAGCTCAAATAATTCATTCCTTTTGGCATCACTCATCGGTGCTCGTCATCCCCGTAAGTAATTAAAACAGGGCAGAGCCGGTAATGTATTCGCCTCTGCGGACTGTGTCGCGTGCACCGTTAATGCATACGATACAAACTTTGCATACATAGTTACAGAATTAATTCCCCAGTTCAGTTATGGAAATTACTTGAAGTCGGACAATCTGTCAATGGTTGGGGATGTTTGTTAGGGGAAAATAAGGCCGAGAAAGAGATTAATGAGCTGTCTGAAGAATGATATAGATGGCAGAGGAGTGAGGGACGAAACCATGCTAATAAGAACATGGGTGAGGATGGCAGGTAGGTATAGAGTATTGCTTTTATTTTATTTGAAGGTGCATCATACAGTACCTAATTTAAGATTTATGATTTATAACATACCTATTTTCGAAAGAACTCAAAAAAGATTGTCAATAAAGAACTCTAGAAAAAACAAAAACTACTGAATCAATCTTGATGATATTAAAATGTGACACTCTTTGAGGCTTAACTATTCACAAAAAAAACATCCATATAAAATCATCATATATATATACCAATATTTGACCATCCGCGTCGAATTGATAACGGCCTCCATCTTTTCGTCGGTTAAAAATAACGTAGCCTGCCTATACACATAACAAGATAGTTGTAGCTATATGTAACTGTCCATTATCATTACTTATTATTTTTAGATCTAGTCTCAATGTATATATATACGATCACATAAAAACATTGGTTACATACTGTCATTGGCAGAAAAAATCATTTCTTAAAATAGTCTCAATAATGTCATATAAAATGGACATTTATGTGCAGTCAGGGTCGTCGTCTCTAAGGAAATCTGTCTCGGCCTAACATCATTTGCGTGATAGAGACCGACTCAGGGGAATTAACCATAGAGCTACTCGATAATTTTATTGTTTTTAATATAAGTTGGTAACTAAGTGGATAATTTTTCGTAACAGTATAATTATCTCATTTAGAATAAATCCGAATAATATATTTTGCAAATAACGAGGTGAAGTTGTGACTGTATTAAGTCCATCTTATTATATAGCTATATAGGTCTATAAGCTAGCGTGGGAATTTCCCACGCTACACAGGTATCCACGCCCACTTAAAAAAAATCACCTGTATATATTTCTTATGTTAAATAACTAACCTTAATGTTACCCTTTGGTATGGTTTATTGAGTCTGAAATTTTCGTAACTAGGAGCGATTTTTTGCCAATATTTTTATTATTCCGAACCCTTATAAAAGCTGTGCGATGAAAAAAACTAAATTAATTTTACCTCAATTCCAGTACCTGTTACGTAGAATATTATATTCCAAGATTAATTAAATTCTATCAACGCTCCATCGTTGCTAGGAAGAAAAACAATGAAGCGTATTCTCTTCGTAAACGGTGCAGCAATTATTTTAAAACAATCTAGTTCAGCTGGTTAGTGTAACCCTACACGTGACCCTGGGTGGTGCCAACTAGGTGACAACTCTACTGGTGGTAGGCTTCGGCCGTGGTTAGTCACCACCCACTGAACAAAGCCATGTCGCCAAGCGGCCTAGCCGTGTTCCGGCATGATGTTCGGTGTTACCATTCATGGATGGCGGGTCAGATCAGTTGCGCTGCATGTGCCTAGTGAATGTAGCGTCTCGATCTACTGCCGCCTTCCTACCTAGGCAAGTATGCTCCATCGTAGATCTCATCGTCACTTGCCATCAGGTGAGATCGAGATCAAATACTTGCCTATAATGTAATAAAAAAATAAAATAAAAAAAAGAACAGACGGGAGATACGTTGTCGTACCAAAGACAATATCCCTACTATTGAGCAAGGTAGGTACCTATAATAATATATGTTAATAATAAAAAAAAATCATATTGCTCTCTGATATGTCGATAAAATATATTTATGTGTACTAGTAACTCGAATTTGAGAAAGTTATTCACACAACTGGTGTTATACCTTTACACGGAATAAAGAAGTTCTAAATATTATTATAACGTCTGGGCCAAACCCGCGCTTAATGCCATTAATTACCGCGTTAATCGACATAAAATAACAACATTTTATGTCAGTTAACGCGTTAATTAACGGCATTAAACGCGGGTGAAGCAGGACGTTGACAAGAACCTTTCCCATGGTTTTAAGGTGGAGAGATATAGCGGCGAAACTTATAACAATAAGGAAACTTTTGTATAAGGACGTCGCGTACGCCGCCGGCCAGAGTTAGGCATGAAAAATTGCCTTTAATTACTTAATAACTTGTACTGTCGTGTCATCGCCATTTGGGATATTGCTAGCCCGCCGGATATTTGGTTTATTCAATGGAAACTAAATACTTTATGCTGATATGATCCTTACTTCGATATAAAGGTGTAACATTATTTTTTTAATATTTTAACGAATGAATAAGACAGTTATATGGATCACGTTGATGTATAAAACAATTGTGTATGTGATGTTTATTTTTTAACCGACTTCAAAAAAAAGGAGGACCACCGACTTTAGATTAGTTAAATATTTGATTTAGTTAAACAAGGTAGATTTCAAGATTAGATTATTTATGGCTTTTTAGTTTTTTGAAGACGGTTTTTATTTTGTTAAAAAGTTTTTTATTTAAAACAAAGCGTACCAGTAGCGTTTGTCCATGTGCTCAGTACAGGGTGGAATTTTAAAATTTATAATCATTTGATTTATTTCCCTTATAACCTACTGTTGGCCCTGTTAAAATATTTTAGACTATTATTGTTTCACCTTATATATTTGCAACATAGTAAGATTTATGGCCATACTAAAATTCTCAGTAACGAGACGTATATATTTATAACGAGACCATAAACTTACACTTTGACTTGATTCTACAATATCAGATCACAACTTGTTAGTTTCAAAGTCTTGTGCGTCGTTTATTAAAGTACCTACTAGCTGTGTCCGCGACTTCGTTCGTACGCATGAGCTTTAATTTGTAACCCGCGGGAATCCGTGGGACCATTTCTCGGAATAAAAAGAATCCTCAATATCGACCCGGGTTATCAATATTACAAGTGTCGTCAAAATCCATTAAGTATATATCAAAAATAATGTCCTCACGAATATTTCTCTACAAAAAAAACAATATAATTTATCCAGTCTCATTAACCAACACATGAATGTATACAAAAATAGGGTTTGTATATCTACATACATATAACATAAATAAAACGGATTATTCGTGAAGGCAAAAATAACAGGATAATAAATAATTAAATAAATATCGCCAGACGAACCCACCAGCTATACGGACCAACACTGAGCAACGCTTGTGTTACGGGTACAATGGACTGGGGGCGAACCCAGTATATATTACTTATATAGATATTAAACATCCATGACTTGGGTATAAACATTCGTGCTCATCTCACAAAGTTTATGCCTACCAGGATTCCAACCCGGGACCCTCGGCACAGAGAGAAGGGTCACTACCACGTCACTACCAACTGCGCTAATCATGCCGTTTATGTAATTATAAAAAGCATTGTATGTATGTACCTATACCTTGTACTTAGTGTAATAATTGTCACAGGCCATATATTATACTAACTAAAAAATACCACAGGGCCGTTCTAAAAAAATAATAATAAATAAACTACGCATGTTGGTAATTTGGAAACCGCACCATGGGAACGCTTTACAAACGCAACATAAATAAATCAATTTTCCGCCGTCAGCGAATTGATAAGAAAACGCTATAGACCAAATCCTATTTGTTATCGGCGAACAACAAAAACGACGATGGATTAAATTGGAATACTGAAAGGGTGAGCCTTTGTATGAACTATTATTTCTACATGTTATAGCTTACCTTTTGTATGGGTTAGTTCACAGGGGATTAAATTAGCGGCAGTATACTTACTATGAGCTGTATGAAGGTACTTCTAACAGTACAGATGTAGGTATCTATAGAAAAAATACTAGGTATTGAGTTTATCGAATGTCAACAAAATGAACTTTCAAAACAACAAGTTAAATTAAGACTGACCGTAGTTTGAACTAGGTCGTGATACTGGACGTCACATGTACCCATTCTCTGTTGCACGCCAATGTAAAATGTTTAGAGGTGTCGAATAAAGTAGGAACGATGTTGGCGCGGGTGTTTTACGACGTGGTTACATGTTTGCGATAAACACCATACGATGGACGAGATAAAACATATAAACGTCGCGGTCATCGTTAAATGGTTTGCATTTTACGACAGTGTTAGTGAGTTACTATTAGTTTGTAACAAGAAAACTGTTTGAACTAGTGAATCCAGAGCCGCTGGTTAAAACCCTGTCTCGCACCTCTAGTATTTTCTACGGATTTCCAAAGTTTCCAATTAATAAATAAATAAGTATAAACGCTATTTAAGACCACGGATCTTCGTCTAAAAATAAATAAAAAAATAGGTAAAATAAGCATTTATGAAATTATCAGAAATATTTTTATGTCGTAAGGAAATACTACTCAAATAAATGTTTCCTATTTAAATTCAGTTTGATTGCATCAATTAAACCACATTGAACTGACTTCTACGAGATAAGAAAAGCGTTTTGCGCAGACAATCCATTCATTATATAGTCGTCGCTTAAACCGCTAGCTTAGAGGATTATGAGAAAAACGTATCGATTAATGGCACACATTTTCCACATTTCAATAGGTACCTAATGACATCATCCTTGCTTAAATTTAAAACCGAAAACACATCAGATAAGACTCGCAAAAACAAGGAGCCGATGAAACAATGGTGACAATAAATGGGATGTCTAAATACCTAGAATCAGTGTTCTAAGAACTTTTAAATTAGCCGCCGAATTTATAGACGTTATATAAACTTTATTAAACACCTTAAAACTCTAGTGCGCAGTACTTTATAACGTTTAATAAAGTTATACCTATAATGTCTGTAAATTTGGGGATAAAAGTTTAATGTGAAGCGAATTAAAAAAACACCATATTTTATTAAGTTTATATTTCTATTGTGTTCCGGAAAATCAAAGTTACATTTCAATTGACAGATGTCTGCGGGGGACAAGTTAAAGTTAAGCATTTGTATAACAGTTAAATGTTAACCAAAAATTCGTGTTGTTTCCGGTATTCAACCAAAATTCGGACAGTGTTTATTGGCATTGAATAATTAACAGTTTTTAGGCTTCTACATGTAACGTGTTGGTCTATGGCTGCATCTTTCTTCTCCGCTTCAGTAGAAACGCAACCTTTGGCTCATGGAAAATAAAACACCATTCTGCACGGTATAGTATGTGGACTGTGTAGTATTTTTACACAGAAAAAAACAAAACAATATAACTCGGGACTGAAAGGGCAATTTATCGGTGCTTGCCTATACATCGAATGCTCTAGAATGTGATCTCGTAAGTCTACCCATTATAAAAACCGTACTTTATTTGCTATTACATATATTCTTTTTACACTTCTAATACTGAGGAAAGAAAAAAAAAACAAATTATCCTTACGAAATTAAAAAAAAACGAGCGAGTGTGACCTCGTCTTCTGGCTTAACTTACAGTAAAACAAATTCAGTCCTCGACAGCCCCAAATTTTTATGTATGTTATCTGGAATAAGCGAGATATATTAGAATCGAGCGATTGCGCCTTGTATAATATATGTAAGTAAATTTCCTATAAGATGTTTATTATATGATGCTGTCGTAATAAAACTTTAGACTATAGATACTTATAAAGTACCTATTGTTAAAAACATGAAATTTATAGATGTCCTACCAATTTATTGTAAATATAATATGCGACACCGCTGAGTTTGTCTTTATCAGTAAACGGCAAAAAGCGACAGATTTCCTCGGAGACCGCCGCCGAAGACGTTTGAAATATCGCCCGACATGAAATATATCTCAAGCAGTTTGTCACTCAGCACAAACGCAATGGCATATCGCTAGAAGCAAAAAATATTACTGCTTAACAATGTTTTCAGAGTTTATATACCAAAAAGATAAAAAAAACAATTATTGTGTTATCATCCATATTGCAGACTTACAATCGTATACTTATTGCTCAGAAGTGATAGGTATATTCGGATGTTTTTTGTAAGCCATCTGGGCTGTTTCAAAAATCGGCAGTCGTTACAAGCTCGACCTGATGTGCTGAATAAAACAAGACTGTATAGACTCAGTCTTGTCACAGTTTTCACTCAGAGGAGAGACAGAATTACCATTAATTCAGTAATAGTTTGTGGTTTACCCGCATTAGCGCGAGTCACAGCCCGGCCCGGCATCGGTCTGCTAATGAGCTGGCTCTCAAAACACGAAGTGTACAAGCCCCGCCATTCAGAGCCAGCCGAGCAGAACGTTGTAGCCGTATCCATATTATATATCGTGTTGCACGAACCTCGGAACATTAGACAGCTCTTCGTAATTTTATTGATCTTTGCTTTTGTTTACAAAGTAAAACAGCAAAGTTACAATACAAAGACTCTTAACTTGTAGTAGGTGCACTCTGTAAGAGGATCGAGTTCTCAATTATTTAAGTAATAGGACTTAAAGTCGTAGTCGTTTGAGAGGTCGCTTATTATCTTTGTTTTTTAAAACATGCGTTGAAATTGAATAGCTCTTAAATTTGAGTTGCGTATGATTATACGGTGCTTAGTAGGTAAAGTATATCTAACACGCACACTATTGGTTAGACGAATGTTACATTAATAATCTTTACATTGAAATAAAACTATTTTTAAGGATTTTATCGCGTTTATTTTTCGTTTTTACGTTCCCGACGTTTCGGCTGCTTTACAGCAACCATGGTCACGGGAGGACTGAGGTGGTTGACGTCCTGGTGTCATAGTTAGAAACGGGCTACCCTCATATTTAATTGTTGATTGTGGTCCGATCTACGCAGAAAGTGCTCACAGTATCTTGAGGTCTTGCAATGGTATGCTTGGTTTTCGATTTAATAATATTAATCACTGGATCCCAAGTCGGTGGTAGCACCCAGCCATCTTCCCTATTGAAATTAGGATGTTTCTTAATTTCAATGGCCTCGCGTATCATCCTTGGTCGGAATCGGTGTTCTTTTGCGAGGATCTGTGGTTTATCAAATCTGATATAATGGCGGGTGCGATCTAGTACATGTTCACAGATTGCAGACTTCGTGGAGCGCCGGTGTTTCACGTCAGCGATGTGTTCTTTTACGCGGGTTTTTATTGCTCTTTTAGTTTGTCCTATGTAAGAGAGCCCACATTCACAATCGAGTTTGTATACCCCTGCATCTTGTAGAGGAATGTGACACTTGACAGATGGTAAGAACTGACTAATCTTCTTCGGCGGCTTGAAAATAGTTTTATTTCAATGTGTAGTATTCGCGTAAATATAAGAAATCAATAGAATAATCTTTAATTAATGTTAGGACTTTTATACAGTTAATACATGTAGATAATTGAGCATTGTTTAGTTCATATACCCACTCACGGTCTTTGATGGGCATGGATGTCCATGGTGGGCTTAGTTGGAAGGCCGCTTTGAGTAATGGCCGATTTTTTTTGTTTAAGTATACTTTAAAAATTAAATTACTATGAAATAAAAAAATATACATATAAGCAATTAATTGCTAAAGTCAATTTCAATATTAAATTAATTAAATACCCTAAGTTTAGCAATTATTAGTTTATATAGACCATAAAATTAATTGAATGGTCCAAGTTGCTAACATATAAAAAGATTTGCTATAAATTTAAATGTGAATACCTTGCTCGAAGATCTTTTATGAAAGGCGTTACTACTTAACAATAGCCGCATTGTCTTTTACAACACAACATAACATCGTAAATGTTTGTCGTCGGTATGTAAATGAAGCACAAAGCATTTCGCTTGTAATGCTTTAATTACAATTTAAGCTGGAAATAGTCCCCGTCGGTCGCAACTCTGAAATTGTGACCTGCGATTGTGACCGATGCGAAACGCAGACTCTACATTAGCTTTTAATTACAACTATAACCAACTTTCTCGACAAATTTTGTTTGCCTGAAGTATCTAAGCACACAGTAGTGCTTACCTAAACCTCGAAATATGATACCTAGATAAGAGAGTTGGAATATACGTCAAATTATGCTAGATTTGTGTAGTAGAGGTGAATGAGGGGTCCAGACGGCATACAATTTCATGCTAGTAAAAGGTAAAAAATATTAATGACTAGCTGCGCCCGGCGGTGTTACCCGCGATAAAAAGTATGAAAAATTAAAACATCTATCCCACGGGAACCATACATTTTACCGGGATAAACCGGGTAGCCTATGTGCTATTCCAGACTATAATCTATCTCTGTGCCAAATTTCATCCAGATCCGTTCAGCCGTTCGGGCGTGAAAGAGTAACAAACATCCATCCATCCATCCATCCAAACTTTCACATTTATAATATTAGTATAGATTAGTATAGATAGATACTTAATGGAACTAGTAAAATTCATTTGGGTATCTAAATGACTTGATGAATTGCGTGTGTAGAGCTCTTTTGACTACGAAATAATTACTAAGATTATTTTTTAGATTGGAATAATTGTTCTTGGTTTGAAAAAAGTACTTTAGCTATTGATATATTTGCTAAATTGAAGTGTTTTACAAAGCTGATTTCATTAAAATTTTATAAACGAGTATATGCAACCGATGCTAAACGCAGACTCTACATAGTATATACATGTATACTCTACCTACTCGAGAAGATATTGTTCGCAACCTGTGCAATAGCTATCTTTTACAGGCGTTTAATAAACCTCGGCCTGAGTGTCGCAGAATAGATGGCTTCAGCAGTCCTGTCCTGAAATATATCCTTTTATATTGCGAGGTCACTCACCTGCGTAGACTTAATAAGATTATTTATGAATTTCACTATAAATATATCAGTGTAGCAGTGATAGCCAAGTTGGTAGAAGGATTGCCTCGGTAACGAGTATTGCAGATTCAAACCCCGGCTCGCATCTATGGGATTTCATGTGCAAATCTCATTTTTCAACCATGATTATTACTTACTAAACGGTAAAGGAAAACATCGTGAGGAAACCTGCATGTCTGAGAGAACCCCTCGAAAGGTGTGTGAAGTCCACCAACCCGCACTGGGCCAGCGTGGTGGACTATGGCCTAATCCCCCTCGCATTGAGGGGAGGCCCGTGCCCAGCAGTGGGACATTAAAAAAGGGCTGCAATTATTATTATACTATTAATATATACAGGTGATTAAGAAAGTGTATGTTCTAAAGCGCATTTGTAATCATTATGTGAAGTCATAATTTCGATGGCAATTAAAAAAAAAAGATAATTTGCTCACAAAAAATACAATTGTCATTTAGTAGGGAACATTTTTTTTAGAAGCGGGTAAGATATAGTACTATATCTATTTTCTTACCCTTTCTAACACACACCTAGATAGCCTCGATTTGCCAAGATAACAAATTATGTACCCATTTCGTAAGTTGGCTTAGTGTAAAGCTCAAAATTAACCTAAATAGTTGCTCTTGACGCTGTTATTGCTACATAACATTGCTTTGTTCACGTCCTTGTATTAGTACGTAACAAAAGCTAACTATATACGTTATATTAGTAGCTTTTGTTACCTAAACTTAGTTTGTAAGGCGATTGAAGGTTGTTCAATGTGAAATAGCTATAAGTAGTAGGTAATTACTTGTGTACTTAGCATACATGTATATTGTCTGATAATATATAGATAGTATAGTAAGCCTCGAACCAGAAATTTCGATAGGTCGATTTGAAAAAAAAAAATCTCTTCCCAACAAAATCACAATTGATTTTCGATGAAAAAATAAAAAAGGAACTGAGATATCGAAAGTCTGACCTCCTTATAATGATCACAGATTCGCTCAACAAGCATAGGTTCAAGCTTAGTATATCCTTTTATGAATCAACCTGTATAACTAAATTAAAATTAATGAAATATATTTACGTAAGTTAGGCAAATTAAAAATCAAATACAGTAGGACATTACCTACATACTCGCAACCAATCTGAAGTTATGATTCGTGTCCGGTATGAAATGTATGAGGCAGAGAAAGCGTTAGAAAAGGCCACTTGAAAAGGTAAAGCTACAGGGTGACGGGCAGTTCCATTGAGCCGACCGAGTTCACAGCTGGAGTACCATCTACTGGAGGCACTCGTCAGCGCACAAATCATTCACAATTGCAGACACAAATCTCAAGAGCCTTACAAGAGTTATGGAAAAGTAATAAATAAGAAAGTGAGGATCCCGAAAAGAGGCTTCTTTATTACTCCTTGACCTGAATGTAAAAAAATGTGAGCGAAATCTCAAGATGAAGCTTTTTGATCGGAAGTTTTTAATGTATTTGTGTTTTTCGATATTCGATTCGATTTGGATGAAACATATAGAAGTTGACTTACACATGTATATACGGCCTCTTAAAACCTATGTTTACAAATTAAGATATTTTAATTTGTATTCACTCACTTTTTAAAATATAATAACTATGAATGTAATGATTTTGTTCATGCAAACATTATACATCTGTCACACACTTACCCCCAAATTTATAGTCGTTTTATAACTTTATCAAACGTCATATAGTAATGCGCATAAGAATTTTGCTTTGCGCAGTACTATATATGACGTTTGATAAACTTATAAAACGTCTATAAATTCGGGGGGAAGACAGTAACTTTACGTCGATCCCGGTCTAGAATAATACAAATAATCTAATACAAACCTTTCGATGATATAAAATACGTACCGAAAAAACTAATAAGCCGAACTTGTGGGATAACTTAAATATAGTTAATATTAACTAAGCTTCGATTATTATTTACAAAACTGATTTGCAAATAGCAAGTCCGAGTTTTGTTATTGGTAACACATAGTTGGCAAGTCACAATATTTGTGTAACTAGAAGTCAAAATGTTTGTTAATGATAAGCAACAAACCTTTTTTTCAGAGTGTTTGAACATAAATCCCAGGTCAAGTACTGCTGAATATCAGAGCTTAGCGGGAGTCCAACATGATAAACGGTCCAAACTAAGAAAATATAAGTTGGTAACTTGGTAATGTCATATTTACCAACTTGAAATAATGATAAAATACTTATAACCAGCTAGTGAGCAATTATATTTTACCTTACAATGAAAAATAGAGTAGTAAAAGCAACATGGTAGATAACTACGTATCTTCAAGTAGTAGTCACTTACTGAGGAATCTGATTTCAACACGTTCATTATTCAGTATCAGACATTATTGGTCTGATCAAACCTTAACGCATAGACGAAATTTATTGAAACGGATATATTAGGTACATCCGCCCGTTCTCATTATAATGGAATGTATAACCTTTTGCTAACAATAGTTACATGGATTATCCAATAAAAATAAAACCTTGAAATGTTTGTATCCTATTATTCGCGTAATCCCACAGAATAAACATATTATATTCCAAAGGATAAAGAACCGTTTGGCTAGTGTATTTTACATATGCACAAAGATTTCTCATCGCCTACCGTAGTGGGTTTCGTTCTGAGATAATAAAATAAATAATAATAAATCAATATCGCCAGACGAACACACCTACGCAGCTACGGTCCCACACTAAGCAACGCTTGTATTATGGGTACTGTACACTGGACTGAGGGCGAACCCAGCATACATTTCTTATATAGATATCGAATATCCATGACTTGGGTAAAAACATTCGCGCTCATCACACAAAGTTTGTCCCTAGCAATATTTGAACCCGGGACCCTCGGCACAGAAAGGAGGGTCACTACGAACTGCGCTAATCAAAGAATTTGATAATTAGTTATAAAAAAATACACTGGTTAATACAGTAAGGAATCAATCGGCTGTAGCAAATTCATTGTACTTAAGATCCCTTATAGTACAGGCCAGTATTGGTGGTAGCATTTGCTAAATATCCCCTAAGCGTGATTTTCAACGTCGGCGAATAATCTGCATGTTTACTCGGATAGAACCCGTTCGGTCTTATGATCATGAATGAATAAAATTAAAAATAAGCACCCGTTTGTTCTCGCGATCCGGAGATGACTATACATATACAATCTGACCATTGCAATGCAAATCATGTTGTCTAACATAAGTAATATTCGTATGTATATCTATGAATTAAGGACTGGACTAACTTAGACAGGAATACATTCTGATATAAAATCCGTTGGCACACATGGAGGCATATGCAATCTAAGGTCCTATATATAACATACCAGTCTATGGTCCCGTCCCGGTATCGGTGAAGGAAAACATCGTGAGGAAACCTGCATATCTGAGAGAACCCCTCAAAAGATGTGTGAAGTCCGCCAACCCGCACTGGGCCAGCGTAGTGGACTATGGCCTAATGCCCCTCAAGTTGAGGGGAGGCCCGTGCCCAGCAGTGGAACATTAAAAAGGGCTGGTATTATTAGTCTATGGTCCCTCTAGAACCTCGTAGAACAATAACTGCTATGAATCGAACATAATCTGCGATTCGACCCAACGGGTGAGGTATTTCATCTATTATCTTAATTTTCCTAATGGAGTCGTAATAATTAAATAAACGGTGTAACGTTAGGTATTAGTTTATTCAGTGTTTAGGTTTCGGATAGCTATTGTTTTTGTTCAACATTCAACGTCGAAACATTTTCCAAGCAAGAGACTTTGTTCAGCGCTCGAATTGTGTTTAATAACGAATCTTTATTCGTGTAAAACTATAGACGATCCACGTTTGGCACCGAGGAAACTTTTTTAATACTGATAATGAGATGCTTTAAATTCACTTGACGTGAATAAGATAAAAACTTGGAACATCAAGTTACTGCAGTATTATCTATCAGCAAGTAGAGCTTATGATAATCTCTTCTTGCAAAATTATAAGACCGTATGCCTCAGATAACAAAATCCTTTTTATTTTAAACGCCGTCGAGATAGAATAAAAACTTTTAAAAGTATATTACTTAATAGACAATATTTTTTTCATGTTTGCCATAAAGGTGAATTGTATTGTACAAGAAAATACCAAATTATAGTAAGTAGGTATGTATTTGGCAACGTGCGAATAAATATCCCAGCGTCATACTGTCTCTCGACACATCTACACTGACAGTTATTGCGTAACTTCAAAATCAAATAGAATGCCGCAAGCAATGTAGGTCGTAGCCCGTAGCCATGGCGTAGCTGTCAATACTGCCGTAGCGTCTCCTCTGTGGATGATAGGTATGTAAAGAAATGCAATGAATTACTTTACAACAATGTTATGTAAATTATGATAAGTATTAGCTTTTGAAATAATACTTAGTCTGTGCCTTTATGTTTAGATAGTAAAAAATTAGATAGTTATTTATAGTGCAAAATAATTAAATGTTAGTTATCTTCTTCTATTTATCATATGAATTTGGTTTCACAGTGGGAAAATAGGTAAATAAGTAATAAAATATTCATAATCCTAAATAACAATTGCCGTATGTGTATGGTTTAACTTGCCTACTATATTCTTATAATTTACCAAAACACGGAATCATGTGTTGTTGCCAAGCACGTTGAGCGTAATATGTATTAATTACGCAGCTTTGTGCGCAACACGTGATCTCAACATATTTGGCAACAGCACGTAATGTTGCTAGAGATTTTTCTCCGTTCAACATTTAAGTAGGTAGGTAGTTGAGCGTCAAATGTTGACGTGTGCAGATCATTGTACTAATGGATGTGGTCTAACGATAAATCAACACTAGCTCCTCAGGCGATATGTTGCCTACGACTGATTATGTACGGACATACAACGTTGTTAAACAAAACATGACGCAACATAATGAGCTAGCTAAGCAACATGTTGCGCGTCGATTGTTGACTAACGAATTCACGATTTTGTTGTTACCGTGTAAACCGACCTTTTCAAAAATGCTTAAGTTACTTATGTATTTAAATATTTACTATTATTCAATTCGGTGAGCTGTGAATTACACACATGTTGTTTGGTGAATCCTCGGTACTTACCTCTCGCTATGATTAAAGGGTAAACAAATGATAAACGTGAGTTGGGAAAATAAATAACGTAACGTATTTGGTCTTTTTTTGTTCACCAGACGCTAGTTTAGGTTCGAAGGGAATGGGGCTACTGAGCGACCTTAGGAAGTGAACTAAGACCCCGTCATTTTCTTCGTGTTAGGTTCCTGGTGACCTTACCCCTATGAAAATAAAAGCCGTTGACCTAGCCATTTCACTAGGTTAGTTTAGGGATATTGTTATATTACTAGGTCGCGACCGTGTCATGTGCATCTTTTTAAAAAGCGCCTAAACGTCGGTAGCCGTTTTGTCGGACTTATTGATTCGAAATTCCGCCAAAACTATAATCAGCCGTTTAACAGAACTGATGAGGCGTTCTATAAAGCGTCTAGCCGTTTCTTATAAAAGCGGATTCTACAATCCAGCTGCGATAGATATGCCACCACATGGTGTGATGCTTGATAAAAAGAAACATAACTGTATGAAAGAATAGACAGCTGCCAGTGTGTCTCATTTCTTCTAGATCATATCGTCTATGGGACATGAATTGATTGTTGGGGAAGGGCACTGACCTCATATATACCGACAAGTAATACTTTTTGATTTTATTGATATCATTAAGGAAGGAATACTTTTCACAAATGTTTGACTAACTGTAACTAGGTATTTAGAGGTTATTAACGGCATCCCACTTAGTAATAATTGACGCTAGCTACTTACATATTTAATAAGAAGCTTATTCATTAAACCGGCACCTATCAAAAGGTGAAAATTCTTATCGGATTACTAAGATTTAAGTACTTATCGCTACGAGGAACTTATTTTTTTTAAGTTCATCTTGTACGTCGACTTCCAAGCTTTTACGTATAAATCTCTAGACTGGCTGTTATTTTAGCTGTTTAGGAGTAGTGTAATTCTGCTCCTACCTATCAGATTAGCAAAGTACTTGCTTATTGATTTCTTATATTTACGCGAATACTACACATTGAAATAAAACTATTTTTAAGGATTTTATCGCGTTTATTTTTCGAATTCCCCGAATCGAATTTCCCGAACGTCGGGAACGTAAAAACGAAAAATAAACGCGATAAAATCCTTAAAAATAGTTTTATTTCAAAGTACTTGCTTTACTCGTGATTTTTTAACCGACTTCAAAAAGGAGGAGGTTCTCAATTCGATGGTTTTTTTTTGTTAACATGTCACCTAGGTGTGCGTGCAACGCTAGCAACACATTTCGTTTGCATAATTCTGCAACGTACGAAACGCCGGCCGCCGGTTGTTACGAGAAAAGCAAATTCGAGGAACCCGTGGCGTACCGTGCTCGCGTACCGACGGGTCGCCCTCGAATACAGTATACTGGAATTTACGGCGCGTTTTATGTCGGTACGGTATTCACGTAACGTAAATATTTATGTTACCTAAATTAGAACAAATGGACGTTCTTTTGTTTGAATTATATATTTGTTTTGGGTCTCGAGAAAACAAGTGGATTGGTAAGTTTTATAGATTTTTGAGCATATAATCTTGTGATAACAAATGGTAGGTTCCAAAATAATAGTTTTTGAGAGAAGACACGTTAATCTTGCTCAAGTATTTAGCACCTTGATTATGAAGTCAGAATAATTCCTTAATCAGAAATGAAATTACCAAGCGTAGGTGGCTACTACATTAAATAACTCATCATTAATAATTCCTGAAAATTATAATTATATTAATATAATTCCTATTTGCCAGTCCTCTCGCCCAGGTAATTTTAATTAGCGTACAGTAGCAGATACTGTACAATACCGTACAAAACACAATACTGTACAAAACCCAATCAATGCTCAACGAACATCCAATACTTACCAAATGTATGGACATTTGTCAGTGGAAATAGTGTCAGTGAGACTATACCATTATCACGAACAACCAATACTTACGAAATGTCCATTTTCGTATCACTGACACTATTGGCTGGTTTCGAGATGGTAGTTACGTGATCGCGTTCATTGGTTGTTTGTTTACAAGTGATCGGATTTCCGAATATTGCCGAAGCTTGCATGATGGATGTGACGTAGTGGAAAAAACCATACGAACTGGCCAAGGACGAGTGTACACGAACAACAGTATAAAAAAAAACAAACCATGGAGGTTATATCCACGAGAATTTGAGTCAAGAATTTACGTGGGAATTTTTGCAGCTTGGATTACATATACATACCACAATGTTTTGTTTTCAAATTCAACAATAACAGCTGTATCGGCAAGCAATAAATGTTTATAGGCACTAAGCGCTGTTAGCATATGAATTTAGGCGATCCCACATGGACGCTGAAAAAAAAAACACGTAAAACAACAAAATGTTCCCAAGGCGCACACGGCAAAATACCTACCAACTATAGTTAGGTTATCAATTTGATGAATTTTAATAATTTTGCATGAATTTTATGAACAGTGGAAACTCTGTTAAAGTTAGTCAGTAGTTTTTTTCCGTAAGGCCCCGACGCACAGGCACACCGGCAAAAATAATAATATGTTTCCTCCTTTAAGATTTCGGAATGTTTAAATATTCTACTTCTTTTGTTTAAATATCAATGTGCTGACACAGTCCAATTACAGTTCTACAGTGATTCAGAAAGATTATTTAAGCCCGAAACCTAGCTTCTCTAGTGCATTTGTAAACACTATATGAAGTTGGAATTTCGATATGTAGTTGTTGGGAACAACAATTATTTTTTATTCTGTTAACACTATGTAGCATAGTGTTTACAAATGCGCTCAAAAAGTCCATGTTTCCGGTTTAGTATACCCTTTCTGAATCACCCTGTATAATAGTATAGCTAGTTTCCACAATTATTCACATGGCCGGGCCTAAGGAAGCTCGCTCGGACAAGCGCTATAGAGTAGGACGGTAGAAAGGGACGGATATATCATGGGTTCCTTTATTTAGTTTGCGATTGGGACTACACCGATACCCTTCTTTTGAAAATGGGAAAATAGGCAGTAATAACGATGATTGACGGGTATAAAAGTAACGGATGTGTGATTTGTTAAACCCTTTTCAAGTATTGTGGTATCTTTAATACAATTCATTCAAAACCTCAGTACAGAACTAATCCCCGAAACTAATCCCGAAAGAAATTAAGCTCCGGTAACTTCCGATCTACAATGTAAAGTTATGTATTAATTCTCGCCAGTCGCAGAATTATATTAAACAGAAAAATCTGTTGTATACTCTGTTGATATTGATTGTAGAGTGATCTCTTTCGAATTGGCGCAGCAATAAATGCATCATTGGTATAAACGCTAAGCCCCAACTTGAAGGGTAGGTATCGTTCAATCCGAAAATACACCACTGTGTTTTTTTTTTTTTTTTTTTTATTATTTTTATTTGTTTCGCTGTTTGGTTTTAATAATCGCAAGATTATAAGTTTTGATCAATTTGATTTTTATAGGAAGAAATGATTATTTTGAGGCCTGGGTTGGCGTGGCCCGCGATTTGATACAGGTTTTTTGCCAAGACCAGGTCCTCATTGTAAGAGATGATAGGGAGGAGGATAGTAATGGATTTGATTTTTTCATTATTTACAACTTCGAGTTATCTACAACACTATGATGATGATTGAATATGATGATGATTGTGTATATGTTTTTTTTTTTTTTTTTTTTTTCCCTTAATTTAAGTAAATATAAGTAATACACCACTGTGTTAGGGTAAGAGATAATTTTCTTCATTCCCGGCTGATGATTGGAGCCGAGGCGTGAAACGTGACTGCGATCAACAAAAGGCGGCCATTTATATTCAGTGAATTTCCTTAACACCTTATTACAACACTAGGAAACGGCATTGTTTAAAGTAACCTCTCACTCTACCTTTCGGTGGACTTAACATATAATTGATAGCCCATTTGTAGCCCTGCTTTCCTGAGGATGCGTCGTTTAGAGGCGACACACGTGTCGAATTATTTTTTAGATTCGCATCGTTTTGCGGAGAATTTTTATTGCGGTGGGTCACGACACGCATGACAAACAGATTCTCGACTGACATCTTAGAGAAGTTCGGTTTGGTTGGCTTCTTTAATTATCGATCAACTTGTTTGGTATATAATTGGAAAAGTTAACATGCCGAGGGTCAGTGGTGGGTCCGTCTTCCCCTATTTGTTTAGACTTAAAATAGAGAAGTTATCGTAAGTGGTCGTCCGTTTGGCTTTTCTCGTGCCCTCTAGTAGGTAGATATAATTAACCCAACATAGCAGTCTATTTGCTGTACTAGAGCAGTATTAAGCAGCTCATTTAGATCCTTTTCTTAGGTATGAAACGGCGATGAATTTCACCATAAATCATTACAATGAAACCTTGGCTGATATAGGTACCCTTTGATCTTTATTATCTGCCTGTATTGTGTAACCTTAACTAACTTAACTAATATGCATTCCCGGGGCTTTTTGGCGGGATGTTGACAAGTGAAGTCAATTTTGTTTTATTTTCCAAAAAAATGTGTTTCTTTGATAAATAATGTGTAATATTAGTAGGATCTTAACCCATGTGTGTTGATATTTGATATGTGTCCACGAGTGACGGAAATGAAATAGTATAGCTTGAGTTGTCAAGTTCGCCAAAGATTACCGGTAAAATTTCAGTACAGCATCCACAGCTTAACTGAAAGGAGTAGCTTCATCTTTGTCATTGACATATTAATTTAATCTTCAGGGATACTTATAATTTTGAAACAATTATCCAGAAATACTCGACACTGGCCGAAATGGCTCCATTTTGTAGCTAACTGCCAACTTTAAAACAAAAGAAGAAGAAATTCCATGAACACTAACTGATGTTATACTTAATCGGCGTCAAAATGGTGTGAATCGAATTGCCTTATAATAACGTTGATTACAAATCTAATGCATTTATACTACTTCGAGGTCGGTGCCAGAGCATTGTCCGTGCATAAAGCAATGTAAGGACATTTTTCTAAGACGTCTGTCTTGTGTGATATGACCACGTTGCGTAAGCGAGTCCACTACTCCGAGGATCGCCATTAGGTGGCGTGGCCACGCGTGTGATGCGTATCGACAACTGAGTAATTAACAGAGCCTACCTACATGCCGAAATGTGTTCTATTCACTTATATTAGATATTGTTATCATACATTCCTATTAACAGATACCATTAGACACTTACCTTGAAAGTTTCAGCTTAAAATAATATGCCAATCACACGTCCAACTACCGTCTCTTAAATACAATAAAGAAGTAGGTACTATGGGGCACTTTTATTGGCCACTTAAAAATACCTTTGAACGGTACAGCTATATGGGTAATCGTGATGCATATTATCGAAAAATGAGATCTATCTTAGAGGGTAAAACTTGACATAACATGCCATAAGATTGAACAATGTAGGCTGTAGATGAGATACGGACGCGACTGGAACGCGGAAGTGTGTTGAACTCCATGCGTTTTAAGGCGTCTGTGCAGTACAAACGCACGGTAAATTATAATAAGTACTTGGCCTATTATGGCCTATTTTACCACTTGATATTGAACCATATCGATAACTTACTAGACACGTACAAATTCTATAAGACATAATGTAAATAAGGTTTATAAGCAATTGGCAAAATATTCACTTAATATTATACCGCACTTTCACATCTTCTCATGGACATGTAATATTTTTCAAAGCGCTGCTTAAGATTAAGGATCGTCTTTTATCTTGATGAAAGGACTCGTAATGTTTATTTATAATGTTCAAGAAAGGCGGAACAAGGTTCTCGGAAAACATTGGACGTTTCTTGTAATCATAGTCATGTTTTACGGCTCGAATATCGCTGGAGATGGAGCGAAGATAAATTATATTTTGGATTGTTAGACCTCTAATCAATTAGTGCTTACAAGTTATTTGAGCTAAGACAATGGTTTAGGATGACTAGTTAGAATATTAATTAAGTGCCTAAATAGATACAAAAATAACTAGTTGTATAAAACATATTTTTTATTATTATGGCAATTACATTAAGTAGACAATAAAGTGTTCATATTACATAAGTACCTACAAAAAGCGAGTAAATATAATATGAATGTGCTTGCTTTCAAACTTATTATAGATATATTATATCATTTCAAAAAGGGAATTACAACGCACTTCTCTTATGAAAAATGCTTTTGTAAATTTAATACTTTTCATGTACTTGAATGTTTTGGGGTTTTTTTTTCAAAAGGGCGAGTTCACAGTAAATTTGACTGTGCTTCAACGATATCAATGTAATTAATCTCGATGCTGACGTGTTTACTGTATTTTATTAACGGCAAAAAATATACGATGTTGATTCATTTCATGTTTTGCTGAACTGAAAGCAAAGAGCGCTTGTTGCTCTAAAAGTACTTTGTTTACTTCGATATTTTTATTAATATTTATAGAAACATTGTATTGGATAAAAGGTGGTGTATTATTTATCTATGCATTGACTTTTGTTAGTATTGGGTAATCGAATGCGCCTGTCTAGCAGTCAACTGGAGCGGATCCAGGATTTCGTTAAGCAGGCAATTCCGTTTGAAATTGGTTACATTAAAGTACTTGAGTCATGAGCCAAGGGGGGAGGGGGGCAATCATACTCATTCACCCCCTGTATCCGTCCCTGAACCGAACAGCCGATTGTGACTTTATTTCCATACTGGGGATTTTGATAACGAAACCTATGAAGCATCTATGTCAATGGTGACTGGACCTTAATACATATGTACTGTGATTTTACATTATTGTATACATAAAACACATTCCAAGTTCCACATTTTGTTTGGCAATCACCGTTTCGTACAGGGCTCCACGAGGTCGCACCACAATACCCTGTAATAAAATTAATTTAACACGG
This sequence comes from Pheosia gnoma, assembly GCA_905404115.1. Lineage (NCBI taxonomy): Eukaryota > Metazoa > Arthropoda > Insecta > Lepidoptera > Notodontidae > Pheosia > Pheosia gnoma. Next base: position 6,694,428 of record FR989897.1, on the reverse strand, counting down.
CAACACCAAATATTAATGTATCAAACGAATTAGCCAACTAATTAATCGTGCTTCTAAAGTTTAAATTTAATTAATTAATCAAATTAACGCTCTATTTGTAGGTATCAGGGTTGGCAGTGCCTTATCTTCTTCATTCTATGTATATTATAAAATAAAGTCGTGTGCTAGTAACGTATATAATAAGTTTTTTTTTGCGACAGTTGAAATTAAAGTACTACTTACAGTGACGATCAGGATTTGGTTCTTTTTACTTACTTGCAAGGGATCTGGCACACTGGCCATCTTGGAGTAATCAGTTTATTTCACGTTTTTTTTGTTTTTCTTAGTCGTTTATTTTATTTTCATTCAATAAATCCAAAATCACATTACTGTGCAAACACGCACGTATTCTGTGAAGTTTACTAATGGTTATTCTTTAAAAGATTAACATACAAACTATAAAGACTCATAAACATTATTTATTGCGGAGCTTTGTTATCGTGCGTCTTATATTCTTATAATTGAATAAAGAACAACAATCTGAGTAGGTACTGTAAGAGAATACTAATTATGCGATAAGCCCCTAAATAAATGATGTATTTCATGAAATATATATAATATGGATACATAGTATTTTTGTAGGATTCCATGTATCATTCTTATCTATTAATCAATATTTGGTTAGTACATGCAACATATATGGTTACTAACACAAATATAATGTAAAATTAGATGCATAGTAATAAGTTATGTTTAAGACTTCATCTATATCTATACATATAAATAAAATTGGAGTGTCTGTTTGTAATATTAAAATAACCGCTTTTTACTAAGTGCATTTGGATGTATACACGTTACCTATACCGAAACAACATTTTTTACAATTTTTGTCTGTCTGTCTGTCCGTCTGTCTGTCTGTTTGTTCCGGCTAATCTCTGAAATGGCTGGACCGATTTTGACGGGACTTTCACTGGCAGATAGCTGATGTAACAAGGAGTAACTTAGGCTACTTTTATTTTAGAAAAAAAAATAGGATCTCACGAAAAAAAAAACCAATGTTGCAGCGCAGCGCCTGATTGTTTGATAGCAACAACCTGCAATGCGTCCCGCGGGCTCAGAATGGGCGGGCAGGCTGTTGTCAACGGTTGTCTTTGTTAAATACCACGCGGACGAAGTCGCGGGCAACAGCTAGTTATAAATGAAACAACAACCCTACAATCAAGGTCACACAATAAGTTCCAAAAGAAATGTTTATGTTTGTGACTACCTACATCTGGGTAATCAGAGTATCAGGGCACGGGAACTAATTACATATTGAGTTACACAGCACTGTTTAACGTCCTCGGGTCGGTAATTACATTCGCCGCCCACAAGTATGTTGTAGGTAATTCGCCTAATCGCATATATCGAAGCACTCAGCCGGAAATTCAGTATGAAAAGTAGGTAAGTAATTGATGTGATGGCGCTGAGGGGGAGGTGAGCCGGTAATCGACTGATCTTGTTATTAGTTGGGTTAGGCGAGCAGTCGGATTATGTGGACCACTGTTAGTGGGGTCGCGAGTGAGTACGAAAGCTTTCCGCTCAACACCTACGAGATAGAAGGACCAGGAGTCCTACATAATCCGCTTATCTCCAGTTTCAAATCCATTTATTTGCATCAGAAGTTCGGGGAAGCCGTGGAGCAGGCCCATCGCGTTATGGTACGTTTGATTGATATTCATGAGGACTTTATTTATCTATGGTCTGATGATGAAGTTAAAGGGTGGTCATTGCAATTAAATGAAGTAATCTAATTTGGGTGTGATTACTTTAGTTACTCTTAATTACCGGGGTCTGATGATGAAGCCTGATGATGTACATTAGAATTCAATGACGAATCGAGTACACCCTACTGAGTTTGGAATTGTTTGATCAGTCTTGAGTTGTTTGGTTACTTTTTACAACCGATAATTTTTGCTTTTCTACACGGACGAGGTCGCGGGCACCAGAAATTGTTTAATAAGGGTTGAAAACATTGCTACACAGTAGGTTGAACGATGGACTGCAAATTAAATTGCCAGGGGAGTGAGCAGAGGGCGTAGCGAGCCATTCCTTAATTTACTCCGTATATAAGCAGGCCTAATAATTGTAGCGCGCTCGCTGGTATTTAGCATGCAAAGTATTACTATAGACACCAGATTGTTTATTATTGGATTTTTAATACCATTTTTCAGTCAAGCTTCACATTGCGTACACCTGACACGGCCGGAGCGTGAGAGGAATGTTTAATAATGGTTACAATTAAAAGGTTTTTGTTAACAAACGCGACAAACATTTTTACATAATGATACTCGATAACATTTATTAAATAAGGTGCTGTGTGTGGTAATTACGTCATAGATACAATTTTATATGAAGTCAAACGTTATTCTAGTCAAACTTCGGTTTTTTTGTTGGTAAAAAAGCCGAAAAATCACCCGGGCGATGAGTTGATTTTAGAAGTAGCCCGAGGGACTAATCCACTTACCACTATATACATTTATCCACCTCCTGAAATGTTTGATGTAGGTATATAGGATTTGGGCTCTTAGGCGTGGGACATGATGTTATATAATATACATATCTACTTAGATTGGATACGTCGTCTATAACACGGTTTTTTTCTTAGAAGCTACTAAGCTTGGAAGGAAAAATCCTTGTAATAAAATGAAATGTGTGCAGGTTGGTACCTACACACACTTAACTATACTTACGACTTACACCGGCCAGAAAAATCTTTTTACCTAAGATAATTCTAAAAATACCTATCAATCACCAGCGGTCTTCTGCGGTATCAGTTACTTTGTCTTGAAGTAAAGCTGAAATTTCATCATTTGAATACTTTTCATCCAATAAGATTTTTTTTTTTTTATTTCATCCAATATAATTACAAATATCTTTGATATTTTGTAATTCATATATGAATTCAATAAATATTCATACACCCTATTCCCACACTTCTCCTTCATAGATATATCTACCCCATCTTTATATACGAGGATAGTTAATGGATTACACAGTCAATCCATTTGTGTACCTGCATATATCTAGGTACTTATATACTAAATTTGCTGATAGAAGCTTTCAGAATGTATCAATATCTAATAGTAACATAGGGACGGGAGCGTTGATTGAGTGCACACAAAGATCAATGGACATTTAGCAGAGCAGACTAGAGGGCTGTAAGCAGCCGGTCATTATCCCGCCGGGCAGCCATATTGCTTTTGCAAAAACTGACCTTGAATGAACGGTCATTATTCACTTGGTAATAAAAAACTTCACTTTATTTTTGAGAAATCGGATTTTCTTTTCTTAATCATTTATTTCAAATAGTTATGTAAGATACGATGGTCATTTGTTTTTTTTCGAGTAGGTACGTGAAATTCCAGACTACGAATTAATTTATTTTTCTAGGGCTTAGTGTTAATTCCATTGATTGTATGCAATAATAGGAGCTGTATAATATTGACTCGGTCTACTCGACTCGGATCAACTATGTATTAGTGGACGCACCATATACTGTAATCTGCACGTCAAGTGCGAGCTAACTGTATACTTTATAGTCTACCTTTTTAGATATTTTATATGGACAATTAAAAAACGCCTCTAGGGGACGGTATTTAAAACTTTCAATTCTCCGTACAAAATATCTGAATACGGTAGACCATAAAGTAAACGGTTAGATTACGAATAATCTCGCACTTGACGTACTGTATGCCTACTTATTAAGTAAAGTACCATAATACATCAGTGAATTGCTTCGTAGAAATGTATGAAACCTATATCTATGTTTACAGAAATAAAACAATAGTTAAAGATAAAAAAAAAGTTTTTATTGTGACGAAGTTGGTGCTAACAATGGACACGTAGGTACATCCTATTTGGTTCACCCTTTCGTAAACACGCTATTACGTACATTGGACAAATATAAACCAGCAGTATTATAGTGACAAATCAATCTATACATATAAATAAAATTGGAGTGTCTGTTTGTAACATTAAAATAACCGCTTTTTACTAAGTGCATTTGGATGTATACACGTTACCTATACCGAAACAACATTTTTTACAATTTTTGTCTGTCTGTCTGTCTGTCTGTCCGTCTGTCTGTCTGTCTGTCTGTCTGTCTGTCTGTCTGTCTGTCTGTTTGTTCCGGCTAATCTCTGAAATGGCTGGACCGATTTTGACGGGACTTTCACTGGCAGATAGCTGATGTAACAAGGAGTAACTTAGGCTAATTTTATTTTAGAAAAAAAAAATAAGATCTCACGAAAAAAAATTAAAACCAATGTTGCAGCGCAGCGCCTGAATTAATTTTGATAGCAACAACCTGCAATGCGTGCCGCGGGCTCAGAATGGGCGAGCAGGCTGTTGTCAACGGTTGTCTTTGTTAAATACCACGCGGACGAAGTCGCGGGCAACAGCTAGTATACAATATAACTGTATAAAAATGCATAATTTTGATTACATTTTACAAATTCGTTAACCTACAGAAGAAATTGTTTCAATGCTTTAAACATTCACACGAAGTAAACTATTTACATAGGCTATCTAGAATTATTCATCTCTTTGGACCCTAAGTAAAACAATGACTACAGTTAAAAATTAATTACTATATAAAAGTAAGAATATAAAATACAGATCAAAAGGTACCTTTTAGTTTTTGCGTCACGGCTCATAAGACGCAGAAACTAGGTACTTATCTATATAAAAACATATATAAGACAGTAGTTCACTAATTATACTAGTACTAATGTAATACGTCTGCCTACCCACATTTATTTACATAACGTCTATGTATAATGTATAGTAATTGATATATTAAACGAGACTTCGAGAGAGCAAGTTACCTGAAATATAAAATCAAATATTAATTTATACATAACTAATTGTTTATCTGCGCTCTCTGTTTATTTGTGGTCAAATATTTGGATTTGAATATTATATTTTCTATTGTTATATTCATTAGGTATTAACTACAGTGATAGTTAGAATACTTTGTTACATAGGTAATAAGAGACGTTGCGTTAAGAAATCAAATAATATTGTATGAAGGTATTGACGGTTATTTCAGCAGTAGGTATGTAATGCAAGGCAGGTTCAAACAACCACCTAAACGATTTCTCCCTAATTTATAGAATGTTTTCATCCTGCCATGCCACGCGACTTTGAATGAAGGGGTAAATGTTTTAAAGAAACATTTATGCCAGCACCCTTATATTTAAATAAATAAATTCAACAAATGGGGGAAGAGGCACCCACCACTGACCCTCCGCTTGTCAAATTTTCCAATTATAAACCAAACAAGTTGATCGATAATTAAAGAAGCCAACAACACCGAACACCTCTAAGATGTTAGTCGAGAAATTGTCTGTCAAGAGTGTCGGCACCCCAAATAATATGCAATTCTCCGCGAAACGATGCGAATCTAAAAAAATATTCGACACTTGTTTTGCCTCTAAACGAGGCATGGCTGTGCTACGAATGAATCGTCAAGTGTTTATTTCAACGGTATTTAAGCTTAGAAGGTAAGGACGTATGTATATGCGTGTGACTAGAATGTACTGAACCATATAACTAACAACGTTGTCGTTAACTAATCAACATATATTTGTTAAGTAATTGTAATGGAGTGGCGCATTTTATGTTGCTTAAAGGCCACTCATTTACTTTAATATTTTCCTGCATTAATTCTTTATACAGGGACCGGTACCGCAATAGAGTTTCGTGGGCTCAGGATCCCCTATTAGGGACCTTTTCTTTTGTCCCCTTGCTAAAGACATCATTTTGGTCGTGTTTATTTTTAATTATGTACCTACCCTCTGTCCGCGTCCAAACGATTAGGTACATTTCACATGAGTGGCTTGGGAAAAGAAAAGCTCATGCATACTATCAAAGGATATTTAGCTTAATGTGTTCTTGCCCAAAATTATACCTTATTTATTGCATTAGGTATAAAACGGAATGAATTATTGAAATCGCACCGGTTATCGGTAAAAATATTAAATTAAAAAAGTTCATCACAATTATGGCTAAAAAACGTGCCTAGAATTCCAAGAACATTAACGCACTTTCAATTTTGCCTAAGTCGGTACCTCCTTTATTAACCAAAAAAACTAACCGGGAAAATGATGTTCTTGAAAAATGTTAGCCTTAAAAGCCCTTTTATATTTCATTAAATATGTACATTCTGGAGTTGTTTTCTTGTATCTTTCTTCATGCCACCATAATAGGTTTCTTTTTAATAAAATCCTGCTATATAATACGCAACGCGAAGGGCGTCGGAAATAGGCTACTTAGGCTACTGTATATGGGAGATAGCTTTTAAGAGACTGCTTTTAAGTCTCACATTGGAGTGAAACACTGGATGCCTCGAAAAAAGGCAATTACCATCCCACGGATAATTTAATTTTATCTGTCTAAGGGTCATCTAATCAAGGTAGGATAAAAATGTCAAATCGGTACTTAACTGTTAAAGGCCAGATTTAGAATCAGAATTAGAATATTTTTTATTCATGTGAACCATTATACTAATGAATCTTCATAATTACAAAATGCTAAGCTACAACTTTACCACCCAGTCGGAATGTCGTTGCTATGGAGAAGAACGAGCAAGAAAATATTTTTTGAGCACTAGATTTTTATGGGCGGGCGATTTTTATGAACGGCTAGGCAGGCTTCAGCCTCGTGTAAAAAAAGTACTAACTATACTGACTAGATTTAGCCATTACATTTATTTTAATAACTATTGATATATTAAATAATTTGAATAATTCGTTTCGGGCAAAAAGAGGTTGGTAGGTATATACGGTAGTAGTTTCCAGTTATTATTTTTTCTATACCAAAACGTTAAGGGCCATGAACCTATTTTATTTGCACACATGCTCATTTTGTTTACACGGCCTTGTTGTAAAAATACAGTTTTTCCATGCAATTTATTCACATAATAATATTTTTACAGAGTTATATTTTTATTGGAACATTTGATATAAAATGCGAGCATCGATATTGACATCAACATTTATCAGTTAAATTAGTACAAAATCAATTAAACTTTTAGTTAGAGCCGTTAAATAAAATAAGCGAAAATTTTTACATAGTTAAAATGAGGCACAACATTTGTCCATATTATATGGATATTGCTATACTAGGCTAATCATGGCTTCCAGAAAATATATTAATGAATACATAAGACTTTTCTTTTGTTATTACTTATAACAATTAGCTGAATTAGGCTTAAGAATGGCACTATAAATCTACCTATTGTTTCATAATTTATTTAATTTAACCAATAATTGAGTCCCTATTTAGACAAACATAAGCATTGAATAGGTATTGCATCAATATTCTTATTCAGAGACTGTTACGGTGTAAGTTCAGAGCTACACCGCACCGTTAACAGTAAAATGTTACAAAGAGCTTTTGACCCTCGTGACCCATTTTTCTCGTGGAAGTGTAATTTTCCAGTGAGACGCCTCCATTGAGATAAAAGACAGGCGTACAAGATAGGCATATACCACTTACTGAAAATACGATAATACGGACAATAACTTGAGTTCACGTCTGGAAAACACAATAATGTAATACTATGTATAATAAATAATATGTATAAATCTAAGGACTTTGACACAGTTTTCTGTGTATAAAAGAATACAGGACATGTGTAGTATTAGCACGAAAGTATGTTTCTTTTTCATTATTAATGACTCTTCCTTTATATGAACCTAAGTATCTAAGTCAAATCAAAACAGAATTGTTTTAATATATCTCTTTTTTTCTAATAACCTTACGAAGTGCTCATAAAGTACCATTGTACACTTACAAAATATAATAACAAACACAGATAACTGAGTAAACTAGCTCCAGCACCACTTTTTAAATCCAATGTAATAGGTACTAGGATTAAAAAAAAAAGATTCAATTTCTAACAGTACAATCTTCTGATTGCGAGCGCCAGTATCGCTCGGTTGAATTCTAAAGTAATACCGAGCTAGCCACCCCATCCCATTTCGTACAGCACACATTACACACCCAACAAATTATAAAGATTTTTTTTTCATAATTATAGTACATACATAAATTAAATCGTATACGTAATAGCTTTACAGATAAGTTAAAGCATTTGCGTTAATATATATTTTGGAAGTTATCATTATGATATAATTGATACTCGACACGTGTAACTGCTAGAGGAAAAATATGTGTTTTGTCAAACATTTATTTGTACCTTAGCCTGACATAGCTGACATAGTTATATAGCCTGACATAGAATCAAAAGGCATACCCCTCTCCCAAAAAGGTGGCTATAGGCGCCTCCATTTATTAAATACTCAAAGATTTCTAAACCAAAACATAACATTTTGGATAGGTGTTCTTAGTGGTAGAGATAGATAAATATTGTCACGTTTCGCGTGGCAGCTATCAAACGCCAGAGATACGGTGCGTCATCAGGTGCGTCCAGAAACCGCGCACAAAGTTTGTCTCGTTTAAACAATGTAAATTCGTTTGATAAATAGCGTGCCGCGTCTCGTTCGCCAAAACTACTCTAAGCTTTTACGTTTTAGTTCGAAGAGTACCTAGCTTTTATTTAACTTTGATATCATCGTTGAGAAATGTAAACTTATGTCAAGTGTTGTATATATATAATCTTAGTTTGAAAGGAATCACACTAAGGCAATTATTTTCCATGTGTAAATTATACCTATAATTTATTGTCATCCTACTATACTGGGAGTAGGTATGCCTCAAAGCCGGTTTTATTTAATTTGTTTTAGTAACACTTATTAGTATTATGACAATGGTTTTGTCTGCTTACATAATATCATTGCTGTTCCTCAAAATGTATACCAACCATGTTTTTTAAAAGAGTAACCGTTGGCATTCGAGCAAGGATCGATATTAAGTATAAGTATATCCTGGCTGTTCTCAATGGAACGAACGTTTTAAACCAGTGGTAGATAGCTTTAAAACATGCAATTTCTTGCCAATATTTTACTTGGAAATGTTTCTTAACACAGCGTCGCTTTTATAAACTATTTCAATTAGTTATATGCAAACGTATATTAGAGTGTATAACAATTTACCTTACCTGTATCAGAATTTACATAATACTCTCCTCCACCACCCTGAAGAGGGCGGGAATCTGGCGCTATAGCGGCCCGGTGACCTGCGCAACAAAACAATAATTCAAACCACAAAAAAAAGGGACAGCGATAGATACAATATGAAACCAAATCCGCATCAAAATAAGAGTTAAATTTATACATACCATCAGCAAGAATTGTAAATGTAAGAGTACAATATTTGTTATAAGCAAATATATCTCTGTTAGTACTTTTAATTACTTTAAATTCAAAAGTCATGTCAGGTATAAAACTAAGGCACATTTAATCATAAGATGTCTGAGCCACCAATTAGCTTAATGCCCCTTCGTCTTGAGGTCTGTGGTCAGATAACATTAAAAGCGCCAAATACAACAATGAATAAAGTAAACATATCGATTGTCTACGGCCACCGTGACAGCGCCAGCCCTTAATCCCAAAGATAGATGGATCATAGTTAATTATAACTTGGACCCTTCGAACAATATGGATTATATCCTAAGTTCACTGCACATAGGTTAACGCACGTATTATTAAGATCAACCATTGTTGATAAATGTAAGCCTGTTTGGCTACCAAAGCTATTTTGGACTGAATGTATAGCATAGTAAATTATGAGAGTTAGGCAAGTACCTAGATAAGTAACTTATCAAAATATAATTAACATTAGTAATTTTTTAAGCAAATTCAAGTTTAATAGAGATAAACATTTTGAATGTAAGTGCTTAGTGGAATCTAGCTATTTTTATATGAATTTATCTATCTAAGTTATCCCAGAAACTAATACGGCATTCCGAAGCATCATAATATCTACGTGCCTAGTTTATTTTTATAGCCTAGTTTATTAATATTAATTTCACGTAGAATTCCTTTCGCTCTGTTGCAGACAAACGTAACCCCATTTTTACATGTCAAAGTCGTATTAGTACAGTAGTACATAACAATGTCGTATTAGTTACCATGGGAAAAAATCACAAAAAAAATATAATAAAGATAATTCATTTGCTCATACATTCGATTCTGAGGTGGCACGAAGTTCGCCGGGACAGCTAGTTATAGGTAAATAGATTACGGCATTATTAAGATGTCTCCACGTACAGCAGATTAACGTGTCCGTTTACAGAGTGATTATTCGTAAGAGCTTTATTTTTAGTCGTGAGAGATAATAAGCTCTATCAATCATGTGTGTGTTTACTTTGTGCCCCATCCATTATATTTTTATGCAATTATCAATATGTTGACAGATAAAAACGCTTTTCGTGTTATTTTTTGTATCAATATATATATTTATACAAAAAATATTTTTTTTATTATAAATAAAAATTATTTATAAATAAAAAATAAAATCTACGAAATGTATGATCGCTGGTTTATAAGTATTTGTTTATAGGGTAGGTACTTGTTTATACGAGTTTGTATAGTTACTTGCTAAATGTTGATTAATAAAGTGAAGAAAAAAGTAGCTACGTACCTATGTCAAAAACTTAATCCTCGGTCAATCCCTGACACGGGCAACTGCAACTATGCAAGTGTTAGGTGTCAGATTCTGCAAACACCATGCTTTACAATACTCTTTCTGTACCCTTTTTGGTATTAGTTTTTTTTTATTCTACGTAGCAGTGAACTTTCAGGATTACAGGATGCTTTCACGGCTTTCCCTAACGTGCTTAGTTTGTACTATAAATAAGGTTCAATCTATATCGTGCTCGAAAGTAGAAAAACTTTGGACTAGGTATATAACAGGATCGCCACGAAATCACATCATATTCCAATTACATCATGATGGATGCATTTTATTGGTATTTGTTTCATTCCCCTCCATTTCACGTGTTCACGAGGGTGCAGCTGTATCTTTCTAATACCTGTGTGGTGGGTTCTAACTTGTTGGGGAACTTGGCCGGCTCGTCGGCTGCGGAGAGCATGCGGCGTGCCAGGCGGGCGAATGTGCAGCGGAACTGACGACTCATGCTGCAGTAGAGCACGAAGTTTACTGACGATGTGAACAGCGCCAGCACGTCCATCAAGTCACCTACACATACAAAATTATTAGGGTAGCAGACACTAAATGAAAAATAATATAGGTACCTAGTTTAAGACAACATTTATTTAATTTATCTTGAAATGTATTCATGACGGGATAACGAACTTTAGTCACAGTTCATGACGTCACATCTACATTTAAAAACAAACTGACGTTTAATTTTCACGGACGATGTTGTTGTGTTTAGATTTTTCGTATTCTTGGTGCCACGCGCTATTGTATGTAAGTCATAACGTTTAAGAGGGATTTCTAAAATGAAAATAAGATACGAGTATAGTTATTAACACTCTTATTATTAAGAAGCATGTTTTATTAAGTAAGAATCGAAATATATAGCTGTAGATTGAATTGATTCGTATATAAAAAAAACTATTGCTTTACTTGTGATTGATATAAAAAGAAAGTATAAAACAAGAAAACCACATTGAAATCGGCTCATCCGTTCTGAATATACGGTGCCACACTACCACACGACACGAGATACATTATTTGTTTTGTGCCACAGATGACAGACAAAATTTCATTTAATTTTGCCATTCCCTTAAAAGATCTAGAATTATTTTTGGATTCTAAATTCAAAGTGAATAAGTTTCATCTCGTGAATACGAAGCAACACCGAATTCCAGTCTTATTCCACTTCGATCCAGAATTCAAAGTTCCTTAAAGTATGTTTATTCTTTTGAAATACATAACATTAAACAGGGCTTCTTTTAAGCTTTACAAAGCTTTTCACTTTTTGTTTACGCAATTGTGTTTTGTCACATTTATACATATTTGCTTGTTTATTTAAATTCTCGATATATTCGACACTTTCAAGGTTGTTTGAGACGGCCGTCTCGCGGCTGAGTAGCAGGTGTTTGGCATGTTCGTATTGAATCATTACCATAATACAGGTAACAATAATCCTATTAGGTACACTTACATGTTTCAATTCAATCTACAAAATAATATAAACGTAGATATGTACCGTCCATTACCGATTTTCTTTTAGTTATTATTCAAATCGATGACGCCAATGATAAGTATGTACGTATGATTACTTTTATCGAGGACTAGCTTTTACCCGCGGCTTGGCATGTGTAGACTTCGAGGATAAAAGATATAAAATTGTATTAAATTCAGCTGGCAAATCAAGTCAAGAATAAATTATAATCTGAAATTCAGTGACAAAATGTGTAAACATACCATAAGTCAATAGCTACAATTGAAACTAAGTTCCATCCGGGTGTCTGGAATAATTTCTAGCAGCATTTCTAACGCGCACAATATTGCGGTGGATCGCATGAACATCGCCGAGATTCACGAATGTAATAAAGCTAGCGATGTACCGAGAGAGCTTGAAGAAAACGTGATATGAATATCAACGTGATATGATATGAATAACATCCACAACTATTTATTTACTAGTAGGTAGGTAGGTGGGCTATCGCTGGGCGGGCGACCAGACACCACCAGCCTCGTTTGATGTCTCACGTAATATATAGGTACCTACCTACTTTACGTTTCGGGGATCTGTTAAGGGTTATGGAATAAAGGTTAGGTATATAGTTAGTTTTATTGGTCGTATTTTATAGCAGCCACTGTAACTAGGTACGTAGCAGTTGTTTCTACTTTCCTTCAGCTTTTGTATAAGATTCTGAGTTGGTCCCTCTGCTTTGTTGTGTTCGTTTTACACATTTGGATAAGTAGGTACATTTTATTATTTCACCTTTGTAATATGAACGTTTGTATTGATGTTCGTTTAACCATTTATTATAAAACTAAGACTAGATACATTTGATTTATACTTAAATATAATATTGTATTAATGTATATATTTCTACTCAAAAAGGTAATTTGCAATTGCTTTCAAAGATAACATTTTGTGTACAAAATCTCGTTTAGTACTAAAATCAATTGTTATGTGTGAGCAACATGAAAATTGCTCTATTAGATTTGTTATGTTAAAATTATAAAACGAAAGACAGACGAGGCTTCGATACTAAGAGCAATATGAAATTGAAAATAAGCTATCAACCTTTGATCGTCAAAATATATGCAAATACACACACACACAGTGTAAGAAGAGGTATATGAGTTTTATGGTCTGAGTACAGCGCGAACCGAATCACACGTTAATTTACTTAATATCGAACCAAGCAATCAATCTCCGCGCTCGTGGAGTTGACACCCACAATCTACTATATATAATAAATTTGTATGGTAGGTAAAGTGATTTACAAATATAAGTATTGGGTACATTAATAATTTACAAATAATCGTTCTCAAGATAGAGCCTACCTCTAAAAAAAGGGATTGTGAAAATGTTGTAGGTATTCATAATTTCATATTTTATATGAAATCGATAACACATTATTTAAATTTTTACAAGCATGACATGGGATAACCTGTTAAAATGATAACATTTTTATTATTCCCTCCCTATTTTAAATTTTATGATATTGGCCGTAGTAAACAAGGTTATTTCGGGAACGGTTACTTACAGAAGCAATAATATAGGTAATATAATATTAAAATTTTATTTCATCTCACCATTCTCGGACTAGAAACTACCAAATTTGGCCGGATTTTCAGAGCTCTCATTGAGTTTCAAGACCTACACCTAATCTATTGTATATAAAGTTTCTTCTCCGCCGTTTCCCATTTCAAACGATGATTTGCCGAAAGTAGGTATGCGACGGAATAATACGATTGTACACACTAACCAATATGGTTACAGAGTCAAATACTCATTATTATTTTGTGTGTTAACATAGTTTTGTATTACAAAATTTTATAAAGAAATTATATAGATATATTTTTCCAGGTTTAATAGACAAACTCTAACTTAAAAGTATTTCCATAAATTTGTGGACAACCCTATTGGGACACATTGTCCCTATAAATGTGGCGTGTCATGTGCCTTACGCAAAGTCACGTCTCCCGCTCCCTTTGTACGCTATTATTGAACTTGACTTCTATATAATAGGTGTACGCGGTGGCGTACTTAGGTATATAACAGAAGGCCCCGGGTCAAACATGAAAATGGGGCCCTATTTAAACTAAACTAGATACTTTAAAGGTGCAAAACTACTTCAAAAGCAGCTCCATGTCGCCAACGAACTCCCTACACAAACAATTGAGTTGCCATGTTTTAAGCCGAGTCAGACCCTGTTATGTTTATGTGCTGGAGTGGAAAGACATTTTTGTGATTTCAGTTCGAGTCGTTTGTTCGTCGAAAATTCTTTATTCAACTTAGTAGGGTATTAGGTATACAACTTTTTCGAATGTCGTTGATGGTGGCCGAAGAGGGGCCCTTTGGGCTTGGGGACCCCGGGGCATTGCCCGCCTAGACCTACGGTAGCTACGCCACTGGGTGTTCCTGCGAGACGATATTCATAACCAACTACGCAGAATAGTTCCCTATTATGTTACAGCAACGAAGATTTACATCACCCGACCCTTTTGTTATTCTAGTTAATTACCTATATCTATATCTACGTATAACTCGAAGCCTTATCATTTCACTAGGTTCATTGCTTTATATTACCAAGGTTTTCCCCATACCCAGATCATATACCTAGTTGGCACCCTAAGTACTACGTACCTACAGGAACCTATAATCAGAGTTCGCCTTGACAGTCCTCAGATAGACATACGGTAGTTAAAAATAAATATTACCGAACATTCCATAGCAATTCTTAAAGAAATCAGGCGCGATGGCGCTGGCCAGCCCGAGGAGGCCTTGCGGTACCTCCGTTGACAGGAACAGGCCTAGCACGGCGAGCAGCATTCGCGTCGTGCGATCCGTGCGACTCGCGCGACGCGCGCACGCGTCCTCCGCTAGGCACTGCTTCTCTGGCTATAATAAGAAGGTAAATTAGTTTTTATTGCTAGTAAGCTAAGGTGATGCAGGTGGGGTAAACCCTAAATAATGACGAGGGATATTTAGAGAAGTCATTATGTGGTCATATTAAAGCATTTATACCGCTTTTATGACCGTCTCGCTGCTCCTCCCCGAGACAATTAAAACGACCGGCTCATATCTCTAAGGAACGGCATATACTTGCGA
Organism: Pheosia gnoma; assembly: GCA_905404115.1. NCBI lineage: Eukaryota > Metazoa > Arthropoda > Insecta > Lepidoptera > Notodontidae > Pheosia > Pheosia gnoma. The sequence continues at coordinate 6,679,238 of FR989897.1, read as the reverse complement.
ACTCATACGCTCAGCAGAGAGCAGAGAGTACAGACCTATAAAAAGAAACAGGCCACCTGTAGCACATATTGTTTTTGTGAAGCCCTCTCTATTGTCAACATAGGTCAAAGATCAACATGAATCCTCGCTACCTGCGTTAAGTCCATCTGTCTCGAGATGTAGGTATACTCCTGCTATGCCTACATTGTTTTAATACTTTTTAACCCAGGAAATGAAATTATTCCCACGGGAAATCGAAAGGCCACGCGAATTAAGTCGCCCGTCGGCACGGCTGCTAATTAAATAATTTTGTTATTCTTATTTGTTCGTATTTTTATATCTATCTATATATGCTACTTTTCATAATTAGGATTATCTAGTCAAAAGGAACTGAGCCATAAAACTTACTAGGTATATCTATATAACAAATCGGTCCTTACCTAGAGCAGTACTCGAAAGCGGATAATCCAATTTTACCATCATTTTGGTATCTATCATAACAATGCCCTCAAATTCGTAGTTTCAATAATGTTTAGTTATCTGAATCACTGATTTATCAGTAAATATTAATTTGCACATTCAAATCAGAGGTGCTCATTGAGGTGAAAGATAACACTGATTTCCACGGCAATGGCTGGATCCACACCGACCGCGCAGCGTTGCGAGGCCGAGGTCACATAGCCTGCGCGTGCTGATAATAAGGTAATTGACAGATGTTCACAGTAGAAGTAGCCTGAACGTTTTGCTTTGGGCGAGCGCGGCTATCTATCAGCCTGCGCACGTCATATTCCCAAGTCTGCCTCGCGAGGTTATGCGTTCCGTCTGGATCCGGCCAATGGATATATGTTTTTGTTTTTCGCGGAAAAAATATAAGTCAGTATTATTATTTTGTTAATATATATATGTGTCTACCACACACATACTTACATACAAATGCAACAAACTAAAGGGAGAAACGTGACGTGTTCAAATTGATGATGGTGATACGTCAGAGAAAAGACACTGCGACACCTCTTGAAGTTGTGTTATGCATTACCTTAGAATATGTGTAGTGGTATATTTTAGTCAGCAATATTAATATAATATAGATAATGTAAACAAAAACGTGTCGATCTGCGAAACTCTTCAGGTTTAAGGGTATGTAGTGGCTTCCGCCTCATCCATCTCCGGCTTAGTTATTAAGTAATGCTTTACTCATAATTATAATACACATGATATTAATGTAGGACTTTCTTATGTATTTTTCAGCCTTAATGCGTACCCAACTGAGCCGTTGAAAGATTTGGCCAACATTCAAGCATGTAGGTACTTATGTGCATTACTTGTAGGCATATTTAACTAGCTGCGTGCTCTATTAGCATAACAACGAAAATGATTTGAACAAATCCCGATCCAACAATTAAAATTAACATGGTCATTTGTACGAAGTTGCACATAACGATTCGGTTAACGTGGGCTCGTTTAACTAACTACTGTGCCTCTACCATGAGTTTCTCGTTCGCTAGTCGCTACGTAAAATATAGACGCTAGCAACTAATGATTCTAGCAAGTTTCGAACTCTTGGTAGAGCCGAACCAAACTATATTTGGCCTCGTACGTGAGTGAGGAGACGATTAATAGTAATGGATTAGTTAGCCCACCCGTAAATGGTTGAATGTTAGCGAAAATCATTAGGAATACTATTGCAAATGTTATAGAGGCTAATACATTAAAATTAATAGATAACATATATTTTTTTTAGTCTACATTCATTCATTGCTCAAAGATCTTCGTTGAAGCTTTATTCTCACAACGTTAACAATTTGGCCCAGCCCATGCGGTCGGAATCTCGGCCGCCGCTACTTAGTCAATCATTCTTTTGTATGGTGGCATAGTGACCGGGCATATTTCATTTAGGTTTAATGGACATTTGATAAATGATGAATAGCGATGAATATCGCCAACAGTATTTACATTTTCCTTGCTTTTTGAACACAATACAATACTGACAATGTTTGTGGGACACATCACAATATTTTGCCAAATGGTTGTTCGATTTTAAAGCGACTGTTGGCCTGATTTTTAATGATGCCAGAGTTAATACAAAATGGAGTGAATAAACAATGTTTTCCACTGTTGTCTTCAGAAAAATAATATTACTTATAATACTTTAATAGTACTTAATTAAATATTGTTGCACCAATACTAAATAGGTACTACTAATAGTTAATTGGTACTACCTATTTCACATCAGTGAGATAATAATTTACTATAAACTTTTATATTGTTAGTTTAGTGGTTCGAAATAAATTACTATTATACCAATTTATAATTAATTCTCGCAATACCGAAATGTATCTATGAAACTAAACTAATTTTGTTGGTGAACTGAGTATTATTTAATGGTCGGGAAAGTTATAGCCGCGGCAGCTCGGCGATAAATCATCATTAGTTACTGCGCTACAAGTAAATACATATTTAGGTTTCTAAAATCAATTTTATGCTACCGAAAAACAGTACTCATGTAAAGCCCAATGCAATATGAGCACAGATTACTGGAAAGTAAATAAGATCCATATTCGCCTAAGATTCAAAAACAATACGGGTGCAGCTCTATACGCTTCTGACTGTTGAATGTTTATGCCAATATACGCCTTAATTAAGGCGTTATAAAATACCACGTTAAACGCTTGGCTACATTAATGTAGTTCTGCTCTTAATGTCTAACGTCATTAGCAATGACGTTAGTAAATTAATGTGTTAAACTTTTGGCCACATCTGCTTAGTGATATTATTAATGCACCAATTAGTGCACTAAGCCACTGATGTGGCCGCACCATAAGGAGATCACCAAACTTTTTTCAATTCTATAAATTTTATTGTTTGGCATTTTAATGTTTATATTACTATATATGTATATTTACTATGCATGTGCATAGTAAATATTTCTATCAAGTCTATCTTATTGTTATCAATCGAATATTAAATCAGAACATACCTAACTTAGTGAAAGGCACTTAGTATATTCAAAATGAATGATGTGTTTTCGTTATTCTGTTAGCGAGCGGCACATAAAAGCCATCTTCTATTGATAATTAAAATAAAAATGTAGCCAGGTATAGGTATTTCATTTGCAGCAATTTATTCAAATAGAAACAGTTTAGGCTCTTACAGATTCCACGATTAAATTAAATTAAGAACATAAGAATTATTTGGGTTCGTTTTAATAAGCGCCTACCTTACAGGTGAATACTCAAATAATCCCACTTGATTAAGAAATCGTAATCATGCATTTTCGTATGACAAATTCAAATTAAGTAAGTAGCTCTCAAATCGGAAATGCATTTGAGTGTTTGACGGTAACATATTGAAAATATGTACGATATTACAATTTAAGATAAAAATAAATTTCATAGGTTCACACACAATTAGATAAACTACGAGTGGGATTGCGTCAAGATTGTTTCGACTCAATGTATCTGCCTAACGTCGGAGTTAGAGTTTAATCTGTGATCCTAAAATTGCAGTCCTTTCTCCGAGCTCCGAGACGAGAGGTCCGTGATTGCGCTGTAAACCCTTGTCATCCTGCAGACATCTTTATTAATGGCGACTAAATCAAATCATTTTTATTTTATGGTTTACTCCCTCTTTCATTATTATTTTAGTAATGTAGTAATTCGCCGGTTCACGCTACAAGTACTCACTCGTGCTAAGGCCACTGATATAGTATCGGGATATATCTACTTGACGTGGCTTTGGAAGCTTGTTAGAATCGGGCTATTCGTATATTTTGTATTTATATGAATTTGAAATACTTACAAAAAAAATACTAAGCAAATAAATGGTACTTTTAGAAGCCTAAATGTAATTTGCTTTCTCTTCCCGTTATTAACAAATAAGACTAATTTGTAATCAAGCCCCAATGGATTTTATGAGATTTAAATTTATTGCCATCGAGGGCTCTTTAGCTGCCGTATTAATAATGGGTTTAATATAATCGAACCCTTTGGTATAATTAGTACAAAGCGTTAGCCAGTTTTGGTGATTATTCTTCTGTTCATAACCCGATTCGATTACGAGGTTATAAGGATTTTGTCATATTCCTATATGCAATTATATATAAATTGATCTTAATTTTTTCAATAAGGCAAATGCAAAAAAATAACTTTCCAAAATAATATTGAACTCAGTTTTTTTATATTCATTTTACACTTTCTGTTACTAATATTAAGATTTACAAAGTCTCTGACCCCCATGTCAGAGGTGTTCGCGGGCCGGGTGTACCGGGATAGCGCCCGGACTAATAAAAAAAATAAAAATAAAAAAAAAACTCAGTTTTAGTGAAGGGGCAGCTAGAACTGGGCTGGAGAACGTGGGTTAGGTGCCTGCAAGTTAACCGGTTCCACATAATATAAAGTTCAGGAAACCGATAGGGAGATGCAGGTCAGGTTAAATGGTACAAATACAAGGGAGATGATGGGCAAATGACGACGGTGATTTTGTGGAAACAGAGTACAATGGCACGTTTGGTTACTCACCTCGTTCGGGCCAATCGTTGAACGCTTGAGAAGTTTCTGCCTTCGCCTCTCAGTAGTCGTCAACTTTGATATCAAACACGTACTTAATATCGACAGCGCAATACTCGGAACAAGTTTTAATATAACACTATAAATCCACATTATTGCTGTTACCAACTTTACATTCTTCGACATTTCTAACACGTAAACGGTCCGGTTGTCGGGCAGAGCTAAGTCCTCCGCGAACTCAGAATTGTTCTGAGGCGTCACTTCACTGGGCACTATGGTCATTGCGAAAAAAATTGGAAGACATACAAAAGGGCATATCACATACGCACCTACAATAGCGAGAGTCGTATTTCTTTTGTTGCACCAAGTACTGTTTCTCTGGGGGAACGCGATCGCGACGTACCTCCACACCGCTAACGTCACCGCGAGCCAAATTGATATAGTGTGGAATATTTGGCTGAATATGGAATGAAAGTAAACGAACACCGCCCACGCGTACGTGTTTTTGTTAACTTGTGGTCCTATTTTGATGTTCATGTGGAGCACGTAGGGTATGTACTCGAGCATGACGAGGAGGTCCGCAACGGCGAGTCCCGTGAGGATGGAGTTGGTGGAGCTGGTCATCTCGCGGCGGCTGAGCACCGCGATGTTGATGGAATTGGTGGCTGAGCCGACAATACATATCACCAGGGCTATGTACCCGTGCAGGCGGCTGTAGGCTTTGTTGAAGTCGTTGGCGCCGGGTACGCAGTACGCGTCGGTCTCGTTGGCCATGCTCGCGGTGTGCTGGCGGCCCGCCGCGGTCGGTCATCGGCGCTGGAGTGGCGATATTCTTGCGATAAGCGATCCGCGCGAGCTCTTTACACAGTCCGACGTCATAACCTGAAACAAGCGAGTCAAAATGTTGCTGTATTATGCATGTATGGTTTTTTTGTTCTGTGGTTAGATTTTATAAAACCTATAAGTACCTATCCAATGTTTTCAGTAGCTAAGGTATGGCAGAGGTTTTAGATATTCGACGGCGAAATAATGTGTATTTTTCTAGAAATAAATTTGATCAAGTTGAACAACACAATGGCCAAGGTCAGCCAGTGGACACGGCGACTAAATATTGTTCGCATAAAATGTTGATGAAGCCATCACACAGCCGCCAGGTGCGTCACACGTGTGTAAATCAGCCGTATTGTTATAAAAAATATTTATTTTATCGACCGGCAAATTTCAAAAAAAGCAATTAGCTGGCCAATAGTAATTGAAGTATTTTTATCGGTGTTTTAATTTTTACCGGTCGGTATTTTATTGTGGTCACTCAAAACATAAAATATATCTTAATACAAAAAAGTCTTTATCGCCATTGGCAATTATTTCTTTTTAAATACACCGTATACCGATATAACAACATTAGGATGTTAAGACAACTTTAGTTGCAAGAAAATGTTATGTGTATTAGTTTGATTGAAATACATAGTGGGCATATCCGAAATTTGTAGCTAATATTAGTTCATCTAGTCATAATATGTCAGGTTATACCCATTTGCGTTAAGTGGCGTTATAATAGAATTATTAGACATGGCTTACCGACGCCCGCACCGGGTGGGGTCAAGCTGAGTACATAGAGACCACATTGAATTCCATTTACATAATTTCAGTGGCTTCAGCGAGAAAATACATATCAATATTATAATGGCATCCTCATGCATTATTGAAAACATCGGTTTACAAATGTGTTTTACAGGCTTTTAAAATTATAAAGTTATGTCCAGACAAATGTTCTTTAAATTATATTCACATCGGCCGTTGAACCATGAATTTGTACCTACTTAGTGCCCACTAAGTACATCATTTCAGAGACCTTGCATACTACAGTAAAGTGATCGCGTAACAGATCCCTACTGCCACAAAGATTACGACAGCTCGTAACAAAAAGCAATTTGTTTACTCCGTTAAAATTAATTACTTGATAACTTTAATTACAAAATTAATAACGTTATAAGAACTTAGGTAATTAGCTGTTATACTTACCTACTTATATTCTTTTACCGCAAACTTGACAATTAAACAATTAATATACTATTTCATCCACATTGTTCATAAAAAATAACATTTAAACAAAGACTAATTCATCAATAATCATATTTCCCGATGAACACATCAATAGTACAGTCCCGAACTAATTGTCTGTGTATTATGAGTACGATACTGAACTGTACTGCACCGTAATATACCGGGGGTGATCCTAGTATATCAACCTTTACATAGATATTAAACATCTATCCATGCCTCGGGTACAAACATTCGTGCTCATTAGACTTTACACAGAGTTTGTCCCTAACAGTAGGGAATGCTATTCTTCAGACAACACACCTACTGTAGGGTCCCAAACGGAGCAGTTCTTGTATTATGGATGCCGTATACTGGAGTGATACATTAAACTATACAGCTAATTTTCACCAGCAAATAACAAATCGTGCCAACACGTAGCGTAATATGATAACTAAATACTGTGCCAATTACGTATTTTACGTGTTATGCACGGTTACCCGCTGCATCCGCAAGCACGCTCCGAGCCAGGAAATGAGATGTAAACAGCTAACGTGTAGGTATGTGAGATTAAGTATTAAAAAGTTCAGAACTAAGAATAAAAACAATCCTCTAATAGATAATGGTAACGAGGCCTGCACGGCAGTGTTTTGTTATTTAGAAAAAGAAACATTCTACAAACGGTTACTTTTACACTTTATGAATTAATCTCTCTCTGTCTCTCTCTCTCTCTCTATCTCTCCGAAACACTGATAAATGTAAAGGTAGCAAAAATCCGACAGTCAATCGGTCCTACCCTAATATCTTAAGGCATATTGGGTTAGCAAATCTTCCAGTTTAATAAAGCCTTTACACCAAGGCTGGTTGGATTTTTTATATCGAAATATTTAACTGAAGTGGGTATTTGATGTCTTTGTGATAGAATTGAAAGTAAATTTAAAAAAAGAACTTTTCATATATCCTGGTTCTGACCTGACTGATGGTTAAATGGGAGATCTCGACATTACAGAGTATTAACTTAAATACTCTGTAATATCGAGATCTCCCAAGTTCCATACTTACAAGCCCAACTCGTATGAGTATATTAGCGGCATGTAAGGTGGGCGCCTCTGGCCAGCACTGTCCAAAGGATCGACAGCTCAGCATAATGCCAGGGCGCATGCGTAATAATTCATACCACTTGCCGCTGCTTATCTGCTTCAACCCCCACCTTAGTAGTAAAAACGTGAAATTTGAACCGTAAATCATAATAATTAGGTACCTAAATAGGTTGTGTTTTTCTTTTTCACGTTACCGTTCCGAGTGCTTACCTATATAAGTAAAACACAATTCAGTTTTATCGAAAAGCAAGTTTCCATAAATCGGATGCAACTCACTACGTGGATTGCATTTTCAACCCAATTTGCAGTTCAACGCAGCACTTAACCGTTCGCCCCCGCTTGCAATCGCGAGTAAACTGCAAATGTATACCGCCGCATATGTGGTTTATCTGGCTTATATGGTTATTGTTGAACCACCGAAGAGAACATTATAGAAGCGTTTATTCACAGCAATAAATCATTTTGTGTCGGGCAAAACTCCAATATTAATATGTATACTGTTTATTATTCAAGTCATTAGTGTCATTAGCTTCTATTTGATGTCGCTCACTGTGCAAAATGCAAATTGCGCGAGGGGCACCATTAGTTTATCGGCACTTTGACGTTCAACGTTATTAAGCATTAGCAGGGTCCGTGTCACCCGCTTTTAATCAAGAGATTGCAATAGTACAATTTATTAAAAAAGATAAATTGATTAATTGGTATTGTGGTACCTAATTTTGTATAAATAGTTCTTGGAACGCTTGCTTTGGTTACAAGAGTCACACGTTTAAATCTCAGCTTTCCAGGACTAATATGATTTTTTGAAGCCACGATTATTACTTGTTCAATGTTGGAGTAAACCATCCTGAAGATGTTTGCATGCCTCGAAACACTTGAAAGATACTTGAAGGCCGCCAAACGGCACTGAGTCGGTATGGTGGACTTTGACCTAGATCTGACGTCTGAAGCCCGCCAACCGGCACTGAGTCGGTATGGTGGACTTTGACCTAGATCTGACGTCTGAAGTCCGCCAACCGGCACTGAGTCGGTATGGCGAACTTTGACCTAGATCGCCCTCGCATTGAGGGTAGTCCGAGCACAGCGATGAGTCGTTGGACTAACTATTATTCTGGGTAATTACAAGTCTTTTTTGTGGTAGGCTTATAAGCAACTCAATGTCAACTCAACTCAATAATGCAAAAAATAGCAACGATGATAAATAATAATTACAATAGCAACTGGAGATGTTGTTTAAAGGTTCTATTTCTTTTGTCTACTATATGATTCGTTTCTTGAAAAAGTTTGAACAGGTGACTCGTTACCGTCGACATTGAACTTGGAAGACGAGACATATCGGGTCTCTTGTTAAAATAAAAATAAATACAGCCTTCATTGATATAATTGAAGTAGCGAAATATGACAAGGACGTTGATAGCATTGAACCTTTCGGATAGAGAATGGGATTATGCGTTGTGGCTCATCGGCATACTGTCAGTACTAGACAGTATATACTGTAGTATATGCTGACAAGTACATCTAGCCGAGTATCGAGCTGTACTGTCACCATACTAGTCTATACTAACTATATTTTTTCCTACGGTGTTAAGCCAACCCTACGTCTTTTCCTACACTGTTAAGCCACCCCTACCTCTTTTCAAAGAAATTTTATCAAAACATATTTTTCAGACGTTATCATTTTGTATATTTTTTATCATCATTTTGTATATCTCTTTAGTTCAATTTCTATTATATGAAACAGATTCGCTTATTTAGTCGCGATAAAACGAATAATTATCTAAACGTTTTGGTATGAAACTGTGTGTGTGTCATTTACCTATGTTGCTGGGGTCACCCTTACAATGGCGTACATAAATACCTATCCCTAATAAAAGCGTTGCATCGTTTCGGACCAGTCGGTGCCTATACCTATGTCTGGCAATAATTATTTATTTTTAACTATGTTGGTAAGTACATTTGTTTCTAGTTGTTTGCATTTTTGTGCGTCAGCTGCTATCATCAGGTACAATATTTGCTAAAGTCGATAATACGATATACCTACGTATAGGAGTATCTGAGAAGAATTATATAACCAGAAATGTGTAATTATTAACACCTTTATACCTCTTCTGATCTTTTGTATTAGGTCAGACTGACCGACACGTCGGACACACAAACTAAAAATCATATAATTATAATACTACCTCCATTATTTTTTCCGAAAATATAGAACGAGCCCATTACAATCTATGTAGAATTTTTAAATTAAGAATTGTTATCTTTGCTTATCATCTTTGTATCATATTGATTTTGAAGCACATCATATGACCAGACTAATAATCCGAGGGAATTGTTTGCACTCTCGTATGTGGCCAACCGTAATACCTAATGCGTAGTGCCCCTTTTTGAAATACATAAAGTACCTACGTAAGTAGATACTAACCTAACATAATTACTGAATCCAATCTGCCTCATCGAAACATTGCATAATAAACGAACCACTTAGATCTTCTGTAAATAGTCGGCCAAAATAAATACTGCAAACTAATTCCATTTCATTTCATTGTAGACAATTACCGTGAAAAAGAAAAAATCTATGTAGGTACCTTTTTCTTATTATTTTAAAATGTGCCCGTTTAGAGCTTTAACTTGGGCTAGAACGCATCAATCAGGAATCGTCTGCCGTTGTCTATGGAATTTCCTGCCTCACATTATTACTAAGCTAACTTTAAGTTCACCTGGGTTTCAGTTTTATCTTACTTTACTGACTTAACAGACGTAATCATTGTTAGGTTGTAGTTATACAGAAATGTATAATATTTTTAGTAATCATATGATACGAGCTGACAGCCAGGCCCGAGCTGAATTATAAAATTTACTTTAAATCTTTATGAAAATCCAAAAAAATAAAATAAAATCTTCGCAATAATAAAAAAAAATAAGATTTGTGCTGATTATCATTACTTTTTTTTATGATATTGATATACATTTTTAATGATACCACGTGCAACAATAATGCTGCGTGTCAAATTTGGGATTTTGCATCAAACTCATTAATATGTATTACACTGGGCCGGGCGTCAGCATTGGGACGAAGAATAAACATCCCAGCACTGGAATAATAATGACAATACCTCTAGGTCATAGGCCTCCCCTCGAAGCAAGGAGGACAATGTAGCACTATATGAATATATATAACTACATAGATCCCTGATTCTTACAGAGTTCAATAAGGTCAATTACAGTGAACGACTTCCTTCGCTTTCGTTATCTCCGATATTTTTAAATATCAGCTTCACGGCCTCCAGTGTCATCCCATAACTTTCAAGGCTGAGCTATTCACAGAATGCCTACCCATCTAATTTCTGAATCCGGGTAACGTACATAATCTCAAGGGTGATGCTCTAAGAGCTTCACCTAAAAACTGAGGGTTGAGGTTGATCCCATTAGGGTTTTAACAAACAGCACTTGTGAGCTAAATGTACGTTGAAACTAAAAGTGATTACACGAATTTATGTTCTATGTGTCTGCATTACAGAGATTTACGTAGGAGGGTCACGCTCCAATAGTCATCATGGACTCTTCGTGTTGATTGTAGTCAATGCAGCTTTCCTAATGACGATTAAAAACTTTAATCTCTATTTCACCTTTATCCTCTGCATTTTTTTATTCATGATCCGAATATTTATTATTATTACGACTATTAGTAATCTAGTAGATACTTGTACCTCTATAGGTACAAGTATCTACTAGATTTCAGGGTTTTTACGCTACGCCCGCAGGATGACGTACTTTATATCGCCTACCTAAAGTAATGCCCGCATGTAATGTCATGTAAATTTAAATGAACAGTAGGTAACAGTCATACACCTATATATCGACCAATCTAATGGGATCAGCCAACAAGTCTGTAAAAATACCTGAATCTCGGATGTCTATTGTTTTGGGCGGCCGGTGATTGCGATTGGCGGAGGACCGTGATGTGTGGAAATAATTATGGGAGGCCTATGTCCAGCAGTGGACGGCTCTTTCGGCTGTTAGATAGATAGATAGAGATTGTATTGGCTGAAATTCGAGTTGTTTGTGAGTCAGTTGGGCGCTCAAATCATTCAATTACTGCAGGCATGACCGTTACTCGCTCAAGTAGCTAAATTTTAACAGTAAAGTTAATCCTACTCATGCGACACAAATCACGTTAACCTTCAATTGCTTGCGATATGATTAGGGTTGTTCTTAATTGTATTGTAAAAAGGTCGACTTTAGATCGATAATGTTTTAAAATAAACAAATTCATTTTAAAGCCATACGATACGAAGATGGACCCTTTGACAAAAAATTGCATTACGTCTGTAATGGATATCAATAGTATTCAATTTGTGTTTACCACGATAAATGGAGGCGCATCACGTTTCCAACAGCAATTTGAAATAAATAAACATATTTTGGCTTTATTTCACAGATGATTCGCATCACGTATCTTTTGCGCAATAGAGTGTATCATTGTAAAACATGTCTCAGTACGCTACTGTATTAAGCCAAATCTTATTAAAGCTTTTATTGGCGGAGTCTGTAAGAACAGTTACAAACAGTAAACTAAAAGCATTCCAAGAAACAAGTTACCGTGAGAAAACTGGAACTGTTATTTTGTTAGCTCGTCTTAGATGATTAGATTCAAAGCATGATGAGATGAAACTTTCCTTTTGGGACATAGAGTTGCAGACATCAACTTGGTCTAGTTGGAGCATGATTACAGGATTGCTATCCACCTGGAGAATTAAATCGAAAATGTGTTTCTCGTATTTCGTCAAATTCTGGGCAACAATTACTTCGATCGCCCCCCGTCGGTGCATATTATACTAAAGTTGTGTGTTCTTCTGATGATCAACATAGTATCAGTGGGTAAAGTGATAGATATGGATGTGTTGTTGATGGGTATAGTTAGACTATGGAAGGAGCGGAACATATAAGATAAGATGGAACAACTACTGATAGGGAGCGATACGGAAGGAGCGGGTAGATAATGAAAAGTTTAGGAAGTCACTTCAACATACTTTGTGAACGGGCAATATTCTCTCAGAGAGGAATATTAAAAATGCTTGTTATTCCTCTGCGTTTAGGATAAAAAAAAATATTTTTAACTCTAACCTGTACCTATGTAACAAAAGTAATACTATATATAAGTCGAAGTGAATTGTGTAATAATGAAAATTGGTAGCTCAGGTTTTATTGAACGACCCTCGCTAACCGAAAACCATCTCCTGGTTTCAATCATAATAAATAGGTATTTCATACAATTACATTATCACAGCTATTCGACAATGTCGTAACAGATAACAACAATAGTCTGATATTGTCTCCGTAAATTATCACGGCTCTCGTGATCTGAAAATACCTGCGAAAATATTGGTAAAATAATTGATTTGGTGATAATACTATAGTCACAGCGGTTTTTGTTAAAGCGGCCGTCCATGGGCACGACATTTCCTCGCTCAGCGAGGCTGGCTTTGGTCATTCAGCGTGGAAGTGCTGCTAGAATGCGATAAAAGATGTTACCCATGTGCTAGCGTAACCCTTTTTGTAAATATTTATATTAGTAAATAATGTTTTCTATTTTCATATGATTATTTTTGGCCGGCTTGTTGTAGATGTTATTTAAATTAGAATAAATATATCTCGACGATGTCCTCTACATTATTTTTATGTATATAATTTATACCCACCTTTTTTGTTTTATTATTTGTTTATGTTTCCTATGAATAAATATTTACTGTGTTAAATATTTATACATAACGAGAATAAACCCGAACTGAATAATAGGAATCTTGTTCATTTGTTTATTTTAGAATGATTAAAACAAAAAGTATATAAATTATCTGTCTATAAATATCCAACCACACTCCCATGTTTATGATTCAAGCTGATTATCTACTTAACTCTAAATGTGAAATAAATAATTACAGATACCTACATGTTAATTGCTTAACAGGTGCATTCATCAGATATTTGCGTTATTTATAAATATTCTTACATAAATGCACTTCGGTTACGTAATTTTTTCACCTACCAATCCCGAGCTAATTTATTATTTTTAATAAACGTTATCGTAAATTTCGATAAATATCGATTTAACACTCCAGTAATGTAAATAAAGTTTTTTAACAAGTTGTTGATGTCTGATGCAATACGGGAAAGAAGTCTATGGGACTTACCGAGTGTTGCAATCAAAGACACTCTGTATCATCTTCTTTAGTTCATACACAAGTATCAGCATACAATCCTGAAGAGCGCGTGGTTACTTCAAGTGGATTGGCATATAATTTGAGCGCGGCGCGTGTTGCGACCACGAGGAACCGATTCGCACTGCTGCGCGCCGCCCGCCGCCGCCCGCCGTGCTCCATCCGATCGCAAAACAATACGTCTTGCTAAACATTCAGTCTCCACACATCTATGGCACCCTGGTACTTACAATATTGCTACAACACTTTCACATACGTTTTTTTAGTTTAAAATAAAATAATGACGTCAATGAGAACATTTGGGAATTGGAAAGCTTGAATGAAATAGCTACTGGGCACTGGCACAACGCCGGTAAACAGTATAGAAAGAATAAAAATAATAGTATACAGAAATAATCCTATTTACTTGCAAAACTAATATGCACTGTATAATAAGAGACGTAATGTTCATATAACATAATGTACAAAACTAGGTAAAATTTGTACCAACAAAAATTAAGAGGTCATACCTAAAATGGGAGTATCTAAGTGTTTAACAATTCAAATCAACACGGCAGTCAGTTTGATAATATTACATCACGGAACACAAATACTGTCCCACGCGCAGCCCACGAGATTACACTTCAGCATAACTACGTTACTTTTAAAAATACATTATAAAGAGCGCCTTTCATTCTGTGCCAAGAAAACAACACTAATGTTCTATAAGCGCTAATGTTTAAAAAAATATTATCTCTCGCTACCATTTTTCAATATACCTAAAAGTTGAAATCAATCAAGCTGCAATATATACAATACAACCGTTCCGGGAAGCTTAATCGCTTTTAGTGGCAAACTGCAACATTTTAGCGTGTATTGCTGATACTTACCGCATAAACATAGGTAATGGATGTTTCGGCGGAGAGTTGAACATTGAAGTTGTTAATTTTGTTTTATTTTCCAAAAAAATGTTTTTCGTTTATAAATAATGTGTAATATTAGTGGGATTATTAACCATTGTGTTTTCATTAACGTGCACGAGTGAAGAAAATTAGAATGAAATAGTATAACTAGACTTTTCAAGTTTTCCCAAGATGTCCGGTAAATTTTCAGTAAAGTATCCAAAGCTTTACTGATAGGGGTACGATATTCATTTCATGATCATCATATTTTTCATAAGGGGTACTTATTATTTTGTAACAATTATCAATAAATACTCGACACTAGCAAACATTGCTATATATTATAGCCGATAGCTACCCAAAAAATAACAGCTACCCAGATAAACATAGGTATTAATTCGGGTTGCTGAAAATCGAAATGAAATCGACAGTTTTAGGTCAATGAAAAAACTGTTTGTTAATCAATTACCAAACTTAATATCTGTTAACAAGAGCTTGTTTTCGACAACGCCATTTAACGATATTTGCACCACTCTCGGCATCACCCGTCAATTGCAAATTGAGTTACCAAAGTATAAAAATATAAATCAACAAGTATCTTTGATTGTTTACTTAATAAGTCTTACCTAACATATTTCAAATCGACATTTTGAATAACTACATGTAGCCCTCACGGTCAACAAAATGGTCGACATATAATAATATTAGAGCATGAAAATTCGTTTTTCGAAAACCCTGATATTAGAAGAGATTGATTCGGGTAACTAACCGTCATAAATATGTTTACGCAATTTAATGTTGTTGATTACCTATTTAAAAAACGCATAAATTTTTCAAAAATCGAAGAGTTGGAATGTATGTCTATGGTTGTCTAACTCCATAATGATTATTCATGTAGAGTACGGGACGTATAAACCCCGGCATCACTGTACCCATCATTAATATTGTGAAAAGAAAGCCGAACACATTACTGAGCAGATTTTATTCATGATTTTACTTACATTAGGTACGTATTTAATAGTCGCCTGCTTAATCATGCGATGCCAGTGTTCACTAGATAATGAAAAAGCTTAACTAATGATGCCACAACATATAAGTGAGTGATGAAAAAGCTTTGGAAATATTATTGAATGTATTGATGTAATTTACTCTACTTTAGACTTTTACTTTCAGTAAGTAGTACAACGAATAAATCACTTAACTTTTTTCTTTATTATTTTGTACATTACTATAAAACCAAAACAGAAGCATTTTGTCCTTCAACTGGGAGTTTGGCAAAGAATCTTGTTCTCAAAGTTTTTGATATTTGACTGAGTTTCATTGAAGGAATGTAAAATTAATTTCTATATAAATAAAAATCATCACGTGAAATCTAAAACGATCAAACAAGTAGTTCTATATGTGCGATTTCAAAGACAGCTGAAAGGAACTTTAATGACTTGACGAGCAAATTTATGTTCCTTTGTATGTTTAGCAGTTGTGATATATACACGCCAAGATTATCTATGTTTACACGTAACGCGTGGATCATAAAGTTTCATTGAATGTATAGAATTATATAACAACAAGGAGCTATACAGATGTATAAGAATTGTAAAATAACATTTAGGGTACATGCCAGGGATCTGATTGTAACTTCTGCAGGCGCGGATACGGGGGGGGGGGGGGGGGGGGGGGGTATTAGGTGTGGCATTTTTTTAAGCCTCGTATTTTTTTAATACAGACGTCTAGAGCATTTTTCAAATGCGTATTATTACATGGATAAAAAACATTATTATTTTATTATTTATGACGAATTTACAACACATTTTCAAAATTACACAAATATTGATTTCAGCGGCCTGCGAACACATCCAAATGACCGCTGTATATGCGACTACCAGGCTGCCACTCACTGAAATTATAAACACTTATTTTCTATTCATAGTACATTAATGAAGCACGTATAAAGTAGGTACCGATAATATTATTCATTTTAGACACGAACATAATTCGTGTACGACAGCTTATGAAAATAAAAACTCTTACAAATTGATTTCAAATTCATCTGATCGTAAATATTTTCTTGCTTTTAGAAGCAACTATTCTAAACATAGATTTTAATCAAATTCTAAATGATCATTCAACAACGACGTAGATGTACTAACTTTTTGCCGCTGGCTTTACTGGTGTTATGTTTTTGTAGCCTAGCCTATCCTAAAAAAGGTAAGTAGGTACATAAATACAGGTTGGTGCCTACGTCTTTATAAATTCGCTTTGATCCGTCTGGTTTATCTCTGGAAAGTCTGTAAAGACTTACCTTTATCTTTGTAGACAGATGCGTTATAAACAGCGTCGATATTGTATTTTATGTATTGAATGTATACTTTAAAAATATTAATTGCTGTCAGAGGTTTGCGGCAATTTTTTTTAACCTTAAACTGGACTAGAAGAAGTTTTTATTTAACACATTTTTTACCATCACGACTAATTATTACTAACTAGGTATAACAACCCCAAATATTATAGTAGAGACTATAGTAAAGTTTTATTTGTTTTCACTCACTGCGAGTCACCGTACGAATAGGGATTTATTATCCGTACATACATAACATTTTATGATAGCCGCCTCCTTGGTGTAGCAAACCGAGGCGGCTATTAGTATTAGGCGGTGAGTATTTTCATATCAACAATAGAGTCGGTTAATTGATTCCCGTAGGAGCGAGAATAGTAGGGGTGGTGGGGATGGCGGTCCATTATATTTGTAAGGCACGCCCGTGCGGTGCTTCGTTGCTCATTCGTAGCACAGCCGTTCTGAGGATGAGTAGGATGAGGAGGAGGCGAAACACGTGTCGAATGCTTTTTTAGGTTCGCATCTATTCGCGGAAAATTATATATTAATTAGGGTCCCAACACTCATGGCAGACAGAATATACTCGACTGACATCTTTTATTATCGATCAACTTGTTTGGTTTATACTTAGAAAAGGTGACAAGCCAAGGGTCAGTGGTGGGTCCCTTTTCCCCCATTTGTTTAACAATGGATTTCCGCCAAGCATCGCCTAGTTCTATTAATTATAGCAAGCAGAGCTTACCATTCATGAGGCTCTACGTGTAGGTTAGTTGCACTTGTGATTTTGTCTTGCGGCCTTCTTATTTATTCTTGTGACAGCCGCCGCCAAAGGTGATTTACTACTTCAACTTCTTCTTATACAGTTTGCTTAGAATATTTACACGTGCTGCTTCTCAACTATTTTGGAAAAGACTTTAGGCTAATTAACTCCGAACATCAATACTTTGCATCTAAAGATATCCAATAAATACATTCTAGGCGTGGCCGGAGATAATATTGGATGACTTTCATACCACAAAGCCTTGCTTACATTATCTTGAAGAACAGAATTTGTTGTTTTTTTTTAAATCGCTGTCATAATTCGTGAACTCAATACAAGCAGCAATGACTTTACTGCTCTTGATGGAGCAACCTCAACAAACTCAATGTATAAAACTACAACCGCTTATAACTTGATCATGTAGCCACAAAGATGAAAGCATGAATTTACTCAAAGATTTTCTAAGACGTAGTAAATAAAGTAATCCAGATGAAGAATTAAAAAAAGTAAGTACTACCTAGGTAGTTCCGTTACTTTGCCCGCACCGAAAACAGCTTCCGAAGGGGAGTTAGAATTGCGAGTTCTTTTATTAGTTATGATTCCTTACAGCACAAAAGGACTGCTTCTTAATATATTTTATGTCCCTAACTTAAGCACTTTATACTGGTAAACATTAGGTTGGAGGTAGTTGGCCTTTGACTCCTCCTAATGACAGTCTCAAAAGTGGGTTCTCTTGAGGGTAACATAATATACATATAACAATCTACATTTCAACATTTTGAATTTTATTTCGGTGGTTATACTCCAAACATTCAGGGCATTTTAGTCAGGAAATTCTGAAACAGGCCCTTAAGAATGCGCTAAATGTTTTTTTAAAAGTTTATGGGTACTTACCTCTTGTGTAAATTTTTAAGACTTGATTTATTTCCCAAATAAATCAAAAGTCTTTCTTCATATTTTTTTTATTCCATTTGATAAATTCATGCGGAAGATCTCACGAAATATTCACATTTTAAAGAACTCTTTTGAATAGATCAAAATCGCTTGCATCGGCTAAGTTAACTACAAATAGTTATACATAATAATAGACTAGGTAGGTACTGCGGAAACACCAGTATCTTTAAATAATTTATTTATTCGGTATTTTAAATTAATTTCTACCTTATGAGACGCGTAGATTAAAGAAACAAACAACCCTATTAATGCGCGTCGATAACCGTAAGTCTCTGTAATGTTGACTAATTTCGTAATCATCCCCGTTGTTTCATTACATCATTCATTTTCAAACAACATTTTTTTCACTTTTTTTTCAATAATCTAATGTTGCAGTTTTAGTTTTCATCAGTCTCGACAGTTCATTGAGCATTTTTGTCTATTCCCTATAGTTTCGGAGTTGGACTTCCACGCCTACTTGAAAATTTGACCCTGTGTGTATATATAGCTATGTAATATAGGTACTTCCACTTTGGATCCGTCCGGTCATCTTTCTGCTCTATCCCAGAAACGATTTTGCACTCTAGAGTAGATCTACTCTATAGCGGAAAATCGTTTGTGAGATAGAACGGAAGGATGTCCTGACCGGACCAATGCGGAAGTTGTGTCATTAGTGCAACTCGTACTATAAACTAAGCTATATTTAAATCGTTGTAGAAAGTTGTTAGTAGTGTAAGGACGGTTTCATTTCATACGTATTTACAATATTAAGTACTCTATTAGAATCTGAGAGACCTGCTTGCAGAGTTTCAGATAACATGATGAGATCAAATGAAGAGGAAAAAGGAATTAATCAACCATGTGGATGGATGAAAGTTGACGGAAAATTAAAAAGATTGGACACAACTGAACGTGATTTTTTCTATGGGATTTGGACGGGACAACGTCTATCGGGTCAGCTGGTGTACTATATTATATAATCTAATAGTAACATAGTTTTTTTAAATACCAAGTAGGTGTCTACTTTTGAATTAACGCACTTTACATGTATTGACAAAAATTATGGAGTTACTTATCGCATTTTTTTTTGCTTTTCAATAACTTTCTATTAAATATGCTATTTTAACATATCGGATATAATAAGCTTCTATAATATTTGCGGCTTTTACTTGACAAAATGAAGAACGTAATTAAAATCAATCTACAATGGAAATCCGCAATACGCGCATTTTGTCAAAAACCTTCCTCTAACATGGATCATTCCCCATATAAATATTCGTTCCAAGATAGAATAATATTCGGTTTGAAATGACAACAGGCTGTATATGCGATAGCCATGATATAAGTTAAAACTTAACAATTTCTTGTTCATGTACTTAATATTTGAAGGGTACAACCGATTTTATTTTAATTTAAATCTTGAATAAATTGTTGTTTTATTTTTTAAACAACGTAAACAATAAGAAATAAAAATACGACTTTATAAATTTGATTCGTGTAAAAATTCAACAACTCAAAGAAAGAAATTAAGTTGATTACAAGGGCGCCTGGTAAATTAGCATGTCGTGTCTATTATCCCAGGGAGCACATTACACATATCCCCTGGGTAAGCGCAGTGACCTCTATACTAGCATACAAATGTATCACAATCTAGAAATAGCAACATAAATAAATTACTTTTCTATGTAGGTACCTACAATCAAATACCTAATGAAGTACCAATTCGTTTAGAAAATATAGATAGGTAAAGCCCTGAATGACGTTGTTTAGGACCTTAAAGCATACCTATCCACGCTGAATGTATTTTTCTATAAGGGAAACGTAAATTACCGAATTGAATAAAACGATTTTTTCGGATTATATAGCTTTTTTATGTTTTTACGTTCCCAGTCCTCCCGTGACCACGGTTGCTGTACAGCAGCCGAAACGTCGGGAAGGTAAAAACATAAAATAAACGCGATAAAATCCGAAAAAATAATTTTATTTCAATATGTAGTATTCGCGTAAATATAAGAAATCAATACGTAAATTACTGCAGCTGAAATAAATATTTACTTCATCATTTCATAGTATGCGAGGTTGAATATTTAAACTTATTCAGATTTTAACGCAGTCTTCCGCCTCAGGCTTTGAATAACAAAGGGGAAGATAGAAGTATAATATTGCATTACGCTTCATTTAGTATCAAAATTGTGTACAGAAGTACGTAAGAATGAAATAAATTTGTAACGCCGGTCGTGATTTGAAAAGCAAATGAAGTTGTAAGACTTGATTAAAGAATTAAAACATTTTTAAAGTAGGTTCTCTTGTTAAAAGAAAACAGTTTGTAACATTACGCTACAGCAAAGTACTTAGGTACTTGTACAAAGATTTATTTCTTGTTAGTTATCTCTAATAGACTGAGATTTGCTTGACTGGTTGTACCTCCTCACTCCCAGCTTGGCTTTTATCAAGTCTTAACTTATTTGCGGTGGCTGTTCGCCGTCTGTAAATAAAAACAAAAAGTTCAAAGCTAAATTGTTAAATGAAATGGAAATGTCTGACTGTCAAAAGTTGGTTTTAAAATCCACTTATTGAATTCAAACGAGTTACTTACCTAACATTTACAAAGCCATACGAGATATGGCTTTGTTTTTAATATTTAGAAACACTATCTACATAGGTACCTAAATTTGATAGTTTTGCTGTTTTAACAATTGTAATGTGCGACAAACGCATTGCTAGTAGTAATATTTTAAGCCCCTCCAACTAATCAAAAGCTTGTACTGGAAGAGGGCTTAAAAATTGAATGGACAGGTTAGGGATCGAACCCGGAACTTGTCAGTTACAGGGGCAGCTTCATAACTATTCGACTTTAGGCAATTATGTAATTTATGGATATCCTTGGGTCTTTAAACAAGCTTTAAATTATACGTTTCCTACTTTTTATTCCATCTTAACTATGGCAAATAGCCAGATGTCAGCCGATGGGCCATACGAAATTTATCTCGGTAGCGTCAACAACGAAGTTACACCCATGAACTCTTGTACGTGTTCTATCTAGATGAAGTGAGGAACCGTTGCTACGAGAAACACGGAGCGACAGACCTGGTACCCTTTTACATTTTGTATCAGCCAACGGCATCTCTTTTAAGTGGACGGAGCGGACATCTTGCTTTGTTGCTTGATAAATAATGGCTGTGTTTCAGCGCTCGCCCGAGGCAAGCGCTCCCGCTGCCTCGTCTGAACGATGTCATCTGTCATGTTATCTAGCTGTTGCCTGCGCGTGGCATGTGCTCCAACCAGCTTCGGGAGGCTGCGCAGCCGTCTGGATACGGCTAATGACATGTACCTAATTTACGATACGTATAGACGTGAAATAAGAATTAAATAGATTTGCTCTGTAAACTTTTTTAAAAGTTACTTATTTAGTCCCAAATCAGTTTTGATTTTACACGATAAAGCAGGGATTTTACCTTTAAATGGTTTACTTATCCATCTTTAAATTTAAATGTACATTGATTTGATGTATAACTCTAAAATATTACTCGTTATATAGCATTGAGTAAGGTGCACTAACTCTTAACAAACTTCATAAAACATAATGTTGTCTGAGAACTTATATACGAGTATATAGTTCTCTAATGGCAAGCAAAAGGTCTGTAGACATTCAAAAACAAAAGCAAAAACGTTTC
Organism: Pheosia gnoma; assembly: GCA_905404115.1. Taxonomy (NCBI): domain Eukaryota; kingdom Metazoa; phylum Arthropoda; class Insecta; order Lepidoptera; family Notodontidae; genus Pheosia; species Pheosia gnoma. Next base: position 6,656,819 of record FR989897.1, on the reverse strand, counting down.
GTGTCGGTACAACGGAGTCGCGAGTTTCCGCTGAAGGCATTTAAAAAGGCTGTTGTTAGATCCGTTGCGGGGAGCCGTGCTTCAAAGTCTCAACCGTTTTCAACCTACTTAGTGGGCCATTATGTACATATTTTGCGCAATCACTCTGCAATTACGCTGTATTTCTAGGGATCCCTGTGACCTGACTACTCGTTTGTTTTTAGGTATGTACCATCGGTCTCTGGCTACCTAAAAAATCGTTTCTTCAGGGACGTAGCGTAGGGGCTAAGTATTGCCTTCAAAATGACCTTCCTCGATGCTACGTAACCACTTTCCAAAATTGACACAACACAGGTGTCACTGTTAGGTATATTATATTGTTCTAACATGATTGCTATGCCCTACATGTTGTTCCCTTGAAATATTTTACAATATTTTGTTACACCTTATATAATTAAGATCTACGTAGGTAATTCATTTATATTTCAAGTCATTATACTAATCAGAAAACAAACTTTCATCTAAGGAAATTGCTTAAGTAAATTGAAGTTATTAAATTGCTCCTAAATTGATAACGTTTTATATCTCAGAGTTAAATCTCATTATCATCCTGTAATGGCTAATGGCTTATATTATATAATATAACAGCCGAACGATTTTTTTTTTTTATTACATTATAGGCAAGTATTTGATCTCGATCTCACCTGATGGTAAGTGACGATGAGATCTACGATGGAGCATACTTGCCTAGGTAGGAAGGCGGCAGTAGATAGAGACGCTACATTCACTAGGCACATGCAGCGCAACTGATCTGACCCGCCATCCATGAATGGCAGCACCGAACATCATGCCGGAACACGGCTACGCCGCTTGGCGACATGGCTTTGTTCAGTGGGTGGTGACTAGCCACGGCCGAAGCCTACCACCAGTAGAGTTGTCACCTGGTTGGCACCACCCAGGGTCACGTGTAGGGTATCTCGAGGGTACTTAATTCTCCTACGGACGAAGGTGACTCGACCCCAAAATTAAAAAGCCGAGCCCATTATACAAACACATGAAGTAGAAGCATATTTTTCATTTAAACAAATAAGTCATGACAGCTATAAATCAAGGAATGTTTTGTATAGTGCTCAAGCTCAGACCAGCAATAAATTTTCAGCAGATGAAAAAATATTGTGCGCTACGTGGGTTGGTAGATTACACTAAAATATGATAACACTGAAGCATACACAAAGAAATGAATGATGCTATTTGCGAACATATTACACGCGCATGACCTGAATGTAGCCATAATGTACTTATTTATAACTGTGCAAATCTCTGCAATGTCATCAAAATCTGAAAAAATAATAAATTATTTTTAAATTATGGTATCAGATGAGCACTTATTTACGTCAGACATGCGTGTTTACAGATCACTATGTGATAGAGTGACCCTGTTATCTGTGCCGTGGGTCCTGGATTAGAATTGTAGTAGGGACTTGGTGTGATGAGCACGAATGTTTGTACCCAAGTCATATCTATGTAAGTACTGTTATGGGGAACTTGTATCTACCGCCTCAGAATCAAATGTATGAGTAAACGAATTATCTTTATTATTATTTTATTGTGAATGATACCCATGTTTTAATATATGTTTCTGCTATTCGGAGCTAAATGGCAAAACCAACACTACTTTGTGTGATATATAAGGTTTAACTATAATAGTGTAAAAATAGTGGTTAACAAGTAGGTGATAACGATCACGTTTCTGTATACAATGTTTCATTTTTCTGTGAGAAAGCGAGACAGTTCCGTTACATCGCAGACATAGTATGTAGTGTTATTTTTTAAATTTTAAATAATTTGATTATGTGTTTGAACTCCGAAAATCCTCCGAGAATAAAATCCTTTATTGCGTTAACCGTTTTTCTCTCTGTTGTACTCAACTTTACATTTCGCATTAAAAAAGCTTACTCCGCAAAATATGGTAGTACAGTTTAGATGCTAACATTGATATACAATATTTCCTTATCTTATAAAATAGTTATTTTACTCTATCTTGAAAACGAATAGGTATATTGATTTCTTATATTTACGCGAATACTACACATTGAAATAAAACTATATTTTCGGTTTTTTTGGCGTTTATTTTATGTTTTTACGTTCCCGACGGTCCAGTTAAAACTATGACACTAAGACGTCAACCACCTCAGTCCTCCCGTGACCATGGTTGCTGTAAAACAGCCAAAACGTCGGGAGCGTAAAAACATAAAATAAACACGATAAAATCCGAAAAATAAATTTTATTTCAACCAATAGGTAGGCAACATAGCAACGTAAATGTTTACTTTCAACTTAACAATTATATTTTGACTCCAAATAAAATTGGAAATTTGTTGTTCCCGTCGTAAGTTAATCATTTTACAGTCGGATGACAAAGTTTAATTTCGGAGAGAAGTTCTCAGCAAAATATAAATTGTTAATTAAGGCTTTAATTATTTAGCCGTCCTTCGTGATACTTTACTTGAATAAATAAATCTCTTGTCATGGTTGTTGAAAGTTACGTTTTTGGCATGCAGACTGACGTAACTGTTCATAGGTTCTGTGCAGATCTACACTAGATAACTATGAGAGTATGATAATACGTTCGTAGATTCGTAGAGAAAGGCAACACAATTTTCAGATTGTAGTCAATTTGTCGAATAGCATTATTGTAGTGTTGGTAATATTTCATTAATTATAAATGTTTTAATGTAAGCAACACCAATACAAACACTGCCAGCCATAGCAATCTAATAAATTACTCAACCATTTACCAGCAACGCAAATAATAACCATTTATCATTTTTTTTCCAATTAAACGAAAGAGTTTGTGGGCGTTCACCTTCACGGCCACTTCGTATTGAAAAGCCGGTGGTTATACAATGAAATACATCAAACACGGGTCAGGTTTTTATGAGAAATAGGACAAACATCGAATTGAAGCTTTATTAACGAATTAATTAAACTGAGATCGGCTTGTTAGAGTATGTGTAAAAATTCATTGTCTATAAATAGATCGCCCCGACAAGGCAGAGGACTTTAACTAACTCTGAGAAACCGTGGGAGGTATCAAGGTTCAGCATATTATAATGGTACTTATTAGCTCACCGGTCTAGTGTTTGTAAACATGTTCTAGAAATCTTGAGGGCTCAATCCAATTCTTTGGTCATGCAAACTGTAAAATTTCTTAAACAGAATGATACGCTTTTGCAAAATATTGAATTTGGTCAAATATAATTTTGTACTAGGTACTTAACAGGATTAGCGTCATTATCTATGTATGTTATCTTGTGTAAACTTATAAGATACGTTTGTTTTACCAAGAAAAACTGTTCGCAGAGTAGTGAATAATTAAACTGAAGCACTCATAAAGCTAATTTAATTGGTCTGGATCTATTCAAACACCTAGATTAATGTGGCTATAGTACCAAAAAAAATAATAGGATTTTATTAAAGCTATAAGTAGGTAATTGAACTAACAGCTAAATAAATTTCATGGTAGTTTTACGTTTTTTCTAAATCATTCAAAACATTGTGGAATATTTCAAACGGATATTGAACCTAATCCCTTTCTTTGCGACTATATATTTGAACATAGAGTTGTCTACAACTAATCCAACTATTTCTATTCTGGACTGTATTGTAACACATCAAAGGCTGCGCTCCAAAAGGATAAATCCATGATAGGCACCTATGCGAAACATATTTCTACAATAGGCAAAGATTATAAAGGGTTTACACTAAGCTATATGAAGGTTACATAATGTTAACAAGGGTATAAATACTTTTTTTCTTAGCAAAATAACAAAAAAAATACTAGCATTGACAACGTAGGAATTAGAGAATAAACAAAATGTAGGTATGTATCTCATTTGCAAAGACATCCATTCAGAGCGAGGCCAAGATGGTGCAAGTCATTTTAGTATATATACTCTAAGTTCTAACATGTGTAAATATATTATGAATTTCAACCTGTACATGGAAAATATGACATTTAAGTACAAAGAAAATATACCTTTAAATTCTATAATTGTTCAATAAACTTCGTAGTTTAAAAAACATCTATCAACACAATTATTTTATACATAACCGTGTTTGTATATTTTTGTTGCAACATATATACAGAATGTGAGTGGCTTTGTTGTCAAGTCGAGCTGCATCGTAAAAAAGTTTTACAATACTTATCTACTGTACACAATGTAACTTGACACGCCTCCTGGTAAGTATACAGGATGTAAGCATGGTAGGATATAGGGCATGGTAACGAAAACTTTAGGTAAGGGTTATACTTTGTGCTTATAATAAATTATAGAAATAATGTACATCCAAAGCCATGGTTTACAAATGTTATTATTATAAGCGCGCAATGTACGCGCATTGTGTCAACAACGCGATCACAATACAACACTCCGGAGTGTTGTGATCGACAACACTACACTCCGTGCGATACCCGACGCGTGCGAGTGACGAGCGCGCTCGAGCGTAACGATTTAAATTGGATCAAATCAATCAAAATCACATTGAGATTGACTTGTAAAATAATTTCATGCTAAAAATAATTTACAACTATACATAAAATAAAATAAAAAATTGTCGTGTCTGTGCTTAGATATTAACAAAAAAATCTTCTGCGATATTATTTTCGAGAAAGAGGCCATTATATTATTATATTTTTTTGATGGGGAAAACTATTGGATGGATTGTGTAACTTGGAACGGCAAAAAATAGTTACCCCATACCAAGTTATCAGTCAATTAGGTATGTTGACCCGGGCTATATAAGTATTGATGTAAGCTCATTGGCATAAGGATTGCTTTATTTATGTGTAGGTTAACTTAAAATACAGAGCATGTCACTTTTTGTGCTGTTGTAGGTGTTTCAGCGTCAGAATTACGTCAGCAAAATAAATTAATGCCTTAATGCGCCTCCACCATTAGTTGGCCAATTGGCACTTTTAATTTCCTTTCCCCACACAAATGGGACATACACATACTTAAGAGTATTTCTATACCAGTGGTTCATTTTTCTAAGTGCTATGCCAAATTACAAATTCCCAAGATATGCAGTCACAAACATAAGAAAATAAACAACAAATTTAGAACCCCCTTCTTTTTAAGTTGGTTAAAATAATAAATGTATTAAATTCTTGGGTCAGTAAGTATGTATTATAGAATTTCGTTATCAGTCGGCCATTTTTTTTGTATTCGCTCGTTTAATAATTTCACATTATAAATCAATTAAAGTTTTTCTTTGCGTTCAAAATGCTTCGATAGCATATCAGTGCTTACATATCGATACCTCGGGCCTCAAATAATATAACCAAAACTTTGTCAAAAATTACTTATGAATGCACTCTTACTCAGTTTTTCCTCCTCCATCACAATGTATGAGTATCTATAGAGTTTTGACAGTCCGCAAGAAATGGTTAAGGTATAAGACCTATTTTTTCGAGGGATATAAACTGGTTATCTTTAAACCAGCATATTTTCATTATATATATTCTACATTTGTGCAGGGGCAGGTAGTATTTATTTACGCTGAGGTTTTGTTTATTTTACATGATTGATTGATCGATTTATAAATAATATCAAACTGTACAAATACTTCTACTTGCACTTCTCAGTAAAAGAAATATTGAGAAATTAAATTTTCCAAACACTGCATTATATTTCATAGTATTATACAGCTAATCATTTCAAGTTCTTTGCTCTAGTCTAGGATTCAACTAATAAGATATACCAAAACATTTATGTACTTATAATATTTTTTGCCAGTTCTGAAAAATCGTGTTTTGCCGTTTACATCCTTTGAGCTATAAGGTATCGATATATCCTATATAAACCACATTGAACGGATAAATTGAATCAGAAATCTATTACAATTCCTAGAATCCAATAGCTTTACTTACGAATATTTTTTATTGCAATTATGTATAAAATAACGATTTTCACGGTTTTCCTATTTGCATTTGTCAGTATTTGTAATGCAAAACCTAAGCCGACACAGATCCAGTGCTGGTATGGGATATGGAAGGATGATCTCTGCCTGAGGACTTATGAGTAAGTTTCTTATTGCTCTGTACATAATGATAAGATAAACTGAACGCTATGGAAGCTGTAGCCTGTAGATACGTACAGACAGATTTGCAATTCGATTTATGTAGAATAGCTGTAGGTCGTTATTTTAGGGGTTAGTCAAGTACTATTATTATACCCAAACCTCCATTGGCCCAATTCCAATACCTTAACCATCCAATAGCCCAATTTCAAGGGCCCAATTCCAATAGCCCTACCCTCCAATGACCCAATTCCAATAGCCCAACCCGTTAAAACTGATTTTTCATAGACACAATAAGAAGTACTGTGCGAAATAATATCTATATAAATGCCACACAATACCTTTACTGCCTACTTTTGGAATTGGGATTTTTAAAAGGGCTACTACACCCAACGAATATCAATTTTATAATTTTGTTTCAGCCCATCAAGTCAGTTGAGGACCGCAATGCCAGGACACCAACATGAGTCTGAAAGTAGACAAGCTATAGTGCCGGCTCATCATTGTCCTGAAGGATATAAACATGACTCGCTTGGCTACTGTCGTGAAGTACTAAATTAAAATAGTGCATTCACGCCCATGGTACCGACCTAATTTAATGACTGTTATAGATACATGGTCAAGCTGGTTTGATTATTGTTTTTTATTTCCGCGCCTTATTTTTAAATATGCGACAATATACCTAGGCACCTACTTACATTTGCCCAATAAAAAGCCAAGTACAGCTTGGCAAAGAAGAGCTTGACGAGGTGACACCTGAATCTACAAAACTATAGTTATAGCAACTCTATGTTACATCATTTGTATTACCTATCTATATTATATAAAATAATATGTTCGTTGGTAAACGTAGCACTCGGGAACGGCTGAACATATTTGGCTAATTTGAATCAGATTTGTATGGAAATAAGAAATGAAAATGTAGTCTGAAAAAATTTTAAGTCGGGAAAAACTAATTTAAAAAAATCTTAATAATATCCTCTAAGATCTTTAGAGCTTCCTCGTAATCTTTTGCTAACAATAATTATTATAATACCTAGTATATATAGTATACCTAGTAGGTAGGTTACCTACTATGTCAATGATAAGGGCTTAAAAACTTATTTCTCACAAGCTATACCCTCAACTTAGTACGTGTTGGCCTTTAGTGTTTTGATTGTTCCAGCTGTACATAAAATTACAAAATTTGTAGCCCATAACTATCTACAAAAATGATTTCTATAATTTTATTATAGGCATAAAGTAACCATTATTCAATGTGATCGTTACCATTACCCGCTATATATCATTGCATTGCAAACCATACGGGGGAAATGTAGAGACTACTATTATGCTAGTTTTTTATGTTCATTTTAGTAAGAGTTTTTGCGAAATTGTTGAATTTACAATTTTTCACCATTTAGATTTTTTGCGAAATTACCTCTAATGGCATCTAAATTAAATTTCAGAAACTAACCTGGTGTTTTAGTTTTAAGTTATAGGTACATCATTGATCCACTATACTAGGGATACATGGATAAATAGATACGTTTAAACTACACCATTCCAATTTACTTCAGCCAATTATGGGTATAACGTGGTTATGTCTGCGCCCTTTTATAAAATCTTGGAAGTTGTGCCGGTACTTTAGAACTTCCAAAAGATTCTCATTGTACCGTAAGCTGTTTATGTGGCTGCAACAAACTTTTCTTTTTGAAACTTGAGAACGCAGTACTCACAAGTTTCAGCTGAGAAGTACCCATTCAATCCTACTAATCAGGAATAATTGGATTCTTAGGTTGTTGATATATATACCTACTTATAGGCATATGTTCCTAATACCTGTTGATATCCTTGTAATGTTAAGTGATTGTACTACGTTTTTACTTCTTTTAAAATCAATGTAGAAGCTGTGTGTTTAGGTACCCCCGCGTACAATAATCTTTTATTGGAACATAAAACTACATTTGAAATACAAAACTACGTAAGTAATTTCTTACGGTTAAATAATTTAAACCGCTGCTTGCGAAGATGCGTAGAAACCAAATACATAATGCTTAGTTAGTCCGTTATCTGACATAAAACTCATAATTTTTTGAAACTCGACATAAAACAGAGATAGCAACAGCATTCATCATTTTAGCAGCCACAATTCATAATATGATAATGTTTTACATCAAGAATATTAAGCAAACAGTTTGCTTTAAAAACGAATTGTATAAATGTCTAAAAGTAAAGAGAGAGAGAGAGTTTATAGAGACGATGTTCTGCGAATTTGGGAGTGTTAGCTGATCCTGTATTTCAATGATCCTGTTTTAATATCTACTCAGTTCCTTGGATTTGTTTCTTTAAAACACAATTATAATATCTAAGGTTGAGCCTTTAAGAATAATTAAAATTCCCGAAAAGCGTATGTACTAATTGTAGCTACTTCGATCTCCGAAAGCGGCAATCGAGTTATAGTTAGGAGCCAAGGGGACAGATTATGCAAGCGAGCGTCAATACCAAAATAAGATTTTATTTCAAGCCATTTTGTATCGCTCACCTTGTTCACTGACTCAGAAGAATCCCGTAGAACGAGAAGGCACAACATAGCCCATCTTAGATGGCGCGAACATCTCGTGTGCCTGAGCATCCCCGAAGTGTGTCGTTGTTGCTTATTGCCTCTGGTCCAGAGCATGACCCTCGACCCTCCCTCTCTTCCCTTCCCCACTCCGAAATAAATTCCTGGCTTCTGCACTGTGCTAGGTAGATTAGCATGCTATGCTACGCGCGATTGAAAAAAGGGAGAAAGGATAGAAGAAAGGAGAAAGGATAATTATAGAACGAAGAGGAATGAATATAACAAACGAGAAATAGGAGAACAATTAATGTGGAGCGATCTTACATAGATGCTATATTTTTTTACGAAGCAAAACGACCAATTTTGTCATCTCCAGTCTCTATAATGAAGATTGGTGGCCACGGAAATCGCCTGAGGATATTGAAATATTATTAAATCATGAAATAAAAAAAATACAAATTGCCCACGAAAAGGGTTTATAATTTACGGAAAAGGGACGGACCTTTTATATAATATCTATTTGAAATGAAAGACACAGAAACGTCGTTGTATTACCTAAAGAGAATGCCAAAGGCGACATTGTGAACGGAACGAGGATTAAATTATATTTTAAGAGCTTTATTCACCTACCATTTCTTTCATTTGGGTTGTGGAAGACAATTGCTCAATATAAGTATGTAACTTAAACTGTGATTGTGAAAGGTGATCGTTTTCATCCGTTCAAAAAGTATCCGCCGAGAATCCATTCACTTGTGAATAGAATGTAGGATATCTTCAAGTTCTTTGATGTGATGCGTATTCAAGGTATAACACACGTGTATTACCAAATAGTGTTCATATGGCACACGTGTATATCAGTGATTAAACTTAAATTGAGGCGTAATCTAATAGCTAAATAGAGGGAACAGAAAACCACCGTGGATGAATTATTAATAAAACCGCTTTATACTTACATCATCAATCCGCTATTTAACAATATAACAGAGAGTCACGATCTCATCTTACAATTCAGTGTGCTCGTTAACAAACTTGTTCTGTGTTCACTATACTGTACAAGCAACGCCATCTGCACACAGTTCATCTCAGTGATCTGTGCGCCAGCTTGCGTCTGTTTACTGAACTAGAATATTCAGTGAAGAGCTAGATTCACACAATCTGCTTGAGTGTCAATTTTCCACCGCTAGAGTCTAATTATTCTTATATTTTTAATAGTATTTTATTTATAGAAATAAAGTACATCGGACTTATTATAACCAGCTCTTAATTTTTCTGAACCCACCCACTATGAACATACCTGTATGCAATCTACAGAGAGGGATAAATAATATCCTGAAGCGAAACTTGAAACTCCCTTATCCGTGAAAGGGTGAGCAATTTACCATGTAGGTAATTTGTTATAGTTTTACACAAGGTGGAGGCTTTTTGGAACTGTTTTCCGTGTGTGTGTAGTATACATGTATGTATATGTGATTTATAATGAACGGAACTGTCTGGGACAAAAAAGTAAAAAAAACAGTTATTCAACCAAAACAGATTCGCCACAAAAATTTCAACCCAAAAGCGATTTTTACATACGGAGCAATTAATTTTAAATAAGTATAATATTAGTGGGTCGGGGTGTACAACTTGTACTTCTCATTCTCAACACGGAACACCGGAACACCGCGCAACATACCCAGATAAGCGCTAGGATAGTTTTAATAACAGCGCCACGTAAGCCAGCGCTTAACATTTCAACTTTTTTTATTGTTTTACAAACAATTGTTTTATTTTTATCTATTAACGAAATAAACACATGCGATTACCCTACCTATACTTACGAGGTCAATGAAATAAAACCGTAACCGTCTAGTTGATCTAGAGATGGCAATGGTGGATTACGTGCGTGGAATTTTGAATTAAATTCCTGGAGGTATAGAAATGCCTAATTAGATACTGTTTAAAAATTATAAATTAACACTTTATTCCGTCCCTTGATACACGAAAATACTTTGATTTTCTTACTATATTTTGTTTTCTACCTACCCTACCGTTGAACCTCTTAAAATATTTTACTTGTAACAGCCAAGCGAATAATTAATGGCATCTAACAAACATAAATAATTTACACCTATACATAAAATAAAAAAAGAACTTAGTCGTGTTTGTGCTTAGATATTAAAAAAAATCTTCCGCGATATTATTTTCGAAAAAGAGGCCATTATTATTTTTTTGGCGGCGAAAGGTATTGGGCGGATTCTGTAACTTGCAACGGCAATAAATAGCTTATAAGCTACCCCATGCCAAGTTATAAGTCAATTAAGTAACTTGCCCTGGGCTATAGCTTTATCCACGAAAATTTAAGCGATCCCGGGTGATAGAAAAAACGGTATATGGTGACGGAATTTTAGTAAAATTTGTCTTAGTGACAAAACTATATTTAAGCCACATACCGGGTCAATGTATACAATATTTTTTATCCCGGAGAATGGAAGGTTCACCGGGATAGTAAAATATATAGTTCACGTGTATACTACACATACTCGTAAGAACGACAACTTGTAGCAAGTTAATGGCTTATCAACAGACTTTTCATTTTAAATCTGCTTATAGATTTTATTGATTGTGTTATAAGTATTGATGTAAGCGGATTGGCATGAGGATTGCTTTATTTATGTGTAGGTTAACTCAAAATTCAGAGCCTGTCACTTTTTGTGCTGTTGTAGGTGTTTCAGCGTCAGAATTACGTCAGCAAAATAAATTAATGCCTTAATGCGCCTCCGCCATTAGTCGGCCAATTGGCACTTTTAATTTCCTTTCCCCACACAAATGGGCCATACACATACCTACATACATATACATACTTAAGAGTATTTCTATACCAGTGGTTCATTTTTCTAAGTGCTATGCCAAATTACAAATTCCCAAGATACGCAGTCACAAACATAAGAAAATAAACAACAAATTTAGAACCCCCTTCTTTTTAAGTTGTTTAAAATAATAAATGTATGAAATTCTTGGGTCAGTAAGTATGTACTATAGAATTTCGTTATCAGTCGCCAACAATGTTTTTATTCGCTCGTTTAATAATTTCACATTATAAATCAATTAAAGTTTTTCTTTGCGTTCAAAAAGCTTCGATAGCATATCAGTGCTTACATATCGATACCTCGGGCCTCAAATAATATAACCACAATTTTGACAAAAATACTTGTGAATGCACTCTTACTCAGTTTTTCCTCCTCCATCGCACTGTACGAGTATCTAGAGTTTTGACAGGCCGCAAGAAATGGTTAAGGTATAAGACTATATTTTTTAGAGGTAGATAAACTGGTTATCTTGAAGCCAGCACATTTTCATTATACACTTCCCACATTTTGGCTAAAGGTACATTCTACATTTGTGCAGGTGCAGGTTTTATTTATTTACGCTGAGATTTTGTTTATTTTACACGATTGGAAGTATAAATAATAACAAAATGTACAAATACTTCTACTTGCACTTCTCAGTAAAAGAAATATTGAGAAATTAAATTAATAAATTGGCCAAAAACTGCTATTTTTTCTTTGTAAATCGGCACTTACCACTAGTGTTCCCCATTTCTTGGAATGTAATGAAAACCTATATATGTAATTATTGACCATAGTTAAATGATCGTTCATAGTATTATACAGCTTATAATTTCAAGTTTTTTGCTCTAGTCTAGGATTCAACTAATAAGATATACCAAAACATTGATATACTTATAATATTTTTTGCCCGTTCTGAAAAATCGTGTTTGGGCGTTTACATCCTTTGAGCTATAAGGTATCGATATATTCTATATAAACCACACTGAACGGATAAATTCAATCAGAAATCTATTACGATTCCTAGAATCCAATAGTTTTACTTACGAACGCGGTGAATATTTTTTATTACAATTATGTATAAAATAACGATTTTCACGGTTTTCCTATTTGCATTTGCCAGCATTTGTAATGCAAAACCTAAGCCGATGCCGCCGAGGTGCCCGCTTGGTCCGAAGTGGATGCATTCTGATGATTGCATCATGACTTATGAGTAAGTTTCCATACTCTTCTTATAGCTAATGTTATTGATCTGTACTTAATGATAAGATACTACTAAACGATATGGAAATTGTAGCCCGTAGACAGGTTTATAATTCGATTTATGTAGAATAGCTGTAGGTCGTTTTGTTAGGGGTAACTAAAGTACCATTATTATACCCTAACCCTCTAATGGCCCAATTCCAATAGCCCAACCCTCCAATGGCCCAGTTCCAATTGGCCAACGCGCCAATGCCCCAATTCCAATAGTTCAACCCTATAATGGCCCAATTCCAATTGCCCAATGCGCCAATACCCCAATTCCAATAGTTCAACCCTCTAATGGCCCAACTCCAATAGCCCAATGCGCCTATGCCCTAATTCCAATAGTTAAAACTTCTAATGGCCTAACTCCAATAGCCCAACCCTCAAATGTACTTACAAAGCCCTTTTTAAAGAAAAATGCTAACTACCATTTTAACGATAACATTTTATGTCACGCCAACCGGGCAAGGGTATCCCCATTTTGATCCCGCAGATCCAGTCTAGAGCTTTTTGTGGTCTGCAAACCAGTACCGTGTTGTTTGGATAAGATAGGGATCTATCTTGATCACCCAAGAGTCCTTGTCTCTTAGCCTTGGCCTAATAATAGCTGTCCTCGCAACTAGCAAGTCTATATTTTTAATTGAGGATTTAAAGATCTTTTAAGACCGTAAGACCTATACGGTTGTAGTTGATTATAAGGTTCAGATTTACTTGTAGTTGTGTATATTTTTATAAGAAAAACACTACGCCCACACTCAATGCTGTTTAATTGCGTCTTATTCACACGGTGCGGGACATCGATCTTATATACGTAAAACATAATAAATGACTTGACAGCGGATTACCACTGAGTTCAATATTATCTTTTGGATAGCTATCTATTGCCATCGATACACTTTGTACCTAAATTAACTCAGGCTTCTATATAATATACCTAAGTCCTTTTAGGTACAACAAAGGGAAGATGTGACATACAACAAAGAGCATTGTGGCTATTCGCCAAAGAATATCCAAGTCAACTGGTGATTCTCGTGATGAAGACGCTCCTTATTGGCGCCATTCCCATGATCTATTAAGACATGCATAGCAAATTAGTGCATGAAATAAGGCACCCTAAGCTCCGTCATATGAGTAAGGTCGTACTTCTGGCGCACCCTGGGCAATGGACATGCTGTCGATTGGCTTATCCTTGGTCTGTGTTTCACCACAATAGAAAAACTGATTTTAGCCATACACACAATAAGAAGTAGTGTGCGAAATAATATCAATATAAATGCCGCACAATACCTTTACTTCCTACTTCGGGAATTGGGATTTTTAAAAGGGCTACTACACCCAACGAATATCAATTTTATAATTTTGTTTCAGCCTACCAACTCAGTTGAGGACTGCACATGAGTCTGCAAGAAGAAAAGTTACAAAAGTGCCGGATCTTATATGTCCCGAAGGATATAAACCTGATTCGCTTAACAACTGTCGTAAAATACTAGATTAAAATAGTGCATTCACGCCCATGGTACCGACCTAAAATGTGATTTAATGATTGTTATAGATACATGGTCAAGGTGGTTTGATTGTTGCTTTTTATTTCCACGCCTTATTTTAAATACCAATACATTTGCCTAATAAAGAGCCAAGTAAAGTTTGGCAAAAAAGAGCTTGACATAGTGACACCTGAATCTCTCTCTAAGAAATCGTTAAAAAAATCTATAATAATATCCTTTAAGATCTTTAGAGCTTCCTTATAATTTTTTGCTCACAGGAAAAATCATAATACCTAGTAAATATGGTATAACTAGTAGGTAGGTTACCTACTATGTCAATGATTACGGCTTAATAACTTGTTTCTCACAAGCTGTACCCTCGTCTTAGTACGTGTGGTCTTTAGTATTTTGTTTGTTCCAGCTATACCTTTGCATTTTACGGGACAAAATATCATGTATGTTTATCTTATAGTAGTAGTCATCATCTTGCCAATTCCAATGTGAATTTTGAGACAGATTTTAAAGCTTTCCCGCGGGAAACATCAATTTCATGGCATAAATAGTATCCTATAAGTTGATAGGGGGATAAACTATAACCATATGCCGATTTACAAAATCCGTCCAGTAGTTTTCCGGTGATACGTGGACAGAGAGACAGACATTTCCAAAAGTTGTGGACTCGGCCTCGTCATTGAAAATAATGTCCACTACAATTAAGTACTTTTTCGAACAATATTCAGTATACATTTAAATAAAACTAATTTTACGCATTTAATCGCGTTTATTTTTGTTTTTACGTTCCCGGCGTTTCGGCAACCATGGTCACGGGAGGACTGAGGTGGTTGACGTCCTGGTGTCATAGTTTGAAACGGGGTACCCTCATATTCAATTGTTGCTTGTGGTCCGATCTACGCAGAATTATTTTGCAAACATGAATACCTACATTTAATTGCCTATTTTACATAATTTATCAAAGAGACGAAAAAAAGGCTCGCAATGTAATCAACATCGACGTCTCTAATTAATGGCCCAATACAGAATCGGACATGGGACAAATGTAATATCGGAATTCGTGTTCAATCCAGCGTGTATCCAGGACTGGAGAACGGTCAACCACAGATTAAATAAGCTCATGTTTAGGTGAACATTGTTCCAGTATATGTGGCCCATCTTAACCATAGAACCGTTTGTGCTGATAAGTTATCGAACTAGTTCAGTTAAAAATATTACACGAATTAGTTTGTTTAACCTACTTAGTATAAAATAACTCCAACCTAGATAAACATTAGGGTATTACATTATCTTATAATAAAACTATGTCATAGATCTAGAAAAATATTTTATAAAGTGTATGAAACTATCGGAAACTATGATCACAGATAGAATCATAATCTAAATTACTTCGTATTATAAATATAACAGCCTATAGGTATATAAATTTGTTCCCAAGAAGTCCGGTAGCTTGTCAGTAAAGTATCCTCAACATTATTTATAGGGTGTCTACGGATTAGGCCAGCATAGAATCCATGGTCGATATTTAAAAAAAACATTCCACTTGACGTTGGCAAAATACCTACCCAAGACTGGGTGTGGCCATTTTCTAAAGAAAAAGTTCACATTGTTAAACAACAGTGGTTTGAGTTTTAGGTGCTCGATGCGATGCTAGAGAGAATTATTGAAATTCAACCATTAGTGGAAGATTTGTGAGGGATTCTGCACTCTCAATTGACTTTCGGGTTGCAGCTAGTTCAGAAAGTGCGTATAACTATGAAAAAAAGATAAGTACTTTAAAATCTATATCACCTAGTAAACAAATTTAACTGGGTTGTTTCAGTACATTAAAGATATTAAAAAATGGAGCAATAAGCTCGGACATCTGAATCTAAAATATATGTTTTTTGAATTCTTGTCTGTTTCTGTGTGCGACCATCACGCAAGAACTAATACACAAATTTCAATACTGTTATCACAATAGTATGTGGTTAAAATCAAAGGCCTTTTAGGGCTGACGCGGAGACCATTGTGCGACGAGTTGTAGAGAAAAATCGATGGGTAGGCGGACAGAGCCACGGGCGAAATCTAGTAACATCCAAGATTCTAGCGGTACTTTGTGTGATATCGTGGAGGTTACAAAAGTAAATGTGGGCCTAACACTAAAGTGCCTTGTTAGTCGCAAGGGTTAAGTAACGCATGTTAGCGCAAGCGGCCTACTTTTAATATCATCCCCACTTTTTAGTTTTACCCCAGTCGTATTCATGACGAAATCTAATTTTTGTTTCATCGTGTATTTTTTAATTAAATTCTTTGATGTGCTGGAAACCAGCTTAATTAGTAAATTAATGCCTACGCTGTATAAGACGCCTTCCAAAATTAATATTGGTATCAGATTATTGTTACAATGGAACGGGCTTCTTTTAGCTTTGGATTTGTTGGGGTCGAAATAGTATAGGTATTCATATTTTCAATAGAAATTGTATTGATATATAAATTGCTATGAGAGCTATGATGGATGGTGACCATATTTCATAGAGCGAGGACGCCTCGATTATTTGTATTACGGCTAGCACAGTTCGTACAAACAGTAGCTGAAGTTGGAAATTATAACTTACTTCTTTTTTTTTAATATGGCGCCTCCAATGTAAGTAATTTGCCAGTGTGGTAAGTATAAGGTAGGTGTAAAAGTTTCAAATCTAGAGACGATTTGGGTATATGCTTCAGGCCTCCTAAACCCCCACTAGTTCTATCGTTACAGTGGTGGAAACAAATAGATAACAGACTACTTAGGAGAATTTGAAAGGTCAAGTTTTAAAATTAAATTTATGTTCCTGTATTAAAAGTTTTCTACGTTTATATTCCATCAACATTACTTACATAATGTCAATCAATATAATGTGGTAATTCAAATTAGCTCCATAACACAACATTGACAAATACTAATTAATAATAATAATATCACCAGACGAGCACACCAACTATACGGTCCCCATACTAAGCAACGCTTGTATTATGGGTACTGTGCAATGGACTGAGGGCGAACTCAGTATATGATACATTTATAGATATTAAACATCTATGACTCATGCTCCTCACACAAAGTTCGTCCCTACCAGCATTCGAACCCGGGACGCTCGGCGCAGAAAGCAGGGTCACTACCGACTGCGCTAATCAGGTCGGCAATATCCCAAATATATCATAATAATTTATAGCTTTAATAACGAGAGGTACGAGATTCATTAATCAGTGGCGGTCTGACAGGCAGGACCGACAAAAAAGCATTTCGTTTTGGCCCATGTAGCTTTGACTGTTATAATTATCCAATAATCAATTATCTATGTCAAAAATGTTCATGGATTGATATTAATATTATTGGTAAACCATTATTTTTGTTTATCCATTATTTCCCTCCTGAAATAATGATTGAAGACACGTGGCCCTGCGAAGCACTCGACCACAGTAGAATAAGGGCGTTCACTGTGCCTTTTGTTTTATTACTGAGACATCAGAGGGTCGAGCAGCCCTGTCACGTCACGTAAGTATACTTGTCAATCTTATTAACTACGTGAACGTAATTCATAGGTATATTGAAGCGATTCACGTACATAATGACATGTTGTTTTATGAGATTGTATATATTATAGTCATTTGTGTTCTAGGTGGGTGTACGGTTTCAGAAGATAATTTCCTCCAATTCGGGAAAAGTATGTTGTACCCTCGTTTCCGGTTGTCCTGACACGTTAATCGGAATAGCCTTTCAGGCGTCTGGAAAACATTAGTTGTTCAGAGGAGACTGCGGTCGGTGAATTGGAAGCCGTAAGACCACAGACAATTTTTCATTCGTAATAGGTTACTCTTAGTTATACTTAAGTTTAATATTAGGTTGTGCCCGTGTCCGCCTGTGCAACTATCCATTCTGTTACGCTGCTCCCAATGGCAATAGCGTGATGTGAATTATGATCATCTTCTGATTCCGTCAGTAGCTATAAAATTAGGAATTTTCTATTAAAAAATTAACGTTCACATGTCATACAAACAAATATTACACAGAATGAGGTCACATCCAAATAGCCTTTCGCAACCATTTTTTCAAAAAGAATATCTAAGATACACACAGACCACCTGATTTTTAAAAGTAGGTAATATATAAGATACATATATTAGTTTGTAGCGATACAGCAAAAAACTATCCCCCAATAAATCAGGCTAAACTCTCCCAAACACTACTCTATCCGAAAACGACAAGTCATCTTGCACGCAGGCCATATATTGGCTCTATAGCTCCCGTCGTAAAATGTATCCCTGTAATGTAGATTAAGGTACGATGAGATGAATCTTGGGGTATTTATTCGCTGTCCGGGGCAATATGCGAGAGATACGGGCTGGCAAACACAAATTCAAATTTATTAATTTTTGAGAACTATGTATTGGTTTGTAATTTGAGAACTATGTATTGGGTATATTATAGTTTGTAAGGTATTTATTACTATTTTTTATAGAATATCACGTATTGTTGTTTTATTTGGAGGTATTTTATGTACCAAATTGAAACTATTTAGAATAGGCTTGATTTTAATTGTTGGTATCCATTATATTTTCAAAGCCAGAAATACTTTTGACAAAGCAACTTACGAATCCTCTGAAGCACTATTTATCAAGTAAACCTCCAATAACTCTTTAAACCTTTATCGACCCTATTTCGAAGGTTTTGATCAACCGTACCAGCGTTCGGAGAGTTTCAATCCATTTTATCTTCAGTCCGATTATAGGCTGAAATGAAGTAAGTAGATGAAGGAATAATCATCCCTTTTTGGTTTGATTGATTAGACTTGAATGCTAGTAAATACTTTTTTTTGGTAAACATAATTAAAACCTACTGGTTCTCACTGAGACAATAGTTCAATCTATAATGTGTTATAAGTAACAAACTAAAAAAAGTATTTCTGTACATTTTGAAAGTTGGAACAGCGTAAATTTAAGATTGGAAAAACACGATAACAAGCCCAATTATACATTTCTCAAAGAAACAGGCTCAATAAGTGAAATAGTTAATAGTAACTTACTTCAATACTTCAAAGGTTGATATTTTCAAAGCTTGTAATATAAATGAGGCTTACATGTCAAGCTTCATTTATTACAATACGTAAACAATAGTAAAATAAACACATTTAATTAAATTCTTCTCTTACATAATTATTTCTTTGTAATACATCCGAAAAAAAAAATTACGGATCGTAAAAAATATAATATAAACGCGAAATAATCCGTAAAAATAGTTTTATTTCAATAAATTATTCAGTGTTCACAACATAAATATCGAAGCGAAGATTTTTTACACCTGAAATGTATTTATTGTAGGTAATTTCACAATAATGTGGGTATGGTATAATTTACTTGTAAAAGATGGACGGACAGAATTGTAATAATTCTTAAAATAATTGATACAAAGCACCGTACGAATGAGGGTTTGTATTCTAACCAGACATACTTGCTACATACACAACTAAATCTCCTAAGTATTTAAGACAAACTAAATACCTGAAATACAAGCAGTGATAGCCAAGTTGGTAGAACGCTTATTACCGCGGTAACGAGGATCGCGAGATCTAAACCCGGCCTCCACCTCTGAGATTTCAGGATTTCATGTGCGAATTTTAATTTTAAACCACGATTATCACTTGCTAAACGATGAAGGAAAACATCGTGAAGAAACCTGCATGTCTGACATAACTCCTCGAAGAACGTGTGAAGTCCGCCAAACCGCACTGGGCCAGCGTAGTGGACTATGGCCTAATTCTTCTCTCATTAATGGGAGGCCCGAGCCCAACAGTGGAATAATAAAAGGGCTGGTATATACATATATACTGGTATTATACATACCTGAAATAGTAAGTTCGTAGATAAAATACCATATATATTTACCTAGTAGGAAATACAGAGGTTATTATCGGTATGCTGAATTATATTTACTTAAGGTACAAGTAGGTTACGCACATAAATAAGGAAGTTGATTTGGATCGAATATCGATGTACATATATATACATATATACTCGTACAACATGTTGAACAAATAACATGATTTCTAAATAACATGTTTGATACATCAAATAACATGTTTTAATTTACTATTTCGTTCTTTGCTCTCATGCACATGAACAATTATTATGTCGTAATTATGAAACGTTATGTAGATTACTCTTAAAATTTCACGGGACACACACGAACATGATATCTATTGGTATATAATCTGTACACATACCTATGTTCTACTTTTTCGAACCGAATTTGCATAAAATCCCAATTAAACGTGCAAAATGTACCCACAGTAGTCGCTATCACGCGTTATATATCCTGAATTCTAATCTATATAAACCATTTAAAATGTAAACTCGTTTTCTATGTTAATGTTAAAATCTGATCGCTCCAAGTAAAACCATTCACAATTCACAAACAACTTTTTGGTGTCTCTTAAGTAATGGAGCGGCTAAAGTAGCACTTCTTCAAGTATCCGATCGAATAGAAAATGCCCCAAATCAAATTTTCTACTTTCAACCCTCGAAATGAGCTTAAGTAAGTCCACCCAAGTTTATCCAAGAAGCGTAGTGAGCACTATTTAGCACCGAATACAGTTTTAGACTGAAATCTATTAAAGCTATCGGTACGTATTTTGTTTTAATATACCTATAGAATAGTTTTTAGACAAAGGTATTTCAGAGTCAAAGTGACATAATATGTTTTGTTTAGGTCATAGGAATAGTGTCACTTACACACAGTATTTTTTTTCAACCATATCTTCTACTGTAAATGGGCTAAAATTCCACTTCTTAGCAGAAGTAATTACCCAATTATTTGTTGCCATATACAACTTGTATTACAACTTTTTAGTTACGGATTTAATACATGAATATATGCCGAATGTAATTAAAGCAGCTCCGATAACTTTTACATAAAAACATTATACTAAACTTATATGTACTAGAATAGTGATATTTTTTCCGAGCTCATTAGAATGTAGCCATAATAAAATAGTTTATAGCTTTCCTGTTACATAACTGTAAATAAAATGAAAAGAACGTAAATACTTTATTTACATTATAATGTTAATTTTCGATCATTAAACAGTACTGTAACTGGTGTAGGAATAGAAGGTTAGCCCGTCTATTCCTATAGTCATGCGATTGACTTATAAATACTCTTTGTAATCAACCCTAATCTGATTACCCACTGTGTAACTACTATCATGGGTTACATGTATACTACAAATATTCTGTTTTAGTGACAATGAGATACCGGCCTGATTAGCGCAGTTGGTAGTGACCCTGCTTTCTGTGCCGACGGTCCCGGGTTCGAATCCTGGTAGGGACAAACTCTGTGTGATGACCACGAATGTTTGTACCCAAGTCATGGATGTATAAGTAATATATACTGGGTTCGCCCCCAGTCCATTGTACGGTACCCATAATACAAGCGTTGCTTAGTGTGGGACTGTATAGTTGGTGTGTTGGTCTGCCGATATTTATTTAGTTAAAATTTTAACCGTTAACGTTACAAGGTTAAATTTACTCTACGTGGTTATGACAGGACATACAAAACAAAGTGAAAACCTAACTATGATTCCTACAATCAAGGGCTCATGGGCAGAGTACATGTTACTCAGATACTTATATAAGTAGCTATGAGTAAATTTGTGTTTGATGGATTTATTGGTTTCACTTTGTTTATAGATGTATGTAGGTAATAAAAATAGAGCTGTCTTCACGTATTCTTTGCTCACAAAGTTGGCACATTTCCAACAAATACCAGTAGTTTGAAAAGGTCAGGACGGTATGAAATCATATTGCACTTTGTCAATTTATTTATAGCCACTATATAATAATTACTTCCTACATTAATAATTAGCGTCTGCAATTTCAAAATTCTTCTTCCTACCGGTGCCATCTTCTGTACGTTTCAGAACTAATAATTGTATAAGAACAGTTGCAACGTATAAAATAAAATTCGTGTATAATAATCACCACATGCATCATAAATCTAGTGAAAAGTTACCCAAAATACGAGGCCAAAACGAGTTGGCAATAATACTGATCAGCTGGCAATTTTAATCCGCCCGGACAAATAAACACGAAAGTAGGACCTATTTGTAGTGTAGTCAAGGCAAAATAAGCCGACGTGTGGAAACTTTTCACAGCCGCCAATTTAAATCTGACATATAAAACTAATTATTGAAAATAATACAAAAAACCCGACTGGAAAAAACACTTTCAGCAATGCAGAATGCACCATACCAATGTGATTTGTTCGATAACTACTTGAATGTTATAAAGTATTGCCGGGGGACAAATAATTAAAGACCAACATTATTTTCTGGTCCCCACCTGCAATATTAAGACTAATCTAACGACACATCACATGTTAAAATCCATCAAGCCGTATAGACTCTAGCGCGTGCCAATGAAGTAGACATACATACACTCGAAAAACATAGCTCTCCTTCTCGCGCAGTCGGGTAAAAACAAACGCAAAATCGAATGGCGAGTCAAAGAACTATTCGTAGAACTATTTAAATAATATTTACAGCTGAAACCGATGTGCTAGGCCAATTCTAAAAACCATATAGTATGATTGACGTACTTGTTTAATTTATGTAAAATATATTGATCGGCATTACGCCTCTGCATGAGTGCGTCTCACGATATGTAGCTAAGTACTTAGTTTCAAATAAACGTTCGCCTTTTAATAGCATTGAGAAATAAATTACTATGCAAAAATGTATTTTCTCCAAAAGTGATTTAATTAGTATTTAAAATTTAAAAGAAAATAAAAATATTTAACCGTGAATGAGAAAATAGTTTGCGTTCTATTTGTTCAGTTAGTAGATTAGCTTTGATTAGTTAATAAATTACTTCTTCATTGGTTTTCCCTGTTGTTATCTTGATGTTGCAAAGAAAGGGCTCCCAAGATCACACTTAAGATAAGCTACATGTGATACTGTTTGTACTACTTAAGCATATTGCTTCTATTAAAGGGCATATTGCTTATTATATAAAGGTAATTCAGAAAGGGTATACTTAACCTTAAACCTGCCCTTCTTTACCGCATTTGTTATTGTTATTTGAAGTCAGAATTTTGACAATTATGTTAAAAAAAAAACGCAATAAATCACAATTATTATTGTCATTGTGATGGGAAATAAATGTATTTTTAAAAATTCACACTAAATTCTGCGTATGCGTATTCGTAATTAGCATAAGTAGTTATTTGTTTTTTAGCAATCGTTCTAGACCACAAGTCTAATAACATAAGAATCGCAATGGTACGGGAATAGTGTTCAACAATTTCAAGCCGACACTATAACAAACATAAATAATCCTGTCATTGTTCTCACATACCCATAACAATTTACTGCTCAAAAATATAACGGATCTTTTTAAAAAGAGCAACCATGGAGTTTCTTGCCCGTTATTCTCCATAGGAACGGCATTCCGAACGGGTGGTAAAGGTGTAGCTGAGCATTTTGTAACTATTTTGACGATTCATCAGTACTGTACTGAATATCTTGTAGAGATAAGTATGAATAAAATATTGGTTGGTTACTGAAATTAGCAGATACTTGTTACGAGTATCAGAATATTTTTGATTTAATGGTTTACATGAATCAAACATATTCTGATTCAGATTCTGATAACAAGTATCTGCTAATTGCAGTAACCATCAAATATTTTATTCATACTAGTATTCAGCCCATTTTTATGGTAGTAAAACCATAATTATGATAAAAAAATATGTAAATGAGTTACTTATCGTATTAGCACATAGCTCGTTGATTAGCACAGATTATAAAAACGGGATATTCTAAAGGCAGTTTGATGCTGATGATAAATTTTCGCGTTGGACACGCCATATTCATCTTTTCATGTCATCTCCCATTTTTTTTATTTATAACGTGTACGTATCTATTTATTAAATTTGTTAACGCTATAAAATACTTGACACTGGCGAAATACCCACTAATTTGTGTGTGAGGCCATATTTCACAGCATTTCATTTCGCAAAGAAAGAAGATGGGTTCCAGCATGGGATTAACAGACATTAACCAACATACGCATTCGCAAAAATGTCTTCTATTACGCATTCAGTCATTCAGTCGAAATGTATGCTCAACCAAAGTTAGCTTTTGTCTGATCATAAAGAATTGAGATAATATGATCTGTACTTACCTGTCTCTCTACTCTCTATACATATATAATGTTTGTGAATATTGTTTTGGAAATCAATACGAATGATAGTTTTGTTGTCGCAAGCAGGATTTTTTTACAATAGTACTTTAGTTTTTATCTTAACATACTTAAGTAGGTGCTGTTACGTGACTTGCAATGCGAGGTTATCCCATACCTCGTACCATAGTCCCGTTAGCCTCTTAATTTAACTATAGATTAGGCTAGGGCGGGAATCGAACCCAGAACGTGTCGATTACGGTCGAGGCCACTCCAACGACTAGCCTATCCCCGCTTAAAAATATACAGGTAATTATAAACTATGGAAATATTGCAAAACAACGATAAATTAGGTGTGTCGTTTGCTTTAAAAAACCAACTATGTTAGTTGAGAACCGCAATTAGCTGGAAGATTTATAGAATTAATATCTAAGTGACGTAGTGATCGTGCAATAAAGAGCAACGTACAAGTAACCAAAAGATATATAACTCACCCTTTGACCTTCCTCAGGGTCGTATAAAATACCACGTAGCCGTTTTATGACTTCCAGATAACATAGATGTCTGGCAGTAAACAATTTTCCTTTGGCAATCAAAGGTCAATAAAAAGTACTAACAGATCTATACAAGCTAGCTTAATACCAGAAGCAGCCAAATACATAAGAATTCGTAGGCATATCCTTTGTGAAAGAGATATAAACTTAAAATGTTTTTTTTAGAAAACGTTAGTATTAAATTATGTTTACCATACCTACGTGGGCAGGTCGGTCACTACTAATATTTTCTTAGAATAAAATTATTTTTGATAGAGACCTAATAGCCAATGCATTAATATCAATACTCAAAATACATGGGAATTATGAATGAGGGTAACATTAAAAAGTTTTGAAAGAAACAAAATAAGACTATTTCATAAAAGTCTTTTGAGTTGACAATTTATAATATATGAAAACGCGCATGACTGAAGGAATGTTTTACGTTTGCTGCGAACTCTAGTGCTTAGTTTGTATAATAAATATATGAAGAAAAGCATGTTAGTATTAGAAAAGCTTATATATCAATCAATATATACTCAGAATATAATTGACATGTATACATAACCTGTATATTCCTTAATAGATATGTACTTGTGTTTTTCATGAGTCAGTCCCTAATCGGACCATATGGCACGCAGCTATAAATAATTGCAACGAAAAGTAAAGTTTGTTTATAGGATGCTTCTGACCGAAGTTACAAAATGCTAGAAATTGGTTGCGGCTAGGTTGTAGCATGTAGTTATTTATTACTAATACAATATAAAACCGTGTAAGTTAAGTACAACAAATAGGTTTAGGTATCTCACATACGTTTTCTTCTTCATAATGTTAATATTTTAAGAAGTGAATGCGGTAACATACATAGCAGAGACGTAATATGGGTGGGGCAAAGGGGGGGCATGGCCCCGAATGGTGCAGAATGCACGTGAGTAGCAAATTCTTTTGATATAAACAAAACCGTCGAAATTTTGAATTTCGAGCTCGAACAACTTTCGCGTGGAGACTGGCAAATTAAGGGTTCCCCGGGTGGCAAAAATCCTCGCTACGAGTTTGATACATAGCATTTTATGTTTATATATAAATTTAGCAGTGTTGTGCCTTGTGGGTGATTGATAAGCTTTCCGGCAGTGATCGGACCGCCGACCCTCAGTCCGCGCGGCGTGAAGGCGCAGACGTGTGCAATCTAAGTAATGTACGCCACAGCTGGGACAATTTATTGACGTCCTGTATTTTACCAGTCCTTGTTTTACGCTGATATAGGAATACAATAAATATGGAATACACCAGTTGGGGCTTCGTACTGGACAACATTTTAAGTATCTAACCAACTGCGCTATTTGTGTAGACTTTAATCTTACTAGTCAGTGGTTTCTTGCTACACGGGCCTACAGTGAGCTAGATATTTATGAGGCCAGCGATAAACTTTTTACATTACTGTTATTTCTTTTACCTAGCTACATTATTAATTATAATGCGATACAATGTACCAAAGTACATTTATTTTCTTGAATAAAAAAGTAAATCCAAAGTCGTCCTCCATATTTCCATCCTTTAATGTTTCATGTATCAGCGCTGGCAACACATTATAACGTTAATATTCTTTTATTAGTCTCGCCACCCGGTGTGTGTCATAAGATAAGCGTAGAATGGAGTAGGTAAATGGTATGTACACCTAATATAATCATTACGGTCTGAAAGCGGTAGGTTATCTACATGTAGTGAGTTAACTTTGGGTAGATAGAGCTAGCTCGTTTAGACTTTATAGCATACTAGCTGTCCCGGCGAACTTCGTACAGTCTCAGAAGAGTCTCAGTTTTTGGGGTCGAGTCACCTTCGTCCGTAGGAGAATTAAATACCCTCGAGATACCCTACACGTGACCCTGGGTGGTGCCAACTAGGTGACAACTCTACTGGTGGTAGGCTTCGGCCGTGGTTATTCACCACCCACTGAACAAAGCCATGTCGCCAAGCGGCCTAGCCGTGTTCCGGCATGATGTTCGGTGTTGCCATTCATGGATGGCGGGTCAGATCAGTTGCGCTGCATGTGCCTAGTGAATGTAGCGTCTCGATCTACTGCCGCCTTCCTACCTAGGCAAGTATGCTCCATCGTAGATCTCATCGTCACTTACCATCAGGTGAGATCGAGATCAAATACTTGCCTATAATGTAATAAAAAAAAAAAAAAAAACAGAATCAAATGTTTGAGAAAATTAATTATGTTTATTAATATTCTTTTTGGTAATTTTTCCGTTTTAGAAATCCTGCTACTCGGGGCTTAGACGAATTTAAAAAAATCAAAGACCTTTAAAATCGCCCCTCGTCCCGTTCTTGAGTTAAAAATGGTGAACTAACACGACTTAGTTTTGTATGTATGTATACATAAATTTAAAAAAAGGCATTATGATGATTGCATATAAGTATT
Source organism: Pheosia gnoma (assembly GCA_905404115.1). Taxonomy (NCBI): domain Eukaryota; kingdom Metazoa; phylum Arthropoda; class Insecta; order Lepidoptera; family Notodontidae; genus Pheosia; species Pheosia gnoma. The sequence continues at coordinate 6,629,493 of FR989897.1, read as the reverse complement.
ACATCACAAAGCCATACACCTACACATATCAGCCTGTTTTAGTAATTTGTATTAAAATTGGAAAAAAAAAATTCAGTCTCCGTTTTTTTTTAACTCTGGTTTTGCTGCCGGTCGTCATGACTAAGCGACGCACGTTAATCCGCTTATTTGATGTTACTTAATTAATGAAGTATTGTGTAGTAGGTTATATTTTGGCAATGCACAGAACCCCTTCTTCGTTAAATACTAGTACTTATTGATCCATTTAAAACATTTCCATCGGCTACCCAATACGAAGCCTCTAAGAACAAACGCGACTCATACACGTGGCAGAAATATTCATCTTCTTTCTGTATTATATACTCGGTAGGTATATTCCCAAAAATGAAGTACTACTTTATCGAAAACCTCAAATTGGTCAAACCTTCTGTAATATTATATTCCATTTACAGCGATCTATTTAATTGCTTCCAAAAAGTTTGTGATTACAGAAAGCAGTTAATAGTTGCTAAATACATCTTTAGATCATTACAGAAAGAGACATTGTTAAGAGGATTTAAATATAATTTTACACAAAGCCTTTACAGGTACCGTACTGTACTTAAAGCAAATTATATTATAATGGTATTTCATTATGGTTCAGTATGGTTTATCTATACCTATTCATAACTAAATCCAACGACATTAAATTTTCTCCAATACGATGATCAACTCAGATTAAATAACCTTTTCTGTAGAATGTTACCTTCCACACGTACTGTACGTAGGTACCTTTAATGCAAGTATTGCGGAACATGTATTGGATACCGTTCAAATTACATTTATTGTCATCCTACTGATACTTTTAGGAAACGATTGGGATGAACCCAAATAAAATGAGATGAACTTGTTAAGTAATACCTTGAACGTAATAGGTTGTTCTAGTTATCTTAGCTCAACTGTTATTTCTGTTCGTATTTCGAATTTAGGCGGATGTTGTTCAGCTCCATACCCTCTGTGTCGGTAAATAATGCTTAACATAAATGAGCGGTAATAGAAGACCGAGCCGACTTTTTGCCAGCAAGAATGGAAGCTGAATACTAGATTCAAAAGAGGGCCCAATAAAGCTCTACGTCATAACAGGCGTTACATGATAAGTAACAAAAACAAAAGACGGTGCTATGATTCTGCTAGACACACTTTTTTAAGCTAATTTAAACCTTGTTGAAACGTATGGGCTTATCTAAAGGATTTATATTGCTATGAGAGTTAAGTGTAATAACTTAGCCATATAGGCGACATCTCTGCTGCTAAGTTTCACCGGTCTATTGTCTACAACACCCGGAAACCTTATTTTAATTAATATTGTAAAGGCAATTTCCATTGACGTCCACCGAACAAGTTTGATTGTGTTTGAAAAGGCCGCCGCTTAGGGCAATATTAGTTAACAAATAGGTGGAACTGCGACTGACACGGCTAACTATTGATTGGATTTAAATAGAACTATTTAAAATTAACAAAATATATTGGTAATTTTGGGAGGATTCCTATCAATCTAAGCAATATTTAGTATTGAAATGTTTCATTTTGCATGACTTCTAAGTTAACATAAAATGATGTACTTACTAATATTATTCCATATTCTTCTTTTATTGATGTTTATTCCACCCATTTCTAGTTATATCAAGACTTGGTGTGGTTCAGTTGATAACAGTCGGTGCGTTCCGAAGAAGGCACATTTTTTATGAGTGTGTTACACGTAATTACGTAGATGGCGTTTATTTCAGCAATTCTGAGTAAACCTTTTCCCGTTACTGACGTAATTACTTAGCTCGTTTAAGTAAATTAGCTCGTTGTTTGAATAACCGCCACAATGAGGTTATTCCATGAAGCCGTGGCTTTGGATTGGCTTTAGTTTCCGCGGCATGGCGGTTTAGGGAAATTTATGTTACAGATATTGTGCCCGTCATTATAACCTACTTCTGAGTACGAGAACGTTGATTATGGAAAATATTATCACTCCTGCATTTCCTGAAGGGGTAGGCAGAGGTGCACTGTTGTAAGTATGCCGAACTTCACGGACACTTACCGATGTCGCATAACTTAGCGTTTAACATGATGATCTGCTAAGATTATTAATAACAAAGAATAATCAATATCTATACCTATCTAACTACTAAAGTTACATTATCCATTCAAATATTTAAACTTTATATCGCAATACTACTTTTGCTAAACTGAAAACGCTATCCAACAAGTATCGGTCTGTAAGCCTCTCCAAAACGCTCGTATTTGTTAATACACGCTCGTAATGGATAAATGACCTCTATCGATAGTCCAAATAAAAGCCAATTAATTGAAGAGCCCGTCTGTGTGAAAATCTTTGAATGACCTCTAGGCGATATAACATACAAATATTCGGTACATAACCAGCTTTTATCACCTTCTCAGAACACTGGAATTTCATAATCTAACATGCTATTTTTACACGAAACGCCCATTGACAATCTAGACGGTTTAAGAAACGTAATGGTTACGTAAACATTTTCAGCAATCTGACGCCCACTACATCGTTTGATTTTGCAGAATTATCCGAACGATCCGAGATAAACCGCGCAAAATTGGGTATATTTATTATTTCCTTATTCACGATACTGCGTTATTTTCAGATGTTGCGAGAAAGTTATGTAACTATGAGTTTGTTAGGCCACAGATTCGTCGCCGCGGCCCTAAAACGCCTTAAAATTGATAAACTGGCACTCGGCTTGAATAAAAAGACTTAAATCTCCTGCAGGCTTGAGGGTCGAAAATCCCGCTATCAAAGATTTACCTATTGCAGAAACCAAAGAATTAGGTGGGATAGTGCTCATAAGAAAAAAGTTATTCAAACTTCTACCTAAAAGATTCTTTTATACATTTCTTTTTACTTTACTTTCTTATTTTGCGAGTCAAAATCCTAAAGTAAGCCTGAATTAAAGACATGCTTTCTGCATTATTTCTAGATTTATATTTTTATTGAACAAAGTTTTAGTTCGGTAAATATCCTATAGCTTTTAGTACTAAATTAATTATAGCTCTATAAACTTAATGGAATGTTTACTAGTTTCAAAATCACGAATAGATTGTTGTTCTGAAAAAACTGATATCAGTAATTACTCAACGTTACCTTAAACCTCGATGCCTGTATCTAATTGTAGTAAGTAGGTATATCATATCTAGTAACTCTTACTTCACACAACAAAGTCCCACACTTTAAGATAAAGAAATTATCAAAAAATGGGTTTTACAAAATTGGCTATACCATTACAGCACATAAATCAAAATTTCATCCATGTTCTGTCTTTGATTAAAAAAAAAAATGTAACAAAATTCAAAATACTTTTGTAGATTATTTAATTACTAAGGGTTCCGATGTCCGACCGCATATTCTGCGGCTGACATAGGCTGTAATTACAGAACTCAATTAACCATGGGACATGTTAGGGTTCAAAGACTTTTAATATTAAAAGCAATGAGATTTTTAAATAAAATATTGCATGTAGCAAACATGCCAAGCCAAGTAGTACCTACAACTGAACTATTCTGACTCAATAACATGAAACGCGGGCATCCCGCAACTACCCTATAAATAACGTTGTACTTATTTCTGCAGGTAGGGGTGCAGCTATCATCGACGTCCATGACGTGCCAACCTAAACTCTTAAAGTAACAAAACATAATAAATATAAATTAATCCTGGCAGGGACAATCTTTGTGTGATGAGCAAAAATGTTGGTACCCGAGTCATGGATGTTTAATATCTATGTAAGTATTATAATAATATACTTAGTTCGCCATTAGTCTGTTGTACAGTACCCATAATGCAAATGTTGCGTAATGTGGGACCGCATAGTTGGTGCGTTCGTCTGGAAATTTTAATATTATGTCTCTATCTACACTGGCTAATCCCGGATCATTGAAAGGCTTGCGGGACATGGGTCCAACATGTAGAGGTCGTTTTTGGGAATTTTAATTTTATGCTATCCACCTGCAGGGGTCAACGACTGAAAATGATAGCATAAACAGCAAATTGACCTATGCAGGCGGAAGAGCTATTACAGGCATATGGAAAGACAATTGAGAGAGGTCTATTACTATTAATAGAACCATAAAATTTCGGTCTTAGAAAAGGTTTCTATTCGCTTCTTCGCGCTCGAAGGTTCTCTTACTCCCAAATACCTCCTATTATTAGTAGTCTGTCTAATTTCATGTGTTGTAATCCGATAAATTTGATTTAACCAAAGTGGTAAGCCCTCACGGTGCCTTTGAATAATACCCATGAGTTTCTTGAGTTAAATCAAAGAATGTCTGTAGTACTGGAACTCTCTAAAAAAATACAAACCGAATAACATAATATCCTTGTGAAAATGTTATAAGTAATTTCAGTTTGTGAAGCTAGGTTTGAAAATAAACAGTTTAAAGATCAAATTGCGTTCAGAGTTAGTTTCGGCCTAATTGCTTAAGTTGACATTGTTCCAAGAGTCCAATACCGTCGGCAAATACAGTAATTTATTTTAGTTTTGTCAAAACTTTCATGATGAGAAAGTTTCGTGTTTGGTTACAGCTGTTAAGTATTCAGGTTAGACCTGTTGGCCTTCTTAGAAATTACAGATACGCCATCTGCCTATTTGAAATTGTTTATTGAAAGGTTGCTTAATTAAAGTAATTAGCGATACGAATTAATTCATCTAATAGAATAGTAACATGAGTACTTTTGCAAACAAACCATTGTTGTCAGTTGTGGTATTTTACAATGTTTAATACTCCATTAAAATATATTTCATCGATGATCAATTCAATATACAAAAAAAAACTAAATAATTCATGCCTTCATTATATAATAATCGGCACCTAAAAGCTTGATTAAATATTCGTACCTCCAATAACTAATAATTATTAAATGGTACGAAAAGCAAGCTAAGTAGGAAAATAAATAAAATATGAGACGTAAGGTCCCCGTAAGCTTGAGAAGACCTGCAAGTTACCAGACAAGGCCAGACGATAATATTACATCGGTCTAGTGGTACATAAACTCATTGATTATGTGCTCTACAAGAGTTGGCAATCACGATTTGAACTTTGTAGGCAGTTAGCATCATTTATTTGGCATGTGGAAGTTACTGATTCGATTTTGGTTAAGACCTTTTATCGCCGCTCGGGGTGAACTTCAGCCGGTTAACATGTGATCTTGATTTTACCGACAAGTTATTCTGAACTGAATAGAATAGTATAACACTATATTGTGTTCAAAACTGCGCTTTTAGTGTTTATTTTTATTATTTTCACTCGGGAATTCTCGTCTAGACGAACTACAAATATCGGAGTTGGGAATAGGAAAATGTTTTGTGTTACCTGTGAATTATACAACGAATAAATATTTTAGTACAACATTGTTATTTATGTACCTAACTTCTAAGCCAATTATTGATCGGGCTCATTAACTTTTCATAAACCATTCTGCACGTACAAATCCCTAAGACATTTAGAATGTAAGAGTACATTTAGAATGTTAAAAAAATATATCATTTCGTAAAAAAACAAGATTTAAAAAGTCCAAAGTAATATCTAAATACAATATGCTCAAACATGATACATGTCCCGTAAGTTTTCGAGGAGTTGGGCAGTTTGCAGACTGTTCTGATTGCAACATCAGGTTGACGTTTTCACATTATTACAGTGTAGACGACACTGTAATAATGTGAAAACGTCAACCTGATGTTGGAACATTATTAGAGTGTAGTAGAGAGAATAAGTTAACCCATTGTATGAGAATCACTACATTGTCTTGGAAAAGAGCTGATGATCTTGAGACTGCTGAACCGATGTTACCAAACATAGCTAAGAACCATCCCGATTAAACTAGCTACCTAATAAAAAAACTGCGTTGAAATCGGTCAACTCGTTTAGATGCTACGATGCCACGGACAGACAGACATAAGCCACAAACTTATAACACCACGACGCTCGCGTCGGAGGTTAAATGGAACTAGTCGACGGACGGCGGACAGTCATAGTTGCCTAAAATATAAATCAAAAATAATAATAATAGTCTTCATACGAACCCCAAAAAAATAACTTGACTGTGTTTATAATATATCTCAATTCATACAAAGGTATCTTTCACCGGGTTTCACCGAACAATAATATTATCGTATAATTTTATCCTTTGATGTTGTTTAGAAAATATATTATGTACCTATTAGGCAATCTCTATGTATACACATTGTTTTATATACTAAGCAAATGCCTTGCGGCTCAATACTGTTCTGAATTTTCTACAAAACATAAAATTATAGTCTGACTATTTTTCTATATATTTAGCAAAATTCTCATTACGTCTATTTGGCGACTAAATAAACTCCAGTGAATAGCCATAGGGTTGATAGGTAAAATAAACCGAATAACGGAAATATCCTTTGTTATGACAAGAAACATCAACGTATCTTAAATTCAAATTGATAAATGGAAGTAACGTGTCCATACCGGAGTGAATGAGGCACCAGATTTTCCAAGTTGTCAATATTTTATATGAGAAAATTTTCGAAGAACCTCTCGTTCGCAAGCTTGACTGCTTTACTTCGTTTGATATTCAGCGCCGAAACTTCTTGATTCAAGAACAATATTCGAAATCAAATTTGAATAAAAGTGAAATATTTTTTGTGCAAACGGTAGTAAGTATATAAAAAACATATCTCTTAATTTTTCCACCTTATGTAAAAGTAGGTCACCATTCACAATATTTTCACTGCAGATGGCACTAATGGCTCAATCATTTCAACCTGTCTACCAGAATTATACTTAAGGCTATGTTAAACTTTACAGGCGCATTCCGAAAGCAATACATATGAAACTTGTTAAGCATTTCTAAATATGATCTTTTTACTTTGTCTTACTTGTGAGACGCCTATATAAAGACAATTCATTAAGAAGTGTAATAATTGCAATCGTTGTCATTCTCTTTGGTAAATATTTACTTACTTAAAACCTCTCTGCCGAGCCGCCGTTTTGTTGTTTTCACTCAGTCCGCGTATTTTTATCGTGTCCATAATATTGAAGATGGAACTTTTTGGCGGGAAACTGAAAAGTCATGGCGTCAGTTGTGTTTTGATTTCTAAAACTAGTGTTCCTGCGAGTTATAGTGAGTGATATAAGTGGAATATTAACCACTAGCTGCGCCCGGCGGTGTTACCCGCGATAAAAAGTATGAAAAATTAAAATACCTATCCCACGGGAACCATACATTTTACCGGGATAAAAAGTAGCCTATGTGTTATTCCAGACTATAATCTATCTCTGTACCAAATTTCATCCAGATCCGTTCAGCCGTTCAGGCGTGAAAGAGTAACAAACATCCATCCATCCATCCATCCAAACTTTCACATTTATAATATTAGTATAGATTATGGGTTCGGTAAAGTGCACAAGTGTAGGTAATTGAAACAGAGTGACGAAACATGGCTTTTCAGTTTCTCACAAAAAATCCATAAAAAATCTTTCGGTAAAGTATCCATCACTTTACTGATTGAGGGATGGGGGGTATTTACTTGAGCCTAGGCTTTGAGCCTGTGCATATGCTCAAAAACCGGAAAAAAAAATATTACTTGACACTGGCAAAATACCTTCGGTGATGCCGAATTTAAAAAAAATAAAAAATATTGAAGATCAAAACCATGAAGAACCTGGATTACGAAAAAAACACATTCACTCATTTTTTTTTAAACTTTATGGCTTATATCGTGTCTGGTCAATGATTTTTCAAACTTCTTAAAAAAATATATGTCAATGTGATTAATATTTTATAGGTTATTTATTCCATGTCGGGTTTTCTATGGGGTGTTGGGAAACTTGTGAATGATCCTTCGACAGCGCTGTTTAACGCGTTAGATCACCGCGTGTTCAGAAGGCAGAGCCATGCTACCACGAACGGCAGTTCAGAGCCAATAGCTTCTACAAGCAAACGCGAGCCTACACATACGACTATTGCGGCTAGCTGTACGATCATTTCAGACCAAGAGAAAATATGCAAGCCCACCCGATCCACATACGTTCAAGCGGGGAGCGGCATGGTGAGACAGAGACAAGTATCTATCCAGTGTACCGGATCGCTTCGTAAAAGACTTAGTAAGTCCACAAGCGCCCAGGTGATGAAACAATTCGATCGCTCTATAGGTGATTCAGTTATTACTCAAAAAAATGATGCAGAAACTGATCCAATAACGTTTGAAGTATGCAAACAACATCGCGGCGTAGTCGCAGCGCTCAGAAAATGGCCAACTATCGAGAAACGAAATGAAAGAAGAAAGGACAACATATGCGCTATTACACAATTAAAATCGAAGATAAAACAAACACTGAAATATTTCAATTTGGAAAAGATTGAATGCGCGCCCTCGTATCAAACTCCGGAGCGGCAAGCTCTGAAGTTGTACAAATGTGCAAGTTTAGATCTAATTAAGAAGAAAGTAAGAATACGGGGAAGTTCAAAGACAGAGAAGTCAACTAACGCGAAAGCTCTGGAAACTGTATAAACAGAACATAAGTGTCATGACATTAATTATCTTGGGAGCAGGGAATAACAGGGGACGCAATTGAATTATCCCATGTCGCATGACAATTACAGCAACCTAAGAAAGTTGAGCAAGTTTAATAAAACAATCCGCGACTCATTAATTATTATTACGTAATTATTGTACAGCTTACATGAGCCTGCCACGTGTAACTCGTTTGTGTTCCTTGCCTACCTATTAAATACACATTTACCGGTTTCGGGAATACTTTGTCGTTAGCTTGTATCAGCTTATTGTGCTGATAGGTGGGTATTTAATTACTATTCACCAGCAGCTGGGTGTTGTCATGGCGGTGATGACTAGACAAGACCTATCATATTGATATTACCGATAAATCGGAATATGTTTGGTTTGTTTTATAAATAAAATGTTTGTAATTATGCAATCCAATATAACACGGAGGAGTTTAGATGGTATAATTCATTCACCCATCCAAGGTCCGTCCGTGCTACGAGCCGATCTATCGGGCATTTTTGCCAACTAGTCTATGCCATTATCCTTAGAGTTTTATAATACCAAACGAACGGTAAACTTATTAAATAAATAAAGTAATAGGAGACGGAGTTGAAATTACCGAGGGTCTTTGGGCGAGGTCGCTGAAATGTTTTCAAGCCTAAACCCGAGTGGAAAAATCTTTTCAAATAAATTAATATAACGCCATAAAATTTATAACAGAAAAGGTTCCCACAAAGTTACATCAAGCATACCTGCGGCTCAAAATGGTCTTTCTACGTAAAATTATTGTAACGTAAGCGTCTTCCGTCCCATTCACACCTAAGACTATAAAAATAAGTGATCGTGAATGCATGCTTTCTCGATGACTTTATAATTTATCAAGTAGTTCCTGCGTTCACTCAAAAATGTAGTCGGAAACCTTTCATCCACACAGCATTCATGAAATCAACGGTCATAAAAGTTAATAATTAAAAAAAAATGGTAGGTAACCTACCTAAGGGGAGTACATGTTTGTTTGGATTTGGAATATTAAACCTCTATGCTTCGATTTCAACGAACAACAAAATAATAAACCAGGACAACCTACTTGTAAAAAATAACGCCAACTCTCATGCCAACTGTCGGTAATGTTTAACGATTCGAGTAGGCACCTAGACATTGATCCCAAAAGGCAAAATAATATTTTTATACGTCTAGTAGTCCCACCCGATAATCTGAAACATTCGTCCGCAAGGACAACACATAAAGCAAAGATACAAGACGTAAGAACTTCAGACTTCTATTTTGTAACATCACATTTTCTAATACACTAAATAAAATAATATTACCAGCCCTTTTGATGTCCCACTCTTGGGCACGGGCCTCCTATTAATGCGTAGGGGGATTAGGACATAGTCCACCACGCTAGCCTAGTGTAGTATTTCGAGGAGTTCTCTCAGACATTTTCGCACTTTTTGTCACGATGTTTTCCTTGACCGTTTAGTAGGTGATAATCATGGTTGAAAATTTGTTTCGTACATGAAATTCAGAAATCCGGGGTTTGAATCTGCGATCCTCATTACCGAGGCAAGCGTTTTACCAGTGCAGCGTTACTGCTTTTATACCCTATTGAACCTTATTAGATGAGCTGGAATAATGGAGTACATTCGGAGGCTATTACATCCACCCTTTCTGACATAACAACGCTACACTATAAATATAAAGCTAAGTGATTCTTGAGTACACCTTCTATTGTCACACAGTTTATTGTCGAGATTATTGTGACTGAGGCAGTATTTTGTATTCAAGGCCGTAGGCAGGGGGGGGGGTTGAACCCCCCCACAATACTACACCCAGATGTCCCACTGTTTTATAAATAGGTACTCAGTAATGTTTCTGCTTAACCCGCCCCCTTGAAGCCCCCCCCCCCCCAAGTTTTTTCCCACCTTCACTATCGTCATGACAATTGGTGTCGTGACAAAATGCGAATCGGATTACTATTCAGTACCTAACTGTTTTACAACAATAAATTATCGCCTAAAACAAAAGGCCCTCCTCAAAATCACACTGCAGAGTGATTAAACACTTCACCGTCACTCTGATACGGATAATAAATCCTCAGGATAGTCAAATTATGTGACGTCATAATAATAATTCACTGTCAGCGGCGGCTGACGCAAGCTGGCGTGACTCGACTGGAATTCGTAAATGCCCACAATTTGATTATGTGTCGGCGGTACTAATCGTCCTAGCTACCCTACAATTAACGCCGGTAAACTGACAAAAACTGGTCCTCCTGTTCTTGTAGGTGCAGATAAATTATTGCTGCTTGAAATTGAATATCAACCGACGTTATATTATAATGATAACGGTATTACATTAATAAATTATTCTATTTTATTTTAAAAAAAAGCAAGTGATTGAAAATTTGCTTCAACGACAAAATGAAAACCGCATAAACCTTAAATAGTTATTTGAGTTACAATTAAAATAATAAATGAAGCAGAGACTATTATGAAAAGTCAACAGCTCTGTTTTATTTTCGTTAGCTCTTTACACATAATGTGCCCATAAATAAACAAATTAACCAAGTGAACAAACCAATGATTCAAAAGTAATTGGTGTTGACTCGGTATCTAAGTGTGTTTGACGTCTCATCTCTACGTCATTTGATAGTGTCATAAAAATAAATCTTCTACTTCGCACGTAAATAAGTATATAACTAAATAACTAACTTTATCTGTCTTTGGTTCATCGCATCTTTTTATATTATTAGCTTATTTTGTGTACACACGTATTTTAGTAGATAGTTTTTAAAGTTTTTTCTACAGATTCTCAACGCCCTTCAAATTTATTCTTAATTGCTCATCGGGCACAATATGCGTTCTTTTTATCTTTTTCACCTTGACACTGGCAAAATCACCGAAGATCGGTGGAGTCAGTTACCCTAAAAATTTAATTAAATTGAATAAAACTAAATTAAATTCATATATTATAATTTATGTCACGATAACGAGAGAGCAGTTCGCAACGAAAGTAAACAAGTTATCGACTGTCTTGTCAAATGTCAAGTATCCAAAACAGATTTATAAATACGCACTGTGCTCGTGTAAACCGAGCATAGTGCACAATAAGTGATTATATACTCAAATCAATAGTTATAAGATACATAAAATAAGTCTTTATTCAAAGGTAACAAAACTAATTCATAATTAACTTAATCATGTTTAATTTAAAAATGAATTAATTTTAGGGTGCACCCAGATATAAGTAGATACTTGCTGATGTAAAATCTCGGAAGATAATAAGTTGATACTTAGTTAGTTAGTTATCTTTTGATAAAAGTTCAAAGTTCGAAAGCCGAAAAGAGAATATAAAAAATCCAAGACTCGCTATATGCAAAATCTCATCATAATTGAAGAGCCTGTAAAACGAATGTAGAATAAAACATCGGCCACTGAAACCCACACACTCTACATAAGCACGTACCTATAACGCTTATATAGGTACTTATATCTGCTAGCACTTACAAACAAGGGTACATATACTCACGCCTGTATCTCAGAGGTAGGCAGAGACTACTGTTTCTATAGATATACTACATTAATTAAAGTGCCAGCATATAGGTGTTAGTACATTTCACATTCTACGGCTAACGGTGGCGTCCCTAAAATGAGTAAACTCAATCGGTATGTAGGTTAATTATTACATGTCAATCAGTAACAGGGTTGCCAGTTGTTCAATTTTTTACCGAACTTTTCGATATTTAAGCCCCTTGATCGTTGTCGATATGACAAAAATACTACAAATATGCAAATTCAAATCATTAGTTATTTACAAATATCGTGGTTATAACCTTTGACCATCCTCTATATCTTTATTTATATGCAGTTGTCGCGCCGTGCCGCCCACGCCCAACGGCTTTGACGGTCAGCCTACTAAAACTAAGCCTGTAGTCCATAATTTTTGTTATTCAGTATTTTTACCAAGTTCATCTGGCAACCCTGATCAGTAATCACAATAACATTTAGTGGCGCCGCGGTTGACGCACATGTTGGCATGTTGCCAACATATTTTCATTCTCAATTCTCACGTACGACTTCAACAATTTGTATCTCAACTCATCACCTCATTAAAATCACATACATAATAAATTGATTTCATATATTTACGCGGATACTACACATTGAAATAAAACTAATTTAATCGCACTAATATTATCGGACTGCAAACAACAACATATTATGAGGGTACCCCGGTTCTAACTTTGACACTAGGACGTCTAACACCTCAGTCCTTCGGTGACCATGATTCCTGCAAAGCAGCCAAAACGTCTGGAACGTAAAAAACATAAAATAAACGCGATATTTAACAATTCGTAAGAAATGTTTAATTCTAAAACATTTTCACGTGTGTCGTGTGCGAACAGCGCAAACATCGATTTTGCTCTGCTGGTCCACCCCAATAGTAATATAGCATTTAAAAAAAACCCTTCAATGTTTCCGTCTAGCTGTTTGGGCTGTGCGTAGTCTGTTAGTCAGTAAGTTAGGACAAAACCTTTTATATATATGATTTACATGAAAGAACCATCTTCCCCGTGATATAACAGATGTTTCGCAACCCTATAAAGAATACGGCGATAATAAATTGGAAGTATTTAACACTACGTCATAAACTGTATTAGATTAATGTGATGAAAATAATGATGATCATAACAGTCTAGGTACCAGACCATTAACACCAGTTGATGGCCACAAGAATATGGTAGACTATCTCTGAGTATTTACCAAATGGAACCACCTACAGCCAACATCTGCTATGAATTTCGTTCTGCCAATTCTTGAGCGACGCGTCGCGACGGGTGGTAAAAATTGAGAGTTGCTGCGATCAAGAGTGATAAAGACCCTTTGGCGGAAAGTTGTACCATGAAGTTGTCAATTTTGTTTTATTTTCCAAATAATGTGATTTTTAGACAAATAATGGCGACACGCCATTTTCATATCATCATATCACATCCATTATTTTATTTATAATGTGTATTTATTGAATGTGTCATTGCTATTAATTACTTGACATTGGCAAAATACCTAAGCTATGGGTGAGGCCATATTCATATCCATTTTATTTCATCGCATCTCATTTCGTAAAGAAATAAAGAAAGAAAGACAAATAATAGCACTTTTTTTGTAGCCGATTGCTGACCTAAAAAAGGAGCAGAAGAACTAGATTTATATACGTACAGCTTATGGGCAGTGAGCAATACCAGGCTCATTGGTCTAATTAGACTGTTGTGAACATCGTCACGTGCACTTATAAAGCCCACGTGAACTAGAAAAAAACATAGTTTAATTTGATTCGTATTGTTTCTATTTCGACCCCATATCAATTTTGTAGGTAGGTACGTACTTAAAACAGTTTCTGACTAACAACGTGTTACAAATCCAAGGCTCTGCTACTGAAGACTCCACGCATCAACGGATACAATAACGGATAATAATGTATTATTTATTTGATTAAGGATTAGCCATTTTATTTATAATTATTAATTTGTTTAATCGAGATTGTAGTTAGTTTCATTAGTCGATTTATATAAAATATCAATTATTCATGTTGGCAACACTGTTCGATGAAATGTTATAAAAGGACATGTAAAGCCTATTTTTGCTTTACTTTCTGTCGGAGCCTTCAAGCGAATACAACATCAAAGTAGAAACGTATACTTTTATTGTTCCACCTACGCCCTGCTTCAACGGAACCCTAACCTCAGCTGCATCCCTGCTGACCGTTCGTAATAAACGTTTTTAATTTTAAATGATTTGTTCTACAATAAAGATGCCTGTGCTGTAATTTGTACTGCTGTAATTAAGAGGCGGGGTTAGTGAAACCTAGTTTCAATATTCTGGAGGTCTGAATTAACGATATCAGAATATCTTTGCTTAGTATTATAGTGTTAGTTGATTCTAAGCTACTATGAGGATCATTACCTACATATAAATTTAACTTTTTTGTCAATACATATATACCTACTTATATAATTAGGTATAGTATGAAAACATACAATAGGGGAATATTACAGTATGATATAATATGATATAATCTTCTAGATATTTATATTCACAGCAACAAAAATAAGAATCTGAACGGATATATGAATCATATGTCTAAATAAAATTACCATGTAATTGAGACTATCCTAGATCTATGCTATATGGTAACAATGATAAATACAATATGCCCCATATGTCTTGGCGTATTCCCAGATTTTGTATGGAATATGACAGCCACACAAGAAGCCCCAAAATAGTTCATAGTTTGAGTATACCATTATTCTATTGTGCTTTCCCCTTTAATCTCGCTGAATGATATCAAAACAATGCCCCAATAGAAACTGCGAGTAATGTTTGTTTTTTATGATCCCCTTCTCCTTCACCGTTGATGAGATGTAGCATCTGGCAGCAAAGATTTCTCCATGGCAGCTACGAAGAGAAGTATTGCTACAAACTAAGATAATATTTTATCTTCAATCTTCATACTGCATAGGTTGGAACGCAAACAACAACTAAATATGAGAGTACCCCAGTTCAAACTTTGATACTACGACTTCAAACACCTCAGTCCTCCTGCGACCATGGTTGCTGTAAAGCTGAAACGTCGGGAAAGTAAAAACAGAAAATAAACGCAATAAAATCCGAAAAAGTAGTTTTATTTCAATGTGTAGTATTTGCGTAAATATAAGAAATCAATACTGGCTGTAAATAGTATTTTTTTTATAAATTAGTACTTTATCAGTCACCAGAATAACAGCGCAATTCAATGACCGTTGGATGCTTCATGATAAGAAAGTTATGAGCCACGTTTTTAAACCCTAGATTTTATGCGATGCAACCACAGATCACGAGAGATATGCCGTGCGGTTCAAAATGTATGGGAACTCGCTGTCTCCGTTTTGTTCCCACCACTCGCCACAAAACACATGCAATTACATAAAACCAACCAATACGAAGTCTCACACACACACGCGTGCCAATAATTCGGTGCGTGCTGCGTCGTCGCCGCATGCAGCGGCCGTACCACGCGACGCACCAGTTTATTCAAAGTATCGTTAGACGATCTATCCATTGCCTCGTACATTCACTCAGTAGCGAACATAGGTGGTACTTAAAGAGCCATGTATTTTGTACAAAAATAAAAAAGTCGTTGTGCTACATGAAAACTAAAATAACATAATAAAGGCATTAAATATTTTTTGATTTGTTGTTTTTAATTATTTTAAAGACGAATAAATAAAATACTTAATACTGGCTGGTGAAATGAGATTCCATCTTTCGCGTAGTTCACTTTGCTGCTAGTATTTTAGCACACAACCACGGAATAACACGGCATTTAAAAAAAAAGTTAGAGCTCCGATACCGACGTGCAGTTGCAGTCGACTGACGGCGAAAACTCTATGTTAGCGTAATTTTGGCTAAAGGTGAGCGCAAGCCCACCGCTTTCATAACATATCTCCTCTAATATATCTGTGGATGCAACAATCCGTTGCCATAATAACGACATCGGGTCGTTATTTTTCTAGCGTGGGAGCGAATGTTTTCGTTTCGTGTTTTTTGTACATACGAGACAAACATGGCGGCATTAACGATATTGACATAAGGTACTTAACAATAGTAGGGCATAAAAAATGCCCCAAATCTGGTCCCAACGTGAGGAACATTGAATTTGTAACATGTCATAAAAAAAGCGACTCCATTGACATATGAATGTCTTTGTGTTCCGAGCATCTTATTCCGCGGGTTATAAATAGGGACAATAAAGACCTGTCCTTTATGGGAGAAGTCCCATCTGTACCAATTTGATACAAAACGGAGACCTCAAAGCTGTTTTCTTCAAGTATTATACTTCCGAAATGTATTATACCAAGGCATGGGGTGATTGGCGGGATAGGATTATATACAATATACTTATGAAGCCCCGACAGATTTTGGGGATAAAGATTAACTCAGTAGGTAGTAAGAATGTTTGAATAAAATCATAGGTCGCAAATACGAACGATCGTAAGTATATATCGTATAATAATATAATTATAATACCAGCCCTTTTAATGTCCTACTATTGGGCACGGGCCTCCCCTCAATGCGAGGGGGATTAGGCCATGGTCCACCAAGCTGGCCCAGTGCGGGTTGGCAGACTTCACACATCTTTCGAGGGGTTCTCTCAGACATGCGGATTTCCTCACAATGTTTTCCTTCACCGTTTAGCAATTGATAATCATGGTTGAACTTGGCTTACCAACATGGCTATCACTGCTTTTTTATATATATCGTAGTATTTATTATATATATGTATATATCGTAGATACCTCCTATTTACTGCTTCAGAAAAAGATATTAAAACTAGAATGCATTTTTTTTATAGATTATTCACGTGTCTGAGTTCAAAGGCAAATAATGTATCGGTACTCTTATATGCCGGCTTGTTCCTCAACTCAACGCTTGTGTTTTCGATCAATTGCTTTTACTCGCTCGGTCTTCATACCTGTTCATATTTTTATCGCGCCTTACTTATTCAAATAAGTGATATATTATGTTTCATCAGCTTTATGGGCCTTTGATCTTTTTCATGTGTTTGATACAATTCTCATATGTCTCGTTTATATTTTAATCCTCGACGCAAAACGAGGATTGTTATATTGAAACCTTTGTCTGCTGTGTAGGTCTGTCTGTGGCAACATAGTACCCAAACGGATGGACCGACTTCTATATTTTCCAATTTTAAATGTCGCCAATGTTTTCCAATATATGCTGTAATGTCACATTTGTTAAAATTCTTATTTGGACGTCCTATTCAAATACAAAGGAGACAATGTGGATATTCAAGATACCCAGAACAGACAACAAATAATGGAAATCTGATATGCAAGGCTTATGTAGATTATAATAAAAAAAGATAAAAAATAATGAAAGATCATAAGAAAAAAGTATAATTATTTATACTTATGCTCCATTCATAAAGAAGCAGGTTTCCGTTGTTTCCTCTCGGCGCAGGTTCTACATAACGAAGATACGTCATGTAAAACCATTCTTTGAAGATATTTTTGTACACCATATTATTTCCACTGGCATGTTGGTCCAGACAGCATTATTCTTAATTTCGTAAACAAAATCGATACTTATTACGATTTTGTACCTAAATTGAAGGCTATCAAAACTTAATGTTGTGTGTGACGAAGCCAGAACAATTGCTTCTCATTAAAAATTTAATCTCTCTTGACACCCCTTTCAATTCCTTTTGTTATATTTTAATTAAAAATACAAAATTCATGTTGGTGATTATTATTATTATAGCGAAAATTACTTTATATGTAAGTAAATTTTCTTTGAATGTTGTATCATATTTACTGCTTACAAACATAAATTGGAACATATAGAAGGTTGATTTCATTTGCTCCCTCATCACGCGCAGTACTCGATACCATTTGACTCCATGATGTTAAAAAAATATTTAGAGATGAAAAATTGATAATAAATAATATATATACCTACAAAATGAACTAAGCGATAGGGGGTTTTTGATTTAAATTAAATATCTTGACCTGCCTGAAAAGAACCTTTTCAGTAGGTATCTACTTGAATTTATATTATGTGTCTCCGCTATGCCTTTATAACCTTACTACAAAACGACAGGCCGTATTTCACCGCCGCGTCAGCGCCAGTCGGCTGGAAACTCCATCACAGTTTTATTCTCATACGAAAAGCCGTAACCAATAGGCCAAGGACGTGTTGTATGGTATGAAACTATTCTATAGTATAATAAACTTGTAAACGCAGTAGAATTGTGAGTAAACTGTGTTATAATCGTGATTCTGATGTTATTACCGTGTATAGGTTGCCAAAAAGTATGTACTCGTATCATAGCGAATTATCCTTACCAACTCCCTGGGCTTACCGGATAGTCTTCTGAAGACCTTTGGCGATATTAAAGTGTTAGCGAACTACTACTGTTAGCGAAGAAAAATACAATAGCCGGGGTACTTACTTACTCATTCTTTTGGTTCTATTTCGAACTTAATTCTAATGAAGCTAATCTAGTAAGTAGACCGACTTCACCGCAGCACCAAACTCATCATATATATGACTATTGAAAGAGCTTATTTTCTTACAATTTTTGACGCAGACTTTTACTCACCATATTAGAGATTGCTTACCTTAGCTCAAATCTGATCTTTCGCCTGAACCTGTCTCTGCTGCTTTGGAAGACTACTTCGCGAAATACTTCGATCATTTTCCAACCATGAATATGCGTTATGAATATATTAAAATATTCACTTCACAGGATTCTCAACAGATAGGTTTTACAAGTTTCCGCTCCGGAACATAGGGTCTTCACCTAATGTTTTTTTTCTATAAAAAACAAACAAAAATAAAAGAAGAAAATATTTTTCTAATTGCTTAACTTGAGGAAAAATAGGCTAGAAACCGTAGCCGTGCGAAATAAATGCTCATTCTAATGTCTACCTTACCTACAAATAGATAATACTTACTAGTGGTAGGCTTCGGCCGTGGCTAGTCACCACCCACTGAACAAAGCCATGTCGCCAAGCGGCCTAGCCGTGTTCCGGCATGATGTTCGGTGTTGCCATTCATGGATGGCGGGTCAGATCAGTTGCGCTGCATGTGCCTAGTGAATGTAGCGTCTCTATCTACTGCCGCCTTCCTACCTAGGCAAGTATGCTCCATCGTAGATCTCATCGTCACTTACCATCAGGTGAGATCGAGATCAAATACTTGCCTATAATGTAATAAAAAAAAAAAAAGTGCTGCTGCTATGTAGGTGTTTGTTGAAAGCGTCCAATTATAGAGGAGATTTTATCGGTAGTCATCGCGACAGTGACAAATGCCTTCTCCTCCCTCCACCTACAAATTAGTGGAACGGTTGCCGTTTCCTGTAGGAATCTTTTTGTTTAGCCTTTGGTTGTAGCTATCTGAAGCTCAAACCTAAATAACATAAACATATTTATCTGAACTTTTTTGGAATTCAGTCAAGATATTTTTACCATACAATTCTGTTTTAGCTGTTCTCTCAGGAGTTGAAATACTTCAGCATCCACTTATAAAAAAACAAACGGTTCATGGATACTGAGTATTTGATCTTTAAATGATCTTAATTAATTATCTGCGGTAAAATCTATATAGTCAAGTTTCAAGCATTTAGCACTAACTGACCTGATTAACTAAAGTTAGTTTCAGACAAATGGTTCGGTGTCTAGTATAATCAATAAACTGTTTTTAATCTTTAGAATGATTTATAAATGGTTACACTAACCCTGAAACCTGGGTTTCTTTAGCGCGTTTGTAAACACTATCTAAAGATAGAATTATGATAATTAAGTCGAATTTAAAAATTAAATTTTGTATCCAACAAAATGACAAGGTTACATGCGGTTTTTATTGACAAATCCAAATACTGACTTCACTTTTGCAAATGTTCAGAAATCCAAGGTTCTTTAATAAGTCTGTATAATTTCTCTTGAGACGTCTACGTTCCAACTGTGCCGAAAACAAAAGAGGTCGGTATTTATCTAAAAAAACCTGAGCATAGCTAAAGGGGCTATTCACTCAAGCATCGCTTACACGAGGATGCTCTGTTGTTTTCATAAGCTAATGAGGGCTTCTTAGAATAGCCGATAAGTGCGTAAGCATATAATGTAACAATGGAAAAAAACTACTTTATCTGATTTCGAAAATGATGATTCCTATCCCATTTATCAGATATTATAAATATAACCGTCGAGTGCGAAATGTTTCCCTTTTTATTACATTACAATTTTCGTAATCTATCTATATTCTAATAGATAATAAAAAAGTAGTGTTAGTTACACCATTTATAACATAAGAACTGGAATGATTTTATGATCTATGATTTTTTGAATTCGTTTCCGCCCCGAATAGCAGAATAACTATTAAAACATGGGAAGAACCGAGGCGGTACGAATTTCGCCTGGACAGCTAGTAGAAAATATTTTAAAATTCTTTAATTGCAATAGGTGCCACTTCTGTTAAGTTCAGGTACCTCTGACTGTATTTTCTTTTATGTAAGTCAAATGGACACCTCGATAACTGATTGTCTAAAAGCATTAAAAACAATATATACAAGTATATTTAGACGTCATAATAAACCTATTAAAGTTGGTGTTTTAATTAAATTTCAAACATAGACATATTTCGGCATACTCCTCTGAAAAAGCATCAAATTCAGCTTTATTTATACTTGTTGTCAAATACATCGCAGTTTCACACTTTAACTCTTAATTTGTGCTGTATGATCAAGCAGTAATGAATGACTACGTAATCGTGCAACTGCGGATCAAAGTGAGCTTGCGCCGGGTTTATACAGTATGTTACCGTTCGTTTACAGTGATGTCGATTGATTTTGAAAGTCATGGGAAGTGAAGATGTATATATTTTCAACAAAATTTACAATAATTTACATTCTTGTTTTTACCCGAATATTTACCAGACACGCATAAACACATCCTCAAATAAGAGGTGAACTCATCGCATGCATTTGTAAAAACAGCTGTATCACATATTTCATTCGCCTCCCGATGTAGAAAATTACAATTTATGTGCCACTTGTAAGCACCTTATGAGTATAATATGGATCTTTGCAGAACCCATTCTGTTTAATGATGACATCTACATTTTACGTTCCTACAATAACTCTTTAACATTTCATTGAGTTATTGGGAAATAATTGATTTGAAAGAGTTTTAGAGACAGTTGCTTATACATACATACCTACCTATCTAATAAATATGTAGGTATTTCCTTCAATAACAGTCGTTACGGCCAAATAATAAACAATCAGCCCAAAATAACGCAAAGTAAACAGCCTATCTATAAGGATACAATTTTATTTATAGGCAAACAAATTGAACGAAACATTTATAAGACACCGTTTCCCTATTCGCTAGAATGGTTTTGTTTACCGACATCGTCACTGTCGTAATGATCTACCCACAACTGAACGGATGTTGATCGCTTTTCATGCCCTAGAGACATATGAAAGTGTCAGCAGTAGGAGGTCAATATAAAAGCAAATATACTTACGTCGAACCCCGTCGAATCCGGGAAGTAAGCCAAACATTAATCGTGCGAATGAGTTCCGAAACACATAATATGCCACAAGTGAATCAATCATTGAGTGCTCTATTATTTCAGAATGACTTGTATTATGATATCATCACAATGTTATATTAATGAGATTCAAAATTCTAGTGGTCGTGCAATTGATATTTCAATACACATCTTTAAGATATAGAGTTGCGTGCCCGGTACCTATATGTGACAATAATCTTGCCCCATACTATATTCGGGTCTTATACGCCACTGCATCTAGTTACCTCTTCAGGAAACATGATTAGTCATTATAGTATTAATTTTAATCACCTTAACTTGTCACAAACCAGAACAAAACATTTTGTCGCTAGCTAGCCTTAAAACTGAAATTTAAAAGAGCAAACAAAAATCAGATAATATCGCCGCAGACGAACACCAACTACTACTACCAGATAGAAACATTATTATGATTTATCTGTACTTTCTGAAACGCGAAATATGCACTGTCGCTAGCAGACGGCTAAAAACAAAAAAAACAGTACAATTTAAACCTTATCACTCAAAGCCAAGGTTTAAATTAAAACGTTATTTTTGTAGAATGGAACATTGTTGATTGCGCATGCATACCTAGCCCGCATGTTCTGAGGAGACAATCGCGAATACCTAGCTCCATATTGCAGGGTTTGGCGAGAATAAAGGTGTAATATATATAACGCAGTATTAATATAAAAATATTTATCATCAACTTTATTTACAATATTACTTCCACTTATAACAAGATTGTAATGTTATAAGGTATGTATGTAATACACAATGAATTCTTACACATTACAGATTACTTCTGCAGTCCGTTACAAAACAATGGTTCTTAATATTAGATGTTTAGCGGCCAACCAAGTATCATTAACATTCCTGAAATTTTATTATGCAAATAGGGCAGAAAAAATTATTTCTTGCATAATGATGATGAAATTACAAACATGATGTAGGTATTTTACAAAACACAAGTTTTGCTGGCCTATTATGGAACTCTGTTTTAATGGCAAGAAATTATTTAAATATATTTCTTTAATATTATTGAAATTTGTTTGCAAACCTGTTTCACATGTCGCGTATTTCTATGGACGAAATTAGAGGATAGAAATACACGAAATGATTGAAACAGAGTTACGTAATAGGCCTGCTGTTAAGGTAGAATGAAACACCTACCAGTGTATAAGCTTTAAGTCATCTGTAGGTAGTCCAATAAAACATTTATTTTGCTGATGTAAGTACCTTATTAATTACTTAAAATGTTTCGGTAAATAATACCTATGTGCTTACCTATTATGACAACAATGAATTTAGATTTTTTGTAGTTAGTACCTGTACTGAACAAATCGTTTGAATCGTATCTATATACCACACACCTACATAAACATAAAACGATATTATTGGAAACAAACATCAGTAGCTAAGCGTAATAAAGTTGGTAATGCAATATTCCAAACTTTTAATGGCCTGTTTTCTCACATACTCCACAAAGAACGTATCTAATATCTTAGCGCCTCGATTCATAATGTTTACGACATGAATATCGACAAGTTAAAAATCCAATTTTCTCGGAGTAATCGCCTTTCGTTCTCCAACACGACAGGTGTACGTTGAGCATTGATTTTATATTACAAGATTTGAAGTTTCCATCTTGCGATTATGTGTAGAATATGCTTAGAAGATGAAATATGCTGTCTGTTACATTACGCAAAGCGCAGCGAGTGATCGTCGATCGAGCGATAGACATATGAAACTATTGATGAATAAATAAATACAAACTCATGTTTGTTTCATTTATTCCGTTAATGTTTATAACGATTATTATTATATAATATATTATTCGAATATATTTATGTTTAGAAATATATTCGAATTCCTACCTATATAGGTACTACAACTACACAGAATTAGATGTTTTGTTTTTATCAAACCATTTAAGAAATCTTAAATTATGTAGTACGATTAAGTATATGATACTTATACACCAACATATATTTTTAATTTTATACAATGTATCTACTTCCTAATACATTTCACTAATACGTCTCTTTTATAAAAATTTACAGATTTGGTGATGAGATTAGAAAAACCGTGTGTACCTAGATATTAATAAAAACCGACCAATTTTGTATCGGATCAAGCAAAATGTACGGTCCCGTAGCCATATGCCAAAACACTAGGAACTTTAAAGGACAGCGGAAAGTCATTTCAGTAAAACTTCGCTATTGAAAATTGAAAGACTGAAACAATAACAAACTTTGAGCTGAAATTGAGAAAAGTTCGGCTCGTTTGATCTGAAAATAGTCAAGAACCACTCTTTGCAGTGTGATAAAACCGTTCAGTTATTATCTTTCTTTCCAAAATGTCTAATGTAATGACCTGCGTTCCCGTCCTCGACCTACGCCACCGAGGTTTTAGCTGTTTGATTGAACTTCGTTATCAGCGAGGAAATGCGGTCAGTCTCCTGAAAAATTATCGACGACGATAGGGAGGGATTTTTATAACTGTATATACTATAACTTACTATAGGTAAATAGATAATTAACCAATAAAGAGAGAGTTGCTTTGTCAACTATCAAATATTTTTACAAATATCAGCAACATATACCCTGACGATATCTTGTAATCTCGTAGCAATAGGACCTTACTTAATATCATATTTCCCTTTTGATCTAGTTTAACAATGTATTGGTCAAAAGGTTCGCAACTTGCCTTCAACTCAAACAGTAAGCGGAAGCCTTATTAATTCATTCCGGTACACAGAGATAAAAGCCAAATCTCTCCTTGGGAAATTTACATTGAAGCACATAGCTGGAGTATTAATATTTGAGTAATTTTCATTATTGCGATTCAATAACAATTAAAGTCATAAAAGTCATGAAACACCTCGTATAAAAGCGGATCTACAAATCAGGTTTTTAATATATTTCGTCATGCGTCGCTGAAAAGATTTTTAATATCACGACTGTATTAAAAACCAGTTGCGTAGAATCTACAGAATTTGTACTAACTTTGTAAAATTCATGAATATGTTCCAATTCGCTTGGGTTTCACGATTGCAGTAACCATGTGTAAGATACAGCGCCGACGTGGACCAAAGCTCGCGGGGACCAAATATTGGAGATAATACAAGAAAAAAGCTTGTTTACTCGCGCCTTGTAGGCGATCCTATAAATAATATATACACATCGCGTATTTTTTCAATATACAAGAAGACCCCGCTGCTGCTATTACGTCGATATTGTTATAGACTCAAGATTTGTATGCCACAGTATTCAGTGACTGTTTTATACTCAATTCCCTCTATACAACCATGTAATGTAATATACTGTATACCTATATATCATAATATATTAAGGGTATAAACTTCCCGGTTCTCTCTCGGTTTCATTATAGTTTCACGAGCGCATAGTACGTGACCAGAAAACACGAAGGAATCATTAATTATACAACGTTCCCAGTAATCCTTTTAAGTTATAGATTCTTCGTAATTAATGTGCCAAGATATTCTTGGAAATACTATCGTAAAATATTTTCTATAAATATTAAACGATATACAATCAAGGAAGTTCGACGAATCCCGACATCTGGCTTCCAATTCAATAAATGTAAATAAGAAGAGAAACTGAATTTCAGAAATAAAGCAAAACGTTTCAATTAAAATATCTATATATTAAAA
The DNA here is from genome assembly GCA_905404115.1 of Pheosia gnoma. Lineage (NCBI taxonomy): Eukaryota > Metazoa > Arthropoda > Insecta > Lepidoptera > Notodontidae > Pheosia > Pheosia gnoma. Next base: position 6,604,168 of record FR989897.1, on the reverse strand, counting down.
TATATATATTAAATTATCTGCTTAAGCTTCGCGTGGAAAGAAACGCATATTTCTCACACAGAAATAATATTATCGCCCACAATTTTATGAAACATGTACATTTCAATTGGTAAAGTCACAGTCAACTTCTAAGAAGATAAATTAATAATAGCTATTGTATATTAAATTACAGAGTAGTTTGCTTCAATTTATTACCGATAAAGCTATCAATCTAATCTAGATTTATCTACACTCAACGTTTTGTACCCGCGTAGGTACGTATGCCATGTAATGTTTTAGTATCGGTAAATCAAAGTCACTTTCACTCTATAACTCTGTAATTAAAATAGTTTAAGCTCTGCGAATAGTTTGTACTTAACTATCTTCCTTATGTAGACAGATGAGACTTATCTACTTTTTTATAAAATATATTGTATTACTATATTCTGTTGGGTATGTAGGTACCTACACAAAAGGAGCCAAAGTGAAATAGGAATGATTTTATAAACGCTTATACACGTTCAGTTTTATTGATGGCGGTACATATAAATAACTATTTGGAAACATTTACTGAAATAAGTTTTAGGTATGATCATACTAATTCATATCATAATTAACGTTTTAATTTTTATGCTAAGTCTAATTGACTAATTATAATGATCCCTCAAACGTGAGGTCATAGATCACTGACCATTGACATTTACAATATATACATACTAACAAATCGTTGTAGATCAATGCTACACATACATACATCCAACCCACATTATAACAACTTCTCAACGATTTAACTTTGAAACAAATCCCTTGAGAGCAAGAAACCTGATTACTATTGATTGCTACTTACCTAAATCAAAAACTTTAAATTACTTAGTATGTCGATGCTCCTCGAATGCGTCTTCGGATCTCCACAGATGTGTGAAACAAATTTTATTAGTACGAATTTTATCAAAAAAAAAACAATTCAGTTTGTACTTTGTCACAATATGCTAGCTAACATGGCACAATAAGTATTAAGTATCCGTACATGTAGTTTAACATAGTTGTACAATATTTTTATAATAATTATTTTCTTCACAATACCAGTATTTACATAAAAACGTAATTACTAAAATAATAAAAATCGAAACGTAAACATTTATATTTTTAAACAATATGTACACTTTTGCTCATTGTTCCGGAGAGTACACAAAACGTACTTACTTAGGGCTAGAGCACTCACTGATAAAAATAAAATAATTCGAATATACGTAGGTAAGGTACAACAGTCTATCTTGGAAACCTGAACATATAAGTAATTGATACCTTCTGAATAATTTAGATGTTCGTGACCAAGGATGCTGGGGCGCGGGACCGCTACGCCTTTGTGTTAGGCGCGTCCTGGGGCGGACCAAGGGGCAGCAGCTTCCGCGCCAGCCGGGTGAAGGTGCACCGGAACTGCCGACTCATGCTGCAGTACAGCACGAAGTTCACCGCTGACCCAACGAGAGCCATCAAATCCATCACCTCGCCTGCAACAATATGAAAAAAAAAATTAAGTTGTAAGGTTTCATTTGAATGTATAAATGCTACAAACTGCTACCACAAAATCACCGCTATGAACTTAATATCGATATAAAGTTCAGCAGCACTGTCTGCTTAGCTCCTAAAATGTAGGGTTTATTTAGTTTCAGTTACACACGCAGTATTGGCTAAGTTTCGTTTTAGGAGTTCCCAGAAAGCCACTTCTCGTTATAGAATAGTCTTTCACCACCCCCTGCTTCTACAGAGAACCCATTTTTAAATTAAATATTTTTTTTGAGTAGACTATAAATAATTCTCATCCCCGGCTTTTAAAATTAGGAATTTTATAGAAAGTTATACTTAAGACATTTTATTTGGTGCTTCTCAATTCTTTCACCGCCGAACTACATTAATAGGGACTTACCTACTCTCTGAATTATTTTTCATGCTCCGATCATAGGTTCAATAACATATCTACGGCCATTAAATATTTTACCCTAAACAAACAAATAACGTTATTCTAAAACGAAAACAATCAATTCATATGTGTGTTTTATCAAACAAAAACATTGGCTATTATGATTCTGTGAGTTACGGTTAAATGTGTTTTATTTTATAAATACACTAGCTGTCCCGGCTAACTTTGCACCGCCTCAGAAACAAATGTATGAGAAAATGAATTATCTTTATAATTATTTGTTTACTAAATGGGAAAAATTTAGTAGTAGAATACTTAGTAGTAGAATAGAATTACTATTAGTATATTTAATAGTAATTCTTCTATCATAAGCATCGGCCCAACCGTTCTTGCGAATATAAATGGTGTATCTAACACGACTTTTTTATATATATATAGATATAATAAGAACATGTTTAGGAATGAGATGTTCTGAGATGAATATTAGGGCAGCATTGTTATTAATAGATAATACTAAAGAGGTTGTGTTAGTGGTGGGCATCATATTTGCTCACACTAGTTAGCCTTCGTGTTCTTGCAGAGAACCATGCTCCACATTATTTTTTCATTTAGCTGAAGCACAATATTTTACTTAGCGTAACAATAACGATTGTCTTCTGTCCCGCTCAGTCCAAAATAATACTAATAATAAGTATAACACTTGGTAGAATCACCTCGAGCCTGACTGAATAGAAATAGGCCATTAGAGGAATAGAAAAAGTATGACAGTGACAGCATGCTTTCTCGATGACGTTACAATTACGATAAGAGTTCCTGCTTACTCTACTAATCGTGTGCCTAGTACGATTTTTCAGTAACAATATGTATTGACGAAATGAACACTGCACTGGCCAAGCGATAAGGAAACACGGATCTTGAACTCATTAGATTTATTTAAGCCCATTAGGCGGATGGAGTCGAGACTTTTTATAGATTATTAATATTTTTATAGCGCCGACTACTTGTACGACATGAAGGTGGGTAGTATGGGATTAAGTGTTCTATTATTTCTGACAAAATAGTAGACCATCAAATTGCCTGATATATGCGAAAGGCCCGTCATTGGGGACATCCAACTGCAATTAATTATGGAAAAATGGAATGGAATTAATTATGGAACTCCTTTAGCACACACTGGCTGCGCGTACAATTAGGAAAAAGGTCCACACTTAGCGTAAGTTTTAACGCAATAACCTGCACGCAAATGTCACTCTTATTTTATAAATAGAAGTGTCAGTTACTTCGCTGAAACACGCTTTTAACACCATTCCAATTTAGTAAATTAATAACACACGTAATTAATTAACGCACACGTTAGGCCCGTTGCTATTTAATTAGGAGTTATCACGGAGCACGCCATTTCTACAAAACTAGAGATTAATATTAATTCCAATAAGTTTAGATGTTATTAACAACGTCAGTCAAGATATTTAACGAATCAGTGGTCCGAACACACTGATGATAGTTGCGATCATTTTACTCAAAACAATGCTCATATACCAAACTACAGAGTACCTAAACCAATGCCAATGACTTTAAATCATTGCAAGAATAGTTTCCAATGACTAAACAAACTCGTGGGTCCCTTAATTGGAGTATCTTTTTGACCCGCTTAATGAGTGGCCCCAACATTAAAACCAGGCTTAATGACATTCCCGAAATGGGGAGCTGTAGTTTTACTCTATTATCCACTTACTCGGGCCCAAAAGCAATTATAACTGAAACCCTGGATTACTTTCTTACACTGCAAACATACCGTGGAACTATATGATTCTATTTAAGCTATATTTAAAGCGTCTACTTTCACCAAACTTAATAAGGTCTTAATTCAACAGGTTAATATATTTAGTAGCTCAAAAAAGTACCTACGTTTCGTAGAAGAATAAAAAGTTAGATGTAAATATATATACCTATATAAAACGTTATGTTATGCTTCCTACAACTAAATAGTAATAGTTATCCAATATTATGTATTGATAATACGTATGAGTAATCTTTTACAGGACTCTATAAATTAAGTTTAGGTACACTTGAATTTGGGATTCTAAACCGAGAAAAAGTGTTATCTATTATGCATATATGTAGCAATTGCTTTCGAAACAGAACAATATAAAATAGATTGAGGCTGCATTATCAAAATCCACAGCCTATTTTTGCTAAATCTTTCAGGTATTAGCTTTGGACACGAAAGAAATAAGCACGTAAACAAACTCACCGAAGGCGTAGTAGCATATCTGGAAAAGATGAGGTGCTATGGCAGTGAGTAGACCGAAAAGTGCTTGAGGCAGCTCTGTGGCCAGGAAGAGGCCCAGGAGAGCCACCAGCATGCGCGTGGTGCGGTCGGTGCGGCCCCCGCCGCCTCCTCGCTTCCCCCCTCCGACATCCTCGTTCAGCCGAGCTTTCTCACCCTGCGCACATAATAACACCATAAAAGAGTACTTAATAGAGCCAGAATAAAGATTACCTATAACCCATTCCAGAAAAATATAGCGACGTTTTCTTTTCATATTTCTCATGACAGAAGTAAACTGATATAATAACCACACATAGCATATAGCTTGATGTAACTATTTACGTTAAACTTTTGTTCATTCGCTGAGATGGATGCTAAACAAAATGTATGCAAGACATGCAATGCTTTAAAATATGAAAAGGTAATATATAATAGAGAGTAAGTATACCTAGGTACAAGCTACATATATCTAGTCTCTAGTCTGTATACTAGTAATTGATATTGTATAATTAACACTGCTGCGACTCTGTATCAAATCAGAAACTAACTCGTGATTAAATGATATTAATTATGTCTGAGAGAAAATATGAATTAAACCTCGTTTGTGGAAATCGTTGACTTGTTCAACAGTTTCTGTCTCCTTCGATCGCTCGACTTCATTTTCAAAATCAATAACACACTTAATATCGATAGCACTACACACGGTATGAGTTTCAAAAATACACTGTAAATCCAAAATATGGCCGTCAGCAGCTCATTGTTTGCTGTCATCATTATCGCGTACTCTTGTTCACGACTCGCTGAAACATTCACCGCGTCCGTCACATTTAAAGTATCGTTTTGCAGTCCAGCACTGGCGGTTGGGGGAATCTCTCGAATCTTCATAGCAAAGAATATTGGAAAACATAGTATCGGACACGCGGCATACGCCACAGTGATAGCAATATTAGTGTTCCTCTTGTTACACAACGTCCTATTTTTTTGTGGGAACTTTATCGCGATATATCTCCATACGGCGAGCGTGATTGTCAGCCAAATTGATATCGTGTGGAAGGTCTGGCTGAATATAGAATGAAAGTACACGAATACGGCCCACGCGTATGAATTTCGGTTGAGTTCCGAGCATATGTTAGTGTAAATGTGTAGAGCCAGGGGTATGTATTCGATCATGACGAGAAGGTCGGCGACGGCGAGCGCGGTGAGGATCGAGTTGGTGGAGGAGGCCATCTCCTTGCGACTGAGCACGGCGATGTTGACGGAGTTGGCGGCGCAGCCCAGCAGGCTGATGAGTAGCGCGATGTACCCGTGCACGCGGATGTACACGCGCTGGAAGTCTTGCCCGCCCGGCACGCAGTACGACACGCTGTCTCCCTCCGCAGCAGACATCTTTAATTCATGGACGTCTCATTTCCAACTCTTCACTCAGTGTCTATGTATCGCATGCATCATCTGTGAAAAGAACGTTTAGTAAAATTTTTGTGCAAGGAAAAAAATCGGTTCTACGTCGGTATATGGTCAATAAACCGACATACATAGTTTATTGCTAGTGCAATTAGCGCAAGCGCAAAATTTCAGTGTGCGGGTTTGCGCGTCTGTCGCTGGTATCAGAAGTAAGTACAGGATTATGATGGTTTGTATTTTATCCAAATACCTACTGTGGTTTATGTATGTTCGCGGCTGCAGCGGCCTAGTAGGTAATGGAATAAACATAAATAATAGAGGCTTGAGCGTCCCCCGGGCTCGGCATCAACTCCTACTATCTGGGAGGTCTGGAGCACTTCATATTTTTTCGGGATAAGTGAATGACTAAACATTCTCAGCAGACCTCATAAATTTCATTTGCATCAAAAAGTATACGTTCTAGAGAACATTTAATAAAATACAAGGCCAGCATTATTTAGATCATCGTCCTAGGATGATATTACAATTTGAAAGCTCTTTTCGTGATTTCATATTTAAACATGAAATGAAACATTTCAGCAAATAGATATTCTAAATAACAAAGAAGTCGCAACTCTAAAATAATTTTATATTTCACTTTAAATAAATGATATACTGCTGACTTTTTCAGAACGGTTTGAATCTTTTAAAACATTTTTAACTCGGCAACATTTTAATATTCTCTCAACACTAACAGCCTAGTAACGGTATGATTCTTGACGATAAAACCGGACAAGGCTGCTTCTCCACCGGCTTAACCGCGGCGTTTAGCCCTAAACAGTTCCAACCATATTAAAAATGCAACAAGCAGCTAAGTACCACTCTGAAAGTCTTATTGATACCAAAATATATATGTAAGCAAACGACACATGTTATAATTTTGCTTTTATCTTAAGATTATCTCCATCTATCTAGTTTATCGGATAGGTTAATTTGCTGTCTGATTAATATGTATCAATCCTCCCATTGGTGGGCAAAGGTCTACTTCTTTCCTTATTTATCCAATAATATCTCAGTGAGTTTTACATTTGCGTATATTATACGAAACATGGCATATGTCAACATACACTTACGGTATTGTTAGTTCGGCCACGACTACACGTTCGACCTCACAAAAATTACTATTCAAAACGTCCTCCCGGGACGAAACATCGCGCATAAAGAGCTGCTGGAAACGGTGTGTAGACGCCATCAAAAAACTACTTCCATTTTAACTTTGTTTACGCCATGCGGATTTTTTCTTGGTACATTTAAAGTTCACTACTCCTGCCTTTGTAAAATAAAAAACAGAAACAGTCAATGTAACCCTGTTTTGGCAAAAAAATCTACAGACAACTCCGCAATTTAGAAAAAGATAATTAGCTCATTAGATGTTTTAAATCCCATTAGAGAGAAACGTGATAAAATGACTTTCGTTTCAAAACAAACCCTCAATTTATAAAAAAAGGTCTTCCCGGGGTATAATATAATGTAATACCTACAGGTCTGGTCTGGAAAAGCTAGCTCACGCTCGAGCTTAGATTAAGTTTTGAGGATGACAAGGAAGCAGTTACAGCAGTTAAGAAAACAACTATACTTATCTTTAATTTTATCTCTATATCTCGCAAGAAAACCAATAAAAAGGAAATAAATGATCATCCTTGAACCTATGAAATGCATAGAGATGAAACCAAATCCCTATAAACGAGGCCTTAATGGCCCTTTATCAGATTAATCTTACGAGTGGCGGTTCTGCACTCACTTTCTATTCTCAAAGCGACTTTTGAATATCAATAATTTCTGGATACAAGTTTGCACCTACAGGTTTTTAGCATTCTACAGATTCATGACAAATAATACGAAAATTAAATCACAATTGAAAAACAACAATATATTTTTTCCTAAAAATAGTAAATCATAGTCACCCTCTATCATTGAACCCACTAGCACATTTCTATGTATAGTTACCTAACTGGATATATTCAATTAAACTTGTAGATAAACCAATACAAAGGCGCTAAACCCTAAACGCACCTTCATTTGTTTTTAGGGTTACGTACCACGAAAGAAAAAAAAGGAACCCATATAGCATCACTTTCGTGTGTCAGTCCGTCTGTGAAACAAAACTCTTTTTCTCAGGATCAGGTAGAGTTATAAAATTTACATTAATATATGTATACTGCTCACACACCCTTATACTTTTCAAAGAAAATATTAAAAAGTAGGATCCTTCGACCCACGTAGAACACTAGTGACAATATATCTGACATTCGCGATCACCATTAACTTTTGTCACCACATAAACCAAGATAGTGCGATCAAAATGGATCTAACGACTAAAGTAAAGGTAAGGTAATGAAACAACCACCCACACCGCCCGTGATAAATTAAGGGCGAATAAAAATTGAATCACATATCCCTATGTTTGCTTTGGCCTTTTCGCGATATTCTTGGGTAAAGGCAAAACAACAAGAGCAGATTTGGCTTTTCCTAATTGTCTTCAGGCTGAAAAGCAGCGTCGGTGGACCGTGCATATCTAAATTAATGAATTCAGACGACACAAAAGCAAGTGGATGTGTATTTTATCCTCTCTATTGCCGCAATGGATATGGACAAACATTCTTTGTTACCTACATGTCCGTGTACCTGTATGTCCGTTCCGTTGAAAATCCATAAATTCATAATATGTTTCATATACCTACTGTATTAGTGAAGATAACAATATATAACTAGACTATATCTCACGGTATATCAGTGTTCAATATTTGAAGAGGTCTATTAGTGTAATTGGTAGGTTGAAATTTGAAATTTAAATAAAAAAAATAACCTTATCTGACTTTCAGATAAATATTTATATAAGCTTTAGCTAAGCATATTATCACCTTGAAAGGCTTCTGTTTAATTTTATTATTAATCGAGAATAAGTTAAATTCATAATTTTAGGGTCCTAATGTTATTGTAGTCCAATCATCACAACCAACTAATTAAATTAAAAATTCTTACCAACATAAAAATAGTTACGACTGTCTTATCCGCATACCGTCGTAAAAAGTGTATGGCGCGAAGTCTGAACCGCGCCATACACAACCTTTTATGGTGTTTTTTGCACAAACGTTGTAAGTAGTTATAACAAAATTTAAGGGACAGTATTAAGATAAATATTTTATAACAACATATTTTTTAATAAACACAAGCATGCCTTTATTTTTCACTGCCTCTCCGGCAGCAGATCTCTTTTGTGTACACACATACTATAAAAAAATATTGAATAGAAGTAGGTACATTTTGTAATATAATGGGATAATAATTAGGAGCATCGTAGAACGTGTTGACATGACGTGAAGGCATTCTCAATTCACATAAAGTTTCGTATCCGAGTGAATTGGTTTTACCATATAGGTAATCTAGAAAGTCATTATAATTCATAACATCTCACAAAAATAAGACTCATGAACAAGATTAGTTGCCCAGTTTCCAGCCTTGTTCCGCGATCCATATTTATTTTACAAGATAATGGAAGGAAACGGACGGAATTTCCTTATCTCGAGTTGGTATACTTATTGTGTCCACTATGTCGTACTTAATATAGGTATAATGAATTTCTGTTATTATTTTTAAGTCTGATGAAGGCTTCTTGAAATTGATGCAGCAAGTATTAAAATAAACACATTTACATTTAGACATTTATCCACCTAATGGTTGATAAGTGTTTAAATGTAAATGTGGCAAAGAAAAAATGAGATTGGGCTATAAAGCTCTATTTTTTTCGGTAAAAGAAATTATTACTATAAAGAAATTGGTAATTTTCTTTAACTGAAAGTCTGTAGTCACTCAATGCGGATATTTCCATGAGTAGTCACTTGTCGTGTGTATAATGTCACGAGTAGGCCGATAGAGGCTAAAGTTTAATTAATCCAAATTTCACCCTTGCCTGTAATCGTGGGCTTAATCTGTCGAAAGCCATTCTATGGAAAATTAATTTGAATAACAATTAACAACAACAACTGAAGTAATATCTACCCTGAAAGAGCCAAGATATATATATACCTGCAGTTGCCCGCCTAATAAATTATTTACTGCTTATAAAACATATAAGTAGGCATCAACACAAAATACGTGTTTATATCAACTAGTCAGTATTATTGTTTCCAACATTAAATAGTTAAAATTAATTCAAAATTATATACACCACCTAGGTATTCCCCATTCCACAATTAGCTTGTGGAACGAGATTACTTTTCCTACTCGACATTATCTGGAAACCAGCATTGTTTAATTCTTGTACAACTCGTTACCGCTACAAGCATCTGTAGCAGTTAGGGGTGTTAACATAGTGGTCAAGGACTAACACGTTAAACACGAACAACTAGTACACCTAAAAATATTTAAACAACAGAACTCTATTTAGTTAGTATTTCGAGTTCACCTTATGTTTGTGTTCATGATTCACAATCTGATTCTATCAAACGACCACAAGAACAATTTTTGTAAAGTTTACAAACAAGGTGTAGCCATGTAGCTATAGGTACCTAGATACCTTGCTATAAATGGTAGCTACACTAGGTAGTTTGAGAAATCTACTCAGCTAATGGATTTATCAATATTAGCAATAACCCACACCATTATGGCATGCCCTTTGAGGCCTTTAAATAATTCATACCGTGTAACGGACACGTCGACAACTTAGTACCTACCTAGGTAGTCTGGCTGTTCAGATTCAAAGTAATGTTAAAAATTAGTATTTTTAAACTCTTATTGTTGGGCACCGGCTTCCATTGATGAGCTGCAGACTATTTGCAGAACACTCAAGGACACAGCATGGGCGCAATGGGAGGAGGTTACTTGGGTGTGCACCCCCCCCCCCCCCTGCCATAAAGGAAAATGGACTGAAATAAAAAGAACTAGTATTGTTTTTATTATTAAAGTCACTGTGTTAATAAACACTTAAGGCGTCTAGGTTATTGTCCAAAATTGTTGAGCACCTCAATTACTTCAGTGTCCTCCTTCACCCTTTTCCTATGGGAATAATCCTGCCGGCACCCATGGGGAACAATATTTGCCCGCACAAAATATATTTGTGTGCAATAAACCTGCGAGCAATATCATCACTTGTGTAATACGCGTAATAATCAACGTAATGATCATGTAATCATACAAGAAATCTTGTTAACTTGCCGCTAATTGGCGCTATTTCGCCATGATAATATTGTAGCGCCAAGCCGATTAGTACCTCATTATATATTAATTTTGCTAACATTATCTATTCGTTATTAATATTATACCAGATTTAGTCTATCTGAACGTCTATTAAATTTTAAATTTGTCTTTAACTTGAGGTAACAAAGTAATGCTAGGTAGGTATTTAAAGGACAATTAATTAGTGTGTAATAAATTAAGACCGTAACGAAAAAGATTTCTGCCGTCGGCATAATGTGGATATAATGACTGGCGGTCGACTGTCAGGCTGGATATGTAACAATGTAATAAGGACTATGTAGGTGCTGGTTTATTTTATCTCCTATAGCAGCCTTTCCCAAAGTGGGCGATAACGCCCCTTTGTGGGCGCTACAGGGCTAAGGGGGGAGGTAAGAGACCAAGAAAAAAATGGGGGCGTTGTGTAGAGGCTTACAATAATTAATTTAATTTGAAGTTATAGGGGTTTTTAAGTAGGTGAAAAAATGGGGGCGCTACAAATAATTCATTCTCAAAGTGGGCAGTAGACAAAATAAATTTGGGAACCCCTGTCCTATAGCAAGAGACATCACCAATATTGCGCATTATTTTATTAAGGAAAGAGTAACAACGACAAAAGGTGACACGTTTACAACAAATATGTTATTTTTGTTTGGTGCCGTTGAGGAAAACGTGTACATTTTAAGCACATATAATCGTATGCAGGGAGGGGCGGGGGGAGCGTGCTCAACCGCCCGCCCCTTCTAACTTAGGGAACCCAACGTTTTGTACTTAGGTACTCACTAATATCTCAGGTCTGGAACTCAACCCCCCCCTGCCTCGTCCCGAAGTGAATTCCTGGCTACGGCCTTGCATATAAACTCTTAATGTTTTCCACGGGTTACAAAGATATATAACGGAATAGACAGAAATCCGTTTCTCATTGAATCTGTTCTAATGTTCTACGGACGCCCGCCACGCTTGATTGATCAATCGATCTTCGTTGTGGAGAAACTGTGGCTGTGGGAGTTTGTAACCTGAACTTTAATTAAAGTGTGCTTCACTTTAGAAACTTTATTGGGAACACACTTGTTTATTTCTAGTCAAGTACATTCGTAGTATAATGTGAAATTTGTAGGGTTGAGACACAGTATTATTGTAAAAGTTATTTAACCTACCACCGTACAATATATTTACTTTTGTATGAAATATTTCAGAATTCCCATACATAGCTTGAGCTTTTTAATTTAGGTACATAAACTAGCAAAGCATAGATTTAAACTATTTTATTTACGCAAGTAACCATGAAATGGGGGAATGCCCCGCGGTGATTGCCGTTTAAGTACTTACCCCTTTACTTGTCTAGAATATAATTTTAAACGACTTTGGCCTTTAGGCACAAACATAATGTGCAGAGTAGGGGTGATGAGGGTAACTACTACCACGATGTTCTATTTTATTGTAACGAAATGAACTAAACACTATCTATACTAATATTATAAATGTGAAAGTTTGGATGGATAGATGGATGGATGGATGTTTGTTACTCTTTCACGCCAGAACGGCTGAACGGATCTGGATGAAATTTGCCACAATGTTAGATTATAGTCTGGAATAGCACATAGGCTACTTTTTATCCCGGTAAAATGTATGGTGCCCGTGGGATAGATTTGTTTAAATTTTTCATAGAATACCAATAAATTCATTTTCTAATACATTTGATTCTGAGGGAGGAGGCGGTACGAAGTTCGCCAGGACAGCTAGTACTAAATATATTTGAAACTATACAGAAATTATAATTAATAATTAGAAAATTTACTAGGTTTATTTGAGTCATCTCTACAAACTAACATAAACTGAGCTCAGAAAAATAGTAGTGCAACAAGTCGCTTAAGGTTTTAATAACATTGAAATCTGCAGAACTTTACCTTACATAAGTAACTACCTACTTATTAGGTAAGATATTATATACAATTTCCGGTAAAAGTGAGGTCTCAATATTAGCAAATATTTTTTCCTTTACAGAAAATAGATATTATCTTGCGTGTATCGTGAGTCGTGAAGTATCAGTATCACAGTATACAACGACAATATTTATGGATTTCTCTTCTCGATACTATTATTAGATAGAGATAACTACTGTTGCTACCTGCATTAGATTTATTGAGATCTTGTAAATTTGCATTCTGTAAATGCACGAGCTATGCATACAAATTGGTCAAATAATGAATTGCTATGACCTTGTTGGGATGGGCTAATTGTTAAGCACGTCATTGCTATAAGTATAAACTCGATATACCTACTACAAGTCACTTTTGTAATCTCTCTTGAGTGAAAAAGGGGGTGTACGAAACTTTTACAATACTTTTACTCTACATTTTTGATGTTTGATTTCCACACTATTGATTGAGTTGTCTAGCAAAGATTGTTATCTGCCATGACGCTCACTGTCCTAGTTTTACAAAGCTCACGTGTTAACAACCCTTCTTGAGTCAAATTTTGTCCTTTACATATAAGTAGAGTTAAGTGTTAGATATGTCTATTGATGGAACTATAATTAGTAGACTACCTACAATGGTGCTGGTTGTTCGTGTGTGGACTCAAAGCGTTAATATTTTAACGAGAGAGTTGAGACGTGTCTCAACCAATCAACAGTCCTAATTCTCGTAATCCTTAAATATGAACTCTAAAGCCGGCTCTACATTCACGCGTCGAGCATAGTACCTATACTTTAATATCACTCTTAAACTAGGTCCAGTTGAATGATATGCAATCTTATAAATGTGACCCGAAGTTTTGTTCTTGTATTATCTCAAGACGTCAGAGCCTCGCAGTTTTTGCTATAAAATTACGCGAAACTCTTGTAACTCCATCTTGGACAAATTTCCACATAAACAGCACTGCAGTTATTACCATTTACAAACTAACCAATTCATATGAATGGCGATGCGATGTAAAACGATCGGGTAAACTGCGCGACTTTCATTTTAATTCGCGTTGCCAAATGACTTTTTAAGAATTAAATAAGCAGTTCACTGGCCGATCCTTTGCCTTGGTATTTGGGATATAGCCAGAAATACAGTCCATCAATCGCGCTGGACTCTTCTCATCACTCAATGCGCAAGGACGAAACTTTTCTTCGTATTTGCATGGACGAGTAAAAAAGTTACGCCACAAATAGACCGCCATTCCCGAAGTAACTATGATTTATACAATCATAATTTATGTAAATAAATACACATGTGTAGATATACTCACGCTGCCAGCGGCGACTGATCTGCTCTATTCCCTCTTGAGAATATGGTTTTTATTTTATATTTGCGTATCATCATAAATCCTAAATTCACCATATTTTATATAACTTCGTAAAGTAAGTCGACGTGTTTTTTTTAAGTAGATATAATACATTAGTGTAGTGGTAATGGCGTTCTCCAAACGCTTGGCCGTGAAACAAGGAGTCCAGGTTCAAGCACCGTTTAGCAAACCACCACGTCTGTCGAAAGCCTCATGATGTTCACCAATAACCAGGAAACGTGGCGAAATATAGCTCAAATCCCCCTGACACTAAGGGAGTGTGCTAGGTATAATGGCTTTAACAATTCTACTTATAACATTGGGACCAAATACCATCGGGGAAATGTGAGTATACTACAGTGCTCTGCCTACCCCTTTGGGGATTATAAGCGCGACAGTGTGTTAGTCATAAATTTAATTGGATATAAATTAAGAACGCGCCCCATACATCATCACCTACATACTAACAAGCCATTTTACATCTATTAATTATGAATTCACAACAGATAATACCTCAACATAAGATCTACTTAGCTATTCGTGTCTTAAAGAAACAATTTCATGAAAATATCCCTGATAATGAAATTCTTGTTACAGTAATGCTTCTTATAGCTTTAATAAAAATATTTGTATGTTGCCTGTATACTTAATTTTGTTGTGAACCATATTTAATTTGTAATAAAGTTTACAAAGTGGTTTCTATATCTAAAGGATCCTGTATCTAATTTATAAAGTGGATATAAAAGGTTTGGGTGATTGAATTGTCTACTTAAAGTCCCTTCACAAATGTTTAAGTTATGGGTAATGTGACCCTCCCTATTTATTACAAGAGCTTTTTGTTGGAAAAATACATAACGATCTCTTTACACTTTTTCTATTCATTTATGCCCGTAGTCGGACGAACCTTGAGTAACACGAGATTGTGCCTTGAGATACTTAGAATATAACTATTGGAAAGAATCTTTAGACCTTAGTACTACAAAACTGACAATATTTTTGTATGGTATGTATTACCAAAAAGTGGCATGGTAAAAATGTAGATATCTGAGCCTCAGCCGACTAAGATTAAGTCTTTAATAACCTTAAACGTATAAATATTATTCCAGTTTTTATATAGGTATAATTTAGGAGAAAACTTGAAATTTTAAATTAGTTTATATCAATTGTCTGCCTACCCAGGTAAACACCTAATATTACACATACTTACATCAAATCCTATCAAAACCGCATCAAATCGAATGTATCGCTTGAGTAAGTACACTCCGCTAAGATGTTCACTCAATTATCTACACTTCTAGAAGAATGTTTGAAGGGTTTTTTCCTTCGATCCAACGAGTATATAATGATATGTGTCGTTAGTAAAATACTTGTTTACGGTGATTGTAGGTCAAGAGTCTAAACCGGACTGTCAATTGTGTAGTTTATTTATGTAAACAGTTATAATACCGCTGGTATGGAAACTAGCACGATACCAATAAAAGGTCAAAAAATAAAATACCCATCACATGAGCTAGCAGGTATTTTAAGTCACCGATTAGACATTTTATTGAATCAATGATTCGGTCTGACAAATAATATCCTTGTGCACCCCTATTATAGTAAGATTTTAACATGGGTAGTCATTTTTATTTTTAAACAAGCGTATATATTTTTGTAAGAAAATAAATGCAGTAAAAAAATATTATATACCTTTTATTTGTTTCAAGTATACAGGGTGTAACATCGTGATGGGTCAGTATGGGGACCTCCAAAACTGTAAGAGAAAGACGAATATGTTCTATGGAACCATGTCGTCGATGACGTTCATGAATAACGACGGCCTACTTTTCAAAATGACCTGGTTTGATTCCCGATTCATTTATGAGTTTTATCTATGAATGTAGTTTTTCTTATCTCTAAAATCGATAAGATGGTTCCTTAGAACATACTTTAATATCTCTTATAATTTCGGTGATCACTATACTGACCTATCTCGATGGTAATCTGTGGAATAGGGACTTCTTACCGAAGGCACTTTTTATTTAGTTTTCGTTACCTAAACTACAGATGTGGCGGCTATCTTGTACGTCGACAGATATGATATTCTCTGTCTACGATCTAGTATGATCATCATAAATAATAGCTGACTGACATACAAAACAGAATATCTACGCTTTGCTATAAAAATAAAAAAAAACACGAGTTAGCTCATGTAGGTATAGTTAGTTTTTGTTAAAAAAAACAGCAATTTTTTGTATTAATTTGAAAACTATATAAATCTCGGCTCGTACGTACTCTATACTCGCGGCTACAAAGGTGACACACAGCGAATAATTTATTTAAATTAGTTTATTAATGCAGTCACTATTAAGTTAAAAAAAATACCGTTTCGGTATTATATGTAAAAGTTATAAAACTTGTTGTGTGACGTGTATGCATATTTTTGGTAATTGTGTTGTTTTTGTGTTGGGAGGACCTTGGGACTACCTTGATATGTATCTTAAATTCTATCCAACGGATTTAAAGCAGTCCATTCGCAGTCTGTGTCCATGACTTTAAAACATAATATGGGGGTAGGAACTTGTATCTTGTAGTGAGTAATATAACCCTTGTATAATAGATTGACTAACCCTTGTAAATTGAAATTGGTAGGACGTATAAGAGAAAATTGGAGCGCTTAATTACCAATGGTTTATCTAAAGTACCCCTTACTCCTATACGCAGTTCTCATTTCTGTTACTTTTAGACAAAAAATAATGGGCTTGTCCACACTCCGTTTATTTTTATAGATGTCTTAAGCTCTTTGAGTGTTAAAATTCTTCTTCCATATTAATTAATATTTGTAGTACCGTTAGTAGATTTGAAGCTGGGAAAATTAGGCATTGAAATAGTGGACTTATGAAAAAGTTATTGATATGTGTTTAAATTACTATATATTACTGAATATCTCAATCAGTGGAAATATGTTTATCAAATCAACATCATTGACACAATAAGATAATTAAATGTGTTATTTTTAATTAGCATATTTTTTAATCCCGGGAAATGGAAGACAAAATAAAAAAACTAAAGTCCAGGCGTACGGAGTCGCAAGTTCGTAATATACGGTAGATATATTAAATACATTAAAGGAAGATGCATGGTACTTATTCAATTATCCCTATGATATACACGTGACACGGCGGAAATATTTCAAAAGCTCAATAGTAAAGGGCCTCCCGGAGACCCGCCTATTACACCGCCCTAATAGGGAAAGGTAACTACAGCCTACTTCGATCCATTACTTCGCATGTCACACTATAAGTAGATCGAAATGATTGTTAGAGACCTAGTTAATATATGAATAGTACTCACACTATTTAATCATCCCCTACAAAATATTTATTATAATTAATGTTATTTTCGATGCTAATTATTGTAATACTTGCTACAAATTATATTTTAAGGTAAATTATGTTACCTTATAATTATCCACTAACTCCCTAATAGTCAAGGTATAAGTAATACTTACGCAATATAATCTCCATTATTGTTTTTACAATCACGAAATTGGATTCATCCGTCTTATCTAAACAATCACAAAAACATTAGAAAGTTCGGTGAAACTTCATTTCTTATTCATTGTTCTGAAAACTCGCATTGAATGATAGTGAAGTCGTGAGGATACATGAGAATAGCTCGTGGTAACTTTTCTGAGATGAAGTATATCGCGATTGTTTTCGACGATAGTGAGCACTGAGCAGGCGAGTGTGGGGCGCGTGCTACCACACGACCGGTCTCGCTGTGACTGGCAGGCGTCCTGCGTGGTTCTTAACTTCGCTCGGGCGGGCGGCACGCAGTTTTCACTACATGGAGTTTTCATTTAAACGAAATGCAGACCGTAAAACATCGGTTGAGATATATTCCTTTTTCAAATCTGTTGAATATGCATTTGATAACTGTTATACATTATGACATTAGACATTGAAGTAAAGTAGCTATCGAATAAATAAGCGTTACTGAACGATTGCATGGTGATTTCTAACTTGCTGAAACAAAATTCTAAAGCTTGTTTTCTTTTTTAATTGAAATGTTTTTGCAGTTGTATTTTTTTTAAATACATTGTATTTTATTGTGTTGCAGTGTGGATGTTTGCTTTTATTGTTGGAGTGCCAACAATTTGCATGCCTATATCCCTCGAAAGGGCAGACAGAAGAGCTCTGCAGTTCACCCATATTTTGTTATACAATAAATAAAATATAATAATTCCCTTTTTTTTAATGTCCCACTGCTGGGCATGGGCCTCCCTTCAATGCAAGGGGGATTGGCAATAGTCCACCACGCTGGAAGAGTGCGGGTTGGCGGACTTCACACATCCTTCGAGGGGTTCTCTCAGACATGCAGGTTTCCTCACGATGTTTTCCTTCACCGTTTAGCAAGTGATAATCATGGTTGAAAATGAGATTCGCACATGAAATCCCAGAGGTGCGAGCCGGGGTTTGAGCCTGCAATCCTCGTTACCGAGGCAAGCGTTCTACCAACTTGGCTATCACTGCTACCTACCTACCATACCATATTTTGTTAATATTATTTTAATCCCAACGTAATGAATTTATGAAGAAAAAAAAACAAGTAGAATAACTACCTGCCAAAGTTTGCAGTCTGAAAGGAACAATGCCGTTTGTGATCCAGAATCATTATTTAGGATTGGCCGGAGGGCAAGATATCCCAACTTTTTGCGGTTAATCCCTTTTATTGCTCCGAGCCTTCCGAAGGTAATGTTTGAACTATTAAATTAGAATTCGCTGATCAATTTAAGGTTGGGTAATTAAAACTTTTGTTACTAAGGTAGGAAGGGTAAGGAAGGTAGTTATTGCCCTCTTTTCTTTTTTTTAGGCTGCCAATCGGCTACAAAATAGTGGTATTTTTGCCAGTGTCGAGTAAATTAAAAAAATCTGTGTTGTTAAATATAAGTACCCCTGATAATAGTGATGAAATGAATCCACTACCCTATCAGTAAAGCTGTGGAGGCTTTACTGATTTTTTTCAGGACATCTTATAGGAGAACTAAAGTCAAGTTATACTATTGTATTTCAATAATCTAATATTCCACTATCATTACACAGTATATATCAAAGAAACACATTTTTTGGAAAATAAAACACAATTGACAACTTCGCGGTTCAACTTCCCGCCAAAAAGTGCTGTTATTGTCCTTTGTCGAAAGATGTTATCTTTTGTTCTACGTTTGCTTCGAATGGGTTTTAAAATAATTATCTTCCATCTAATGTTGTTGAAGAACGCTGTCCGTTGACTTGTTGAGTTTTGACTGGAGCTATTGGAGCGCCCGTACCAAACGTGAAATATATACTCTAATATCCGTCACTGCGACGCTGTGAGACTTGATATACTGTTGATCACTTACACGCGTTCGATTCAATTGACCAAGAACTCATTGGAAAGAGATGCACATTATTCTAGAAGTACCCTAATTAGCTTTAATAAAAATACACAACTTTTTCTAAAACTTGTTTCAAACAACTAATTATCTTTTACATAAATAGAACGAGAACACCGAAATTCCAGCTGACTTACTACCGCAATAGTTGAGCTGCAAGGCATTAAGTACTCGTACAAAGCTTTTGTCTCCCCATAACTTGAGACACAATTAGCATCATCTACCTTCATTAATCACGAAGTCTTATGGATGCGACTGGCAATTTAAGCGTGGATAATGCTATTCTGTACGTAATCCATCTTAAACGCTATGATTATAGAATATTTTAATTTTATATTTATGTTTAACAACTTACTGCTTACAGCTTAAGTCCAGCGCTATAAACGATTAAGTTACTTATAATAATAATTTTAATGAGTACCAAATAAGTGTATATTTAAATTCGTATAATAAGTAAGTATTTTAAGTATATATAAATCCAATTTGATATAACATTTACCTAGGTATAGTTATCCTGCTGTCATGATCGACGACTCAATATAACATTCAGCTGTAGCATATCTAGGATTTGTTATAGTATACCAAGGCTGGCCCTTGGTTAATGTTATGAGGAAACCTTTGGGAAGAAATAGCGGGAGGTGCATTGCGCATCAGCAAGTTACTCCCAATGTGAAATAAAGTGCAGCAGACGACGCGACATCCCCCGCACTCTCGGATAAAGTGCTCTCAAGATCTAAATGTATTCTTTCAAAAGTTCTCAGACAATGGACCGACTCAACCTGTTATAACAGTAGTTACCTAAGTGATGTACAATTTACAAAGTTTATCCGATAGCCTTCTCTATTATCGTTTGACCAATTACTTCTATTCATACATTTTACCCACAGATCATGATAGATATGCCGTGCGGTTCAAAATGTATGGGAACTCACTGTCTCCGTTTTGTTCCCCACCACTCGCCGCAAAACACATGCAATTCCATAAAACCAACCAATACGAAGTCTCTTCGGTGCGTGCTGCGTCGTCGCCGTATACAGCGGCCGTACCACGCGACGCACCAGTTTATTCAAAGTATCGTTAGCGAACTGTCCATTGCCTCGTACATTCACTCAGTAGCGAACATAGGTGGTACTTAAATAGCGATGTATTTTGTACGAAAAATAAAAAGTCGTTGTGCTACATAAAAACTAAAATAACATAATAAAGGCTTCAAATATTTTTTGATTTGTTGTTTTTAATGATTTTAAAGATGAATAAATAAAATACTTAATACTGGCTGGTGAAATGAGATTCCATCTTTCGCGTAGTTCACTTTGCTTCTAGTATTTTTACATACAGCCACGGAATAACACGGCATTTTAAAAAAAGCTAGAGCTCCGATACCGACGTGCAATTGCAGTGGACTGACGGCGAAAACTCTATGTTAGCCTAATTTTGGCCAATTGTGCGCGCAAGCCCACCGCTTTCATAACATATCTCCTCTCATATATCTGTGATTTTACCTGTAGCATTCATTAGTACAAAATATTTGTGTACCGTTTAAATAAACTTTATGAAACGTTGTATGAACAAATTTTTTTATAATTATCGTTGTTTATTGAAATAAAACTATTTTTTAAGGATTTTATCGCGTTTATTTTTCGTTTTTACGTTCCCGAAATTCCGTTTCCGTTTTGTATAGGAAAAAGACCCATACAGATAGGTACTTAAACGGTGAATCTCACCACCATCCAACACAGTTAGCTACCGTGGGTAAATCCTTGTTTCAGAGAGCCAAAGGGATCTGTGACGAGCAACATCTGGCTGCCGAGCTCCATCATGTCAAGCAAGTACTGCATGACAACAAGCTCCGAATCCCGCGCCGCCGTCACAGTGACCGAGTGAAACCAGCCACAGTCGAGCGTCTGCCTGCTGTACTACCATACATCAGAGGAGTCACAGACAAGATTGGCTACATCTTGAAGCGCGCTTCAATCAAAACTTTTTTCAAGCCGCCGAAGAAGATTAGTCAGTTCTTACCATCTGTCAAGTGTCACATTCCTCTACAAGATGCAGGGGTATACAAACTCGATTGTGAATGTGGGCTCTCTTACATAGGACAAACTAAAAGAGCAATAAAAACCCGCGTAAAAGAACACATCGCTGACGTGAAACACCGGCGCTCCACGAAGTCTGCAATCTGTGAACATGTACAAGATCGCACCCGCCATTATATCAGATTTGATAAACCACAGATCCTCGCAAAAGAACACCGATTCCGACCAAGGATGATACGCGAGGCCATTGAAATTAAGAAACATCCTAATTTCAATAGGGAAGATGGCTGGGCTACCACCGACTTGGGATCCAGTGATTAATATTATTAAATCGAAAACCAAGCGTACCATTGCAAGACCTCAAGATACTGTGAGCACTTTCTGCGTAGATCGGACCACAATCAACAATTAAATATGAGGGTAGCCCGTTTCTAACTATGACACCTGGACGTCCACCACCTCAGTCCTCCCGTGACCATGGTTGCTGTAAAGCAGCCGAAACGTCGGGAACGTAAAAACGAAAAATAAACGCGATAAAATCCTTAAAAAATAGTTTTATTTCAATGTGTAGTATTCGCGTAAATATAAGAAATCAATATCGTTGTTTAATTAAACTTTTCAAGTCATAACGAAATGTTTTGACATTGAAAATTTAAACATTTGTGATACATTATCATAAACAAATACAAATTGTATGTTTTACCAATCTCAAAAATATCACCAACGGTCGCACTCTCACTGTTGAGTGCTGCATAATGGATTTCCGTCAGACGTTGACATTTTAAATTTATCCACGTATTGTTGTGAGCGAAATGCAAATTACCGTCTCCCAGGGCTTGATATAATGCTTTAAAATGTATTATACTCACCGATATGTAATTTGTATGAATAGTATCTACATATGGGTTCGCTATTTTGCCTGCAATATGGATGATAATTAATGACGTACAAAATTAAACACTACACGTTGATTAAAGGGAAGGGCGATGGAGATTAATATATCATGTAATTGGTACGGCCTGTTCACGTTGTATACCTTATTGCGAAGCAATGTTGTTACATTTTATTTACCTGGATGAAAATTAAACTACCCGACTTCTTTTACTTTAAATTAAATTCATCTTGAGGAACATGCACACTGCGTTGGATTAGCAACCAAAAGTTGTCCTTTCTCGATCAGCTTTGCAAGCTACTGTCGTACAAAATCCCTTTTCACCTGTCGGCTCGAAGTTCTTGTCTACCCTTTTGTATGTCAACTCCAAATATCCCGTACCAGATAGCATACTACGTCAGATTAGAACAGTCACTTCATTGGAGTCTTATGTTACTTTTTGTTTAGTGATTATGGCTAGGAAACAGGGGTTGTACTCGTATTGAAAAAATCTTTCATGATTAATTAAATTTTACCTTAAGTTTTTTTTTTGTTTTAGTTACCTATTTATTTTCTTAATCCTGTGTGTGTCACAAAAACCTGTTAATTGGTCCTCCCAAAGGCATCACGCACGTGCCTTTTCTCTAAATCCAAGATGGGCAAAAAGATAAATCTTGTAATTAAGATTTAAGTAGTATTAATGGCAATGTCAAACCAATTATTTTGTACCGGGGCACTTATAAATATTTCTTCTTTATCTCTACAACCGGTAGGTAGATATGCGACATGCTTATGAACTCACGAAAAGTGATTAGTAGTTAATTACATAATACAACATTTCAAGGAGAAGACCAATATTTTATTAACAGCAACCCTTGCCTCTCGTAACGGATCACTCAAGATTGTTCTCGTATTATTTGCACCGTCAGTGATTTTTCCCCATATTTGCGTTATTTTCAAATACATAATGAAGGCAACATTACAAGTATAATGTTACATAGGCAGGTTATATTACAAAAATGATCTGTGTAGCAGGAATAATAGGGTAGGTATTTAATAATAATGTCTATCGAAAAAATATTAATTGCTGTTCCCTTTGATCAACCTACTTACTCGTATATGAGTGGTGTAAGTTGTTTAAACACTTGTACATAATTTTTACAAAGCTGTAATCTCTTTCTACAGGCACGTCTCACAACCCTTTGCCTATTTTCCTTAATCAGAACTCTTCAAGATTTCCATTCCTTTCACCCACTTGCCTTCGATGGCTTCAATCTTGCAGGGGACCTTAATTTCCATTCTTTGCGAAGGTCTTCCTTTGTTAAGTTCTTGATCGAACTCCGAGTTATTGGATACCCCATTCACGATTGCGAATATCGGAGTAAGTTGGGTAATTTTGTTTGAATCACAGAAGATCTTCGATGTTATATTTATGATCTGTCCTCGATGCACTCGTCGATCCTCGAGTTTGTTAAGAAATTGATATGCAAAGTGTAACAAAAATAGTGTAAAATATTTTAACAGATGAATCATATTGTGTATGATGTATTTTTAAAATAATTGCGTAAACGATGTTTGATTTTTCTTAAATCAGACGAACCAGTCGCGTTTGACCATGCGCTCAGTAGGAAAGTGTAATTTTATAACCTACTGTTGGCCATGTTAAAATATTTACTATTATTATTACACCTTATATAGACATGTTTAAGTTAAGGTATATTTAATAATACATAAAATAATTTGCATATCAAATCATATTTTAATCTATTCAGCATGCGTGGAAATTTCATACAGTCACTAACTTTCTGTGTCCTTGTAACTGAGCTATCATCTGGGTTTCACATTCTGTCTACCTACATTTTTTTAAATTACGTCCACGTGCATATTAAACTTGTATTTTTTTAATTTTGATATGTAGTAGCCTTCAAAATTAAAAAAAATAATGGTATGGTTACCTACCATTATTTTTTTGTTATTACATGTCCTAGATTTTTAATTTCAAGCCCCCCCCCCCCCCCCCATAAGTGGGTGTAAATATTGAAATTAATTTGTTACCTCAACAAAGAACATGTTACAAGCTGTCATGCGGTGGATTGTGGAAAAAGAAAAGAAGAGGGAAATATGTTATATACGTAAACAGATGTAACTACATCTTAGTATATTCCCAGAAGATTGTGGAGAACTATTTGGCGTGTATCGAAAGTACCAAGTGGATATCCATTAATTAAATAAGAAAAAACATCACATTTATATTGATTTTAAAGTACGTAACTGTCGCAAAAATGTTCGTGTCGAAGTAAAATTTACTCCATTTCGTCTAAACGAAAATTAATATCATCTCAACGGTGAATCTCACCACCATCCAACACAGTTAGCTACCGTGGGTAAATCTTTGTTTCAGAGAGCCAAAGGGATCTGTGACGAGCAACATCTGGCTGCTGAGCTCCATCATGTCAAGCATGTACTGCATGACAACAAGCTCCGAATCCCGCGCCGCCGTCACAGGGACCGAGTGAAACCAGCCACAGTCGAGCGCACAGATGTCTGCCTGCTGTACTACCATACATTAGAGGCGTCACAGACAAGATTGGCTACATCTTGAAGCGCGCTTCAATCAAAACTTCTTTCAAGCCGCCGAAGAAGATTAGTCAGTTTTTACCATCTGTGAAGTGTCACATTTCTCTACAAGATGCAGGGGTATACAAACTCGATTGTGAATGTGGGCTCTCTTACATAGGACAAACCAAAAGATCTATTTATCTATTTTTTGGGGTCGAGTCACCTTCGTCCGTAGGAGAATTAAGTACCCTCGAAATACCCTACACGTGACCCTGGGTGGTGCCAACCAGGTGACAACTCTACTGGTGGTAGGCTTCGACCGTGGCTAGTCACCACCCACTGAACAAAGCCATGTCGCCAAGCGGCCTAGCCGTGTTCCGGCATGATGTTCGGTGTTGCCTTTCATGGATGGCGGGTCAGATCAGCTGCGCTGCATGTGCCTAGTGAATGTAGCGTCTCTATCTACTGCCGCCTTCCTATCTAGGCAAGTATGCTCCATCGTAGATCTCATCGTCACTTACCATCAGGTGAGATCGAGATCAAATATTTGTCTATAAATTAAAAAAAAAAAAAAAAAAAAAAAAAAACTCTATAAAAACCCGGGTAAAAGAACACATTGCTGATGTAAAACACCGGCGCTCCACGAAGTCTGCAATCTGTGAACATGTACAAGATCGCACCCGCCATTATATCAGATTTGATAAGCCACAGATCCTCGCAAAAGAACACCGATTCCGACCAAGGATGATACGCGAGGCCATTGAAATTAAAAAACATCCTAATTTCAATAGGGAAGATGGCTGGGTGCTACCACTGGCTTGGGACCCTGTAGTAAACATCATAAAATCCAGAACCAAGCGTACCATTGCAAGACCTCAAGACACAGTGAGCTCTTTCTGCGTAGATCGGACCGCAAGTAACAACTAAATATGAGGGTACCCCCGTCAAACTATGACACTAGGACGTCAACCACCTCAGTCCTCCCGTGACCATGGTTGCTGTAAAGCAGCCGAAACGTCGGGAACGTAAAATCAAAAATAAACCGCGATAAAATTCTTAAAGTTAGTTTTATTTCAATAATATCATCTCTCTTAATTAAAACTTCGTAATAGATAAGTAACTTTGTTAAATTAGGATATTTAAAGTCGAGTGTGTCATGTTTAAATATAATTTTAACATGACACACTCAACAATTTGTACCATTTCGTTATAAACGAATTATAGTAACTTCAAATTGTGCATATATCTACATTAATTAGGCTGATGGTAAAAACTATTAAGTTCATGAAAGTAAGGTCAGAATAAAAATAGTTACAAAACGCTAAGCTTACAACTTTACCGCCCCTTCGTAATGCCGTTCCTATGGAGAAGAACGAGTACGGTATCTTCCACCGTTAATTGGTACATACTTTAGAACAGAAAAAAATACTTTTTATGTAGTTAATTTCACATCAAGTAGGTATTTAAACAATCAATCAACTAAATACTTTATTGACTATCAGTCTATACATTAATTTATACTGAAATCCATGAGATTTAACTAGATTTTCTTCAACTTGTCTTCGTCAGCGTAAATCCCCAGAAGTTGATGAATCCATGTTAACGATAACTCGTCGATTTGCAACATTTAAATATCCCAGAGGGAGAAAACATTGCGGAGGAATCGTAAACTTGGATTAAATTTAGGCAATCAATCACATAAGGTAACTAAACACTAAAATAATATCAGCCCCCAGTACCTAGCACAGCCGGCTGTGACTAGATAACATGTGAGATGAATTGATTTTGTCTCTTTCCCTCGTATGGATTTTTTTTTTTTTATAGAAAATTTTTATTCTCGTCACTATTCATATTGTGACGGTTTAGTCTTTGTTTTATTTTGTAACTGTGAGTTTTTTATTCTGTTTACAGCTAGATTTATTCACAACTTTAGTATTTTTATTCTTTTCCTTATTACTGGGTATTATATTATTATTATTATAAGTATTATTATTCTAAGTATTTTATGCTATTCTTACACTTTTTATGGCTTGCTTACTTACGAAGTATTATATTACATTATTATTATAAGTACTATATGCTATTCTTACATGCTAATTATGTTTTTTTTTTTTTTTTTTTTATATTTCAAATCAGTATATTTACAATAATTTTTACGCATTTTTAGCCCCATTTTGGCGGGCACACCTTCGCACTGTGGTTTCCAGGTAGGTAAGGAAGCGCTTGCGCGTCTCCTCATTTTTAAGTAATTCCGGGTAGTTTGCTGCACGGATGGTTTTGTCCACATAGGTTTTGTCAGGTGCGCTTCCAGTGTATACGTAATTAAATTCAATTATAACATAAATGCATATTTAAAACACGTAGGTACACGATATTATACTTCAAAACTTCTGACATCTGACTTAAAATTCTGGTCTTGACTAAATTAGCGTGCCGTGTTATTAGTACCTTCAACTTACCTATAAGAGACAATTGATAGAACTAGGCGATACTTGGCGGAAATCCAATGTTAAACAAATGGGGAAGAGGAACCCACCACTGACCCTCGGCTTGTCAACTTTTCCAATTATAAACCAAACAAGTTTGATCGATAATTAAAGAAGCCAGCAACACCGAACTCTTGTAAGATGTTAGTCGAAAAACTATATATCACGAGTGACGGGACCTCAACTCGTGATAGTAGCCTAGCCGTATACACAGCCCTCAGTATGTGGAATAAAATTGTTGATTAAATAAATTACTGGATTCCTTAATAGAAAGAATTGTAAATATTTAGTTTATACCCATTTCGCCTTGCCTAACGAAATCCACTTTGTTTTTTTTATTTCATGATATCGAGAAAGGTTCATGTTTGCCATCTTGTTAACGTTTAGTAAACAATTAAAATCCGTAAAATTTGTTTTATTTCGATATTCGCATAAATATAATTAATCAATAATCATTTTAAAAACAAGCTGCTACCTATGGTTAGCATCTAATATTATCCTTATTTACCATTTAGTTTTTTCCTCGCTGTACCTTAAAGTTATTAGGTATGTACCAATTAAGTGTTTCAGTTTAATGGATTTCCGTTTGGTGTGGAAATTAAAAATTTATCCACGTAATGCTCCGAGTGGAATGTAAATCAGCGACACCAGAGACCAGAGATAGGTATTTCTACCAAAAATATTATTTTCTTCATGAAAGCTAGGATAGTCAGTATTAATAAACCGATCTCAACTCTGAGAGCGAACTTGGGTGTAGGTTCCTACTTTAAACATGCTGACTTCTACTGGAATAACTATACCTACTATCTCAAAAGCGTAAGTTCCCTCTTAGAGTTGAGATAAGATAATATAGTTTTCGTAACCTAAGCGAAATTTTTTCAGTCAATACAGACCTTACCCAATTTTCTTCTATTACTATACGAGTATATGAGGATATAGGTAGATTAATTGAAGAAAATATGAATAAATAAATAATTATAAAAAAATTATAAATATACAAACCCTCGATTGTCTAATACTACGTACGTACCTATCTGCTAGTTTATATTTATAACAGTTTATATACTTGTAGTAATAAACTACGACAAATTCTTCAAAGTCTCAGAAGCTGTTTACTTTCTTTAGCTTAAATATTACAATACGTTGTCTAGATTAATAAATCATTTTACATAAAGGAGTCATAATCAGTACCCGCAGGGAAATCTAGCCCTGTAGAAATCGAAATAATAAGAAAGTCTCTGTAGAATAGACATACTTACCACATGAATAAGTATTAGAACCTACTCATAGGTATCACTGCCTGAATACTACACTAGGGAATGTCATATCTGAAATAATAATTATATTATGACCTTGATTTTTACAAGTTATCTAGTTCGATTTCGGGAGCGAAAAAACGAGTTTTTAAAAGAAAAGAGTTTATTTTCTTTAAGTAAAGGTTACAAACGAAAAGAGTTTTATTTTCTATTTGTTTTTAGTACTTTAAATTTAAAGTTAATTATTTTAATTAAACCTATAAGTTGAGCCTACAGAGTTTGATGTAAGACTCTACTTAATTAAATTAAACCTACTTAATTAAATTAAACCTAAGTTGAGCCTACAGAGTTTGATGTAAGACTAACTTAACCTTAAGACAATGCATCTATCCTATGCTGAGATAACGTCCAGACGTTTCCGTTGGAGCGTGGATGATTCCAACACTTGGACCACACCGAGGCGCCGACGCTATGTCAGCGGTTAATAGGTTTGTAGAAATAGCATGGTTCTACTTCTGCAGTATATATAGGAATGCGAAGATAGTGCTAACAAATAATAATAACTTTGTCTTGCTGGAAAAACATATAATCCTCTTCAACATTCAGCATTTTCATGAACAGAAAATAAAACAAAAGCCACTTCAACAACAAACGTCATGCTGACATAAATCGAAACCGGCCGTGAAGCGGCCAGCTACATTTCGCGGACATAGAACCTCCGCTACACCACCCCCCTGCTGAGACCGGCACTACGGTCGGTAGAAGTCCGGAAACCTGACCCGACGTCCACTTCTCGTCGTTACCGGTGGCGAAACAGGCGTGACAGCAGTCCGCGTTGCAGGTGGTGAAACAGGCACGACAGCAGCCCGCGTTGTAGGCGGCCCAGGATTATCAACCTCCAGGGCGACAAAAGCAGGCTTGAGCCGATCAACAGAAACCGTGATGATCTTGCCTGATACTTCTACGTCATACGTCTTCTCGGAGCGGCGTACGACCTTGTACGGCCCAGAATACGGGGCCTCTAGCGCTCTCAGCACCTGCCCCTTGCGGAGAAATACATGCGAGGCTTCGTTGAGATCCCTGGGAACATAAAAAGTTTTAGAGGTATGCCACCTTGACGGTTGCGGTGACAGCTTTGCAATATGACTGCGTAATCTTGCAGCGAAGTCCGTCGCGTCTCCGGAGTTAGGATCCCCCACTTCAGGATTGAAAAACTCTCCGGGTATACGCAGCTGCTCGCCATATACTAACTCTGCCGCAGATGATTGCAAGTCGTCTTTCCAGGCGGTGCGTATGCCCAACAGAACCATTGGCAAAACCTCTGCCCAATTGGAATGCTCATGGCACATGATCGCTGCTTTAAGTTGCCTGTGAAACCTTTCAACGAGACCGTTAGCGGCAGGGTGATAAGCTGTAGTCGAATGATGCTTCATACCCGTTAACTTAGCAACTGACTTAAACAGTTGTGATTCAAATTGCTTGCCCCGATCTGTGGTTATATTAACCGGACATCCAAATCTTGCGATCCAGCCGGACACGAGCGCCATTGCACATGCCTCTGCGGTTATATCGACAAGCGGGTACGCTTCAGGCCATCGAGTAAAGCGATCGATCGCGGTAAGGCAGTATCTATAGCCATTTGAACACGGCATCGGGCCAATAAGATCAATGTGCAGATTCTGAAATCTTCCTTCAGGAACATCGAATGTTGAAAACGGCGCAACCGTATGACGATGAATCTTGCTACGCTGACAGCTTAAACATTCTCGCGCCCACCGACGGCAATCTCTGCGCACACCCGGCCACACAAATCGCTCGGAAACTAACCGAACCGATGCCGCAGCTCCAGGGTGGCTCAAACTATGCAAACTTTCAAATACCGGCCTGCGGAACGCCTCTGTAACAAAAGGCCTCGGTCGCCGGGTGGAAACGTCACAATATACTTTTAGATCACCACCCGTCATCCTGATCTTTTCCAATTTCAGAGAGGTAATACCTTGCAGCAAATTCTTCAACTCGGTATCAACAACCTGGGCTGCCGCGAGCAACTGGTAGTCAATGGCTGCTGCGACCTCTTCCACACGAGACATAGAGTCCGCCACAACGTTGTCCTTCCCCGACACAAACTTGACATCCGTTGTGAATTGCGCTATAAAATCAAGATACCGATATTGTCTCGGCGAGCAAACCTTGTGCGGGTGAGAAAAAGCATAGCTTAATGGCTTATGATCGGTATACACAGTGAATTTTCTCGCCTCAACCATGTATCGAAAGTACCTAATACGTGAAGCGGCCAGCTACATTTCGCGGACATAGAACCTCCGCTACAGGTTCAAGGTGTGGAATATAACTCTCTACACAACATAAACAATGGAAGGATCTATTTACCCTGCTAGGTACGTACCTATACTTATGTACTCGTTTTTTCTACATTTTCTTGATTAAAAACATTTATCATAATATAATTTCCCCACAAAAACATACCAACTACGTATCTACTTGAACGGTTCCAAATTAAGCAACTTATGTAGGCGTACGGATAGGTACCGTAAAGTTTGTTAGTTAGTGATATTTTAATAGGCAAGAAAGTACCAAAAATCCCCCTCGCATTGAAGGGAGGCCTGTGCCCACAGTGAGACATTAAAAGGGCTGGTATTATTATAAGTACCAAAAGTATTTCACTATGCTTTTTTCGGATAACTTGAAATGAAATATACAATTACATTATTTCTAAAATTGTAACTTGCTTGTGGGTAGTAGCATTGAAATAAATGTTACACTAGAATAGCACAGAACAATGATCACGTTCTTGCGGTGTGCGCGGGTCGCGCGGCCGGCCGCCGCCCCGCCGAGTGTAAGAAAGAACGAGATAGATATTACTGTGTGCCTTGTTTACGCTGGTTGGGCGTATTCAAGTGTGTATGTAATCTCTACAAACCAAATACATTTGTTCATAGTATTAAAAATAAAATAGAGCTTGTCTATGTAGCCTTCTATCCCTGCCCTCTGCTTCCTGACCATTTTGTGAGTGCAAGATTTTTCTTATAAAATTATATTTACTGAGTAAATCGGAATCTAACCAGTCACCTAATTAAGATTTTATTAAAATTGTGATGTAAATCAACCACTGACCTCTATGTATACATCGCTGGACTAATCATAAGCCCGGTTATCGTGTGCCTATTTGATTTTCGCCATTTTGACGCTGATAGCGGCAGTGAGGGGGAATGGAACTAATAATAGAGATGGGACAGTGATATGATACATCGATAAAAATGTTCATGCTTAAACCTACCCATGCAGTAAAATGAAAATAATTATGATCCATTCCTTTAACAATGCTAATGTCCAAAATAGTCGAGTGGTTAATACTAAGATGAAGCAAATAATGATTAGCTGAATCGCTCATGGGTAGGGTAGGTAATCTTAGGATAAGCCGAAACCGGACTAAAGGGTGGTGTGTGACTAGCTAGATCCTACTTAAATAAGGATCGTTTTTTAATTAGAAATGAGGTAATGTAATGTTGTTTGGGAAGCAATGGAGTAGGTAAGGTATTTATAGAAAATAAAAAATCATCAAAGTAGTACATGAGTTATGTTTAATAAAACAGTCATCAGAGAAGTGTTTTGAACAGATGTAATCATATTTTTTCGGACGCCAACTAGGCTTTTCAATGTTTTTGAGCCATAATTCTAGTCTTCAGTTGTCAGTCGGAAACCTGTGAATTAGTAAACATTGTTTTAAAATAATATGTATTTGATAATAAAAATCTGTCTTCGGCGATTTTTACGTTCTTGAACGTTCTATCTATTTAAGATATTGATAGAAAAAATATCGATAAATTTTATCGACAAGGAACTTCTACAGCACTATTGAATTTTATTGTTTATAAAAAACCGATAATACAAAGACAAATGTGTTGTAATCACGTATAAATAAGATTAGTAACATATTTTTAAGTGCCTATAATATCAATAGAAGTTTTAATTTCTTGAATATTAGCCGTAAATTCACTTACTTGTGGAATGTAACCCCACTTCCCTTCTGGTAAAGAGTTTTGCATAACACGCACTCTTTCATGGT
Organism: Pheosia gnoma; assembly: GCA_905404115.1. Classification (NCBI taxonomy): domain Eukaryota; kingdom Metazoa; phylum Arthropoda; class Insecta; order Lepidoptera; family Notodontidae; genus Pheosia; species Pheosia gnoma. The sequence continues at coordinate 6,571,403 of FR989897.1, read as the reverse complement.
TTAACTATTAACTAACACTACTTATTTATGTATTAACTATATTAATACGACACAACAAACAAGTTTAATCGCGTTAAAACTTCAAAATCACTTTATAAACACGGAGACAATGTAAACAAAACAACGGCCATTTGCATTTTAGGTCAGATTTAGTTCCTTTCCCCCACATTGGGGGCGCTTCAAATAGGCACAATAGATAGCTGTCATTTTAAAGGGTATATTAGTCTAGCGTACTTGTATCATGGACGTCAGTGAAATTAACCCAGATTTTTTGGAACGAAGTTCCTTAACGCGCGTTGCGAAAGGGGGCTAGACGGAAAAAAATAAGACGAAAAGTTGTAACGACACTTTTTGCTATCTTTGTCGTTTGCATTTACATAATGGTCAGTATTTTCGAGACATTGCACAAGTGCATCCGTGGCGCAATTGGCTAGCGCGTTCGGCTGTTAACCGAAAGGTTGGTGGTTCGAGCCCACCCGGGGGCGATATATTTTTGTTTCCCAAAATTATTGATTTTTGTACATAATAAATAATATTAAAGGAACTTCGTTCCATCCGGGTGTCCCTTGACATTTAGAATTTCGCGCCCTGACCCTGAGCTTCCACCTTAATATCGTTGGTTAGCAGTATTACACTGAGCAGCAGTATTATACTAATTAGCAGTTGCATACAATTTTATTTTTTTAAACAAGTAATGTGTAGTAGTGTAGTGTAGTGTAGTAGTGTTATCTATGAAGTTTATAATCTAAGTTGGTTACAAAGCTTTCTTGGATTTATTCTTTATTGGACTCTATGGATTTTTGGTTTGGCACTTTGGCACAGACGGTGGCATAGTTTACTTTGCCGGGTGTCGTTGTTGTGTGTCGTGTTTTTCACATTAAAACAAACGATTAAACTTAAATGATGTATCAGTATTAGCGCGTTTAAATACATACGTTTTGAATACAATATTTACTCAAGTGATTTTACTCATCGAGGACGTGGACGTGCGTAGCTAAGTTCCTGTTTCACAAAATGTGTCGATTATTATTTTATGTCATCATTTCTATATTTTCTGTATTAAAATCTGCCACCGGTCTGGGGGAGATAATATATGCTATAAACGCCGGTGGACCTGCTCATACTGACATTTATGGAATTCACTACGAAAAGGACCCATTACAGGGTAGAATGGGCACCGCTTCCGACTATGGTAAGCAGTTGGTTATGATAGGTAGAGTGAATCAGAAAGACGAAGTTCTGTACCAAACAGAGAGATACCACCATAGCACATTCGGCTATGATATCCCGGCGAACAAGGATGGTGATTATGTCTTAGTCCTAAAGTTTAGTGAAGTGTACTTCAATGCTCCCAATATGAAAGTATTTGATGTCGTATTAAATGGCGATCACACGATTGTCGCCGACTTAGATATTTTCGAGAAGGTGGGCCGTGGGGTTGCTCATGATGAGTATGTACCATATTCAATAAAAAATGGAAAGTTGTATTACAATGAGGAAGAGTCTGATATAAGAGGAGGTAAAATTAAAGTAGAATTCATCAAGGGCTACAGGGATAACCCTAAAATTAATGCCTTGTATGTAATGAGGGGCACAATAGATGAGGTTCCCAAGCTCCCACTTCAAGTGTGGCCTGATCATGATATTGAAGAACCCCTGGATGAAGTTGAGGAGAAGAGTCCTAATTCCCGGCGTGCCAGCGGACCCAAGCTGCCAGATCCTTACTTGATGGACGAGAGCTCTGTGCTTATTCCAGTGTTCATTACCATAGGTGCTTTCATTCCACTTTTGTTTTGTCTGTGTAAACTCTAATCTCATTTTTAACTGCCTTTGCTGTTTTGTGTGATTGTATGCTAAATAGTATAATTCTATTTATTTTGGGTAATAATATTATTAAATAAATCAGAATGACATTGAATTAATTTCCAGCACATAGTTTCCAATTTCTATGGTGATACAGTACAAAGCCAATCAAATGTGAAACGACTATTATAATGTAGTGCCCGTCCCATGTTAAAGGTTTAAACAAATTTACACTATTTGCACACAGTATGTGCTTAAAACAGATGCACATGTAAATAAAATAGCTCAGAGTTTATTGGTTTTTTTTTTTCATTCATATCATTTTGTTAGCACAATACTGTATTATATTTACCTGACATATTTTTATATTTGTCTTTCAAATGTTGAAGTAAAATTACTTACACAAAAAATATTAATCTGGAACTGCATGTGACAAAATTTGAGTTATTAAAACATCCTTTAGTTATCATCTGTCATCATATCAGCAATGTTGTAAAAGTTTATCTTATGGCTTCAACATTGCACCACTAAATAACCTGCTTATAAGCAAGAAAGTATGACATGGTATGCTTGTCTCATACCTACAACTACACTGACATAACAACTACGACAGTAAAATATAGTACAGTCATTATTATATATAATATAGGGAGTACATAGATCTATGCAGAATTTAATGTTACTTACCGATTACTTTCTTTAAACAAACAGTGATATGATATTCACATTATTGTATCATTGAAATGTCTCATATCTACAATAAATAGACACTATCACAACTACATAGGCACTTATCAGACATTGGTGCATTAGCTGTAGGTTAATTACCAAATGTTGTGTCAAGTTAATCAATCAGATTCTTCTGGCTTGCCTTCATATGTTCTTCCTATTTTGATCTTCTGAGCAAGTTTAACTATTCTACGTAGTCTGAAAAGAAACGCATATTGTGTTCAGATTTGAAACGGGTTTCAATTAAAGTACTCACAGGTACAGTCAACATGAAAAGTCGCTTTAAAAATGTATTCAATATTTTTATTAACACTTAATGAAACCCTCGCCTAATTAGGTACTAAAGTTGCTTCTTGGGAAAATGACAAAATAAGTACTTAATAATTTCATACGCTACTTTAAATGCTGACTGTACATTGCGTGTTAGCTTCTCGCTTTCACCCTGGAATAGGTGGACTGCCGTGGACTGACGGGCTCGTGTAGCCCGTCCTGCAACGTCCCACAGGACCTGGCCCAGTGTTGCCAGATGGTCTCGGCGACGTACCCCTAGATTAATTTGATTTCCCCCTAGAAATCCCCTAGGATGCCCTCACCCAGATTGTCTTTTTCTTATTTTTTTCTTGAAATACTGTTCTAATTTCCAAACGGAAACAGCCGAATGACCTTTTTTTCCATTCTCTCGTGTATCTGTATTTGGCGTGTTTTTGAAATTTCCCCTAAAAAAACCCCCAAATATTCTTTCCCCCTATTCTGCCCCTAACTCGGTTGAGAAACCCCTAAATCTAGGGGGAAATCCCCTGATCTGGCAACATTGACCTGGCCCCCGGGTGCACTAGCTATATTACGCCCTAGATAGAGACAGCACGGCGCGCAGAGTGTGTGTGTAAATCATTGTACGGACTAGTAGTCATGGCCACCCTAAACCGTTTTGTACGCCGCCTGTTTCTGCTGTCTTTTATCCGATTTGCGCCTAGTTTGCCTTACGGATAGTTCGCCTCCGGCGTTGACCGTGACAGACCAACTGCGCAGGCTCGGGCTCTTACCATGCACGGGCTGACCATTGAAGATGACAGCGAGACAAATTCTACAATCGAACACGGCTAATATCTTGAAGTTTACATATACTTACGCATTGGTGGTGCCATGGACTTGAAACTCGCATTTTCCTTCATTGTTTTGTACAAATCCTCTTCTGCATTTTTTTTCCATTAGTGCCGCCGTCGCATTTGCGTTTGAAATATCCGAATTCAGATCGATTGTCGAATTCGTCGTTGTTTCATTGGTTGTAGGCTTCGTCTTATTTGTAGTATAATTTGTATCGTTAAGAATCGCTTCAGTCGTCTCTGTTATCTGTGTTGGATTAGTACTAGTTTTTACAATAGATTCCGCTGTTTGGGCTAACGCGAGCGGTGTCGAATTGGTTGTATTATCTTTCTCGACTGTAACTGTGGTTGCATTTAACGGTTTCGGTGTTGTACCGTTCGATGGTTTTATTGTCATTTCTGAATAATCGTAAGCGTAATCGTAATCCTGCAATGATAATGAATAAAAACTTAATTACTTAGAAGGTACTTAACTGTTACTTTTGAAATGTCCAGATTATTTTTAAGGTTTGTAGACTCACTTATTCATATACCCACCTACCTAGCTTTGCCGCTTTGTTTTTTGGGGTTAAAAATGAACACAAGGTGCCAATGCCATTCCCTAAAATTTGAAAGCGTCTATTGCCTAGTGGTTATAAGGCGTGACCTCGTAACTAAGAGGCCATTAAACTACTGGATGGCGTATTCCTAACAAGGTATGGATTTGTTGGAGAGGCTAAAGGGACTACTAGTTATGTGATTATCGTACATTAATAGTAATCTTTATAAAAAACACACTGCCTGACCAAGGAACCAAACCCTATATAATCGCTAACCGCGCCTGCGACGGCTAGGGTGGCGTGGCGAGACCGCGAGGTCGTCTTACGCATCTACCGTGCGTGATAGTAGATAATATTGTTATAAGAGTTCCGTTAATGTAGCCAAATATGCCTTCTTTTTACCAGCATTATCATTTTAATACTTAGGTAGGTACCTACTTACTATTTTTTTCATAGTAGATGTGCCTAGTTTATAAAAATAAATATATTCTGAACTCACCACATATTCTTCTTTACCACCCTTCATTAAAGCCAGGATGTTTATATTTTTTAAATCGATTTGCACATTTAGTTCGCCGGTTTGTCTTTGATCATAACTCGATAGCGGGTCCGCGAATGTGTACAAAAACGAACACAAAGTTAGAATTGTGAACACAAACATGTTTTATTTTATATCGTGGATGCTAAAGTGAGAATTGCGATCGAGACCCGCGAGCAGGCGCAACTGGCCGGGGCCCGGGCCGCCCTGTGCATATGCGCCGCTTAACACGAAGTTATTTACAACAGCTTAACAGTTATATCAAGTAACTGTGGGAAGGTCGATAGCCCCGGCCGATGCACAGCGTCCTCAGATTGCGTAAGGACCGCGAGTGAATTTATTGCAAACGCATCAATAAACTTAGGTACCTATGTATAATAGACTCTTAGGTATATACCCACCTACTTCATAGGCATACCTTGCAGGCGAACTCATCATATATTTTATTTCGATTATAGTTGATGCGGGTTCCAAGACAATTAGCTTTTCCCCGGAACTCACGCTAACGGGTCAAACTTCATCGTCTTTGTTGGACACCGCTGCTGTAGATTCTGGTTAACAGAAGTAACAATGCATCCCATTATAAAACCTTGCAGGCGATCTACATACCTACATACATCGACCCCTCGCTGAATGCCTCGTTATAACAAAAAGTATGCTGTTAAATAAAGTATATATTATAAGTTGCCGATAGTGACGTCATGACCATGGGCTCAGAGTAAAGTTTTATCTGTACTCTTATACCATGTTATATAGAGGTAAAGGTGTAAGTTTGTACAGGCTAATCTTCGAATTTACTGAACCGATTTTGAAACCTACTGTAGGTACTAATTTATAGTGTATTAGTCACGTATTAATTTAATTTTATGGCAGGCCACGATTACAATCAATCATTTATAACTGGATCCATCTCTAGAAAGGAAGTAATATGTTGCAGCAGCAAGAAACATAATAATCCGTGGAGATTTAGCTTCGCTAGATGATAAGATATAGACAGAACCTGCAAAACATAAATGTATACTCTGGACGAATGAAGTCTTTCATAGACAGTTTTTTTTTAAATTTCGATTCAAACCCCTTCATAAAGGAATTATTTTCACTTTTTGGCGGGAAACTGAAAAGTCATGGCGTCAATTATTATTTAATTACTGAAACTAGTGTTCCTGCGAGTTATAGTAAGTGATATAAGTGGAATATTAACCATTATGATTTCGGTAAAGTGCACGAGTGTAGCTAATGGAGATAGAGTGACGAATTTTGGCTTTTCAGTTTCTCACAAAAAATCCATAAAAATCTTTCAGTAAAGTATCCATCACTTTACTGATTGAGGGATAGGGGGGTATTTTACTTGGGCCAAGCCTTTGGGCCTGTGCATATGCTCGAAAGCTGAAATAATTTATATTACTTGACACTGGCAAAATACCTATGGTGATGCCAAATAAAAATAAGGGAATTATTTAGCCAGTCGTTCGTAAGATAAGTTAATTTTTAGGGAATCCCGATGAATAGAACGACTGCAGCTCGCTAAACGACTTGTCTTGTGCGGGCTCTGGTAGGTAGGTACTCGAAAAACAGAACTGTAACTTTTTTCTGACAGACAGATGTAAATGTCAGTAATTTGACATTTCCAATGTAAACGTACTACTTTTGCTACATAAACAAATTGTTTTCATTTTCTTATTATTGTTTACGCTTATGGTCATAAAACGCACCTATGAAGAGCTTACGTAGGTTTTTTCTGCAGTTATTCATAACTCGAATCGACACGTATTACGAAGAATCTACACAAAAATGATTAAGTTTTGGAAAAGTGCAGGTAATGTGTATAATCGGAAGAATCCTTTTGTACATAGGTATTTATTGGTCTGCGTTACCTTAAACGACGAACCACGCCTCATTTTCATGTTCTTTTCAGCGAAAGGCAAATCCGGGTGTCCCGTCCGGCCTCCAGAAAACCATTCTTTGACCAAACTAAATGTCAAAACATTAATAAACACTCAATTGCTACTTGAAGAAAATGAAGGTAAGGAAAGCATATTACATTATTGTGCATCTAGGATAGTGTCCGTATATGATATCGTAATATTGACTACTTGTTAAATAGAAAAAATAAGTAAGTATATTGTTATTACATTTAGATAAATTAAAGTAAATGTTTCTGAATTGTACACCCTGTGTAGTTTCAGGTCGTCATAGCACAATGTCATGTCATGTAGATGGCCATATTATTCATTTATTCATGGCCCATCCAATAAGAATTGCTTGTTAAATGTGAAATGCAATCTTATTTTGGTGGAAGATTTTTTAGATCTATGTATTTAATTGTTAGTAATATCTTCCTCCTTCTGAGATTACACTTGTGGTGTTATGTAGGTATATCTTATTTATTTACAGATCCCATAGATATGTTTGAAAAAAGCTCCAAGCTATCTTTGAGTTTTCATGACATACTTGTTAGAAAAAAATCTATAAAATATTTTATAAAATTTATGGAAACAATAAACAAAGAAATACTTATTAAATGTTGGCTAGAGATTGAAGACTTCAAAGTGATGATGGCAAGGTACGCGGCTAACAGTGAAAATGACAATCATTTGAAAGTAAATAGAACTAAAAGTTTAGATCTTAATTGCAAATTTTCTCTGAAACATGACAACAGAGATACTCAGTCACAAAAATGCAGCTGGAGAGAGAACAATGATAAGTTTACTAGTACCAGCAATGCAAACTATAAAAACGAATGTTCATTGAGTTCATGTGAGAACTTAACTGAACACATCAGATCTCAACACTCTGGTGTTATGGAAAAAACCCTGTCCAGTGATCCAACTGACGAAGCCATAAGACTATTTAAAAATTATATAGCTCTAGAAGCTCCATACCAGCTAGATTTACCTGACAGTTGCAGAAAAACAGTTATAACCAATATATGCCAACCCGAGGGACAGATAAAAGATAACTGTTTTAAACCAGTGCAAGATATTCTGGTTAGTATAATTGAAAATCAATATTTCAATGATTTCCTAAACAGTCCATTCTACATTAAGGCACAAATTGACATTTTGACCAACGGCTCTCTCAATCTTAAAGATATTTTATACAATGAAACAATACTCTTTTACTTCACTGAATATTTGGAACAAGAATCTTGCAGGGTGCTACTAGAATTTCTAATGGCTGCAATGCACTTCAGAGAAAACTTGACAAATGGCAACACCACAAGTGGCGAGCAAGCTCAAGCGGATGCCATAATTATCTATGAGAAGTATTTCTCTCTTCAAGCCACTGATCCGGTTGGCTTCCCTACAGACATAAGATTGAAAATCGAAAGTGATATATGCATGGAAGATGGTCCACTCCCTATATGTTTTGATTTGCCATATCAAATAGTTTTTAAAACTCTCACCAAATATGTTAAAACATTTCTAGAATCAGAGTTATATTTTAAGTATCTTTCAGAAATGATACATTCTGTAGATAATATGTGGTCTTCCCATCACAAATCTCACTCAGATTGTAGCAGTGAGTTTAGTATAAGCACTCAAAACACATTGCTTGCTATGGGTGACCCAGTCTTCCGCAAAAAAAAACGAAATCACTCTGTACCTGACATGACAATAGATTCTAATCAGCTCTATAATGCTGATTCTCTGTGGCAGAGGAATAGACATGAGGGTCTGAGTCTCGGGAGAGTTAATAGCTTGGGCAGGTTCGAATCAAAATTCGAACCTGATCCAGATAAGAAAGACAGATCTGTTTTGAAGAAAATGGTCAGCAAATTTGTCCCATCGAACACATCGAAAGTAGAAGAAGAAATGGCCTGGCAAATAGCCCACATGATTGTAAAAGATGTAACAGATCTGACTATGGCCCCACCGGATAATGAGCAGGACGATATTATGTGATAGTTATGTTTAAATGCATATATATTTTGTAAATCAAATAATAATAAGTAAATGTATATAAAATAATATTAAACTCTACACTGATATTTTATTTTAATTAGGTAACTACACACACATTCAGTATTTAAGTAGTTTTGTTTAAATTTTTAATGTGTGCGTACTATTCGCGTAAATATGAGGATATATATAGTATATATAGTAGGAATATATATAGTAATATAGTATTGCGCTCAAGAGTTTTGCTTTGCGCAGTACTATATGCCGTTTCATAAAGTTATATAACGTCTATAAATTCGACGAAGTCTATTCATTTTGCTAACTAGGTATAAAACCTAACTCAAACACTGTAAATATATGTGAATAGGTAATGGTATATATGCTTACAATAACGCTTTAACATGATCATTGAATATACATTGAATAGTTTTGGAAAAAATAATTGGGAATAAGGGACGTTTGTTGAATACGCATTTTTTTTTAAAACTAGCTTTGACAATACCGTCCTGTTTATTTGTCGGTTCGCGAATCATGGGAAACCTACAACTGGACGGACTTTGGTGAAACTGGCATGGTCATACCATAATAAGGCTCGGACTACGGCTTTAAACCATCGGAAAAAATGGCTCGAATTTAAATGACTGTCCCATATTCGAAAATTATTACTGCAAGAGCAGTTTTGCAATATAGCAACGCTAGCGCCGCATTTAAAGTTGAACGATCATTTTTCATTTGGTACCTACGATCATTATAGAATGTTATATCCAATACTAACACTATAAGATTAAAAAACGAGTTGATTTCCTTATTTTTATTTCTATAGATTTCAACTAGATGTTCCTGCGTGTGCGCAGGGTAAAATCCTATCTTAGCGAGCATCTAGACGCGAACAAGAGCGCGTGCCACACATTAGTCCGTAGGTCAGGAGTGAGTCGGTGGGTTTCGCTTATATAAAAAATCACGATTGACCAAACTGATGCGAGTGATTACTGCACCATTTTCCATACATTACAGACCAGCGTCAGTTTAGCAATGCTAATAAAACACGTCTATTATAAAGATAAAAAAGCATTATGTATATTTCATAAAAAGGTGGTAACAAAATAATAACAATACTGGGATTATAAAACTGATCACAGGGTTGCATAGTTGTGTATGCCAGGCGGTATAGGCGATAGCTGCAGCCTCGACGGCTCTGAACCCAGCAAGGGAGATTGTTCGTCGAAGAAATTAATCTCCTTTCGGGTGTCTTTGGCGAGTGTTGGTATCACTCTCCTTTTATTTATATTCCACTTCTGATACACAAGGGCATTAAGCAAGGCTTGCATGGGATTCATTAAGGCCTGCAACATAAGACGACATCTCTATTAGATTAAACTTAACAAGCTGTATAATACGTATCAATAATTAATTGTGTATTATCTTAAAATTGAGATCATACATGGAGTAGCGATGAGTATCAAGTTGGCGCCTTGGAAATGAGTTGTGCAGGTTCGCTGCTCTGTTTAATCATGATTTTCACCTGCTGTATGGTGAAAGCAAACATCGTGAGGAATGCTGCACAACTTCTGACAGCCTTGTGTAATTCGCCAACCCGCTACGGGCCAGCGCAGCGGGGTGGACTACATGCGAGGGGAGGGACTGCTCGGTATAATGGCGATAGGGTCGCCGCCTATTACATCGGGACACTGCAGTGCACCTCTGCCTACTCCATCGGGGATTAAAGGCGTGATAATATCATGTTTGTGAGGTCTCTCATATGTCTAACGTATCCGTATGTACTCACGTTAATCTTACAAAATTTAATGTGGTTCATAACTGTTGAATCCATAATGCTTGCAAAGTCGACTAAGTATTTCATATTGGAGTATGGATTTTTAATACAAACATTTAAAATATTTCATACTCACCATTATATACCACACTGCAATAATGACTTTCAGAGGCATGTTGAACCACATTGTCCACAGTAGTGCGCCATTAATTAGATTTGGCAGCCAACACACATAAAATACAACATTAATCATAAAGAACTTCAATTTCAATGCATCGACTACCCTTCGCTCCTTGCTAGTAAACTGAAAAAAAAAGAACTAGCTTGCATTATTGCTCACCAGTCGCCACGCTTCCAAGTAATATTCATTGTCAAATTATGTGTAACTACTGTTTAGTATTAACCTCCATATAGAGGCCGATGCCTGTAATCTATAGAATCACATAGACCTTTAACAAAATAAAAAACTTGTTTAAGTGATTCAAAGTATTGATATTTTCGTTTTATTTTGTAATAAATTTACCTATCGATAACTTGGTGTTGCTTTTACCACGTATGATTATATATGTCTAACGATTAGGTATCCGATAGTGAAAACCGCGTTGAAATCGGCTCGGTAGTTTTATTCAGTGATTCTTGAACAAATGGACCCACAGGAGAATTTTAAAAACACTTGTTTTAATTTCCGGGCCGACCAACGAACGTTTTTGGGTCCATATGGACCCACACTACAATTCTTATTTTTTATGATCAGATCATATGATCTGAAGGACAGAACACAAAATAAAGTAGAATGGAATGGCAAAAACCGGTGTCGCCTGTTTTCATGCCCCTGAGGTCGGCAGTGAAAAAAGCGTTGACGCATGTCGCGTTATTAGATATTTTGGCAGGAGTATATGTCATACGCCCGCCATTGGACGCGTGGCATGCTTACTTACATTCCCTTTCCAGTATTTTATTTTTGTGGTACCTATAAATGACATAGAAATGCAGGTATGGGTAGTTACCTGCGCAAGAGGGACTGCAACAGCCATTTCAACTTCTTTGCTTGACAACACATACATTATCGGATTGACAATCATCACTATGGCAATTGGCACATATGTTGCGCAATAATTCGGCAGGATTTTGTATAGCGCACTTTTTATGGATGGCAAGTTATTACATCTGGAAATATTATAATAAAATACTTTAAATTATACCTATGTTAATTCCAAGAATTGAGCTAGCATAATAGATCAAGGCTATATGTAAAATTAACACAACCACATACACATTAAAATGATTTGCATCATCTGAGGTATTACGCACCACTAGATGAATAATTTACTCAGAAAAATGTAACCCTCCTAATGTTTAGCATTACTTTATGATAAAACCTAAATTTTTAAGTATAATTTTAGTTTTCAGATTGAAATACTAACGTTGCATTAGGTATATATAGAATAGACAGTCCTGTGCCTGTTGTTGCTACCGGCAACCCCCAGGCAAATGAATGGTACAGTGTCGGATAAGAATCTCGTCCTTTCACAGTGAGCCATGTATCAATAGCATAGAATAATGTCCAAAACCAAGTTGCTGTATAAAAATACTGAGTCCATGCCTGAAAACAATCTTTAGTTAAAATAACATAACACACTGTGTGTTAAAACTAAATACAATCATATAATATTACACACTCACAGAAGTTATGGCGCAAAATAAAACACTGACATCATCATCTGGCATAGGCATAATATTTTTATACCTCAACCAAAGGGATGACCGCACTAGAACACCTGCAATAGATGTTAGGTACTTAATTTATTTTCCTTTTGTTATACTTTTGCAGCAGATTTAGCTCTGCAGCTCACCCCACAATGGTATATGGTATGTAACCCATCTTTTGAGTGTAACCATAGGCTATTTAATAGCGAATATCCCATTGAAATCAGTCCAGTAGTAGTTTTTTCTTGACATTCAACAAATATACAGAAAATCCAAAAACCCTTGTTTTGGATTCAGCGTGGTTCAAATTGCTTATGGCACCAATTATTTCAAAATTCAGGCTTATATTATAAAGTTGTCATAATATTTAAGTACATTTTTAAATCAGAAGTTACCTAATGACGCCAATAAATCTGCTATAGCCAACCAAATAATAATTCGCCGTAATCGCGTAGCACTTATCCTGCTGGTTTGCGTTTGATTTATGATGTCTGGAAATATCTAAAATAGAGGGAATAAAGCCAACATTATAAGCAGATATAAAAAAATATATATTATGAAACTAGTTTCACCCAAGACTCCATTAGTGCAGACTTCTATATATAGGTATTTATGTTATTTAAGAATATCTAGGTGGCTACAACCAAAATCCAAATCCTTTCATCCATTTTTGTGTGATGCTTAGTTAAACTGGCCAACAAACATACTTTCGCATTTATAAATGTTACACTACATATAATATTAGCCCAATTCATACTAATACATCACTTATAAATGTAAGTATACGTTCCAATATTACATTTACACGGGTACATAAGTATATACCTACATAAAAATTTGCTTATTGAGTATTATAAAGTTATGTGTATGTATGTACCTGATATAAGGATCCTAAAATCCCAACGGCAGATGAAACTAAACATAAAGCGTTATAAGAATCTGTATTAAACTCGCCCATGATTCTAACTGCGAAATCATCTTTATTTCCAGTGTGATGGCAACAGAAAGTTTGTATTGTAGGGTCCGACATTTTTGTATTAACGTGTGGGCTGTGGTCTAACTAATTTCATTAGGTCATTGCAAAGAGCACGATAAATATAAAAGCAACTTATGTTTTTGTTTGTTTTACTACCACACCCATGTAACAAAATAGTATTATGGCTTTATCCTACCGCAGCCGCCTGCCGCTATTTTGCAGCTGACTGACTGTCAATAAAATTCGACACTTTATTGACAGTGACAATCATTCGTTCCGATTCGCGTTAGCGCACAAAAATAAATTAATAATGAACGTAATTCTAAGAATATATATCAACCGTTTTTTATCGATACTAAACTATTTATACTAAATCACAAAGGGGTAGAGTGTGTTAGTTTGGATGTAGGGGCCAATCCCCGGAACTACAGATCTGATTTTCAAAATTCTTAAACTGATAGAAAATTACATTATCCTTGAGTGCTATGGGCTATGTAATATATTTCATCGAGGTACCGCGGGAAGAAACTTGTATAATAATAATATTAGCCCTTTTTAATGTCCCACTTTTGGGCACGGGCCTCCGAGGCGGACTAAACCATAGCCCACCACGCTAGCCAGAAAAGCATGAGAAAAAAAACCGACTTCAAAAAATTATTTAATATAAAAATGTACCTACTATAACTTTATTTTATGTAACGAATGTTGAGCGGTCAGCGCCAAAGACTACCTACAAATCCAGGCTCGGATCCAGTGGGGAGGTCAATGGGGGCTATTGCCCCTCTTGACACACGACGGAAGTAAATACTTTATTTTGACCAATTTCAATTTGTTTCATAGCGTCAAAAAATATACGCATTGAATGGATAGTCTCCGCCGTTTTTTCGTCGGTTAAAAAGCAAGCCATTCTCATTTTATTCATGTCATCATCCATTTTTAATTTATACCTTCCTGACAACTAGCTATACCTAACTTCCTGATGAGTATTTATCGCAATAATATGTCTTTTTATTTCAGTGTTATCTTCCATCTTTAACCGACTTCAAAAAGGAGGAGGTTCTCAATTAGGTTGTATTTAATTTCATCGCATTTCATCGTGTAAAAATGAAGTTCATAAAACAAAACACGCCCATGACGTCATGTAAAAAATGATACGAAATAGATGTACTAAAAACAAGAAAAAGTTATACTTAAACGTTATCTTTGTAGTGTATATTACTATATAGGTACGTACTGTCAGTGACTGTTCGGTACACAAACAGATACCCCAGGGTACCTTTGCTCTTTGGTACGGTACTCACTCAATACCACACGTTATAATGAACTTTTTTAGGACCCATAAAGGCAGTGTATGCATACCGTGGTAGAATCGTTGGAGCCACGTAATGATATCACCTATTATTAACGAAGCTTCACGTTGTGCGTAGGTAACAATGTATAAAATATATCAATAAATACTAATACACTGAAAAAGCATTCAATGATTTCTGCCTATAAAAAGTGTAAATAAAACACACGTGTTTATTTAATAAATTCGTATACAGCTAATTATTGAATATAGACTGATTTACAATTACAAAAGTCACTGATATGATTAACATAAACACACGAGTAGTCATTTATTGAGGTGCATTAGTTGTTGGCAGTGGAATTACAGTTAAATTGTGATTTACGGCATAACATGGATTTATTGGATCCCTAATCTCACCAGAATGTGGAGTACAATTTAATTGTGCATTATTGTTTACATTTGAATCGCTTCCAGTAAGCTTTAGAGCTGTAAGTTCAGGGAGTGGTGTATTTGAAAAAGTTGCATTTACATTAACCGGTTCGTTTGTAATATTTGTTACATTTCCAGATTCCTCTAGGACTAGAGGCGGTTCTGTAACATTATTTTCTGCTGCAGTATTTAATAAAGTTGAACACGGAATTGTCGTCATGAATTCTTTACCAGACTTCGTGACAACTGTAACGGTACATTTAGTATTATCATTCGTATTTTCATTTATATGTGACTCTTTAACATCCGCATCGGGAGTGAAAGAAGTAGCTATGGCACAAGGAATCGCAAGTACTTCGGTTGCGTTTCCATTATTAATAGATAAAGTGCAATTAATCAAATTTGCTAGCATAGGGTCCACAGCAGGAGCAGTATCATTAGCCGCAGTGACAGCTACTGGTTGACCGCGATTATCATAAACTACTGTGTGATGTTGACGACCGGTCGATCGGGCTAAATTCCATAGAGCTAAACCAGTCAAGACTGTTCCAATCCCTGCTCCCGCGATACCGACGCCTGTGAGAGCACTACCCGTGCGACTGACACCTCCGAATCCCTTACCAGGGCTTGCATAACCTCCAAAATATCCAGGCATCTGTGGACCATACCCAGGGTTGTACGGACCATGTCCCCCAAACCCTCCGTTGTTAGAGCCGTAAGGTGGCGGAGGGCCCTGTGGGTGATAAAAATTGTTTCCCTGATAGTTTTGTCCGTGATTAGGGCGGTTTACATCTCCCGGTCTATATCCTGAATATGGAGGAGGTGCTACTGCTGAGCCCAGCGATCCACTTCCTTGATTATTCAGATAGCCGCCTCCTGTTTGTTGGGGATGACCACTCCCGTGCCCGCCAGGTCCGTGTTGCTGTGGAAAGCCACTTCCAGTTTGGCCACCTCCAGACAACCCAGATCCATGTTGTTGTGGGTAGCTATGACCAGGTTGGCCACTTCCAGATAATCCAGTACCTTGCTGCTGGGGATATTTATTTGCATTTGGTTGAGGATAACCATTTCCTGAGCCGCCAGACAAACCGCTCGAGGATGGATAAGAATGACTTGCTTGGTTAGCAGAATTACTGGGTGCACTACTTCGTTGAACGCTTTCTTGGTAATTAGGCGGCTGTTTAGATCTGTCACCAGACAATCCCGTATTGCTTGAAGGGTAAGAATGACCTTGCCCGCTCGAGGGCTTCGATTGCCAGGACGAGAGCGTTTGAGTTTTTTGTGCAGGTTTTTCCTGCCATCCAGATAATGAAGGTTTCGGTGCTGAATGCTGCGGGTAACTGAATGAAGTTGGAGCAGGCTGAGGGTTACTATTAGTTTTCCTGCTGGTACCACGACCAGATCCGGAGCTACGGCTCCGTGACGATGTCTTTCTTCCTTCAACCCAAATAATCAATAATGCTATGAAAGTCGTCAGTATAATTTTTTTATTCATTTTCACTGTTAATATGACCACACGTTAGAGTGAAAACTACAATTTTAAAAGCTACACTACAATCACTCGCAACTGCAGCAGCAATACCTTTACACTTTGTATGTACAATACACAACACAAATGGATAGTCTGACACACTCTGCTTCTCGGACGATATTAAGTGAGTGATGTCGTGGATTGTTCGCCGCCCACCCAAACGCGCGTTACAGAGGTAACTATATCTACTTATAATACACAGTACCTTATAGTTAGGTGCTGTGACCTAGCCTCAAGTTATAAATGGAACGCACACAAACTACGTGGACTCTTTCGTACAATCAATAATCTTACATGGAAACCAAAACATCAGAGTAGAAGCAAACATTTGCATCAATTGCTCTTTACAATAAAATCAATAAAACATTGTGAAAAACTTTTTAAAATGTAAATAAAAGAAGGGAATTACGGGCTCGTTGCTGTGTTGTCACGTTTTATACCTATAGGGCATTTCCAAGTAAATACCTAACATATATATTATTATCCTAGTCTAGCGCTTCGACTTGCTACTTGTTGGAGTTGAATCCCCTATAGTACCTACCTACATGAATTCCAAAACCTATCATGACTTAAACCTACTCGAGCCAAAGTATGAGTTAGGTATAAGGCTACTCACCTGTTCCATCTGGTTCTTATTTCTTATACTTAAATTCTTGAGGACCTTTAAATATAAGATCAGTGTTCGATGATTTTTACAAATAGAAGATACTTACCGGTGAATCAATAGCTATACTTACCTATACCTTATATCTTCCCAATGTTCCTTTGATAGACATTTTAAAGGCATATACATCCATCCATCCATCCATCCATTAGCCGAAAGATATTACCCAGTACCTAGGTCCAACCTAAATGTGTAAGTATTGGCCTATTCCAGACACAAAGCGCTACACTTCTACGAGTGACCTAATGTAAACATGCCATAGGTACGTTGGCTAATAGCAGGAAGTGATACATCTACACCAGTCTGTGGGGACTAGTGTCCACCACGACTTGTCACGGCAACGAGTTTTACAGTTCTGAACTCTCGGTCCTGTACTTAAGATTACTTATTCCTACGAAATGGATACATCATTAAGTCGTTTAATCTTCTCATGAAATTATCATGCAAAGAAACTCTGCATACAGTGTACTCGGTAGGTGAGTGAGTATAAGTGCTTACTGCATACAACGATTTTATCCTCTTTGGATCAACTTACGTACGGAATTTACTATTATACTGCTCACTGCGTATAAAATCGCTAATACTATATCTAGGTACCTACTTACTACTGAAGGACTTCTTTACACTGTATTTATACCGACGCACTTGATAAATAACATCACTTTATTATATGATATAAATTCTAAGGTCCAAGTTCTTATGTTATTAAAAAGAGTGTATAACTAATAGGTATAGAAACCTATTATAATATCAACGGCGAAATAAATAGAAAGTATTTTTCAATTTACAACATAATTACGAGGCAGTTTTAGTCCAAAAAATATTTGTAATGCCATAAATATTTTTTTAAGAAATTGGTGGCAAAACTTCCCATTCAAATATACCAATACGTAATAGTGCTGTACTTATATATTATCAATCAACCTCAGTATTCCTTTGTGTTCAAAACACTTCGATAGCTTATCAGTCCTTGCATATCTTTTCTATAAACCACATCTGAATTGATAAATTCAATCAGAAATCAATTAAGATTCCGGCAATACAATTGTTTTACACCCACTAACGCAGTGAATTAATTTGCGATTAAGTCAAAAATAATGATTATTTTTGCTTGTTCTCTATTCGCATTTATCTGTATTTGTTATGCAAAGCCTTATTCAGTGATTGTGCCACAAAATGTAGTGACGGTGCCTCCGAATTGCCCGACTGGCCAGGAGTGGGTGAATGGTCAGTGCCGCGACGTGTGGAAGAATTCCGCTGGTCCCTCCAACGTGATCACAGTACCGACGAATTGCCCAAATGGTCAGGAGTGGGTGAATGGTCAGTGCCGCGACGTGTGGAAGAATTCCGCCGGTCCCTCCAACGTGATCACAGTACCGACGAATTGCCCAAATGGTCAGGAGTGGGTGAATGGTCAGTGCCGCGACGTGTGGAAGAATTCCGCCGGTCCCTCCAACGTGATCACAGTACCGACGAATTGCCCAAATGGTCAGGAGTGGGTGAATGGTCAGTGCCGCGACGTGTGGAAGAATTCCGCCGGTCCCTCCAACGTGATCACAGTACCGACGAATTGCCCAAATGGTCAGGAGTGGGTGAATGGTCAATGCCGCGATGTTTGGTTTAAAAACAAAAGAGAATACACCTATTTTGAGTAAGTAGATTTCCTCTTCTTATACCTAGTATTCGTCTAAGTATACGTATGACAAGATAACTAAGACGCCTTAGAAAGACAGACAGATAGTATTATGATTAGATCTACGTGAAGTAGCGCAGATATAACTACCTACTTATGTAGATTTTTGTTTGATAGGATCATTGTAAATACATATATTTAGGTTTTCAACGCACTGGCTCGTAAAGTGGGACTTATTACACCGATTTTAGGTTCATAATGCAGCTATCATATGAGCTATGGCCTATGAGTTTTACACGCTATCTTTTCTCGTTATATTTCCGCACAGGTGTTGCAAAGCGTGTTCATGGCTAAAATTATAAAAAAATATTGTGTTCAAACTGTGTTAGTTAAATTATTATAAAGCGCTTTTACACTCGTCCGTGACGAGAAGGTACAAATAAATGTCCTTGTGCCTTGGCCTAATTAATGGTGTACACGAAACTAGCCATTTTGATATATTTTATTGAGACTACTGCTTTAAAGAATAAATAAGGCCTATTGTTAGTAACTAAGATTAATCTCATATTTTGGTAAGGTAGCTAGCTATCTATTATAATGATCAGCAGAGCTATGTAAATCATAATGACGTTTTCCTTGTAACTTTGAGCTAATTACCGAAGTTAATCCTTAAAAAGGATGTTATCTAAATGATGTTAATTAATTATGATTAAAGAGGTATCTAGTTGCATACCTGTTATCTTGACGCAAATTCAGATAATTAAATAGTATAGTATATATCGTAGTAAGTATCCCAAGGAGTTATTTTTAACAATGCACCTAAATTTATGAGATTATATTTATAGGTACATATAATAAACTTGGTCTTGTCTGTACGTACATTAAATATTTTTGGGGAAAAGAAATCGTATGTTATGGGCTGTATCGTGATTCCAGATTGGCAGTGTGAAAGGCGCCATTGAGAATTATTATAGGGACTTCTACACGAAACACCCAACAAATATCAATTATTATCATTGTTTCAGATCAACCAATCCGATTGAAGATATCAAAAACTTCGTTAATGAGTTGAAGACTCTAATAGCTACAGTTTCTACAAAAGACTTACAGATTAAGAATGAACTGGAAGTTCCACAACTAGATCATAATGAAAATAAAAATGTTATAAGTGTGCCGAATCAATGTCCTGTTGGATATAAACCTGACGCGCTTGGTATCTGTCGTGAAATATTTTAATAGTTCAAAATTGAATAATAAATTGAAACCCTTATCGTATGTAGCGAATGTTGAGTCGCTGCGAAACAAACAACCAACAAAGAATATTAAAAGTATATTAGTGGCTTAATGCGCGGACCAATTTGTAGGTGGTATTTGGCGCGGACCAGTTATACTCGACTGTTGAGAATATATATCTCAAATGAAACCTTATTAATCATTGCTCTATGTAACATAGACATCTGGTGGTTTGTCATTTAAGTCTATTCTGTATGGAAAATACCAAAAAAAAAAACCTCATGACATGTACTCTCCTATTTAATATAGGTATTATTAGTTAAACAAAGGTGCTTTTACTTGGATAAATAACATTCACATCGATTAAGTTGTTTGTTTGGCACTGAATCAACATTTGTCACATATTAGTTTAAGTTTTTTGCTTTTCGGTTTTATCAAGTCTGTATTTTTTGTTGTTTTATTAAATAAATCTAAACAGAATTATGTCAAAACATACCTACCCACCAATGAGGTTTTCGTGTTTCATCATTGCTACCCTAGCTACCTACTAATAATTTAGGTAGGTATCATTTTCCATTTCGAATGACCATTTTGGATCTATAACGATTTAAAGTTGGTCAACAACCAATCTCACAAAAAAATTCAATATTTATAATAAACTCCTTATGATGAGGCTTAACAATAATACACATACACTTAAAATATTTTACACTATTTTTGTTACACCCTATATAATCGCATAATTTATTTAAATTTTCTTCGCTCATATACGTTTATGAACATATGGTTAATATGCAACCAATATTACACATTATATATATTAAATAAACATATTTTTCAGAAAATAAAACAAAATTGATACTTTACTGTTTAACTTCCCGCCCACAGACCAAATAGGATACTTGTTACTTATTCCCGCCAAAATGTCCTCTTGGGCCAGCTTGCATGAGAAATAAATATTTGATTGACAGTTAAGCACCGTCCACACCTTCCGATCCTATTCTACTTACCGGATTTCACATTAAGATCGGATAAGATGGTGTGGAGCCTGTCTTAAATGTCAAAGTGGTTGGAATAGAGTAGCCACAGTATCTTATCAGTAACTTTCTAATATTTACTTGAATAGAATAATCTATTTCCAACTTTTAAAGCTTTTATTCGTCTCAATTTTCAAAAATTATTTAGCTTTTTTAAATTTTTGTCTAATATAAGTAGTATTGATATTATAATTTCGCCTTCAGCAATCTACTGTTCGAAATGATCATTGCCTTCAGTAATTGCGTTTATTGAGTTGTATAACATTATTCATTTTATGTGGGTTACGCTTAGAGCTACTACGTACCTCGAATTAATACAATTAGACTGAACTTAGCTTCCAAGGTGTAGCTTCTCCCTTAGTACGTGTGTATAGATATGATTTTATTTTGCACCAGTGTCCATGCATAATATGTTGTTGCGTCCTGTACGAGCTTACTCAAGCTTCGCTAGCAAGAATCGACAGAAAAAAACAGTACAGAAAATAAACTTGGTCTTAACACCTCCCTTGTGAGATATTCATAGGCTAGTACCATAATATTCTTCGATAAAATATACTTTTATATCGATACTATTCATCTAATAACTAAATCGATTACACATTGCGTATTGAATTGATTGAACTTTTACTATGGACTACTCTAGCTTAGCCAAATTGCCAACCCAACTAACCACTAACTTACTGGACGAATTGAACTAATACTAACCACTAACTTGTATTGAATATTTTATTAGGAATTATTATTTGATTGATATAGATTCAGTGCTTTCATATAGCGTTATATGTTGAAGTCATAATAACAATGGCTCAATGTTACCTTCAGTGATAAAACTCTAATAATGAGTCACAGATGATGAACATTTTCTGTTCTATTCTATCCATGTAATTGTGAGAAAGTTTTCAAAATGTCTGAAAGAAAAGGTACCAAGGCTCTGGAGTTGTGGTGTAAGCGGCTGGTGAAAGATTGTCCCGATGTGCACATAGATAACATGACTACATCATGGAGAAATGGAATGGCCTTTTGTGCTTTAGTCCATCATTTTAGACCTGACTTGATGTAAGTACAACATACTAAGCTTCATAGAACTTTAGAATATATAGAGTGTTTAAAGCATATGCAACTACAACTTAAAAACTACTGAACTCTTCAAGCTTTTATTTGTTTACCACTTTATGATGTCCACTATTGTTATTGCATTATAATATTTTTCAGTGATATGTCCAAATTGAAACCAGAAAATGTTTATGAGAATAATCAACTAGCATACACAGTTGCTGAGAAACATCTTGGTATCCCATCTCTTTTGGACCCTGAAGATATGGTAGATAATGATGTACCTGATAGATTATCAATACTAACCTATCTCTCTCAGTTCTATCAACGATTAGGTCACACCGGTGAGAAAATTCTATTAATTTGGTTAAATTGGTCTAAATTTTAGGTAGGTACTGCCCATTATTTGGAGTGCCATTGGCCTAATATCACATTTATTACTACCAGGCATCGTAAGCTCATTATTGTATGGTAATGCCTTGCTCTAGGCGTACTTTGGAGTTGTACTTATTCATATTTGTTTTTACTATGGCTACTCTCTGAATCACAATGTATAATAGTATCGCAAGATGAACACACCAACTATACAGTCCCACACTATGCAACGCTTGTATAATGAGTACCAACTGTACAATGGACTGAGAGCAAACTCAGTTTATAATAATAGTTACATGTATAGATATTAAACATCCATGACTTGGGTACAAAGATTTGTGCTCATCGCACAAAGAATGTCTCTACCAGAATTCAAACCTGGATCACTACCAACTGCACTAATCAGGTCATCTAGATATAGTACTAACTTCCAATTCCAATTCCAATTGATATTTATGGCTCCATCGTTTACCGATGATTTTGCCAAAGACAAGTAGATGAATGAAAAAAAAATATAAAGTTGATTATACAGTAAATGAATAGTACTAACTTGATATGCAAATGAGTACTAACTTACATACATTTCAGTGAATACAAAAGTATCAGAAAGTGAAGCCAAGTTGCCAATATCACCAAAGTCAACAAGTGAGGCGACGGTTAGTATGAATATCTGTTATTCTTGACTTTCTAAAACTTGTGTGCCATGTTTGCAGTGAAACTTCTATTTTCAAATTTCTGTATTACTTTCTTGTGACATGTAATGCTTCTTTATAGGCACCAATACGGTTTGGCAAGACTGGTCTAGACAAGTGTGCAGCATGTGGCCTGCCTGTTTATCTTGCCCAGCGGTTACTTGTCTCTCACAAACTATACCACAGAAGATGTTTCCGTTGCGCTAAATGCTCTGGACACTTAAATCCTAAGACTTATATAGATGGATCTGAATTTATCTGTGATAGTTGTAAAAATGAAAAGTCATTATCTAAGTTTCTTAACAATAATGATCACGATCAAATGGGTATGCTGGCATTTACTGGTGATTTGCATGAAAAAAGACCAGTCTCCACTGAAGATCCGATTAGTCCAAAACCAAAACCGAGACCTCAATCCATTTTAGGTGAGTGCTTCAAATTTTGTATGAAAACTAAAAGCTTTGCTAAGCCAATCATCTCATTTTAACTATTAGAGTTTGAATACAAATAGCCCCCCTGCCAAACAGCATCATGTTCATTTGAATATTGTGTACATCTTAATAAAACACTTGCTCAGTGTTATTATATTAATATAATCAAGTAATTAATATTTTATACTATGACTAATCAAGCTTACTGCTTTTGTTTGTGAATTCTATGTGTCCTCTGTAACAATTTATCCTGATGTGACTAGTACCTAAATTTATGTCTCTTCCTACTTTATTTAACATTATATTTCATTATTTTCACATCACAGACAAAATAAATATGTTTGAGAAGAATATTGAAAAAGATACACCGCAAATCGAACATAAAATCTCAAATATTACATTAAAAGACAATTCAATTAGTATATATAAGGAACTCAGCGGTCCCACGAAAAATCAAAGTGAATTAGACACAAAAGAATTAACAGTAAGTGTAGAAACGGAAAGTGATAATGTATTCCAAAATAATATTCCTGCAAAGGTATATAAAAGTAATATAGACAAGTTTAACTTCTTACAAACACAATTAGCAGGAGATATGGTGGAAGTTGAAAAGACTACAGAAAGTATATCTGTACCAGAAATACAAGTTAAAGAAGACGTTTGTATGAAGATAAAAGACAATACTATCCAAACTACAGATTTTAAAGAGATTCATGACAATAACTATAGCAGTGCACAAAATGAAAGTAGCAATGTAACGGATGACAGCAGAATAGCAAATAGTATCACAACAAATGTAGATAATAATTCTTCAAATGAAAAATCAAGTCAAAATGAACAAGAAGTAACTATAAGTGTTCCACCCAGAAGAAAAAAGCAGAATGCTATTGAAAAAGCTTTAGCTGCTGCAAAAATGAAGGAGATCGTCACCAAGGCGCCTAATAAATATCCGGATCATTTAAATCCATTTTCCGATGAGGAAGAGGAGGTAAATATAATCCTTTTAGCTTAACCCGCGATTACTTTAATAATATCTTAGCCTACCGACAAGTTATCCATTGCCTAAGGTGCACCGGACGAAATATACTCAAATGATGCCCCTCGGAGAGGCTCCACACCCGAGTACACCTCCTTCCCCTATAAGTACCAAACATTGAAAACCGTTTACCCGATGTTTCGTATTTCGCAGTGAAACACAATAACACATTTCGCATTTATTATATTAGAAAAAATGCTGATGCCTCTTTGGTTGTATGCCTTCCAAAAACCGACTAATGTCCGATTACGATGTAAATCCTCCTCGGAATACCATACGATAGAAGCCACGGGTAATGTTTGTGTTATTTAATACAAACATTAATTGATATTTCTGGAAGGATGTGATAATAATGTTTTGTGTTAAAAAAGGAAACGGCGGATTGCACGTATTTTTCATTATCAGCATGATAAATAAGTATAATGTAAAGTCTTTCGCAATCCTTGCAGATCGTAATATTGAATTATTGCATCTTATCATTAAACGTTCTTCATACAATCTATGTACGGTGTTATATATTATAATAATCACATTAATTATATACTATCGGGGACTCAACTCTCTGCCTACGCAAGAAAATGTTCGTGTGCAGCTGTGGGGCCTTAGCAAGCCGTAGCGCTAAGTATTGTCATACGAAAATGACCCTAAAATAAAGGCAGCATTGTCCCCTATAGTATATAAACCTACCCACTGGTAGAGCAACCATTTGCGTGTTGACAGACTCATTGTACAAACACGAACAGCCTACAATGTGCTGACTTCGCCCATTCGCGTATAACCGGCTGAGTGTGCTCTATGCGGCCAATATAAGTGGCGAAAGTATAATTCAATAGCGATGCATTTATTTTATATTTTTTTTATAGAATTTAGATTCAAAAGAAGAATGTAAAAAAGTAAGCACAAATCCCTTTGGTAGTAGCGATGAAGAAGATGATGCGGTACCCCCTGTACCGCCACCACCGAAACCTGTACTTGAAAGTGGAGCACCCGTGTACGTATACATTTGTTTTATGAAAATAGTGTTGTTGCGGTTTAGCGTTTTAGTCCAAATTATCCCATTCCCGGAATGACTCATGCGTTAACAAGGAATGTTTCGTACCTACCTACCATTCTTTTTTATAATGATTGATGTGAAATAATTTATCCCATCCCACTATCCCACTAATATTATAAATGTGAAAGTTTGGATGGATGGATGTTTGTTACTCAATCACGCCACAACGGCTGAATGGATCTGGATGAAATTTGGCACAGAGATAGATTATAGTCTGGAATAGCACATAGGCTACTTTTTATCCCGGTAAAATGTATGGTTCCCGGGGATTAAGGACATACTTTTTAATCGCGAGTAACACCGCTGGGCGCAGCTAGTACTTTATATTTTTATAATCGGCGGCACTTGAGACCGAGATATATCGTGTTCGAGCCATATTGCCTTAAGTTTACCCTTTATCAAACATTACAAAAAAAAAATGTTTTACTCGTACATTTGTTACGTTTTTTTTTATATAACAATCTACTTTTCCAACAGTAAACGATTAATCGCTGTCAATCCATTTTGGTCCGATGGGGAAGAACCGTCGTCCGATGAGGAAACACAAAGTAGAAGGTAAACAAAATGTTAAAAAGTCCAATAATTGTCTGACTATCAACTAGGTAATTCATTGTTTGTGAATAAAGATATGATTGGGGCTATAAATGGTATTTATGGACTGAAAAAATTTTATTCAATATTTTTAATCTATTATATTTTTCAATTTTTAAGTAGGGTAAACAGGAACTTCTAACGTAATAGTAACGACATCGAATAACACGCTGTCACTGTCATATTTATTTATGAAATCTTCGGTGTGAGCGGAACGGAAGACGCTTTCGTTACCGTAAAGCCGCGTTTGAGAAACATTCAACAAAGAAACGCATGCACAAAGCATTTAATTTCAATATAAAAAATGATTGCAACCTGTCCTACAATACCTGGGGGAAAATGTGTAAGTGTATTTGTTTAATGTCTCCAAAAAGTTATAGCACGAGATGCGGCTTAAGTCAAATCAAAGTCAAATCGTTTTTATCGTATAGGCCTACGGGGGCACTTATAAATTGTCATTACATTTTATTTTACTTACGCGACCTCAACTGAAAAGATCCGGCGAGAAACTCAGCGGGCTTGTCTTTTTTTTTTAATCCATAATTTTTACAAAAAAAATAAAAAGTAAGCTCCAGTGTGTTGCCATGCGAGGCGCACACACGTATAAGTAAAATATTGTGCTTAAGTCACAGTTGGATCTTATTGTTGTGCAGCTTAATGTACAAGTCGTCAATAGCGACGAGCACCCCGAACCTCCCCGGCAGCGCGGCCCGGCGCAAGAAGGGCAAGGCGCCCGCGCCGCCCCCGGCCGAGCCGCGGCTGCGCCCGGCCGCCACTTCGATGGACGATGTCGCGAGCATTTCCTCACTGAGCTCATTCAACTCCACCATTCATTCTGATCAAGTGAGATATAAACAATAAGAAATAAGCTAACGGAATGGCAATCGACTCATAATAGATTGGCAATGGCATCGTAATTGTCACTTGTCAGATATCCCATATTATGCAAGTAACATTTATACCATTACCATTCGATTACCATTCGATTGGCAATTTAATTATTTATTGAAATAAAATTATCGTAGGGGACATTAATTTTGACCTGAGTCCGAATCCGCCTCTTATGGATTTTTTGTCCGTCCGTCGTTCTGTTCGCGCATCACGGCGTAACTACTGGACGAATTTTTATTAAACTTGGCAAGGAGGGATATTAGGCTTATTAGGTATTCTAGTCGTCATGTAATATCGATTTTTTGTCCCGGGAAATGTATTATACGCGAAATAGCCAAAAAAAATAATATATATATATAGTTTTAAAGTCCACATGCACTCCTAGTAATATATAAGTTAATGGTTGTTATTTGTTACAGAAAAGCACACCTATTCTAACGAAGAAGCGGCCAGAGCCGACCCTAGTTGACAGTCTGTCGACAACGTCGTGCGGTGGCTCGCTGGATAAAGAAATTGACACTTCTGAGATGCGCAGTCTTAACTCTGACGGTACTTGTATAGATTTATAATCACGGCTTAGTTATAATCTAGCATCATAGACTGACCTAGACCTACAGTAATGCTTAAAAGCAGTAAAATATACCCCTATTGTTGTATTTTTCTCGATAATTTAATTCTGGCTAAATGCACAAAAAATTGTTTAAAAAAATTAGGGAAAATCCACATCTGCGTTTTTCTGCGGGAATTTGGATAGGGCTTTGTAACGTCTGTTGGGTCAGCTACTATTTTAATACAGGTGTATGTTATTTTAATTGTTTTGCTTGTCGTGGTTTGCGGCGTCTGTAATGGCGGCTGCTGGCTGTGGCCGGCGCCGGTGAAAAAAATAGGGTTTTTTGGTTTGGCTTATGTCAATACTCAAACGCAATCATTATATTTATTGTTTATTTTTCTTTGCACTATGTTATTCTTTACAAATTATTTACTTACAGCAAGGTTTATTATTTATTTTTAATATTAATAGTGGGCGCGTATTACGCTTGTTAGATCTTGCAGGCAAGAGCGAGAACGCGATATATGAGTGACAGAGAGCCCAACAACCAAGCGCTACCTGTCACTTGCGTTTTGTTATTCTATATTTATATTGAACAACAGGGAATCCTTATTAAATGTATCGTTTCTATGTAAATAGGTGGACGGAAAGCAAAAGGTCCAGCGCCAGGGCTGCCTCTACCCGAGCGAAGGGAAGTGAAACTCCAAATGTCTCCCGAAGAGTTGCAAGTGCAACTCGACCTGCTGGAGACGCAGCAGCTGGGGCTCGAGCGACAGGGCGTGCTCATCGAGCGCATGATCCGCGACAAGTGTGAGGGTAAACATATTCGAGCACATTATTACTACTTTTAGAGCACCCTGTGTGAACTGTCCTCTGCTTAGTCGTAGCTAAAGTTTCAGCTCGTTTTCAGGTACCTAGCCTATATATACAATTATGACTTAACGTTCAATATTTCAGCAGTAGGGTATTGCAGTTGTTGAGAAATGTAAAGGAACGCTGAAAGATTTTTAGCTACGACACTGCTCATAAGTATGCATTTCCTTATTTCAATATAACTTGCGTTTTCTTTATACCTGTGACTGTCTGCAACTTGTTGCTAGGTCCATAGTTCCGTGAGCTTTCTCCTTTACATAAAAACATCTTAGTAAGTAGTTATAGCCCAATATTGAATTATTGCACCATATGTCATCACTGATGTCGGCACCATATGTCATCACTATACAACCTGTGCGCGTCTATAGACGCGCACAGGTTCAAATTTGCCTGAATAATTAACGTGTAGCCCCTTAAAATTATTTGTCGATGTCTTTGTAAGACCTTATATAAAGGTGCACCCGTCTAGTTCTTTGTACCATTCAAGGACTGCGTAAATTGATACCGATCTTAATAAATGTGTTGACTATAGGTGACGAGGCGGACACGGTGCCGCAAGAGGAAGTGGAAGATTTAGTCATTCAGCTGTGTGAACTGGTCAATGAGAAGAATGACTTGTTCAGAAAACAAACTGAACTGATGTATATGTGAGTTGCATAGTATTATCTTAATATATATAAATTACGTGTCATGGTGTTTGACCGCTATGGACTCCTAAACTACTAAACCGATTTAAATAAAATTTTGCACACTGTGTGCAGTTTTATCCAACTTAAAAGATAGGATAGTTTATATCTCAATTTATAATCGCAAATATTTAACTATAAAAATATTTCCTAGAAATAATGTATATGGCAAAACAACATTTGGCGGGTCAGCTAGTACTAATATATATTTCACCTACCCGCGAACTATTAAATTACTATAATAAAAGTTAAAAAACTTTTGAAAGGTCTCATCATTTTTTATTTATAATCGATTACAAAATTACAACATCAATATCATCATAATTTTCATGTTTTATTATACTTTTTAGACGTCGCCAGCAGCGATTGGAACAAGAGCAAGCTGACATTGAGCATGACATTAGAGTAATACAATCGCGTCCCGCTGTTAACCGAATTGATGCTGATAAGGTAAGCTATTCACACGCATCTAGATTTATCTATAAAAAAATCCAAGTGTTTGACCTCGTTCATTTGCAGGGTTTTGTAATTATTGCATAGTTTGTATTCTATATACCTCAAAAAGTTGTCATTAAAGGTCACTTAAAATTACTCATGTTGATAGTTCTCTAGTATATTAGTTGGTCAAACAGTTGAGAAATTAAAGTTGTCGGTCGTAACCCACAATCACTCAAACCTCTGGCTGAGAGCTAAAAAACCGATGTGTAATATTCAGGGCTTGGTAGTGTTTATATTATTAAAAACCCTTCGTTTGATAATTTTGTTTGTAGTAATTCCATTATTTCATAAAAAACTATTTAACGATACGTCACAAGAGTGTGTAATGTAGTGTACCCTACACTAAAAAAAATATACATCCAAAGAAAGAGCAATTCATGGACGTTTTATATTTTTATAATTAACACCTACATGTATGGGATGTTCAGCCGAAATTTCATGCATATCAAACTGTAGTAGTTATGAGGTTGAGAGGATGGTTGATCTTATCTTATAGTAAGGTTCCTCGGTCAGGTCCGCGAAACACGAAGACGGTAGGTCCTAATAAGTAACATAAGCATTTACCAAACCAATGGTTATATATGCCTATTAATTATTATTGTAGGCTCGTGAAGAACAATTGGTACTGCGGCTCGTGGAAATAGTTCGCATGCGCGATGAACTGGTTCAGCAGATTGACGCAGAACGCCGCCGGGAACGGCAAGAGGATCTCGCCATAGCCGCTTCCATCGCCAGTAAAAGGGGTAGGTGTTGGCTGCCCAATCAATAAAAAAAATAGTTATTTGACTATGATATTATACAGACGTCGTCCTGTCCCGAATTTTCTGGACCAGGACTGGGGTCGAGTCACCTTCGTCCGTAGGAGAATTAAGTACCCTCGAGATACCCTACACGTGACCCTGGGTGGTGCCAACCAGGTGACAACTCTACTGGTGGTAGGCTTCGGCCGTGGCTAGTCACCACCCACTGAACAAAGCCATGTCGCCAAGCGGCCTAGCCGTGTTCCGGCATGATGTTCGGTGCTGCCATTCATGGATGGCGGGTCAGATCAGTTGCGCTGCATGTGCCTAGTGAATGTAGCGTCTCTATCTACTGCCGCCTTCCTACCTAGGCAAGTATGCCCCATCGTAGATCTCATCGTCACTTACCATCAGGTGAGATCGAGATCAAATACTTGCCTATACTGTAATAAAAAATAAAAAAAAAAACACGTTTTCAATTTTCTTGTTAGCTAAACCCTTATTCGGACTACTAGAAACGTTACAAAAATAGCCAATTCGGTCCAGCTGTTCTCAAGTTATGTGTTTACCAATGAACAGGTTTTTTTTTATATACACGAATTTTAGTAAATTAAAACTCTTGTATTCATTTCAGCTCAAAGAAACAGCGAATCAAATAGCTCATCTATGAAATCCACGGAACTGTTACCGACACCCAAAAAAAGCAAAGTAAAAGACAAAGTTAAGAAACAACTCAAGAAGGCTAAGCACACATTAATTTCCAAGAAAAAAGACGATTCTATCGACCGTAAAGACGAAAAAACAGAGAAAGATAAAAAATCTAAATAATGTTATTTATTTTTAAAGCGCTGACGATTTTATAATATATCATTTTTGCTACGTTATTTATATGAAAGATTTTCTTTTAAGTGTCTAATATAATATTTTATTTATACAATTTGGCGTACTGAAAGTACTTATGAGTAAGACTGAAACATTCCACTAAAATATTATTTGTATTTTAAAAGTTCAAACAAAATTAATAAAGCATAATAGATGGGTAAACCCCCATTTTCCCACTTGAAGCTATCGGAATTACATTTGTAGCGCTTCTAGCGCTATTATCGATATAAAGAGTACATACAGTTATATTTCTAATTCCGATCTATCAGAATTAGCTTCAAGGGCGGCTTCTTAATTATGTGGAAATTACGTGCCAGAATTAGAAATGTACTTAGATAATAAATCATAATATGATCTGTTGATTATTCTTTGTGCCAGATAGATCTCCGCACCGATTGGTACTAGGTATTATTGAAAAAAAAAATGGGATACACAATATCGCTTTATTAAAAAGTCTGCAAGTTAATA
Organism: Pheosia gnoma; assembly: GCA_905404115.1. Classification (NCBI taxonomy): domain Eukaryota; kingdom Metazoa; phylum Arthropoda; class Insecta; order Lepidoptera; family Notodontidae; genus Pheosia; species Pheosia gnoma. The sequence continues at coordinate 6,539,694 of FR989897.1, read as the reverse complement.
AAAGCAATGAAAGTTTCAGTAGAATATTTATAAATCCATTATTTAAAAATATAAAAATAATGATTGTCTCAAACAATTATATTAATTCGAATTATCCCAGCTTTTAATGTATTGTGTTTGAGTATTAAGCTTGTCGATGCAATCGGACTTAATTTTTTTTGCAAGGTCAAGCGCAATATTTTTATGTATTTTATTTTGATATCTTCAATGCAGGTTTTATTTATATCTTAAACGAAAAAAATATGATGGTTGTTATGTTATATTATACCTTATGATACTATTATTTGTAACTTACCATGTACTTAAATAACAAATGTTTAGTTATAAAAAAGAGAATAATTAATTGTCAGTATTATCTTTTACCGACTAACACATTGGAATTATTTGATTTAAAAAATATATAATTTAACAACATTTAACTGGGTACCTAACAATATAATCTGTCATTCTATAATCATTTTATTATTATTTACAATATTATTTTAAACAATAAATACAGTCTGTTTTTTTTATGTTTGACTAATTTAGTGATTATTAATACAAATAAAACAAGTAGCTCTTAATTGTTTTGTGATGGCTAACAAAACCAAGTACCATTTCCATGTCCTCAAAGCTGCCCACGACTCCAACTGGCTAGTTTTTGTATTGACTTTTCCTTAGGAACTCTACCACCAGAATAAGTTTTTAAATATTAACTCTAGAAGATAATTGACTCTTGTTATAAAATATTACGTACCAATATTATGTCAGATATTTTTCAGGGTAGACAGAAGAAATAATTTCCTTGCAAAGTAAATCGGTGTTTATGTTGTTGCTGGAACAGAAGAAATGTGAAATAATTACTTAAGCGTTCTTATTGTAGTCATAACTTTTATAACCCGATTTACTAATAACGCTTTTTTTGATATAATTATTTTATTTCTTACACGGACATCTATTAACATTAAATAATGCTTAATTTTACGTATGTGTATCCAAATGAATCAATTGTTCTGATTACCTACTCCATGCAAAATAAGTGGGATTATGACTAAATCAATTTAGTCACAAATCTACCGAATATGCAGGTATTTAATTTAAATCACACGCACGTTGAGTAGACACTTTGCTACAATCGTTTAGTCAAATAAAATACTCGTCTTCCGAATTACCAAATCATGTTTATAAATATAAGTTTATATATAAGAAATGGGCCTGTGGTCTAAATTAAATAGTCTAAAATACTTTAATAAGTACTAAGCAGTATATTTGATTACGGGTTAGCGATAATTTTGAATCACAGACTGGACCCAATTTTGTCCACAAATCCTCCAATTATAAAAATATCTATTTATAAAAAAAGTTACCCATTCACCCATTATAAGTAAAACGGATGTTATGGGAGCGAAAACGAAAGAAAAATTGTGTTTTCAAATCGCCGCTATTCCAAGGGCGAGAGAGGGATGAAAACATATATTAGTTTTTTGTTAATGAAACTAGAACAAGTTTTTGACGGTTGTCGCTAGCTCGTTTCTAATTATAGTTTAGGATGTTTAGGCCGCCGCGCAGACAGAAGAGCGTTCAACAATATGTTGTCAATGAATTAATGGGTTTCATAGCGCCCGCCCGCGCAAACTGCAAGCGGTCAGCAGCAACTCATACATTTCAAAAACTATGAACTCTTGTGTTTGCGCTCATTTAGGCTAACAGCTTGTTTACAACCAGCAAACTAACCACTTATTAAATCTATTTCGTCATGATAATATAAACACAAAAATGATTTAGTGTAAGTGCACTGAAAAAGCACAAAAATAAAATAAAAATAAACTTAACTTGTGTTGTGATTTTATTTAATTTCAAATTGATTTTTAATAAGTATAAATCATAATGGTGGGAGTATAACTACAAATAGGAATTCTGTGTGTATGTACATTAAAACATTGTCAATAACTCCGCTCAGCGCTCTAGCGCTGCTGTAAACTATGGCCAATAAAATAGCATTCAAGGTAAATCAATTTAAAATAGCATTTTTTTTTTCAAGGGTAAATGCTATGAAATGGCGAAAGCTTTATATAAAATTGCGCATACATCTATGGGTACATTAGTATGGTAACTACCCAACATAAGGCAGGTACATAATTTTTACACATTATCCAAATAGTAGCAATACTCCCGCCACACGATTTTTACAGTAAATAAGGTCATTCATTAACTTAATTTTCCTTAAACAAATGGGGGAAGAGGAACCCACCACGGACCCTCGGCTTGTCAACTGTTCCAATTAAATTCCCTATAAAAATATACATTTTGTGGTAATGCAAAAAGGAAGAACACCAATATTTCAGATAAGGAGACTTCATTCATATAAGCCTATATTTCCCCAGACTGCTCCTGCACATTCGATCGCATAGTAAGATCTAATGTAATATAAAGTTATAATGTAATAAATAACGGATAAAGGCCTCCCTGTTGTCCGAACCGCAGTAAACAAATTAGAGATTGATTCGGCGAGGCTTCCTCACACGAGACGTGACACGTACCTATCTACTTATTTTGTATTTCCCAATTTACATTCAAAGAAGTTTACTATGACATATCAGTAAAATAAAAATATAAACCCATCATTGACCTTATCCAAGGCATATAAAATTAACTATTATATTTCCTGAATGAAAACAAATTAACAATAAAATGGTTGGAAACTTAAAATAGGGTAATACCATTGTTGGCCAATATGTGTGCAGACAAACTACCTCACGATTACGATTTCATACAGCATTTTTCTTAACCATCATAAATTAATATTATTTCATCTGCATTACATTGTATAATAATGTGGTACAGAAATAGTATAATAAAATTAGATATTACCATCATAGAACCATTCAACGTATTTTTTTATAATTTATATATGTATATATAAACCCCCACAAGGTGGACTGATGACATCACACGCGTCGCAGGAAGCCGGTGGATGCGAGTGGCGGAGGACCGTGATGTGTGGAAGTCGTTGGGGGAGGCCTATGTCCAGCAGTGGACGTGTATATCGGCTGATAGATAGATAGATATATAAACCAAGTCATGTTAGTACCATTTATAACTCAAGAATGGGTGGGGATTATTATGATTTTTTGAAATTGTAGCCACCCCAAATAGCAGAATAACTATTATAACATGGGACAGAAATTCACTAAAAAATTTAACATATATATTTCATTTTCTCATACATTTGATTTTGATGTGGCATGATGATTGTCTGGACAGCTAGTGCATTATATAATCTGGAAACCATCTGTAAACTTTGCAGAATGAACTGAATTGTCCTAAATCCCTACAAAAAAACATTTAACTATTATAATATGTGTTACAATAAACACTATAAGTCCTGTGCATAATTATTATCTATTTCAATCCGTAAATTGGCTTGTTTTGATTTACTTAGTCTATCTCTTAGATCATCTGGTATTTTCTGCATCCTATCCCTAAGATCATCTGGTATTTTCTGCATCCTATCTCTGAGATCATCTGGAGTTTTCTGAATTTTACCTCGTATATCATCTGGTGCTTTCTGCATCCTTGACTTAAGTTTCTGTCGCAAGTCACTTCCTACACTTGATTTACTTGGTTTCTTATCAAGTCTTGACCAAACACTATTTGTGCTTTTAATAGTGCTATTAACCTTATGCACTCTACTTGTGACATTACTATCAGAATGTTCTGATGATGAATCATCACTTAATTCATCATATGTCTTTTCCTGTATAGGAATAACCTTTTTACCTAAGCGTGATTGTATGCTATGTTTATGCTTTTGTGAACTGTGTATTTTAAATTTATCTGATAACTTTATAGATGTTCGTTGGGTATGTTTTCTTTGAGAATTCTCCACTTCTATAGATAATGGTGCATAGTCATCCGTATCCAAGTCTTTGGAATATTGTAAGATTTGCTTCTTTTTTTGTTTTGATTCTTCATCATCGGCATGCATTCTCATTCTAGGAGTTTTAGATTTTATTTTCCATTCAGAATCTGAATCACTACTATCATCAGATTTTTCAATAATTCTATTCTCATCATTTATACGTCTTTTCCCAAGTCTCATTGCTAAGGTTTTGTTTTTAATTTTTATTGGTTTCTCCAGTTCCTCCACATCATCCTCTTGATTGTACAGCGGTTTACGTTGAAAAACTTCCTGGTGATCATATACTCCCCATGACTTACATAAGTCCCCCCATGGATTTTTACTGATTGATTCCATACTTTGGTCATAATATTCATCATGATTATTACATTCTTGCTTAGGCTTCTTTTTCGTGATTTTCTTGTCAGCATTGGTGGCAAAACGCATCAATATAAGATCCTTTTTTGGATGAGGCATACCTTCCCTCCAATGCTGATCAGATTTTTCTGAAAGCATTTTCTTGATATTTTCATCTCTGATTTCTCGGGAGTGTACCAGTAAAGCTAGTGCAGCAGAAATATGATCTTGACAAACAACATTACCTGAAAGCAATCATTATTATTATTTTATTTATCAAATAATAGGTTACAAGGAAATAGCTCAACATATAAATTTCAACTTACAGGTAATATCATCAATCCACTCCAATGACAGGGGCTTATAATCTTCCAGATATTGGAAAATCTCTCTTGTAGTAAGGCCATCCACACCATTTAAGTTGATTGCATCAAAGCGAAAATGTCTTTCATTGCCACTTTTTATGCCAAAATTGGAATATAGTTCATCAATTTGTCTTTGTGTTATGACCCTATTCCCAGTGAGGTTTAAACCAAACCTTTTTGCTCTATCTTCTAGCTTGGAAGCATCAACTTTCTCCAATTTTTCCACAAATATGCCATTTTTGTCTGCTTTATATAGCTGAAAAGAAATAAACATCATTGGTGCTAATTACATGAGCACTGTTCTTGGCATGGATCTTGAAATCAATATTTACAGTTATCAAATTTATTTTAGATTTAATTTGTAGGCAAAAAGTTCAGCACCACTGTTTTATGTTCATTTAATTATAATTATATAGGGTTGCTAGTATGAAGGCCCCCAAATAAGTTGCTAAGTGTTCACCATTACATTCTAAGTTTTTTTGCAATATATGCGCTACTTACTTGCTTCTGTGTGTTTGACTTATCAAAAGCTAATCATGCCTGATCATGTATTTTTAGAGAAGAAACGAAAGTGGATCTTTTCACAGGAAAATTAAAGATAAACTTGTTTATCCAAAAGACAACACAGGTAGAAGATAGTGGATAGTTATAAAAAGTCGCTATATCATAATATACTTATCCTAAGAATAGTAATATAATACGTGTGACTAAAAGGATATTGTAATAAGTTCTAACCACGGTACATTCCTGTTCAGCATCAATACTGGCTTCCTCCTTTGCATCATCGACATCCATTGCATTTTCGTCACTCATTTCACCATCTTCTCTATCCATGTTTATAAATATATGTAGATATAGATAATATTGTATTCAGCAAAGTAGTAGTTTATTTTGATTGGACAAAAAGGAAATATATATTCAAGTAAAATAATAATTAACACGGCAGACAGAAATTAACAGAATCCACAGACTAACAAGGTAACGAGCCAGCCACAGACGAACTAGAGATGACAGAATCATAGAGCACCTAACTCACTCACTTAGGTTAAAAAAAACTAGATTTAACTCCAACGTACCCGAACATTAAAAAGTAATGTGTATCGACCATAGACGAGCGATGGGTAAGAAAATGAGTACGTCTTGAAAAACAGACTCTCTGAGCTTGTCCGTGCCCTGCTAGGTAGGAAAGTGTTTTGCATGATTGTACCTGTTCGTTCAGAAGCAAATGGGTCTCAATATTTTTTGAACGATCATATACTTAAAAATAAATACAAAAACTCCATAACTATTTATTCTCCATTTAGCAAATTATACAAGTAATCGTAATGCGTAATATAAGTAAGTATGCCGTAAGATCCAGTACACATTGGGAGCTTCGAAGTGATCACTTTGGAAACGTGCGTTTGCATATGAGTACCTATGAAGAACCCCTTGGTTCTTTAACCGCGCGCTTCAAAGCGCTCAATGTGTACAGGCTCTTAAGAGTAGCAAATAATAACATAAGTAGGTACCTTATCGATATAAATTCACAGTATTATATCTATAAATTCAGAGTTGTGAATCACGCATAGTTCACGACAGAATCCAGAATTATATAATTTCATAAACCATAGGAGTAGTTGCCTGTAACTAGTTACAGGCAGAAGTAGTAAACCCAGTGAAGGATATCTCGAGTATCATATTATTAGCTTCAGTTGACATGCAGATTTATAACAAATATACCATACATAAATCCATATTGACGAGTAATGTGTCCAAATGACTCGCCTCATGTTAAGAACTGTGGCCACCTATCAAAAAGTTGATAAACGTGGCAAGCTGGTTATCAAGCGAACTTGCCAATATGAACTGTGTAAACCGGACTTAAAACAAAGATGGCGGCTCTTCGCATGCCGAATTTACACAATTATTAGGCATGAGCAGAGCCGCTATTTTGGCTCATTTTATGTGACGCGACCTGTACCTTATCTTAAAATACATACAACTGTATCGAATTTTTCAGCACTAAACATATACTGTCGTCATGGTCACGTATACTTAACTCTATTGAAGCACATATTTGAGCCGGCCGCATTATATATATTTAGATCGTTGCAAGAAAATTAATGTTTTATTTTCACATGAGACCAAATGTCAAACTTTTAGCGCACATAAGTAAATTTTGACATCTACATCGATAAACATTATCGAAATGAGGACACTGGTCGAAGAGTAGTACTTAACAAATAAATTTTATGCAATGCGGCTAGCTTATAGTTAAGGTCCTTCGTACACAAGGCAAAGCATTAAATATCCGACATCAATATTGCTTATTCGCGTCGCGCGCCGTAAACGAGCCACAGAACCTCGAGATGCAACCCAACCGTCACCTAGATACCTATAGGTACTAACTGCTCCACCATCTGGGCGTTCCGCATTGCAAAGGTATCGGGCAGTCACACGCGATTGCCGTCGTCGAGAATTTGTCAAAATTTCGGCGACGCGTGCTTGTACACTAAGCTCAAATGTTTTGCGATAGTTGCAAAACTACTGGAGTCGCCGAAAAATCGGATACTTGCGCCGCCTTGTGTGCGAAAAGCCTTAGCCGTCATGTGCGCGTGCACCACAGTGGCCATAGCACAGTCTACTATGACAAGACTAAATAAAGGAAATGTACATGTTGTCTCATTCCCTCATATGGATAAAAAAAGAGAGAGAGACTCGGAATATTTTTACAGATTGCTGAATAATACTTTATGAAATGTGGACAGATCAGGCTCTACATTTGAATTGGTACTGTAGAGTGCAGGCTTGTTGTTACTGCTTCTGAAACAAAATATAATTTGGGTAATACATTGTATGTAAATTATTTTGCTAATTAATTTTAATAATGCAATATTATCTTAAATTATTACCTAGTACTTGTTGTCGGTAATCTAGGTGTTACCAGTAGGCAGTTCATTGGCTGGCCATCCAGCTGTCGGTTGTGGTATAAATCCACAGCTCTCTGGGCATCTTCTTGAGTTTTGTAGATAACTTCTGCTGTTCCAGAACGAACAAGTCGAGATTCTACCATGGCTCCGACATCCCCAAATAACTCCTGTAACAAACATACACAAGTAGCTTTACCCATGGCTTTGGCCACATGGATTTCAAGGATACCAGTCAGCCTACAAATATAGTATTCCATACATCTGTATAAAATTTCAGTCTAGTCCATTCAGCAGTTGCATGATCCTCAAACATAAAAACAAACACACTTCCGCATTTATTATTTACAGTAGTTTGCTCTTATATCAAACAATGTGTGGTTAAATCAATGTATATAAATATTTAAGTAGCTTTGCCCAAAATTGTTTTCTACTGAGAGTTACCTACAGATACAATTTAATGTTACAACTTGCATTTTTAAGTATTGTCTTAAAATATAATGTCACACACAATGGTCTCTCACCTTTATGTCTCCAGCAGTGACAGTGTTCCGCAAATTGCTCACAATTATTCTATATTCCAAATGAGACTTTTCAGCTTTCTGAGCCATGCCTTCAATTCGCATAGCTTCCATTTTCTTTTCTCTCTTTTTAAGAATGGATGGCAGCCTGGGTGGGCTTTTTTCTTTTTGTAATATAGCGGACCTAAAACAAAAATAAATTAAAAACCCATTGAGTGCAGAACTGACTTTAATGAAATATGGCCAAGAAGAAAAAGTAATTGCCATCAGTATATATTCACCATATTATGTTTAAACAGTAACTCACCTGTGAACAGATGAAATTCGGTTTTCACGGATATCGTTGTTGTGAGCTATGATTTTGAGCTGCAGACTTGCTTTTCTATTAATCATTGATGTTTTTGGAGGTATGTACACATCTTCCATAGGTTCATCAATTATTTCCAGATCATTCTCAACGGTTCTAAGTATGGGTTTGGGTTTTTGAATTTTTTCTAAAAGGTAATGTTACTATTATTATATAAACTGTACTTAAATAAAATTATTTTTATAGTATATGTATATAGCAGATATAATCTGCCTAAGATTTTTTGTATTCATCAATCAAAAGACAATAACATAAATTTTTACCCATGAATCTTGTTCTTTCAATAGATCTGTTTTCCATGAATCGGTCAGGATTTGTTTGACGTCTTGTAGAAAAGTCAGGATTTATTTGATGACTGGTAGGAAATTTTGGTTTTTTGAGGGGCTGAGAAACTACTTGTCTCGATGAATCTGTAAATACTGAATAACAAACAATATTTAGTATACTATGTAGAATGGCTGGAGGGTTGATGTTGTTGAAGCGACATTGAAAAGTAGAATCTAAGATCTAAGATGAACAACTGGAAAGTTACATTGACGAAACATACAAGTAAACTTAAGATTACCTTACATTCACATAGGTTAATAATTTGTATCATAAACTCTACCTCTTTCTTTATTTGTGACAGTCCTGAAGAACTTGCCTCGATTTTGAAATGCATATCTTCCTTGTACTTTTTGTGTTTTAGCCTGTTGGCATGAATAATATAATATACTTTATTAGTTAATTCTTAAAACTTAAAATCTAATGATATCAAATAAACATTACTGTATGTATAAAAAATATTACAACTATTACTTAATATTACATAAGTAAAAAAGAAGACCACAAACTATTATCAAATAGACTTTGTTAACATGATATGGTGGTGAGAATGTTGGCTGTTGCTGATTTTGGGCGAGGAAAGAACCAGCTCTCTTGTTACTGCATATGCAATAATCAGACAAACAAATTTATTTCATTGGGTTTTTAGTGCCTAGTACACCATAGGCCTAGTATCTCTACCGTTAAAGGCACAAGCATGTAATTATTATTTATAAAAGTGTATTCCCTTGAACCACTTGCAATGAACCGTTTTTTAAATCAAATGTGAAGCCATTCACTAGCTTTGCATCCCAAATAAGTGGTTGTCCCTGCTTAATAATCTCTAGCCATTTTCCTGAAAACCTTTTTCATTACATCATACAGACAGCCATCAACAAGAAAACCTGCCTTTAGATTTTTTTGGAAGGAAAGCCCATGGAGACCAGAGTTATCTGCTGCCACTCCAAGTGGACAAAAAGTAAGTTGTACAAGATAATCCATTTTTATATTGATTTGTATTGATTGAAATTGATGCCTTCAGTGCAAGATTAAAAATCCTGTATTGCACAACCCACTAACCACAGTACATACACTCTTTACTGCAAGATATAGGACCAAAATACTGATACAATACTTTGAGATCCAATGGTCTTATGATGCAAGGTTAAATAGTGCGGTGGTATATGGCATGAATCTCTCCCATATTTAGGAATACCCACAGAAAAGGAACACTATAACTATTGAACTATTGGATTGAACTATAAGCTTTTATTTATTAATACTTACCCTTTCTTGTCTCAATTTTTCCAATTTCAATCGTGCATCTTTCTGCTTGGCAAGTTCTGCTAATTTCTCTCTAGCATCAGTTATTTGAGTTCTCTTTTTAGATATAATTTTATTCCTCGCATCCGTTACTGGAACTGGAACCTTTTGTGGTTGCAACTGTTTCTTGGGTTTATTAATTTGTTTAGCTCTGCTACAGAAAAAATGCACAATAAATAGATATCGATCAACCATGAATCTTCATTGGTAATATGATGTGCGGACAACATTTTTTACCTACCTTACGTTTTGCTTCTTCTTTTGTCGAATTATATCTTCTAAACTCATATCAACGTAAGAAGCCATCTTTAAACACCAAACAAACGAGTACAATTTCAATTCAATTTACAATGTGCATGGACAAAAGTGAAACCGAGTGTACGGTGAAATACGATTTTTATTATTATGACATTGACAATGACTGTAGGGAATCTTATTCTTTATGGATTTTGCTATATTGGACGTCAGTGATTTTGCTCAATAACCGGAACGCTAAACCATAGCGCTAAACGTGAGCTCAAAATGTGAACCTACTCCTTTCGTTATTAGCATGTGTATTTATGTGGTATATTGCAAACCTAACTCTGGGCTTATAAGCACGCTCCACATCTAACGATCCTACTCTAAATACTTATTACAAAAGAAATTATATTCGTTGTTTATTTCAATAAATTATGTACAATAGTTATTTATATGGAAAAACAAAAAACTAAAAAATATTAATTAATAGGACATTGTATAATAAAATAGAAATAAAATTATATACACAAAAATGCCTCCACATCGTCGTCGATGCCAAAAGTGCCCAGCAGGCTGGCCGCGTTTCCGCGCTGAATAGCGAGGCTCACTCTCTGCGTGAAATAGAGGCCAGCCCGCCGGTCACGGGTAGCGGCGAAAAGTCGTGCAGCGATCTCCTTGTAAAGGAGGCGAGCGTTGGGGCCCCACGAACCCAAAGTCACCACCAAAGAAATTGGATGATGTATAATGCCATCTACCGTCATAAATCCTAATTCAGGAGTTCCGATTGATTGATTCATCCGATAATTAGGAGAGGAGGGTATAAGGCCTCAGCCTCGAATTTAGCGGGCAGCGGGGCGACGACGTGGCGGCGGCGGCGCGGGAGCGGCAGGATCTAAGGCCTCAGCCTCGAATTTTGCGGGCAGCGGGGCGGCGGCTGCGGCGGCGCAGGGGCGGGGCGGGCAACGCAGACCTGTTCTCCAAACCAGCGGGCAGATCGCGCAGCACTATAACGGCATAGTGTTGTGTTCGTGGTTGTGTTGTCGAGATATTTGTTTTTATTCGCGAACGAAACGTCTGAAAAACGGCGACAACATCTTTTTGATTCAAATTTATTCCTAACGCTCGATATATTTTGACACGTCACAAAAACAAATGCAGACGCACAGCGCGGGCGCGGGTCACCGCTTGAACCGTTCTCGAAAACAGCGGCGTGGCAGCGGCGCGGGGCGGCCAGCGAGCCCCGCTCCCGCGCCCGCGCCGCCACCGCCGCCGCCCCGCTGCCCGCTAAATTCGAGGCTGAGGCCTAAAGCCTGTAGTTTCTTCCACAAATCATAGTTTTCTTCACATATTATTCTCCTTTTTTTAAGTTGGAAATCGACTGCAAATTAGTATCATTTTTGCCTGTTAAGTAAATTATTTCTTCGTTATTTTAAATAATATAGGTATCCCTGATAATAATAATGATATTGATGACGATGATGATGATGAAATGAATACTCTACCCTAATCAATAAAGCTGTGGATACTTTACTGATCATTTAAGGTGGAAGCTCAGGGTCAGGGCGCGAAATTCAAAATGTCCATGGTTTTTATTTTTTTACGAAAAATTTGGACATCTTTACGATGTAATTTAGTGTTTTGCGATATTAAAATTCTGCATTGGATGTCTCAATGTATTAAGTTTGCTTAAAAAAGTACCTAAAGCGATACAACACCATTAAGTTAGTAAAAGTAGCGGTTTTTACAAACCTTATGGTATTGTATCGGATTAGGTTCTTTTTTAAGCAAACTTAATACATCGAGACATCCAATGCAGAATGTTAATATCGCAAAACACTAAATTACATCGTAAAGATGTCCAAATTTTTCGTAAAAAAATAAAAACCATTGACATTTTGAATTTCGCGCCTTGACCCTGAGCTTCCCCCTTAACGGATATTTTAGGAGTATTCGAAAAGTCAAACTACGTTTTATTTTAATTTCCTTCACATTTGTACAAACATAAACACATCCCGTAATATGCCAGTAGTATTATATTTACATTATATAAATATCAGAAAATAAAACAACATTGATAACTTCCACCTAAATAGATCATGAAGTCCAATACAAAGTAAAACGTAGTGATTATATACTCTTTGATACAAAGTACTCTGTGATGAAGTCTGTCACACTTGAATCTTGATTATTTTATAATACTCTATGCTTAATTCCTACTTCCTCCATAATCTATGATGCGCAGCGTTATTTTATTTTCTTTGTCTATGATCGTGCGTGGCGTGGCTCATGCAAACGGCGGGCTTAGGTTTTTTTATTTGATTGGATTTCTGAAATAGTAAAGATTTTAAGTAAAAGTGATAAAATCATTATAAGATATTAGCTGCATTTATGGGTGATCGTAAGTTTTAAATTGATTAAATAGGTTTGTGATTTTTACAACAAGTACATCAAGTTATTTTAATTTTATCACGTTTCAGCAGCGGGTGATTATAGTAGTGGTGGATATTCTGCTCAGTACTCGGTACCGCCACCAGCAATGGCATCTGGTGATAATAACTATGGATCCGCTCAAGGGGGCTACAATCAAAGTAGTTACCCTCAAAGTCAGGGACAAGAATGGAATCAACAGGGTTCAGGTAAGGTTATTATAACTATTTTCACACAAAACCATCGTGATGATAACTTGGGTACCTACAAATTTGACATACTCTTTCTTACAGGCAACTCTTATGGAGGCAGTCAACAAGGGAGCAATTATGGCCAAAATTATGACTCAAATTATGGAGGTGGTAATTATGACCGTAACAACGGAAGCGGTTATAATTCTAGCAGTAGCGACCGCGGGGGTGGGTACTACGCTGGTGGCGGTGGCAGCGAGCGCAGCAGCTCCAGCTACGGAGGCGACAGAGATCGGCAAGGATACTCTGGCGGCGGCAGCGATCGAGGAGGGTATGGCGGAGGTGATCGTTCGAGCTACAATAGAGATGGGGGGAATAGAGATGGTGGATACGGGTGAGTGTTGCACTTAGAAGGTTATTTAAATGTTAATATAGTTTAAAAACATGACAGCAGCCATATTAACATATAATTTCAACATTCCGCATAGCAAGCATCAATTTAGTAATTATCATTATTGCCTGAAGTATAAGCTGTTAGACTGGATATTTGGTCTAATAGCTTTGCTTCAAGATTTGTGTTCAACTGTTTTGTGATCACCAGCTTCTTTACTGGATGTAAGTCTCCTCAGGGTTGTACAGTTACAACTTGGTCATTGTTGGTGAGCTATATGCTACATAGATGTACACTTATTAAAGGGTGTAAAATTATGAGTTTTATATTAATTTTATATGCCATATTTTCAATTTAATTGGTGTAATAGTGACTACCTACAGCAAAATGTGGGTGTGCTACAGTGTACCTCTATAGGAAACAGGAGTGCTGGTACAGCTATACTAATAATTGGTTGTTCAGAAGTTGAAAAAAAAATGGTATGGTACAGGATTACGTTTTATTTTACCAAATAGCACATGTTCCGTCAAACAAAGATACATGTTTTGCATACTTATGGGAAAATAACATGTCTGCTATATATACGATAATGAGTATAGTTTATAATAATTGAGTGACAGTTCCCAGATCTGTTAGTAAGAACAAGTTTAATTGATTTTTATTTTTTTAGTCAACCCAAAGGTTTGATTTTTTTCTTGTATTTTGCATTTCGATTTCCAGCAAAACAAAATTGTTTAACCCTAGAATGCCATATCTATTATAATAGATCTGGGAAATTTTCCACTTGTAGAAGGAAGTTAAAAAGATTGTTTGCTAGTATGGCCTGGCTTTTTTTCCTTTACATGGGCACATGAGTGTAGGCAGGATTTGGTTTAGAGTGTGGCAAGGGCATTCTTCAAGCTCTAGCCTCAAGGCAAAAGCCTCTTTAGGAAGATATGCTCCTGGCAAAGCTTATAACTACTAATGGTAACCCCCATTATTTGCTTGACTACATGATTGTAGAAGCCAGGGGGATGTAAGTGGCCCTTGCCCCACCATGGCTGCGCCTATGCATGACGGTCGGGGCCTCAATGCACACAGTCGCATAATATGCAGCAGTTTCCTGTAGTCTTTGGTCTACTCATCATCCCTTAAAACCACTCTCAATAAGTTCGATTAATTTCAAATCTCTATAATAATATACATATATCCACACTAATAAACATCTGTTGTAAAACTAAATTGAATGAAGCAACATACAAAGTTTCTGTAACAATTGGAAAATATGTAGTGTATACTGCAACAGCTTCAGCTGTTTCGGATACAAATAGTTTGTTGTATTTAACTGAATGTCTTATAGTGAATTTGTGGCCTCAGCAGTCAATACAATGCAACTAGAGAGACAGAGTGACATATATCTGTAAAAAAAACTATTTTAAATAAGTAACTACTTGCTTTGATTAATGGCTCTCAACCAGCATTGATGATGGTTACGCAAATAGGGCGATTCTCCATACAAACCTGAAACACGCTATAGTAGTTAACACACAGCATTGGTCCCGCCCGCCAGACTAACAAACTTTCTTTCGCATTTATTTATAATAAGTGATTTATTTGTGAGAATAAGGCATCGTATACATTTTTTCCTTCTACAAGTGAGTCATACATTTTATCCTCTATAGTTTATTACAAATATTCATTAAGGTTGATGGAATTTTATGACGACCTGATCAGCAGCGGCAGCGAGGTCCCGGGTTCGACTCCTGGTAGAGACAAACTTTGTATGATTAGCGTGAATGTTTGTACCTGAGTCATGGATATGTAAATGTTATATACTGGGTTCGCCCCAGTCTATTGGACGGTACCCATGCCTATAATACAAGCGTTGCTTATGTGTGCCGTATAATTGGTGTGTTCGTCTGGCGATATTATTATTATTACATTATCTAAAGATTGAACTCTTTGTTATTCAGTGTAGTATCGTGTGCAAATTTATTCCAAAATTTGGTTTATCTTTAATTCTGAAAATGTAATAATTCATAGAAATATTGCTAATTACTTTCAAGCTGATAATACATCTGAAATTAATTATTTTTGTTTAGTTTTGCAACAGCCGATAATTTCGGTCTCCAAACTTGGTTATAAATTAGTGTACATAATCAGATTTATAATAAAAAATAAAATACTCTTAAAAATATACAGTCAATCAAATATATAACTGTCTTCACTATTTTCGTATTTTTTTCAAGGTTGTTTTATTATGTGCAAGAATTTTATCGTGAAAATATATATTGTATGTAGTCCTGCATGTATTAAAACATGTTGAAATAATAATGTCACCAAACAATGTTCTAAGGTTTTCAAGGTATCAAGGTTTTAAAAGTAATAAGAAAAGGATGCAACAAATGGATAAAGGTCACGTAAAGTGTACCTAGGTGTCGATCAATCTGCGTGCCTCGTACTGTGTCCCCAGCCTGCCCAGTGTACTAAACGCAGTGTTTGATTGTTTTAGTGGCGGCGGCAGGGGGGGTGGTTTTAATAAAGGTAAAGCTCCTCGCAATGAGCGAAAGGTGCTTTTGTCATTTATTAATTTGTAATTATCTAAGGGCTGCCAAACCTGGTATTCTGCTGGTTCACTGGTAAATAAACGTGCGTTCCTAATATTCTTATATGTCAATGGTATTATAAGGTTCGTGGATAATATTGGAGGTGTTAATTACTGTGGAGTCGCGACGTATGCGTTTTATTTTGTTTATAGAATACAGCATGGTTTCCGAATGAGTACTTGCAATAGTGTAAGACCTTACAAACGATATACAAATCCGGTCTAGATTTAAATCGGCACGATTCAGGTTATAAATTATATATGGTTTTAGTAAAATAGTTTAAGGTAATAGTTTATAAAAGGTAATACTAACTAATAAGTAACCAGAAACTCTGGTTAACTTCTTGAAGGGATACTAGTGTCTGAACTTACGAAGCATTTCGTTTTGCTTTAAACCATAGGGTGTCTACGGCCTGTGCTTGTGTTATGTGGATTCACCTTATTCACTCACCTTATCAGCTACAGGATTATGCTATGATCTGCGACCGAGTTACCTGTGCCTGTAATATCGTTAATTTTGTCTTGAATGAAGAGCAGTGTACGTTTAACAGTGGATCTGGTAATCAAGTCGAATAACATAAAACAAACTGGACATCAATGTTATGCCTATATATTAGTCAGCTTATGCAAATCAGCTTAATTAGTCTAAAGCTTAAAGTAACTTAAAAAAGTAATTTTAATGAGGAGGTATCCATAATTTAGCAATACCTTAGTCTCTGCATACCTGCATGAGATAAAGGCGACGGCGTGAGTGTGCGTGATAAATGTGTATACTTCGGAATCTGTCGACAAAACTTCAACTATGGATACGTTATGGGGGTATCATCTATAGTTGGTGTGTTTACACGAATGAGAGTACTTGTTTTACACTGAAAAGTACCAGAAACACTGTTTGTATATCGTTTTGGCAGCCCTGAAATGGATTTTAAAGTGAATTGTGTTTATAAGAATGCGGATTTATCCCAGCATTGCGTGATATACATTCGACTGGGTTTTACAAGATTAGTTATGCCTGTATCCATGTATTTCCGGTAGTAATAGTATGGATTGTAACATGGGACGGTACAATTACAAATAAGTAATGACTCGTTCCGCGTAAATTGGTTAACGTTGCAAATCATCGAGGCGCAGTCAAGATTTAATACGATTAAATGAGGATCTTGAAAAACTGGTATCATATGGTTTTTGAGTAAAATTAAACATCGTTTAACAAGGTGCTGTGGACCGTAATTTTGGTAGATAAAATTACAATAATGGTTTTCCATAAATTTTTGGGTTTAACTGATTATTTTCAAATGTCTTGAATGTTAATTATACAAAATTCAGTTAATTAGGTGAAATGAATACATTGATAGTGATAATAGTCATTGAATGAAAAATTTATCTGCAGGTGGTGGCGGCGGCGGGT
Source organism: Pheosia gnoma (assembly GCA_905404115.1). Classification (NCBI taxonomy): domain Eukaryota; kingdom Metazoa; phylum Arthropoda; class Insecta; order Lepidoptera; family Notodontidae; genus Pheosia; species Pheosia gnoma. The sequence goes on along the minus strand of FR989897.1, from coordinate 6,522,428 downwards.
TCGGCGGAGACCGAGGAGGGGGTGGGGGTGACATGGTGACACAGGAGGATACTGTCTTCATCCAAGGCATGAACCCATCTACCACGGAAGATGAATTATGTCAACACTTTGGAGCCATCGGTATTATAAAGGTATCAGTTGTTGTCATGTACCATTATTCAAAAATTATACCTGTGTGATACATCTATTCTGGGAATAAAGCTACATTATTATGTATGTCTTCATTTAGCTCTGCCACCCGCCTGTTGGTTGTTAAATAATGAAAAGGGGACCTTAATTCTTTCAAACAAAGGTATCATAGTTATATCGACCGAGGGAAAGTTGTCACTATGCTATGTTATCAGTGATTACATCTCCATTTCAATTTCATCGTAGGGATATATAGATTTGATGAAGAAAGTGCAAGCCAACAAACATGTATAATGAACCTTTATATATAAGATTTAACTATAATAGTGTAAAATATTTTAATACATGAATCAGTAAGTTACATGGATCACGTTGATGTTTAAAATAATTGTGTAAGTGGTGTTTTTTTTTATTAAACAAGTACAACAAGTAGCGTTTGGCCATGCGCTCAGTACAGGGTGCCATTTTTTTTTATTTCTATTAAATTGAATTATTGAATTTTATCTTGATAACCTACTGCTGGCCTTGTTACAATATTTTACACTATTATTATTATACCTTATATAGGTAGGTAGTGAATTTATATTTATGAAAATAATATTATTACAGATGGATAAAAAAACACAAAGACCAAAAGTCTGGATGTACAAGGACAAAGCTACCGGACAACCGAAAGGTGAAGCCACAGTCACTTATGAAGACGCGAACGCCGCATCCTCGGCCATACAGTGGTTCGATGGGAAAGATTTCAATGGAGCCACTATTAAGGTCTCCCTCGCCCAGCGACAGAACACGTGGGCCGGCGGGAAAGTAGGTGGCGGCGGCGGCGGCGGTGGCGGTTTCCGCGGTGGACGCGGTGGTGGTGGCGGAGGCGGCGGTCGTGGGGGTGGCGGCTTCGGCCGAGGTGGCGGCGGACCAAGTGGTGGTGGCGGCGGCGGGCCGCCCTCTGGCAACCGTGCGGGCGACTGGAGGTGCCCGAACCCTAGCTGTGGCAACACCAACTTTTCGTGGAGGAAAGCTTGTAACAGATGTAATGAAGAGAAGCCCGAAGGCGCCGGGGATGACTCGTCATCCGGGGGCGGTGGCCGCGGCGGAGGCGGTCCCCCCGGCCGCGGAGGGCGCGGCGGTAGGGGTGGCGGCGGCGGAGGATGGGGCGGACGCGGCGGCGACCGCGGAGGTGGCGAACGTGGCGGAGATCGCGGCGGCGACCGCAGCGGGGACCGCAGGGGATACGGAGGCGGTAGCGGCGACCGCGGTAGCAGTGGAGGTGGTGCGATGAGGAGCGACGGCGGGTAAGACACTCCCTTATTAACTAATCGAATGTGGTAATGGTTAACAGACTAGACACGACATTGTATAATCCGAATAAATAAAAAAGATGTGAATGGCTGGAGGTAGACCAAACGCATAATCTCACGAGGTTGTCAGTTGACGATGGTCTGGCGAGGCAGCTCGAGATACGCGTATTAGTGGTTAGCGTTTACGAGTATTCGTACGTGTTCTCTATGTAATTGAATAAAGTGTCAAATCAATACTACAATCATTCTGAAATAATAAATGTATGCTTTTTCTTTTCACAGTGGTCGCGACCGGCAGAGACCTTATTAATAAACACATTAATCTACTTTTAAAACTAAGCTAGCATTATTTTGACTGATATTTAGTTTTTCTTCATTCTCAATACGAAATAATATTATACTTTGCTTAAATAGCAATACCTGAGACTTACAGTACATTCGTGAAAGTGAAAGGATATTAATGTCATATAATAATATGTATTTGTGTCAATTTAATTTCAGTTAAATAGATTATTTACACATAGATATCCAGACACTCAGTAGAATAACATTTAAATAGATCGATCGATAATATTTTCGACGGAAAACTGTGTACCTAGTTCTATCATGTAAAAACTCCACTTGCCAATGCAAGTTTTTTTTTAACATAATAAAATAAGGATTGTAATAATGAACTTAGATGTCAGATGATGGTCATTAGATAAGTTGAAAATATAACATTGTTTTCTTAAAACATTCCTCAAACCTAAGAGTCCTGTGGGTATAGCTATCAAAGAAAGTTTAAGGGGCCAACAACTGAATACATGTGAAAGTGGTAAATATATTTCTTTCAATATCTTATTTACGATAAGTATAGGAGCCGAATGTGCCATTTTCGGATTTTATGAAATTCATAACAAAAAAAACCTTAGTTTTTACCAAATTAATTTATTTACAACTCAACTCAAACAAAAAATACTTTCTTTGGTCACTATTAAATATGTGTCTCAAGCATAAGAATTGAATACATATTTATGTACAATAAATAAATGTAGCTGCTGGTCTTCTATTCTATCGTTTCTGGAAGCTAAATATCTTGATAATTACAAGACCCACGACCGTGGCGGCGGCGACGCCTATGCCCGCCTTCCACCATGAAGAATTGTCTCCCGTTAGACTGGCGAAGTGCTTCAAGTGTCTGTGAATTATTTACACATTAGGGAAATTCCAAAAAAAAAAACAAACTGCAATATTGTTACAACTTACACTGACCTGTGCTTGCTGAATAAAATCCAAGCAGCTTGAAATTGACTGACAAAAACAATTTAAATAACAGTATCGCAAATCGAAGCAATTTTGGTAAATGTTTTGATCTTGATAATAAAATATCAGCTATCGGATAGTGTGTAAGAGGAAGGCCCAAAAAGTGATGCTAGTTAAATAAAAGTAAAGGTGTCGATGTCATGTCGTCGTATTAGGGAGAGAAAGAGACATCTCTTGTTCAACAAATAACTCCACACACGATGGTCACACTCATATATTAAAAGAGTTCTGTAATGCAAAAAAAGCTATTTAGAGCTGTATTACTTACGGAAATGCAGCCATTGTAGAAAGCTTGATGAATATGTCGTGTTTATTTTCCCTTATGTTGAACAGCTGTGGTGGCAGTAGTTGGTATTTGTTACAGAACACTTCTGGCTGAAGGATATACTCTTGCCTCACTATCAAGGTATCCCCTTTGGTTCCTACTATCAACACAGGAATATGACTTTCTGCAAAGTATTTCTGAAAAAAAAAATGGATATTATTTAAAAAAAACAAAAAACTGACCTATATTATTCACTACTTACTTGATTACTACAAGGTATTTTATTTTACTTACTATGTATATCCTTGCAATATATTCAAATGACCGACTAGCAGCAACGTCATAGACCAGGCAGGCGACATCACAGTTAACTTCGTGGGGCTGCAGCGGGTCGGACACTCGCGTTATAGGTATCTCCTTCAATACTAAATATTTTTCTTGTCCGTACACCGACACAGTATTTATACAGAAATTCTCTATATTGTTGCTATCGCCTCTTTCATGGACGTGTGGTTTTATTTTCTGTAAAAAAGGTATCTTATAATATATAAAAAAAAAACCAATTCAGAACCTCCTCCTTTTTGAAGTCGGTTAAAAATGACATATTTTTACCAAATAGACGGAATGATTACATTTCATCCAATGGGAGCGAGTAAAATGTCAACCCGTCATGTTTCAAAACACAACTGCCCCTTATTACTGAATCAAATCGGGACCTCAATTGAAACATTATGTCACATTAATCTAGTCTGTTAGTACTTTGCGTTCAGAGCTCAAACCCCCGAAGTGAAATCCTGGCTACGGCCATGGTCGCAGTGATCAGTCCAGTATCAAATCGTTGCCGGTTGAACGCGTTGGTTTGTGTCCAAAGTTTAGAAATTGAACATTATAAGGCTCAGCCCCAGCCATGAGCTACATATTGTACAAATATCAGTTTTGTTCATAAATAAATGTAAAACGATCCTGACCTTATGTGCTATACCGAGGAAGCTTCTACAAATTGACGTCTTCCCACATGACCTTGGACCAATGACGTGGCACTGGTAGACATTACGACTGGATTGTTTTTTGGCAATATCAACTTTTTTCTCGCGAGTTACTAGAACATTACATAACAATTAGAATATCCATCCATTAGAACATTCCATATATCCATCAGCCGAAAGATGTCCACAACTGGACATAGGCCTCTCGTTGTATTCCACACATCATGGTCCATCGCCACTCGCATCAACCTGCATCCTGCGACTAGTGTTATATCATCGGTCCATCTCGTCCTACACTACGCATTCCGGCTCGTGATCGCCATTCAAGAAACTTTCTGCCCAAATGCCTATTGGTTTTTCGAGATAGTTGTATGCCCCCAACCACTCCCACATCAACTTTGAAATTAAAGAATATTACTCACTATGAATAGCAGATTTTTGTGTGTCATTTTCAAGAAAATTAAAGCCCAAATAAGCTAAATAGGCACTTGTGTTTTGCAAATCCACTAATGTCATTAGGGTCCAACGACACATCCATCCTTGTAAGGTCAAGTAACCCTGCAATACAAAGGTAAATGTATGATATAGGATAGTTATATACAATGACGTTGTTCACACTATCAGTAGTATCATGATCTATATCGCGGGAGTATTGACGGTATTGCAAGAATCAGAAGCCCACACTTGGATTGTGATTTTGTGATCTGGATTGATAGTATGAACGGCGCCATTGATGCAATCGTGAATATGTAATTATGATAAGATTAACAATTACATATTTACTTTGTTGTTATGATACTTGGAACAATGAACAAAAGAAAATTCTTGATAAAAATAATCGTAATTTATTGGTACCTTCTCATTAGTAGGCACCGTATATCGCAAATTGTGCCAGGGTATTCTGGGGCAGCAAGAGAACACGTTTTTCAACTCATTTGGGTTCAGCATACCATCTCTGTCTCTATCATATTTTTCAAACAGTTGTGTGAGGAACTGTTGCCCTTTGTATGACAATTCGGATGTGCAGCCTACTGGTAATTTAACACTGTAAAATAAAGGATATTGATTTGTTAGAATAGTGGTGACTATTATATTTATCAATTCTCATATTAAGTCTATATAGTTGTATGCTATTGTGACTGATTGTTGGCAGAATCATATACAATCTGAGATCCTCATTTTTGTTAAATTTCGAAAAACTACTAGAACCAGAGCAACCAACATTCAAAATAAGTTTATATGCTTTATAGTTCTGGAGATTTCGTATATTTTAAGCTTTATCAAAACGCAAAAATACTTGTACTATTTAAGCATTTTATGTAAGGAAAAAAAATTAAAATAGGAAAATTAATACTCACTTAGGATATAAGTAGCTGTGCGTCAATTCCAAACTTTCATCATAGCCAAACTTACGAAGCACTGTCCATGTAGTTTCATTTCTCCCTCTTTGTATAAACAAACAATGCAAGAAAATAAAGCCCTTTATTGTTATGCAATCATTTTCTATACCACCTGCAATATTTTGGGCAATTACTGATTTTACTTCATCCAAAACCTGGATAAAAAAAATTGTCAATTAACAAAACATCATCTGTTTAATCAAGAGGTAAAAAAGATTACAAGTGCAATAATAATTAATAGGTACATAAATCTAGTACCTGTAATTGCAGCGGTGAATCGAAACACTTTCTTTGGAACATAGTCACTTCATAGTCATCCAGAAGACTATCATTGTCTAAATCACATATTTTGAAAATCCTTGTCAAGGCTCTTTTGCATTTTTCTGTTAGCTAAAAATATTAATTATATCTCATATCACTCATCATGTAAATAAAACAATCTCTTTTCAATATTGATACTTCATTAAGGAGCATTGTTGGTCTGGCACTAGTTGTAGCTATGTACGGTCATTGGTGTAATATAGGTCATGATGGAAGCACCATAACAGGCACAGGCAAGACTTTTGATAACCAAGTATAAGTAGTATTCTTGCCAGACCTTATCTAGCACGGCATGTTATCATGCAACCACCCTTATACATAAATGTACAAATAAGTCTGGCTGAATGGACTGCCAATCATGGGTGAATTTGTTTAGTGGGTTGTGCAGTGGTATTGCATTTCCTATTAGGTGAGTCTATAAACAAGTCTGAAAGTGTATGTAATAGATACCAATACTCTGGGCAGCCTACTATGGTGTGTGCAACGTGCAACAGTGATCCTCTGCGGACTTCTTATGAGATATATAGGAGTGATGATATTGATATCGGTCAAAAACTAAATTGGGATGTCTTTATTTATGTCAACTACATATTAATAATTAAATAAACTGTTATAGTTACCTCTTGCTCTTCTATACAATAAATAGGGTTTATAGGATGCAATACAGCTTTTTGTGCATTGTAAAACATCTCCGATACATTTATAAGCGCTTTTGCTGAACATTCTATACACCTGTCAACCTCTGGATATTCTTCTGCTATGTCCCATATATTCTATAAAGAACAATGTAAAATAAGACAATGAAAACTAAATATTTTATTCAGTTATTATTTTATTGTGACCATGAACCGCGATAGTAAGAGGAGGTTGCATGAAGCATATTAACTAACACATTTTTTTGTTTGTTCATGGTAACAGGGTACCCATAAATTATTTTTATGGTAATTTATAAAAAAATAATATCTGATCAGTTTATCAGTAAGCCTAAAAGCTCAGTAAGTATACTTACATCAATTATAGAATAGTCAATTAAATCTATCTTGTTTCCAACTAGAATGACTGGCTTTCTGTAATCATTGGGACAATTTTCTCTCACAAATGGCAGCCAATAGGATGCAATTTTATTTAATGTCTCCTGTCTATCAACAGAGAAAACTATGCATATTACATGAGCTCTTTCTATTTCTTCCGCCACTTGCTCTAGTGTTTGCTCAGCAACTGAAAGTGCAATAATCCATAGGTTACATAAATACAACATGCTGTATTTTGCTTTTATGGAATATATATATTCTGAAACCGTTATTTTCAGAGGCTACAAAAATGAAAAAGGAAGTCAAAGAATCAAATGTTACTAATTTTGTAATAAATAAATTGGCTCACCACAAATATCCACAATGTTGGTCGGTACTTGTTCCGGCGTCACGTCTGCCGGAATAGTTATTTCTTCTGCTTTCGGTGGCACATGTTCAGTGAACTCCTCGGTTACCAAGGAAAGTATCAACGAGGTTTTCCCGACTCCGGGTTCACCCAGAAGCAGAATACGAACCGTACGCGGTACGGATTCGTAAACCATTTTGATAAAGATAAAATCAAATTAGGAACACTACGTGAAAACTCATTTTTATGGAAATTAAATATTTCTTGCTGACACTGTAACTTGAAAAATATCTTACACAATTATAATATTCAGCCCGAATTTCGAAATCGAAATAACTAAAAAGTCACAGACGTGATATGACGTATAGTTTTTTTTTAATTCACTCGTTTTTTCAAGCAGGCTAAAAACATTATGACAATACCGTCTCGTCGTAGGTAGATTTTTCTTATAAATGTGATAATATAACAGCCAACCAATTGGACTTTTTGGCGGGATGAAACAGTGAAGTTATTAATTTCATTATAATAATATTATTATATTAATATTCATAATTTCAGGGGATTAAATTCATCATAATCATCAACATCATTATTATCATCAAGGATACTAAAATTTAAAATAAGTAAATAACTATGAAGTTGTTCGCTTAACACTGGCAAAAATTGCATTTTATTGTAGCCGATTGTCAATAAAAAAGAAATTCTGTGATCTAAGATTTACGTAGATTGAACTTTTATTGGTCTGTTGTGGTAGATTGAGAATATGTGATCTACCTCTACGCCACAGGACAAATATGTGTAGCATTTCTTATTCGTCTGTGGAGTGGAATAAATTGTCAATGTCAATAACACATGAACTTCAAAATGTAAACTCAACTTTTTGATATTTTCAAAATATTTACGAGTGCTGTGAGGAAAGCAAAGAATTGTGTTCATCAAGAAACAGCATATTAACTTTAATAATATGGGTGAGATAAATAAAAAGCAGAATGATTGGGATTCAAAAGGACTGCGAGAACCGATTAGGACTTTAGAGGTTAGTGAAAATAATCATACCAAAATATATTAATTTCTTCTTATTAGTCACCTGTATCAATATAGTAATTAAAAATACGAATCATTAAAACAGTGCGTGTTGCACCAGGTATACCAAAGGATACTACTCCTACGCCTACTCATTGCGAAACTTTTTGTCGCTATCCTTATATTTCTTTCCTCCTCCTCCATCGTTCCCTCATTGCTGAGGATCGTGACTTCTTTGGCAAAGTGGTTTACTGCTTGGCTACAGAGGTTCTGATCAATTGCCTGATGAGAGGCTGCGCTGACTGGCATATCTAAATATACCTTATTCACCCATCGCTTTGGGCTACTTTCACGAGACCTTTTACACTCTATCTCTTCCGTAACCATTAGGTGCTCTAGATTATCGGAGCTTCTGCGACAATTTTTTCCTGGACCTTTAATTATTTTTTTAAAACATTGTGACATCTCATAATCTCATAGTGGACTACAGAACCTTTAAAATAGCCCTTACCTATGCAATACATTGACTGCTGAGTTTGTTATCGCCTTCACTGATACTTTGATAACCATTTATAATGTAAATATTTTTGCTGTTTTAGGACAAATGGAAATTAGTTCCATCATTCCTCCAAATCAAAGGTCTTGTGAAGCAGCATATAGATTCATTTAACTACTTTATTAATGTAGAAATTAAGAAGATTGTACAGGCAAATGAGAAAGTGTTTTGTGATGCAGATCCCTTGTTTTATATAAAGTATTTGAATGCATATGTTGGGACACCAGATCTGGAAGAAGGGTTTAATGTAACCAAGCCTACCACTCCGCATGAGTGTAGGCTTAGGGATATGACTTACTCGGCGCCTATCACTGTGGACATAGAATACATTAGAGGTAATCAGAGAGTGATAAAGAATAAGCAATTGATTGGCAGGTGAGTGTTAGTATTATTTGAAACATCTACTATCAGGGATACTGCTCAGGCACCCTAAAAGTATGTTTTGTGCAGCAACTCTTATCTGTAGCACTACAATGTGGTACAGCTGTGGGCCTGACCCTGATACCCATTTTTTTTAAATTGCAAGCAGGAAGTCCTTGATAGTACACTGATTCCCTGTAATTACATTCAAAATAGCAGTTATCAGATTTGAGAGTTTGTGCATATGTGCGTTTGTGCAGATTGTTTGATTGTAATATCCCCCTTATTTTAGTTATAATTTTCTTTTACAGAATGCCATTAATGTTGCGCTCATCAAATTGTGTTTTGACAAATAAATCTGATTTTGAGTTAGCACAGCTAAATGAATGTCCACATGATCCTGGCGGTTATTTTATTATTAGAGGTATATTTTTTTTTCTGATTGTCTATGGCACTTCAATGTAATTTGCAATAATTAATAATTTGAGTTTGTGAACAGGTCAAGAGAAAGTGATATTGATTCAAGAACAATTATCCAGGAATCGAATGATTGTTGATGAGTTTAAAGGAGCAATACAGTGTCAAGTAACCAGTTCAACACATGAAAAGAAAACCAGAACCAATGTTATAGTGAAAAATGGCAAATATGTATTGAGACATAATGCATTATCTGATGTATGTACACTTTGGTATAAGTTATAGTAGAAAATACTCCAATAGAACACATGCACATGCACACACACCCGCAATTTTTGCTACAATGACCATAGACATAAAGGCCATTTCACTGTATTTTATGTATAGTTGTGCACATTAGTTCAATGTCATAAAAAAAGTCACCTGTGTAAATTTAAATTTTTAATGTTAATTGCTATTCCTCAGGATATACCAATCGCAGTTGCTTTCAAAGCAATGGGAATATGTAGCGACCAAGAAATTATGCAACTCATTGGCACTGACGATACAACTGTGAAAAAGATGGCTCCATGCATTATGGACTGTCATAATCTGAAAATATTTACTCAGACTCAAGCACTCACATACATTGGAAGCAAATTGAAAGTTAAAAGGTAATAAGCAATAAATTTCAGCCTTATTACAGCACATTTGTGTAGGTATGTGACTAGATTTCTTTTAGATTTCAGACAGGCAATGCCAAAGCTCGAACGCCAGTTGATGAGGCCAGAGATCTCTTAGCAACTACTATCTTAGCTCATGTTGCAGTTGAAAACTATAATTTCTATGTTAAAGCTATATATCTTGCTATCATGGTCAAAAGAGTAATTGAAGCAGAAACCAATAAGGCGGCTATTGATGACCCTGACTACTATGGTAATAAAAGGCTGGAACTAGCGGGCTCTTTGCTTGCATTGATGTTCGAAGATCTTTTCAAAAGGTTCAATTGGGAATTGAAGTCCATAGCAGACAAAATAATACCCAAAGTGAAAGCAGCTCCATTTGATGTTGTGAAACATATGAGGCCAGATTTGATTGCCAATGGTTTATTTGCAGCAATCTCATCTGTAAGTATATCATTAGCATCCAAAAAATTTAAATGTATTATTTTATTTACGTGGAAATAAAAAGTAGGTATCATACATGTATTTATAAAAAAAAATACAACCATATTGAGAACCTCCTCCTTTTTGAAGTCGGTTAAAAATCTATGACACCATTTACATGTTCGCTTATAGACAATATAAAATGCGAATATATAATATATATGTTAGAAACCGTATTAGCAGCATTCAATAATGATGGAGATAATTCTAAGTCAGGATATGATATTATGTATGTCTCTTCTCACAGTCTATTTTCATGCATGTTCTTCATTCCCATAACAGAATCAGGTGATTCTGTTTGCCTTTGCTTATAATCTATGTTATAATTAATTTTCACCAATTGCAGGGTAACTGGACCATCAAGAGATTTAAAATGGAACGGCATGGGGTTACGCAAGTATTAAGTCGGCTCAGTTATATCTCAGCTCTGGGTATGATGACGCGAGTTAACTCTCAATTTGAGAAAACTAGAAAAGTATCCGGACCGCGATCTTTGCAGCCGTCACAGTGGGGCATGTTGTGCCCTTCGGATACGCCCGAAGGGGAGGCCTGCGGCCTGGTGAAGAATTTAGCGCTGATGACTCATATCACAACAGAATGCTCTGAAGAGCCTATAGCTAGGCTGGCTCGTAACGCTGGGGTGGAAGATGTGCGGCTATTGGGCGGCGAGGAGATCAACCATCCGGCTGTTTATATGGTATTTCTAAACGGTAAGATGCTTCTATTTCATCACCCTTCAATTTAAGACTTGAGGCAACCATTCCGCCAACTTGGTTTCAACCACCAGCTTCACTCATATATTAAAATATTTATTCTAGGTAATATACTGGGTGTTTCCCGGCAGTACAAGAGGCTCATACAAGTGTTTCGTATGTTCAGAAGACGAGGACTCATATCAGCGTTCGTATCAATCTACCCGAATCATAATCAGCGAACTGTTTACATCTGCAGTGACGGTGGCAGACTCTGTCGGCCATACATCATTGTAGAGAAAGGTTACCCCTTAGTTCAACAATTCCACATTAACGAATTAAATAGAGGAATTAGAAAATTTCAAGACTTTCTGAATGATGGCCTGATTGAGTATTTAGATGTGAATGAAGAAAATGATAGTCATATAGCAACTGTGGAAGCTGAAATAGATCCTTACGTTACCACCCACCTGGAAATAGAGCCATTCACTATATTAGGAGTGTGCGCTGGTCTGGTACCGTACCCACATCATAATCAAAGTCCGAGAAACACCTATCAATGTGCTATGGGTAAACAAGCTATGGGTGAGTACTTACTTCATTTTTCCCTTAGTATCATTGCATTATGAGACCATAATGATTTTATAACCTCTATCCCCCATCTTTGTTAGGTACCATTGGCTACAATCAGAAGAACAGAATAGATACTCTCATGTACAATCTGGTGTACCCACAATGTCCAATGGTGAAGACGAGAACGATAGAGTTGACAAATTTCGATAAACTGCCCGCTGGCCAGAACGCAACAGTCGCAGTCATGAGTTACAGCGGTTACGATATCGAAGACGCATTGATTCTGAATCAGGCATCCATCGACCGCGGATACGGACGGTGCCTTGTCTACAAGAGTGCCAAAACAACAATGAAGAGATACAGCAATCAAACTTCCGACAGAATTTTAGGGCCTTCCAGAGACGCCACGACAGGAAAAGTAATCAGAGCCCACGAGGTCCTGGACACGGATGGGATAGCAGCGCCGGGCGAAATGGTCGAGAATAGACAAGTTCTAATAAACAAACAAATGCCTCCGGCGACATTAAACCCCGTCAATCAGGGCCAACCGCAGCAGGTTGACTATAAAGACGTGCCGATCACATACAAGGGTCCAGTGGAATCGTATATAGAAAAAGTCATGGTGTCATCTAATTCTGAAGACGCCTTCCTAATAAAAATACTGTTGAGACAAACACGAGTTCCCGAGATTGGGGATAAGTTCAGTTCTCGCCACGGTCAAAAAGGCGTTACCGGTCTCATAGTTCAACAAGAAGATATGCCATTTAATGACAGGGGAATTTGTCCTGATATGATCATGAACCCACATGGCTTCCCCTCAAGAATGACAGTTGGCAAAACTATAGAATTGTTAGCTGGCAAAGCTGGATTAATGGAAGGCAAATTTCATTACGGTAGGATATACGAACTAGGTATAACTAATAATACCTATCGCATACAAACAATTAAATAACTCGTTTTATTTCAGGTACGGCATTTGGGGGGTCAAAAGTTCATGACGTATGTAAGGAATTGGAGAAACATGGATATAATTATCACGGTAAAGATATTTTCTATTCTGGTCTAACTGGGGAACCTTTGGAAGCCTATATTTATTCTGGACCGGTAAGCATTTTATAACATATACCATAGTAGATTCTTATTTCCGATGAATAACCCAAAATGCTGACAAACATTTCTTTTTAGGTTTATTATCAAAAGTTGAAGCACATGGTACAAGATAAGATGCACGCGCGAGCCCGAGGCCCGCGAGCCGTCCTCACTCGGCAGCCGACCGAGGGGCGCTCACGAGACGGTGGCCTCAGGCTCGGAGAGATGGAACGTGATTGTCTCATTGGATACGGTGCTAGGTAAACAACAGATCACATAACTATACAAGTTACAACATAAATAGACTCCAGTGGCGAAGGGTGAATGAATATTCTCATAAAGGATGTCAGAGAAAAAAATACTTAACCTGAGTGAGTTTACCATAAACTCGAAAAAAATACCTAAAAACACTCCTAACTCATGATCCAGACTCAACTCTCTATAATTTATAATGACCATATTTTCAATTTGTAATTAATCTGGTATGCATAAATAAATGATGCATGATGCAATGATGCAATGCATGCACGTACGGGCACATTTTAAAACACCTGTAGGGTACACTATGAATGATTTAGTCGATAGGTATAATAGAATGATATACACACAACCCACGCATACGATACTCATCAAAGATTATTCGGTAAATTTTTGACATTTGTAAATCCATATTATCCCACTAATATTATAATCACGCCAGAACGGATCTGGATGAAATTTGGCACAGCGATAGATTATAGTCTGGAATAGCACATATGCTACTTTTTATCCCGCTGAAAATGTATGGTTCCCGTGGGGTAGATTTGTTTTAATTTTTCATAGAGCAAAAAATGACATAGGCTAATTTTATCCGGAAAAAGGACATACTTTTTAATCGCGGGTAACACCGCGGGGCGCAGCTAGTATATTATATATTATAACCCTCAAATTTATAGACGTGTTATAACTTTATCAAACGTCATATAGTACTGCGCACAAGAGTTTTGCTTTGTGCAGTACTATATGACGTTTGATAAAGTTATAACACGTCTATAAATTCGGGGGTAACTGTTCAGTATGTTGCTGATGGAGCGGCTCATGCTGGCGTCGGACGCGTTCAGCGCGGACATCTGCGGCGCGTGCGGGCGCCTCGCGAGCCGCGCCTGGTGCCACGCGTGCCGCTCCTCCGCCGCCGTGTCCAGCGTCGACATGCCCTACGCCTGCAAGCTACTCTTCCAGGAGTTGACGTCCATGAATATCGTCCCCAAGCTTAGTCTCAAGAAATATTGCTAGTTGTTATGAAAGTGTAACTGTTATTTCTAAATAAATTCATTTTTACCTATAAGATATTTTTAAATGATATACTATAGTCGCTATTGCTTCCCCCATCATAATACAAAGATAAGGATCTGGTAAGGAAAACTTATGTAAAATAATGAAGACACGCTTTATAATGATTAATGGATCCCTGCCGAGTTTCGCCTGCCACTACTACCACTGCAAAACCATCATAATATTTTATATTGAAATACCGTTCAAATTTAACTTTTATAACATGACGTCTGACGTCGTTTGTATGACAAAGTGAAACTTTGAATATTTAAAATCTGCAAACGATGCTCAAGAGCCTTTAAGTACTTATTCCACAGTATTAAATTAAACTACGATATATAGGCCTCTACAAACGGCACAATTTACCACCCAATCTGTAGGGTCCCTAACAATTGACATGTAAATGACTAGCCAACTTGCCTCTTAACACTCCATTTTTAGAGACCCTCCAAATTGGGTGCCAAGTTATGCCGTTCGTAAAGGTCTTAATTTTTACACAACAAATACATGTTTGTTCAAAATTTCATCAACTATTTACTCGTGCTGTTTAGGAACGTTCTATTTATATGACATTCTATCTATGACGTCCTATTTATATGGAAGAGCAATTTAGTCATATGATTCTATGTATGTCTTAAAGTACTAGGACGCCTCCGCAAGAAATAACTTATGAAAATGTATTAAAAATATTTTATTCAATACAAACATTCGGGTAATTACTTATAATATTCATGATTTAAATGATTCTTATCATTCTTAAACTTGCCTTTGTTAAAACCAATGACATCCATAATAAAATTAAAGTGAAGACATACAACACGCCACTATGAGAAAACAGTCTAAATATGAAATAGCCGATAGTAATCCAGAAGACGAAGGCATATGAGCCGAGGCGTCGTAGCGACAAGCGCGCTGGGAGTTGCTGCGTCACGAGGTTCTGGTGACTCGTCGCGTCTTTCATGTAAGTTTGGATTGTGCACGGACGTTGCAATACTTCACGAACCGCGTAGCCCAAGAAATCGTTTCTGTTCCAATAGCATGCAAACTGGCATCCATACTGAAACAATTATAATGCGAGTGTCAGAATACTGCGATAATATACAGTTCAGCAAGGATAAGTTAAGGCAGCCTTTCCCAAAGTGGGCGATAACGCCCCCTTGTGGGCACTGCAGGCCTAAAGGGGGTGGTTAGACACCCAGAAAAAAAATGGGGGCGTTGTGTAGAGGCTTACAATAATTAATTTAA
Organism: Pheosia gnoma; assembly: GCA_905404115.1. Taxonomy (NCBI): domain Eukaryota; kingdom Metazoa; phylum Arthropoda; class Insecta; order Lepidoptera; family Notodontidae; genus Pheosia; species Pheosia gnoma. The sequence goes on along the minus strand of FR989897.1, from coordinate 6,506,939 downwards.
TTTGAAGTTATAGTGGTTTTTAAGTAGGTGAAAAAATGGGGGCGCTAAAATATAAATCATTCTCAAAGTGGGCAGTAGACAAAATAAGTGTGGGAGCCCCTGAGGGGCTGACATATCTAAATTCTGAATTCTGATACAAATGCGCTATAGGAGCGCAGATTGATCGAAGTTAACCCGTTAAGCGTGTTCAGAGCCACAAAAAATATAGAAATAGTACATTTATTCTCTGTATCGACAATGTGTCCAACGCCTATCCTATTAAATTGCATGTGATTACATACCAACTCATTCAATCTTGCAGCAATTTGATACAACATTCTCACTAAAATCGTGTTTTCGTTGGATGTTATAGGCATAAGGTCAGGATCACCCATGTAGTGCACTCCAGAAGGTTTACTGCGAAGCTAGAAACATTTCATGAATTAAATGACACCACACATTTGAGGTTAATTATTATATAATAACAATAACCAACCCAACCCGCACTGGGCCAGCGGCCAACCCGCACTGGGCCAGCGTGGTGGACTATGGCCTAAACCCCCCTCGCATTGAGGGGAGGCCCGTGCCCAGCAGTGGGACATAAAAAAGGGCTGGAATTATAATAACAATAATGTGTAAGTGTACATACCTTGTTAGTGATTGAAAGTGGAAAACTTGTTGAATTAACAAATGAAGAATGCTCCAAGGAATTCTCATCTATTATAGGATCCGGAGATACTAAGGTATGTTCGTTTAACTGTAAAATAATAGTTAGATTGGTAAATTCAGAGGATTATGTCTGTTTACGTACTATTGATCAATCGTCTTCAAGTGGCACCAGAATTTTTGGTACCTACATTGGCGAATGATTGAATAATTGTTAATACTTACCGAAAATATGTGTGAAAATTGATTAATACTGGCATTTAAAAATGACGGCACTTTTTTGAATTCTTCCAATATAACTTCATCCTCAACTTGGCTGCCTATCATTAGGAAATTCTTTATGGTTCCCCATACACCTGAAACCAGTACATTTTAACATTTTATACCTAGACTAAGACATTATGGTCTACATTAGCCATCAAGAAGAAAAATTGGCAAGTAGCCTTTCTGTTCTGTGACTCCATCAACCATAAAGTATTTTATGAATATTGTATACAGGTCGGATCATACAAAATGAGTAAAGATGGCAGTTCTACGCATGCCTTTATGTATGAATTCGGCATGCGCAGAGCCGCCATCTTTGCTAATTTTATATGATGCGAGCTATACCTACCTTGATTCTGAAAATTCAGCTTCTTATTAAATTCTTGGACATTATTTTCTGCTGTAAGTTTAGCCGACATAATTTTTTTCACTAGTTCGCTAGCAAACTGTCGCATACTGTCGCTCCAAACAGGTTCATATTCGAAGTTTGGTAATAAGTTTAATTCTGATATGGCTTGCTTCGCTATTGCCACCCATTTGTGTAATGGAACTCCGTTATATGTGTAGCTGTAATATAAATTATACAAATTAATTACAAGAATTAAATATTAATTATCCACCCACTATAATATGTTATCAAAATAACACTACCTTTGTTCAAATCCAGAATTATTATGACTGGTATCTGGACTATAACTTAATCCAGAGCCGCTGTCAATTATTGCTTGCTCTAAATTCCACAATATAGGAACCAAATGTTGTTGAGAGAAAACCTGCAGAATAATAATAATAAAGTATAATGAAGTCTATCAAAAATAGTTTAAAATACTTCAAGAGGTTCCATGTTTACCTTTCCAAGTCTGAACAGCATAACCGCGTTTTTATAAGCTGTTAAATCCAGTCGCATAAACCTCGGTAGTATGAGTTGGAATATGCAAGTGTATGTTGGGAAGTTTTCCGCAATGAATTGTGTGAAACTGACATCCAGGGCATTAGTGTGGCCCTCCTCTTGATTATTGTTAGATGTTGGAAATCTGTAAAAAACAAGCATAATTTACTAAAATGTTTAGTTTATATCACACAACATTGAAACAGAACACAGATTTATTCACCTATCTTGACTAATAGTGTTGTTTACATATCTCCAAGGTTGTATAAGACTCAGCCACAGCTCCATAACAAGTCTGAAGGAAGCATCCAAAGGCCATGTTGTAACCAAGTGCTTCACATAATGATACGCGCGAACGCACATCACTTGACGCGCATATTTCCTCAGTGCTGAAGACCTGACTGCTGGATCGGATAAATGTTTCGCCGAAAATGAATGCAAATGTTTGACCAGAACTCGAACAGTTCTTACGCGTTCGGGGCTGGACGACACGACGGGATACATATTTTGATATATCTAAAAATAAAGAATATGAAAAAATCTGGTAATATCTAATCAAATAGAACATTGAAGTAGTACTAGTAGTATAATTCGTCCAGTAGGACAGGCGAATAGAACATTGATGTCTGCAACTTTAAAAGAACAGTGTCAAATAATATTTTTTTTAATAAATACCATTCATATCATTTTTCATATTACATTCATGCTCAGTGTACATTTTGGGATCAAACCTTATTAGTCTGTATAGTTAGGGTTACATTATTTAATCATATTGAGATGTCTCTTACTTCCACATTTCTGTTATTAAATTGATCTACACTCATCCATATGTCAATGAAGACTTGTAGCACAGTTTCTGATCGCCACACTTCATTGCGAGATTGGTTCTGTGGTGAATGTTGGTTACTCATGCTGGTGCCAGTTAAATCTGGGATTAATAGTAGAGATGGAGAATACAAGGGTCTGAAATGAAAAAAATCAAACAAAATTATTGATATAAAAATTGGTAAAGATGTATATTGTAAGGACATAATGTTAATAATACCAATCTTACCTATTTGCTGTCTGCAATGGAGCTGCCATTGGTACCTTACCAGTATAATGTGGTATAAGTGGCAACACAGCCATGTTGGGGTCAGCAGGCAGGAAATGCATGAGATAATCACAAGCAAGTTCAAAGTACACACTATTCCAGTTCTCCCAGGAGCTCTTATTCTGACTACTTGAATTAAGATGTAGAGCAAAGTTGAATATGTAATAGTCAAATGGGTCTGATTGAATATAATGTAAGGAGTATTTATGAAAAATAAAAATAAATATCATAGAGGATTCAGATAGGGATGACAAGCCCTCGTTTCTGTTTCTATAAATGCTAACAATCATAAACGTCGCTGCAACCTTATTTTTATTGAGCATTGAACAATCTGGTAAAGGGGCATATATGCATTTGGCAACTATGTGAATACTCTAGGATTGATAATTAAACATTTGCTATGTTACAAAAAGTACTATAACATTTATTACCTAGATGGAATATAAAAAAATAAGTTTATATTTAAAAAGGATACTGAGTGCTAGAGCTACAACATTCAGTGACTGTGAATCTGTAGTCACCATATCTGCATAAAACTGTGGGCACCGACCCCTCTCCAATGTGATCTGTAATTCTATCTGAAATAATTGTAATTTTATTATTATGTTGCCATTCTGATTTTGACTACTAAAAGGTATGTAAACTGCTATGTTCCAGAAAAACTGCTACTGATGCAAATAAAACACTAGCTTACTCTCACAGTTATGGTTTCTTTACATCAGTATACAACTACTTTGAAACTGAGTTTAGGTACTTAATATTCAGTTGTGTACTCACAGGTAAGACATTTAGAGGCAAATTGTATTTCAACTGAGGGTCTGACAAAAGTTTATAACACAATCGGAACATTGGCCCTAGCGGTTCAAAAAAACCTAATAGTGCCTCGAAATTATATCTGTTGATATCACGAGTGACTGTGCGTAAACCCCATCCACTGTTAAAGGTAGAGCAAAATATGTTGTTGACTAGTTGGGGAAATAATGCCTGCAAATCTTTATTTGGACTCGAGTGATCTATGATTCTGGTTAGTTCTTGCAATTTTTCCTCAAGTGGTAAGTTCAGGCTTGTGTAAAATTGACTCTGAAATACAAAAAGTAGCTGTTATAAACATTGAAATATGTCTTCATAAATTTAGGAATGGTATGTAGTATGTAGCTATTTCAGTAGGGATTGATGGCAAAGTTGGTCTACTTTTTCGTTGGTACTTAGAACTCAGGAACATCGAGTTAATAAAGTGTGAATCTGATTTCAACAATCATGGTTATCACTTGCATGACTGAGAGTAAATTGTTAAGTTCGCCAAGCTGATTTGAGTCGGCGTGGACTATGGATCCCCCTCGCATTAAAGGAAGCGCAGGAAGCGCGTGCCCAACAGTGGAACAAGGCATACATTATATGTATTTTTATCGTGCCGTTATTACCATAATATCGAGTGCCATTTTTCTTTGTCTAGTTCGTTTTCTTTCTTAACACTACAGCTCGTAAGCGTGTCAACTAAACCAACTAATTTATTTTTCTTCTGAAATATCAGTATTGTTGTTCTGTGTGAAATAACATAAAAACAATAAGAAACATTTCAGTTGTACTCGGCTCGGCCATGGACTACCACAGTCTGTGTTCTGTGGTCCACAGAACAATAATATGACTATATATACCATAGACAAAATAACTTTGAAATTTATAAGACTGTCTAATTTATAATACTCTTTGGGTAATACGTAACATGCATGGGTGTAACTAGGTTCTAACGTAGTGATTATATACTCTTTGATCATGTTCTAACATTGTTGTATCTCGTTGGTTGTAACGTTTACTTTTAATTACTTGTATATTTTTTTCGCAATTCTCGGTAAATAGTTGGCTTTTGGAGGAATGTTGGGGAAATTAAATATTTGGAGAAATCAAAAATAACCATGGAAAATACTGTGTATTTTTTTAGATTCACATTCTAACACCCGCTAAACAATTTACTGTTTCCTTTCATTATACATAAAAAACAAATAAACATACTCACTATGACTTTAGGGTGAGGACGACCATTGGATTCATCCGACCTTCCGATTTCGTATTAGCTAGGATCGTAAGGTGTAGAGCCTGTCAATGTTTTAAAAAAATGAGGAATTGGATTGGATATTTGGATTATATATCATTTTGTCCCGTCCTATATGTTGTCTTTGTCTTTTGTTTTAGATATCGGCCAATAAGGGCAAAGGACCTTCTTTCATTCTACCGATCATATTCGTTCCTCACCGTCATCTACATCCAAGTTTATGACACTAGCATCACAGACACTGGCAGAATTGTGGCAATTAGCTGCAAACGCCAATAACAAAGAAGAAGAAGAAGATATATCATTTTATTTTTGATAAATTGAACACATCACCGATAAAAGTTAACTGATACAGTTCAATAATTATATATGTTATAAATGTCTTGTGAATGGTTTGAGATTATGGGGCGACCACGTTTTGTGGTAGCCCCTATGGTTGATGCCAGTGAACTGGCTTGGCGCCTCCTTTGCCGAAGGCATGGTTCTAGGTTGTGCTACACACCAATGTTTCATAGTAATGTGTTTACAAAAGATCCTAAATACAGGAAAGACAATATGGTAACTTGTGCAGAGGATCGTCCTCTTATTGTTCAGGTTAGTGTTTGTTGTACTCATTCAAAATAATAAAAATATTATCAGTTTGCATGGACATATGTACTTATTGTAATATATATATGGGGCAGAATACTTTTTTATATGACTCAGATTCTTCTTCTAAGTCGTGACGCTCTTGTCAGAGCGGTCGTGGTCGTCATGTTTTGGTTTTGGGACTGGTGTTGCTTGCCTCACGATGTCTCGCCATCTCTCCCTATTGGATGCCATCCTGGTGTATTCATGCAGGGGGGTGACTCAGATTAGCATCCTACATAATATGATCATATAGAGAATCATCACATATGGCAGATAAATTACATTGAGTTTTTCTCTATTTTACTAACCTTTTTTTAGAATTTTCCTTTCTAGTAGAATAGCTATGACTCATAATATATTTATTTATCAGTATAACTAAAAGTACAACAGAAATCTACTTTAATTATAATATAAAATTAAAACAATATATATTTGCTAACTTGTTATTGAACAGTTCTGCGGCAATAATCCTGAAATAATGGCAGCTGCAGCAAAGCTAGTTGAAGAGAACTGTGATGCAATTGATGTAAATCTTGGTTGTCCTCAACAAATTGCAAAACGAGGCAGATATGGATCATTCCTTCAAGACGATTGGGATTTGTTAAAAGATATTGGTAAAGTAAATCATATTTTTGGATTATGTTGGTTACGTATCTACCATACTAATTTCTGACTTATATTGAATTGATAAAATATTTTTTTTTGTCATATTTTCAGTAACTGCAATGTCGGTAGCAGTTTCAGTGCCAATAACTTGCAAAGTAAGAATCTTTGAGGATATTAACAAATCAGTTCAGTATGCATTGATGCTTCAGGATGCGGGATGCAAGCTGCTAACTGTTCATGGAAGGACCAGAGAACAGAAGGGACCACTCACTGGTGTTGCCAGTTGGAAACATATTAAAGCTATCAGGTATAATACCCATGCAATTGATTTGTCCTAAAACATATAAAGTTCATTTAGGCAAGGACCTTGAAGCATTTCACTTGCATATATTAATAAAATTTGTTTTTATCAATGTCAGAACATACCTTTTTATATGAGCATTGTCCAAGCAATGAACTTAACATACATTTAACTGTGACAAAATATGGCACCACTGAAATATCACCATAGGCTGTATCACTTGTTGTCAAATAATTTGTTATAGTAGCCCTTAAAATGTGCTCTATGGTCAAGCAGTGATAGATAATTACGAGATTAAATACAGGCCTTCCATTGATAGGCAAAGTTAAAGTTAGTTTGAATTTTATTGGATAGGAGGTATAAGAAGCATTTTTTTTTTAAGAGAGGCTGTGTCAGTACCTATGTTTGCCAATGGCAATATCCAATGCATAGAAGATGTTTATAGATGTCTGGAATATACTAAAGTAAATGGAGTGATGAGTGCTGAAGGTATCCTAACAAACCCGGCACTCTTTGAAGGAATCAACCCCTTGTCATGGGAGATGGCTGAAGAATATCTTGACTTAGTTGAAAAGTACCCATGTCCATCTTCTTATATCAGAGGGCATTTATTCAAGATATTTCACAAAATGTAAGTACCCAAACAAATCATTTTTAAGATTATTTTGTAATTTAAGTTAAATTTCTATTAATTTATGTCTCAAAGGTCACTTATTATTATATACTTATGCTTATGTTGTTTTACAGACTCTCCCTTGAAGAAAATAATGAAGACAGACAAATTCTGGCTACAGCACAGAATTTAAATGATTTTAAGAAAGTATGTGTAAATGTTAAAGACAAGTATTTACCTTATCATGAAGGTAAAATTAATTATGAAGACAGTGAAAATATACATAGAAATGGATACAACCTACAGTTACCTCCTTGGATCTGTCAACCATATGTCAGAATGTCACCTGCAGAGCATACACAAAAAATGGAAAAGCTGAGTAATAATCAGGTGAAATAATCAATAAACTTACACAACTAGTACCCATCAGTAAACAAAGTTTTTTTGGTAAAGTTAGAATATAAGATTTAAATAGTTTATGTTTTAGGATAACAGTAATCAATGCAAAAGGAATTACGAGGATACCGAAGGAAACATGATTTCTCGTAAGAAAATGAAAAAGCTGAGAAGGATTTTAAGAAGACCTGGGAAACCTGACATGCAAACTGGAAGAAGCGGTGAAATTTGTGTAAACAAGACCTGTCTCAATCCCCGGGTTAGTACATATTAAACTAATATCAATGACTTAAGAATGATTCTCAACACACTTAAAATAAATTAACATTTGTTAAATGACATATATACCTATATAGATTCTGCTTGAGGTACCTCAATGTAGCTTGCTATTTGTGAAATAATTTTCAGAATTGGATCAGTAAATCTAAAGATTACCCCCTAGATTCTAACTCACAAGCCAACATACTTTACCACCATAATATTAGTTTAGATATTTCACGCAGGAAGTACTCTACTTGATTAACTTGTAACTAAAATATATATGACTGTGTTTTTGTTGCAGGGTGGAAAGTGTTTGTATCAACTGTGTAAAAAATGTTGCAGAAACAAATGCTTTCAAGAGAACTTGGATTGTGAAGGTCACAGGATACTTGTACATACCAGACGGGAAATGGCTAAGAAGTTTTCTAATCACAATGGTAATAAATTAGTTGCCACAAATTAATATGTAAATAGTGTATTATATATGTACATAAAATAAATATTATAATTTATACAATGTTTCCTTGATTATTTTTGAAAAATGAATATTATAAGTACTTAGTACTTTGTATGCAATTGCATTAATCATTTTGGTCCACAAACAATTCTCAAGTTGTTTCATTTTGTATAAAAGCTATCAACAAGCGATTGATGTCAAACTCTACCTTAAAAAAATGCTCCAGATTAGTATAAAATCTTCAGATTCTTGGTCCACTGACATATTTTAGTTATATAGTCATCTAGATATATGCTAAATGTGGAAAAAAAATAACACCATGGCATGGCCACTATGAACAATTATTAAAATACTTAATTGATTATGCGTGTTTTTATATAATTTATGTGCTTCAAAATAATAGGTATCGTTTCGAACATAGGTGATTTGCTAAAATCGTTATCAAAGTAGAAAAGTTGCGCGCGCATTTAAAGGCTTGTTTATGACTAGGTTTTGTTATGAATCACAACCGCAATCTAAATAAGAGTATATTGATGCTGCTACTGAAAGTTATATAGAACTATATTGTGATTATTAAACTAAACTATAAACTTGTATTACCTACCGACAGTCGGTAGTGCTGAAAATCGATGGTCAAATGTTGTGCGTTACATCAATCACCGAGACCTCAGAGGAGAATAAATGGCATGCAGCTGCCTTTCAACTACCAACAATTGACCGGTTGGGTTGTTTTCATGGCTACTGCTTCATTAAATTTTCTTGTCCTGATAAACATACAATTTGATGAACTGAAGGCGATTTCGTTTGTTGCTTTTATTGTGTTATACACGTGTCATATACTGTCACATTTAGCTGCGTCCCTCATAGACCCAAGTGAGGAGGAGTTACGGAAGATGGAAGTGAATAATGTTCCTGAATTTGACCGCAGTGTTCACGCCCATGTTATTGAAAATGGGAGATGTCACCTTTGTAACATTAACACCAGTAGCAGGAAAACGAAACACTGTAGTATATGCAACAAATGTGTGGACAGTTTCGACCATCATTGCAGGTGGTTGAACAATTGCATAGGCCGAAGGAACTATGGGGCGTTCCTAGCATGTGTCAGTTCCGCGCTGATGATATCGGCCTACACCTCCGCCTTGTGTTTAACAGATATTGTGTTATTTTATACAAACCCGAAACAATTGAGTATCGAAGCACAAAATTATATAAATTGTAGCACTACAGAAATAGTTTTGACACCAGTATATTGCAAGAATTCAGTATGTTTTTTGACATTTTTAATTATATTTTGTGTAATTTCGCTAGCAATAGGGTGTGCCTTGTTACATTTATACTGTTTTCATGTTTATATATCTCTATTAGGCGTATCGACATACGAATACGTGGTAATGAGTGGCGATATCGAAAATTGCAAATGTGGTAGACCGGCCTTATCAAAAAAGTTGTACAGAATAAGTAAAACTAATCAGGCATCGTTACCCCACGGGGCTCCTGATAATAGCCCCGCAGGAAGTGATTTAAATGGAGCACCTAGCGAGGAAGCCAACATGATAAATTTTATCAGCATTTTAATTAACGGCGAATTAGACAAAGCGAAAAAAAAGTTCTTATATGATAAGAATAAAATTCACCCTCTTCAAGAAAATAGCAGCAGATAACAATATGAGGGTTCTTTGCAAATGTATTTATACTTTTGTGTAAGTATTAACAACGTGTTCTGTGTTTCATGAGCAGTGACCTCTGCATATTTATGTCGCCACCGGATTCTATAATACGTCGTTTTACAAAACGCCCAAGTGCAATTACGCCAATTCCTATTTTAAAATGGTGCATTACGATTTGAATGCGAGGGTTGCACAACATAAAATTCTTCTTATTTATGGGTAATTCCCTTCTCAGTGTACCTCAAGAATTTATTTCACTCTTATTCACCTAAACATAATTTATGACACCGATCCTCTCTTTTGCTTACTAGTGTAGCTTATTCTCTGTACTCTCCACGGTATTTAGTCAATATTGGCTGAGCCCTATTAACGACAAATTAAAAGGATTAAGAATATCTTTGAAATGATTCCACGATGTTACCGTTAAAATAAAATGGTAATACTTAATTTACGACCTATGACCTTATATACCGTTACTAAACTAACATACCTATACATAATAATCATTTCGGCGATCAATAGAATATCCTGTTGATGGGTAAATAAAGGATTGGTACATTAAATACTTAAAAACAGACAACATTTTGTATGTATCAGTTCCAATTTATTACATAGGCAGGTACTATAACTTATAAATTTCTTTAACATTATATATTTGTTACAACAAAACCGAATAAATTAAATGAAGTTAACCTCCCCACAATGATCCCTTTTTATAGTAGGTATTAGGTACTTATACATTCCCCTTGATTTACAAAACTTAACTAGTGAATTGCATCAGACTGCAGATGAGTCAGCGGCCACGTAAATTACACGTGTATACATATTTGTAACATAGTTAAGTCTTGTGTAACATCAGGGTTAGTCCAAATTGGTGAATTCAGTCACGCTTGCGGCGACGGTTCTGCTCCTCCTAAAAATAAAATGTATTTAATTTATCAATTTCATTTTTTTTTCAAAAGTAATTATGAAAAATATAGGTATAGGCCTTACCTTTTGAGTTAAAATAATAAGCAGTCTCCTGAACATTCCAATGAAGTCAATGAACAGCTCTAGAGCATGTTGCACAAAGTCTTTGCTGCCCATGCGTCGTTTTTCAATGATGAGTTGTGTATCAAATAGAACAAATCCACACATGAGCATCAGTCCGAGGTAAAGGTGTGTCTGGAAGTAAGAAATTATACAAGTTGACAATAGTTTTTACCATGTAATAAACCTATAAGCTATCCTGAAATATTGATTACTGTATTTTACATTGCTTAAACAGTAGACTAGTTACTTTAAATATTTATGGTTGTGTTATTAGTTTGCAATGGTTAGCCTTTTAGATCTGTAATTAGCTTTCATCTAACATTAATAAGTGCATAGGAGCAAAAATCTAATAGCTTCCATGCTGTGTATATAATATTGTTCTGTTATACAATGTTATGTATTATTTCAATGACCTTCAACATACTGTACTTTGTACAGTGAGCTCTTTCCTATATTATTTCCACAATGGTATGAATGAATCTTTAATTGGTTAAGTCCATTAAATTTACAGGCATGACATGTCTATCTTAGTACCTACATCAAGAACTTTGTAAGCAATAAATAAACATGAAAACTTAACATACTTTTTTACGCCATTTTACAATCATCTTTGCATAATGTGTACTGAATAGTATAGAAGAATGGAATTGTCAATAAAAAACTAACAAAATGAAGTAGTTAATGAATATGGATACTCACTTGATACAGTATGTTCGACTGCATAAAAAGATTGGCTAATGACATGAGTGACATTGAAGTAAGTACAGTCATCAGTGTTCCTCCAAGGAAGAGCCAGCTGCCTCGTTCAGCCAGCATGGCTGCTATGGAGAAGCACACAAACACTAATGTGGAACCCAGGAGAGCTGTTACTATGATAGATGGATCCACATAGCTGACATATTGCAGTAATGGTCCCAAACCCATTCCTGAAAGAACATAAATAGCTGTTAGAATGAAAAACTACTCAATACTAAGAAAAAATCTGTCTTACAAAACAACACAAATCTAATTACAATAAAATTATTTTTATTTTATCCAGTTATATGTACATTGTATTTTCAATCATGTAAAACTTTTAAAATAAATCTATATATGATTAGGATATTATACCTGAAGTGAGACCAAATCCTAAAAGATATCCAAGACGTACATTTGTGTTCTTGCCATTATCTGGTGTTGCAATCAACATCAACATAAGACCAGCTCCAACAATAGCCGAGAGGATGCCAGCTTGGAACCAAGTGTACATGTCAACATAAACCCCAGCCAAAGCGGAGCCACATGTCATCATGAGGGTACCATACACATTCTTAAGATGTTGACGTACTGGAGGCTCCCTGTAATAATTACGCATTACATTTATTTTCAGTTAAGGCTTTATCCACTTCATAACATATGTTACAGTCTATAACTCCGTAGATCACAATACAAATCGTGAAATTTTAGTTGCTACGCATTACGAGAAACCTGCATAATTAGAGTACCAACTAGGTACCTATAGGTATGTTCTAGAACGATAAAGAAATTATGTTCAGATTACTTATGTATATTACAAATTTGTGTATAATAGAAGAATACTAATTTTAAAAACAATAGCGTTATATAATACTAAAAACATGTACTTACAAACGATTTTGAAAACTATTGACGAATGTTTGCAGATTGGGGGTCATGATGTCGAGCGTTCTAAAAATAATTAATTAAACAAAATACTAGTACGTTTGTAATGCAAAATATCACACTTCTTCAGAGAATCACTAGGTACACGAAATTCAATTAATTATTTGTTGTAGCAAGCTCTTATATCAAGTTCTTCGATGCGTAACAACAATGGTGGATGATTTTGATAAATAAAAATGTCTTCGTCGCTAGAGGGATGGGTTAAATCCTACATGCAATGAATTATCGATATCTCGATGTTACAATTTTATTTTAGCAGAAATGGGAAGTTCTTCCAGACCGTCGGGTAGTATGCCTGGGAGGCCGGCCGCTATGCCCCGACACTCATTGTCGGGGCCTTGTATATTTGGACCGGTTGCCGAAAACTCTTATAGCGCGTTTCAGGATTGTATGGAGAATCATCATTTGTTCTGAATATCCGTTTGCAGCGCCATCTGTGTATCTTGTGGCGAGATTGAAGAGGTTGCTATATTTTAATATTGATTTATATATTTCTATTTATATAATACTAGCTGTCCCGGCGAACTTCGTACCGCCTCAGAATCAAATGTATGAGAAAATGAATTTATTGGTACTCTATGAATAATTAAAACAAATCTATCCCACAGGAACCATACACTTTACCGGGATAAAAGGTAGCCTATGTGCTATTCCAGACTATAATCTATCTCTGTGCCAAATTTCATGCAGATCCGTTTAGCCGTTCTGGCGTGATTGAGTAACAAACATCCATCCAAACTTTCAAATTTATAATATTACTGGGATTTCCTCATACACATGATATATCAATCGAATTTGTTTGGCTATCGATATGTATGTGATTATTTGCTTGCACATCCCTAATCTTCGCGTCCTCGTCATCGTCTGCAGACAGATAAAAAATCGCTTGCCTGTAGACGTAGATAAACCATGTCACGACTGAATTATTGCCATTATAAATAATTATTTTTAATATCATTTCGTGTTTTTTGTTTTCATATCTTTGGTAATGCACGACTTTGGGAAAAAAAATACAACACTATCATCATGTCACATCCATTATTTTATTTAAAATATGTATTTATTGAATGCGTTATTGCTATTAATTACTTGACATTGGCAAAATACCGCTAAGTAGTGGGTGAGTCCATATTCATACCCATTTTATTTCATCGCATTTCATTTCGTAAAGAAAGAAGAAGAAGAACACTGGTGCTCTGTATTGTTTTATTTCGTCATTTCTTGACTTCTACCAATAGCAGCTGAACACGATCAATGTGATCAGCTGATGTTCCATTCCAATGTTGCTATTTTAGTAAAAAAAAATACGACGACTACCAAAGACTTACTCTCAGCTCTCAATTATTTTATATCCTTCCTGTCCGTCTTTGCCTCTATGTTTTAAAAAAAAATATAACCTAAAATTTGTGTGAGTATGTAAACATGCTGCAATGTAATTAAATTGTATTTTTGTACACTAGTGCTCTCGCAAAATGGGGAAGAAGACAAAAGTAGGAAAACAGCGTAAAGACAAGTATTATCAACTTGCAAAGGAAACAGGTCAGTTAATAGTATGCATTTTGTAGAGATAAATGGACAAATTATTTGTGAAGTGTAATTGCCTAGATTGATTCGTTCTCATATTTAATTTTAGGTTATCGTTCAAGAGCTGCTTTTAAGCTAATTCAGTTAAATCGAAAATTTGGATTTCTGCAAAAGTCACGAGTATGTATCGACTTGTGTGCTGCGCCCGGTGGGTGGATGCAGGTGGCGCATCAGAACATGCCTGTTTCGAGTGTCGTCATTGGCGTCGACTTGTTCCCGATCAAACCTGTGCCCGGGTGCATAGGTCTCACCGAAGATATAACAACAGAAAAATGTAAAACGGCTATAAAAAAGGAAATAAAGACATGGAAGGCTGATGTTGTACTTAATGATGGTGCTCCTAATGTTGGATTGAATTGGATTCACGATGCCTATCAACAAGCTTGCCTCACACTTAGTGCATTGAAGCTGGCTACCAATTTCTTGAGAGATGGTGGTTGGTTTGTTACTAAAGTATTCAGATCTAAAGATTACCATGCACTTCTGTGGGTATTAAAACAATTTTTCAAAAAGGTTCATGCCACAAAACCACAGGCTTCCCGTAATGAGTCATCTGAAATATTTGTTGTGTGTCAGGGTTATATTGCTCCCGATACTATTGACCCGAAATTTCTTGACCCAAAAAATGTGTTTGAGGATTTGGAAATAGTTAAAAAACAACATATTAATCTATTACACCCTGAAAAACAAAAGAAGGCTAAAGCTGAGGGCTACAAAGAAAATGACTATACTACACACCATATAGTGCTACTGTCACAATTTTTGAGCCAAGATGACCATATCGATTTGCTGCAGGGTTGCTCACAGGTATTTCAAATTGCGATAAATAAGATTATTCATTAAATTATTTAACTATTTGTAAATTATGGCAACATCTACACGGACCTCATTATATGTTTAAGGATTATATGATAATTAGATTTATAATATACTAAATACATATAGCTACACATTACATTTTCAGATTGTGCTTGATGATAAAATTGTTGAAGAACATCCTAAGACCACAGCAGAAATAAAGGAATGCTGTAAGGATATCAAAGTGCTCGGGAGAAAAGATTTGAAAGCTTTGTTGAGTTGGTTGAAACAGATGAAAGAATTAAAAACTTCCCAGGTGATATGATTTTAAAAATATATAATTAGGTGTAAATGCATGTGTATAATAATATCATAATCCTTCATCTCATTAATAATCTACCATGATTAATAATTTAACTCTTGATATATCCAGCAACAGACCACTGAGCCAAAAGAAAGCCAAGAGGACAAAGAGGTGAAAGAGGAAACAGGAGAGGACATAGACGATGATGAAGAAGTTGATGCTGAGATTGCTGGACTACAGGTGACTTAGCAACCATTCATTGTAGGCCAATGTGGAATCAGATGATATTATGTTTGATGACAGTATTTGCGAGTAAGCTATGCACATAGTTCAGTCTATCTTGGTTACACTTAAGTTAATGAAGTGAGTTATACCTCGAGAATGGCCAATGCAGGCCAGCAACCAACCTAGGTATCCACTTGTTGGTCTTCGCCGTTTTCGGCCAGGCTGAACTATATGTCAATTGTGCATAACAAGATACATCTTGTTTTCCCATTTGTATAAATTGGTTTGTAACCTTAATTTTCCGAATTACTTTCAAGGACAACGAGAGGCGTCAATCAAAGCGAAAGAGAAAACAGTTAAATAAGCAACGACAAAAGCTAGCTGAGAAAATGAACCTTAAAATGGTACTCAAGGGTGATGATGGACCTATATTGGAGAGTAACGATATGTTCAAACTGGCTGATATAAAGAATGCTGAGGTTAGTATTATATTTTAGCAAGACATGTACTGTCAAGGGCATAACTCCCTGCCCACTTATACATTACATACATATGGTACACATACTGATGTATGCCATACCATGGCCTTAAAGCTAAGTATGGCTATTCAAATATGACCGCCAAATTGATTCGACAGTACAGTAATATCCTGGATAGTTTTTTTTATTTTTTTTTATTACATTATAGGCAAGTATTTGATCTCAATCTCACCTGATGGTAAGTGACGATGAGATCTACGATGGAGCATACTTGCCTAGGTAGGAAGGCGGCAGTAGACAGAGACGCTATATTCACTACCTACCTTTACCTACCTACCTTTAGTACCTTTTTCTTTCTTTTCGTCTAAAATGTTCTAGAAGTATTTCGAATTTAATGTACTGTAACTTTAAGCAACAATCTAGTTAAAATAAATGTGTTTTATTTGTAGGAAATGGCGCGCATTATAGACCAGCAACCAGATATAGTTGCTGACGCTAGCGATGGATCAGATGATGAGTTCAAAGTAAAGCAAAAGTATGTCAAATATGATACTGAGTCATCTAAACTGGATTCTTCAGGTCTCTACTACAAAGATTCAGACAGTGAACTTGAAATGGAATCGGATTCTGAGACTGAGCAAGACAAGGAATCTTTAGGTACATTTGCAAATGATAGACTATTCGCCGAACACTCAAACGCTACTCAAATTTACGGACTGCTACGTTTTAACGCGTCATAGAGAAAATGCAAGATCACAATGATGCAAGCATAAAGTGGGACATAAATATTTGAGTAGCGATTGTTCATCCGGTCATACGTTTTTAGTGAATGAAGTAATTTGTAATATAATGATCTGTTTTCAGCTTTTTCGGATACCGAAAACGACAACAAAAAAATTGACAAACTTACAAAATTAAATACTCTTAGAAACAGTCAGTTGAGTAAAACAGAAACTATACCTAAAAATCATCCATTGTTAACTGATTTGGACAACACTGATCCGGTGTCAAAGCGGTCCATGAAAGCTGAGCTCTGGTTCCAAAAAGACAGCTTCAAAGACATTGATGAGGATGACGATGAGGGTGTCGATTTGGATAAACTGGTTGAAACATATAAGGAGAAAGGTAATATTGGGGACACGCCATTTTAATATCATCATTTTTTTTTGTATTTATAACGTGTATTGAATTTGTTATCGCTTTTAATTACTTGACACTGGCAAAATACCCACTAATTTGTGGGCGAGGCCATATTCCATCTTATTCCATTTTATTTCGTAAAGAAAGAAGAAGAAGAAGGTGAAATTGTTAAGTGTTTCATACAAAACCTAATCATTAAATTAACATGACGTCCACTGCTGCATTAGACGTAATGAATAACATAAGCTACCTCCGAATACTACGTATGAGTGCATGTACGTAAGACGAAACAAGTACACGTAATTTTCTTCGCTACTCACATTTGCGGGCTTTCCGCGAAACCCGTGAGGTGTTCGTTCTACCTTTTGGGTGGCCGTACCACGCTACAACTTCCCGTTTGTGAAATATCTATTAAACCGGTATGAACCAAGGATGCATGAATCTTAATTTATTTAATTATTTTTATAGGAAAAAAGGTTGTGGAAGAGAATTTATCTGAAGTCAATCAGAGCGGTAGCTTAAAGCGGAAGCTGGCCGATGAAAGCTCTGACGATGATTCGTCGGATAGTGACTACGACGTGGAAGACAATGTTGCCCCGACGGGTGACAAAACAGGTGCTAAAGGGAGTAAAACAGATGGCTTCGAGGTCGTATCCCAAGACCCAGGTAAATAATGTATTAAATTTAAAGAAAATGCCTTGCGGATAGATGGTCCAGAGCAGAATTCATAAATATTTAACCCTTATTAGCCTAGAGTTTCAATTTTGATACCAATCTTTTAAACCGAATGTTCACATTACTATTAGTTTTTTTTTATAGGTTGGCTGTACGTATTTTACTGTTGTATAATGTTCTTTCCAACGAAATTGAAAAAAATAATTAAATGTCATTATTAAACACAGTAACATTAAACACAGTAATATTAAAAATAAATCACTTTCGTAAATCAGGCTACTAAGGGTTAAGCTGATATTGTTCACGTATTTGACGCGTTAGATCTTTAGCCATATTTTTTTTAAGAATTAAAAAAGCTGAAAAAGACTTTAAAAATGGATGCTGAGGCTCTTGCGCTTGGAACAATGATAGCCACGTCGAAGAAATTCAAACGTGATCTAATCGATGACGGTTGGAACCGTTACGCCTTCAACGACAAAAACCTACCAGATTGGTTTGTGGAAGATGAGAAGAAACATATGAAAAAAGAAGTCATCGTCCCAGAGGTACACATTTATTTACCACCGAATTTATAGACGTTTTATAACTTTATCAAACGTCATGTAGTACTGCGTAAAGCAAAACTCTTGTGCGCAATAGTATTTATGACGATTGATAAAGTTATAGAATGTCTATAAATTCCAGGGTTATTGTTTTATTGTATACATTAATAGTTAACAATTTACATTTCTTAATCATACGATTTTATTTTACAGAAGTACACAGAAGAATATAAGAACAGACTGCAAGATATTAACGCGAGACCAATCAAGAAAGTTATTGAGGCTAAAGCTAGGAAGAAGAAACGTTTGGTTAAGAAAATGGAGCGCGCTAAGAAGAAGGTCGAGGCGGTTATGGAAAACGCCGATATGTCTGAGAGGGAGAAAGCGCAGCAAGTTAAACACCTTTATAAAAAGGCGCAGTCCGACGGAAAGAAGAAAATTACATACGTTGTCGCCAAAAAGCATAATTCTGCCAAACGGATGAAACGGCCCAACGGAGTTAAAGGACATTACAAGGTGGTCGACCCTCGCATGAAAAAAGACATGCGCGCGCAGAAGGCTAAGGAGAAGACCAAGGGGCGCGGTAAAAAGGGAAACACTACCAAGGCAACGAAGCCGCCCAAAAACAAAGGGAAAAGGAAGAAGGCAAAGCCAACGTAATTGTTGTATACTATGTAAGAGATGTGCCTCTCAATAAATGTACATAAATACATAATTCATGTGTTATTATAGCACGACGATCACACAAACAGGCTTTTTGAAAGTAAGATCAGAATCCATTCAATAGTTTTATCTACGATTCATCAATGTGAGTAAGTCGCAGGCGTATACAAGGATATTTTTTCCATAATTTTGGTAGGGAAGTATGCAGACATAAATATAAATAAGGTTAATTGGTCACATTTCATATTTTGGGAGTGTAGCAAATTGAGGCCTAGTTTGGCGTTATCCACTGTTTTATACTAGACTAGTCATTTAGGTGTATGCCGGCCAACATACGTTACAGAATTAGGAGTTTATCTAAGTGTTTTCGTTTTTCTTATTGCCCGTGGCACAACGTCGTTTAGGTAAACGCCCCATATCGTCCAGTCAATAATAATACTAAAGCATTTACTAAGGTATTCAAGCAGTAATACGAATTATTCCAAGCGTCTGCGACCAGGGCACATTACGCAGAGCCAGACAAATCATTTATGAATGCTGCCA
Source organism: Pheosia gnoma (assembly GCA_905404115.1). NCBI lineage: Eukaryota > Metazoa > Arthropoda > Insecta > Lepidoptera > Notodontidae > Pheosia > Pheosia gnoma. Next base: position 6,487,399 of record FR989897.1, on the reverse strand, counting down.
TCCTGTTAGTATTCGGATGGAAAGTAATTCCATTAGCCAACATTACAATGAATATTTTTACCACTAAGGTCAGGGTGGTATTTGAATCCATGTGCGTCACTCGCCCGAGTTCAGGGACAGACTCGCCATATAAATGATATCACTTGGCTTGGCGGCCTTGGTGTCTAATTCTGAGTCGCTCTAACGAACGCCGTCTGCCTACAAAGTGCCATTGAACGGATTTTGGTTTAAAAATACGACGTCTTACGGATAAATTCACATTTAAAAAATCATTAAGTATGGTAGGTAACTATTTTGAGTGTCTTGAGGAAGACTGAAGGTTCGGATTCGGATCGAGAATGGACTATTTTTATATGCACATCTTATGGTCTTATGATCACTTCTTTTGGCATAGGGGTACGCTTAGAGGGATGCCGTGTCCAGGCTAGTTGGATTAAATGAATATCGGTGATCGGTTGTTGATCTGGCAGGAACTAGGTGACCCCGTGGATTTTACCCCAATTAACCGAGGCAGGGCTCCGGCTGGGTGCTTGCCCACGGTGGCCAATGGAAAAATCCGGTTAGGTAGGGTTAGTGTTTGTGGCTGAGTTTGTTTGCATCTTCTAAATCGTATATAGCTCGACAATTTCAGAGAAATTTATAAGGCGTACATAGTGGTGTGAGGTAGAATATGGGGAGGCGAGGGTGGTATATAGGAGGCAGGGGGCGCTCGGCCGGGCTATATCGAGCGCGCGATCACGGCCAAGGCCGCACCGCCGTCATCGCACCCGCTCGACCCGACCGCCCGGATACCGCAACATAACCAACAATTGCATACCTACAATGAAACTTATTGCGCCGTTTCTTGTTTACCATTCGCAAATTGACGTAAATGTATATTGACTTGAGGGTACCTAGCTAGGTACCGTCAATTACCATAATTACTGGCTTAATACAAATTACTTTATATACAAGTACGAAAAAATGTCTTTCAAGAGAATAGAGAGAATAGTAGAGCAATGATATAAGTGTATGATTTTAGCAAGTATATATTATAAACTAGCTTTTGCACCGCGACTTCGTCCGCGAAAAAACTAAAACTAATAATTATCATTAAAAAAATCCTTGGCAACTACTTATGTGTGAGCAAAGTAGTCATCAAAACTTGATCTACCGAATCCAAACTCGGTGGGTGTATTCGATACCATTTCGATTAAGAAACGGATTTTTGTAAAACTGAAAAATATGTGTCCCAATGATTTATATTCAAGAACAATTTTTCAAAATATGAGGTCAATAGCATAATTTATGATTTTTTTCCATTCCAACATTGGGACCCCATTACGATAATTTGGGAAAATCGCGAAATACCTATACATATAGTTAATTCTTATAAAGAGTATTTTCACAAAGGTTGGAGTTAATCTACCCACAGAACAAAACATTCCATCCAAACTGACCCGCCATTTGAAGCTATACTGTCCAAATTTAATATCCCTGCAGCCTACAGCGGTTTAGACTGAACGTAGATACAGGCAGTCAGCACAATACAATTTATACCTATTTAAAGATATATTGTAGTAGATGGTACCTACAATAGCTACTAATATGGGCCAGATAAAATATCCGGAAAGATGTCACCTATTTATAATGTAAGCAATTGAAATACATACCTACATCAGCGTCTTTGTCTAACAAAAACAATATGAGCCTACTGTAAATTGAGGTTGGGAGTGATTATGTTTAGGCAGGTAGGTACCAATAGTATGAGGGGCCGGGTGTCGTCCGCCGAGGGCAGGTAGAGGCTGCCGAGGAGGCGCGGGGGTGCGGGCACGGGGCGCGACCTCGCCCTCACAAGGTCGCTGCCTCCATTCCAGTTGGCAGCGATACATCTCTCTATGTAGGTTTATTATACAGTAGGTATCTTCCATGATGACCCTCGACCGATATCGATATAATTAAATTATATTCCTTGCGATTGATTGATGATTGATGATTAATTTCCATGCGCCCATTTCTTTCTTTCTAATAGTTTCAACTTTTGTTCATGAAGGCTTCATAATAATTTTATCAAAACATATGATACAGAAATGTACCTACTGAGTTATTATTTAAGGGCATAGGTACAATACAAGCCTTATGAGAGTTGATAAAAGATTATTTTTATGCAAGGTACTTAATCAACAATTGTGAGTTTTGTAATATTTAGATTACCTATGCTCATAAATAACTTAATGTTAACTTGCTTGATAGGTTCTCCATCACAACTGTACTGGGATAAACAGTTATTCCAATGATTACACCCGACCTACCTAATTTAAACTGTGATTTCTCAATAAACTTAGTTATGCTGACTATAGCTAGGTTGGGTAGGTACTACACAATCGAGGATTGAGATTAACATTGAATATCCTCGGTGGGTGACTCAATAAGTCGCATGACCGCTACCTTTATTTCAGCGATGCAACGCATCGAGTTGCGAATGGGTCGTCCGTTAGCCACTACACAAATCTTGCGGACAGTTGGCCGCCCCCGCCCTATAAAGTTGCGGAGTTTAGTGCGCGCCGCGCAGGTGATCGACCACACTCATGGTCGGCGTCGCGGAAACCGCTAGCAAATAACGACGAACAAAGCCGGTGTCGTGCCCGCACGACAGTTACCCGCAGGTGAACTGCGATTAACCTCTCGGCAGACGGTCGTTAGCCGAAATATCGTCTGAAATAGGTCCTGCGAAGGTAGGTAATACCGTTCTGGATACTTACCATCCAGACGATTTACGGCTTCAGAGCAACAATAAAACATGTGACGAACTGCAGACGTGGCGTGTCGAGTTCCCATGTCCTTTATTTATTCTGCTCTCTATATATATTTGTTGTTTTAAGTATGTGTAAATACCTAAGTAGGTATACTTTTGTCACAAATAGGTACAAGACGAGAATAAACTGTGACAGGGTTTAATATGGGTATACTATGGACAGTTTGAAATACTAACTACGTTTATGGGTATGCCTATGCTGTGTCTGTGTTTTTATATTTTTGAAATTATTACACGTCAAGGGCATATATATTACCAATCTTATAACGATGCGTAACGATTTACTTGAATACGTCGTCACCACCATAATCACAATGCCTTATTTTTTCATCGAATAGTTTCCGAGAAATAGGGCCGTGGTAGACAGACACGAGTGTCTGAGTGCCGACAGGGCCGCGATAGGGGCGGCTCGACGTGACTCAATTCATGTAGAGCCGACGTTTGGCGTTGATATTTTTATGAAAAGCATGTGAGGCTCACTTGGTACTGCATCTGGAGAGAACGTGTCTCGAGGACAACTGCTTTGGATCTGATTTGCTTTGTAATGGGGCATGGGCAACTTTGAAGTAAATTATTCTATTTAAAATTAGTACCATCGCTTGAACATAGAACATACAGATTCCACATAAACATTAAACAAACACAATAATTAATAGTTTGCAAGATATCCACACTAGAGTAGGAATTACACAATTTATTAATTAAAATATTATTATTAAGTGTTAGAACAATTTTCGGGCATTCAAGCGTTGGAATCATGTAGGTAAATCAGATGAGAACATTAGGACCAACCAATTACTTAGTACCATCCGCGGTGCCTTACTACCAGGCATCCTCCAATTGTAAAAGCCTGTTTCAACGACAATCAGCGATTTTGCAATGGCGGGCTGCGGATATTTTTTTTCTTTTGATTATGTTTGTCGCGGGTCCCAAACCAATAATAGCTGCTGATAGTTTTTCCCTGGGACTTGCCGAGGGTCAAACCTTGGCGTCTTCGTTGGACACACTGAGGATTAGGATCTACAACTTTCTAGGCTAAGGCTTACAGTCGGAGTGTGTGGCGAGCCAAGCAAGACACAAGTGTTCTTAGTATGGTTCCTTTTCTTCCTTTGACATGTGGCATTTAAAAACTGTTTTAAAATTGCATGTATTGGTAGTAAAGTTTCCACCTTCAGCTATTGGGTATTACGGTTAAGCTCTGAATGAAGGTGAAATCACCTCCCGCGACATTTCCTTTATTGAGTAGGTCATAGATTAGAACGTGCGATTGTTCCATTAGCCTAGTTGAGGCAATCATACCATATATTTAGAGGTTTTGGAAAGGTGCTTCGTGTATAACAAGTCTGCTGTGAGGATTCGTGAACTAAAGAAGCTACCTGTCGCAAGAATCTTAGTCGGTTTCTCGTATGGCTCATATATTAAGGCAGGTCGCAGATACGCAAGGGCGATAAATACATACGGAGACATCTTTCGAAGACATATATGATGTTTACTCAAGGTTAGTTTTAATAACGAGTACATCCCAGTCAGTGCACTTTGATTGAGGAATTGCGTGCAATGCAGTCTTTAATTAATTTATTGCAATACAGGCTGTTGTTGAGTCAGTTCGGTGGCGCGCGGCGTCGTCGTGCGGGGGTTCGTCGACCGACCGTGGCAGCTCGCTCCCGCCCGCGCCGCCAGCGCGCTCCACGCCACGCACTGTACGCTACATTATTTGACCGATTACTTGCCAACCTATTGCAACTGTAGCACTCAATGAAAACCTACATTTTATGTACGTACGCGCATGTTTTGTAAATAAACTCATTCACGTGACGTTCTTTTTTATAAGGATATGTACACAATTCACACCTTAACGTTGAAACGTGGGTAGGTAGGTACTCGTTTACATTCATTTATAAGTCTCATTCTTTATTTTAGTTGGAGATCTGCCACGTAGGTGCCTAACTACATCAGCATGTATCGAGTAACATTTCTTTATCGTCGCTTAGAGTAAGTAAGTACTTTATATAGGTAGTACCATGTTTCACGACGGTGATGATGATGAAGTATACATTATAAAGCTATATATATTTTCCTGAAAGGAATCTATATCTATACATATATATATTCTACGTATAGATGTAGGTAGTTGTCGTTTTCCTATAATTTTCCTTAAAGAAAAACATATGCAGTGAGTAACTAACCTATAAAACAAGGATACACACGAACTTTCAACAAAAGCTACGGTTTATTTGTAATTCAAATGAAGATTTGTGTACCAGCCTACATAGATATTCATAACAAATAATTACAGTTAACCAGGTGCTACTTGGAGTCAAATTTAACGAATTGTAAAGCGGTCTGCCAATTTAGTGCGTGTATTGTGGCGGAGGAAGAGGGGCCGCGGCGGTCGTCGACCGCGGCCCTTGACTCGCGCGCGGTTCAGCGACACTGGCTGACACCGCGCGCCGCGCCGCCGCGCCGCCGCCGCACGGTGGGCTGGTTTTTAAAATTTGGGACTTAGGGCTTGAAATTTTGGATTCGGATTCTACTAGCCAATATAAAACATTTATGTTCTAAGCAATATTGTTGTATATGCATTATTTCAAAAGTTATACCAGTTTTAAAAATGTAATTTTTTTTTTGGATTTCGATGTTATTTATTTTTATAACGTCTTAGGCACATTAGTTATGACCTCTAAACATGCTTACGTAAATTTTAGGCCGTCTTGGAAGTAATAATAACAATAATAATTATGTAATTTAAGAAAATCATGTCATGTTTTGATTGTGTTTACCGGTAAGGTCATTGCGCAGGTAGTCGGTATCATCCACACCACCCTAAAGACGTCACTTGTTTTGGTAAAAATAGAAAAGATAACAATGGGGGATTATCTCAAACATAACAATACATGGTGTAAACAACAGGTGCTTATATCGTAAGTAATTGTGGTCAAATTGACAGCAGGTAATAATAATTAGGTTACTTATTCCCATTTTGAGTAAATTATTTTCAGAACATGGTTACATTCCGTAAGATATGCACGCGCACTTGCTTTGGAATATTATAAAAAGTATTTTATCTGAATTTCGGTCAAAATGGTTCGTGACTTGGTGACGTAACTTAGATATGTTTGTAAAATTAAAACAACTGGTACTGGTAATTTGGCGAGGGTTTATATAATATCGGAAATACTGCTTTAAACATCGAACTAAACGAAGAAAACACCAAAAAGCTAAAACATTTTTGTGGTTATTATTGTTCTAACCTTCATAGGAGATGGGTTAGTGCTCATAGTAATGCAGATATATTCAAAACTAAGAATATAGAATGGTTGGATGTATAAGTTTTGTGGCCTGATTATATTAGAGACGCTACAGAAGGAACTATATCTGATGCTGATATAACAGAACACGAAGCCACCCAGCAGATCAACTCAAATTGTATCACCATTAAAAATAAGCATAGGTACTTACACAAATGTAAGCCCAAGAAATCCTTTCCGTGAATTAGGATCTAAACAAAAAAAGACGCGCTGAAAAATCAGAAAATACGAAGATTTGATGAAATATCAGACATTTATTCAATGAATTTAAGAGTTTAGGGTCTTTCTGATATCGCGGAAATAAATTATTACGTGGTCAAAAATCCACAAGACGTAAAAAAGTAAAAGATTATATTAATAATACATCCCAAAAACCATTGATAACTGATGAGATGAGATGAGCCTTTAGGAATACTTCTGTCGGTAAAATTATCAAAGTGGCAATACAATAAGAAGAAGAAGGTGTGTAAGAAAAATCATTTCCTTCCTACTTTCAAATACAAAAAGCATTACAGTTATGCTATCCACAATTCTGTATTACATGCCCTTAAGCGTACATAAAGTTCTTGCTCATGGAGCAGACATAATTGCCAATTTCGGGCTTATTCCAATTGGGAAATTATCCGAAGAAGCTTCTGAATCTAGAAACTAAGATTTCAGACGATTTCGCTTAGATCGTTTACGAAAATTCTGTAGGAAAACTACCAATCAAGACATTTTAAATACCTTATTCATTAGTTCAGACCCATACATTTCAGTGAAACGCGCTAAATTACAACGCAACACAAAGACCTTTCAGATGAAGCCAAGACTTTGCTAATTTCATCTGATAGTTTCGATGATGATTAAGAAATAGTGAATTTAGAATTTGCAAGTTCAGGCTTTCATCAAAACATGGAGGATGAAGAATCTGAGCCAGAGGCTTACTAATTTACTTTACCACTACCATATCTTCGTTTGTCACCTTTTCAATTATTTCGTCGAATTATTGCCATTAGTATAGCAATAATCTCAAGAAACTGGATTATCTTATCCCATTAGACGGTAACTAAGTATTCTCGAAATTATGACTTTATTTTTCTGTTAATGTGGATTCGGCCTACTGGGGAAACCACTAAAAAAGCGCTCCTAGTTCTCTACCTCATTCGTAGTGTGGAAAAGGGAAACCAACGACTACCTTATCGTCAATGTAATAAAAAATCTTATTTTATTAAATACTCTAAAATCGAGAATTTTCGAGCATTGGGGCTATATATATAATGTAGCTAATGGTTGAAGCTATATGAATCCATAAATGATTCTTTGAAACAACTTGAGACTTGCAAGATTTAAGCCAATTTGAGTTGGTCTCCATACAAAAAAAAATACAAATCATCATAACTCCAAAAATACGTATCTAATCAAAATACTGCCATAATAGTTTTTGCTTGTATTGATGAGTAGAATCCGATGACATCATTAGATATCCAAGAAAAGACATTTTATTTTCAAGTACCGCTAAGTCCACTACAAGCGATTTTCGTTCCACCGTGCCGCCGCGCCGCAAAACCACTAAACGCTCTCTTATCTTTATCTGATCGAAAATATGTATCATAGACTATTTATGTTAAACTTTATTTTTAAATGCAATGTTTTGTGCCCCTTGTGAGTAGACCTACTTTTAAATAATGAGTAACTCACACCAGCACCACCCTGGGACCGGGGAGCAGTCGCTTCCTGAGGTTCAGACCGAGCAAAGAGCTTATAGCTTGACACACTTACCCGCTTCAACGCGGATGACATCAGCAATAATGTACCCAACATGTAACAGCATTACTAAGCATTTTCTAAAAGGACAGTGTTTTATATAGCGATGGTAAATACATTATATTTTTCAATTATTAAGACTATGGGGTACTCTAAAATCCATAAACTTTCCAGATAAGGTCGTAGGTTTCCCAGGGTGTGAAAGTGGTTCAAAAAGGCATGACTCTTACAGAGCTGGTTTGTATGATTACTGTACCGGAGCGGGTACAAGTAAAAATCCTGGAAAGGGTTGATAATTCTCAAATTTTATAAATTAAAATTTGAGAATTATCAACACTTTCAGCAATCAAGTAAAATAACCAATTTAATTGTGTTGTTCATTTGTATATTTTTATTCCACTTTTATATATTTGTTTATTTATTTTGTTTTAAAAATGCGGTTTAAGGTCAGGATATGACGTGTTTACAGACCTCAGACCTAGTTACAAAACATCTGATAATTCCAAATTTAAATAATATATCTGCGTTGAAAACGACTTGTCATCAATATCCCACTATTCTGCTTGTATGGGGTCCGCCATTTCTATGGTCCCTATTTGTTTGTCTTGCGCTCAAGGAAATGTATATTATGTACGAAGTACGATTTTCAAGTCACCTAACTCATATTTTTTATTTAGAGGCCTTTGACAGGCGGTCGGACGAACAGATATTGTTGCCAATATACACCTAGCTACTTTCGATGATAGTACTGTTAATTTCAATAGCCCAAAAATAAACTACTTTTACAATCAATCAAAGTTAACAAACAAAGGGACCAGGAAAAGACTACAAGAATTGGATACACTCACTCCTGACAAGAGGTAGAGGTAGAGGTAGAAGTTGTATATCCACATAACACGGCCGTTAGGTCCCAATGTAATTGGCGAGTTTTCGTCCCCATTTAAGCGAGTACCGAGAGGGTTTCAGCCTAAACTTGGCCAAAGCATACTTTGTAAGTTTTCATTTGATGATTAGGTTGAACCTTTTCTTTTGTTTATTTATAAACATACCAACAACCCGCGAATTCCGCGTAGAATAGTAAAACAAAGAAAATTATTAAAAAGCGTAAAAAGTAAGTGCTTAAGCCATAAGAATAACCAACTGTGTAAACTTAAATTTTCTACCTTTCGCGGTTTAGCCTTCTGAGCGATGAGTAAATCAATCAAGACTTTACCTTGTATATACATACGTACATAGGTATATGTATATAGATGATTAAGTATGCCACCACAATAATATTCTCAAGCACGAACACATATTTCGTAATCGTGAAAGTACTTTCTTTATACAAAATGTAAATATGCCATGTGCGTATCCGATTTCGTAGTGCTGCCGAGGGCCGGCGGAGTCGGGCGGTGTGCTGGTGGCGCACGGCGCGGCGGTGGCGGGGCGGCTGCGCGGGCGCACCGCAATAGTGAAAGTGGGTTGAATGCAGCGCCATTACTTTCAGTTTCTTTTGCGCGCACGCCCGATCGTGGGCTCGTTACAATAAACATCACATCCCGTCGATTTCTCGCTAAATTTCACCTTTTCCACCGTGCTATCACGGCACAATTGACCCGCCACTTGCTATTTGGCCGTAGAAAGCTATATCGGCTGCTTGTACCGAATTAGGTTATTAGGACTCATTAGAATGAGTTATATACACGGTTTTCTATTATAATGAAATTCTGTTAGTATTAGAGACATTCAGAACGCAAAACAAATTGCAATGTGATAGAAATACAGCTGTACGCTATATACGGGAAACAATATTGGAGTGCTTGTTCTATATAGCAATTCCATATGCATGTCTGTCTCATTCATATATATCCATCTGTTCGGGTCACAGTAATTTTATTCAGAGACTATAAAGGTGGAAAATTTACATATTTCATTGTATTTATCACCCCCACAAAGATATATAATATATTTGTTATTGAAAAAAAAATGTTCTAGGGCCCCTACATAGAAAGTTATGTTAAAACATCCTTCAAATAACAGCCGTTTTTCTGTGCTCCCCTTTCAATCGGTCGTACCAAGCCACTTTCACATTTATACAGAGTATCGAAAAAAATCGAAATAATACATAAAAAGTAAAAAAAAACAAAACCCCACATTTATTTTTTCATAAAATGTTTATGCACTAGTCCTACACGAAATATTCAAAAACTTGCTATTAAATATAAACGTGGCTCCTCGTTAATACTACAGACTCTGTAATAGGTCATAAAACAAAAGTTGATGCAAATATTCAAAGTCCGTTCTTTTCTGAACAGTAAATGAAATAAATAAAATAAAAAACAATTAAACATTTTACAACTACCTTATTTATACCAAAAATATTGTTTCACATTGTTGATCACCAGTATCTATATGAATATACGTGTAAGTACCTATTAGAGCATTAATTTATGAAAAAGTAAGGCAGGTCATTTTGCCTAATGTTATTAAATGATGCTATTTACCGGTTTTTTAATATATCTATACTATATCTATCTATACTAATATTATAAATGTGAAAGTTTGGATGGATGGATAGATGGATGGATGTTTGTTACTCTTTCACGCCCGAACGGCTGAACGGATCTGGATGAAATTTGGCACAGAGATAGATTATAGTCTGGAATAGCATATAGGCTACTTTTTATCCCGGTAAAATGTATGGTTCCCGTGGGATAGATTTGTTAAAATTTTCATAGAATACCAATAAATTCATTTTCTCATACATTTGATTCTGAGGCGGTACGAAGTTCGCCGGGACAGCTAGTTGTCAATAAATATAAAATGCCTGTTCTATAAAAAATGCGTGATTAGCGTGACGGTGAAGAGTGCAGTCTAGAAAGTTCTTACTTTCGACGCCTCCGCCGACACCCGCGCAGCATGCCGCAGTTCCGACATTGTACACTGATCGTTCGCCTGAATTCCGGTTCACGTAAAAACACCAGACCCTATGAATATGGATTGAGATCGCATTGTTAATAGACGTTTGCATTGGGTTACGCAAATTGAAATGAATATAGTTACACAGATGTTTACGATAAAAGGTGGCTAGCTAGCACTTGTAAATCACAGATAATGAAGCTATAATATACAGTATTTCCTACTAGATCTTTATTTTTATTTATTTCAATAGAAGAAAAATAGGTCATACATAGAATTCTTAGTGTTAGGTATGTTATAAATAGACCTATAGTTTCCTTAATTTTAAACATGCTTACATATACCTCTATAATATTAATGAACTCAGTTCCGACTAGTATATGTTTAACGTTTACGGAAGTATTGTTATGATCGGTGTTTTTGTAAAGTTGTTCGTTAGGTATACATAAATAATCAGACAATATTATAAAGAACATAACTATGCAACAAAATATATCTACATCAAATAATCTTGTCATTTTCATTACGGAGTCTACAGGCACGCTTCATAAACATGTTTTTAGAGTATCATGCCCTACTTCTGGACATGCAATATAAATGTTTTTGCAGCATCGACGCTTTATTCTCGAATATGGATATCCTCATTTTAGTTAACGGTTTCATATGAAAAATATAATACTTATAACTGCACTACATGAGAAAAGTAAATAAAATCGATTTATAAAACATTTTCATGCATAAAATAGCTTAATTACTTGTGTAATTAACTTGGTTTATATTTAAATAAATTAAATACAAAATCCGTAGCAAGCTCGTGCGAAGAAAGGAGGTAATGGATACGTGCTAAGCGGCACGGCAAATGATCGCCGCGCGCGTTGCATCCGAAAAGAAATGAACGAAAATGAAAGTGTCCCACTTCCAGCCCCCGCATCCTCACCCCGCCAGCTTTCTCGCACTTTTTTCAATCTATACATATAATGAGGCTGTTACTTGAACGCGGTTTCCGTACATCATCCTAGCTGGTACATTAAAAACATTTGAATAGTAATAATTGCAAGGGACAATTCTCCATTTTTGTAATTATGACAGTCTGTTCGCATCACGGGAAATATATAGGAAAGTCTTTTAATAAAACTTGGGATGGTAATAGCCTTTAACCCTAGTCAACATATAAGGTTGTTACGGAAAATGAAAGGGTTCCCTGTTATAGCTATAAAGAAGTGACATCCATGCGTACAAAGTTGCGAGCACCGCTAGTGAAATGAAATTGCACTCGTTTGGGAGTTCGCTTCCGGATGTAAGAGTTCTTCATTTAATTTTTGTACACTGTTTGTGCCCGATTTTCGAGTGATAGAAGAATGTAACATTATATGGTAGCATTCAAATAATGAGCTTGCCGAATTTAAAAACTTATTTGTATTTCGAACTTTCATCTGGAAAGGGATGCTAGTAAAGGAAATTGAATGATTCGGCTTTTATTCAGGTATGTAATCCGTATCTTTAGGTGGCCTTGATTTTATAGAAACCCATTTAATTCTAATACTTGGTGGTGATATTGGTTTTGAGATTATGCGCCTTGGTACTCTTGGTAGTAAGCAACAAGTGTTCATAGACTTTCTTTCCATCTTCCTAATCAACAGACTGCCAAATACATTTTTTCAAAATATACATTATATTTTGAAAAAATGTATTTGGCAGTCTCTCGAAATATTGCTACAACCACGCTAGAAAATAGCGCTAATGTCGCGAGACACGCGTTATGGCTTTAGCTTAAAATGACCCGTAACAAAGGTTGTTCACCTGTTAGCTACTACGAACTAATAACTCTTGAACCCGTGCTAAAATATCGAATGAATCTTTCCATTTATATTATATAATAATTTGTATTTTTATATAATAGTTAGTTTTTTTAGCAGATTCCGATCTCATAATAAAAGATCTCGCCTGCATTCCCTGAAAGAGGAAGGTAGGCGAAGGCGCACGTGAAAACCCCTGGAACATCTCAGTTAGAGGGGCTGCCTTCATGAGAGGTTCCTGGTATGGTCCTCGCCTTAGCCATTAAACTATTGACTTAAGTCTACTCCTAGCACAAGCATTGGCTTAGTAAAAGGGGCTAACGAAACTGCTAGAAACGTGATGTACCTATACCTACAACTTTATACCAGAAAATAATTAACAGCGGGACCTCATTATGATTGGCAGACTGGGTAATTTCGTTTATTTTTTTAGAATAATAGGAAGGGAACTCTCTTCACTGTGACACAAGTCTGGTTAAAGCGGTAGAAAGCGCAACTCCAGCGCTAGCCACTGTCACTCGCCTCGCGAGAAAGTTTAATTCTTTTATTTCTTCAAAACCATGCATAATAACCCAACGCTGATAGCATTTGACATTTAGCTGCGACAATTAATTGTTATTTTTAGAATTTCGGATTGTTTATTTTTTTACACGAGACGGTTCGGTGCTATAACATGCGTGCTTTTTAATAGAAAGTTTTTGATACCTAGCTCAATTATGAATTTCTCATCTGAAGTCCAACTGGGAACCCTAACGGTTTCACCATATCTGTCTGACTATACCACTACAGGTGTGTCACAACCACAGATATATGAGAGGTCACATCCATTTTAATGACTATTAAGACTTTATGTTGTCCATTTATAGATATTTGTTAACTCTAAATAGTAACAACCAAAAAAAACTAACCTACTAACTAACCTGTTTATCGTAAGTAAGGGAATCCATTGTTGAATATGGGTTTTTTTTTATTTCGTTTTGTATTTAGGTTCCGTTTATGAAATGGCGCCAGTTACATATTTTTATAAATTACACGTTTAACAAATCACGCCCTTTTTGACCTCCTGAAAATTCTCCTGAAAAATGACGAGCTATAGCCGATCAAGTTTCACTTTGAACAAACTCAATAGAATAGTGAGACCAGGTATAAAAAAGGTAACGCAGGTGCAATTTTGTTGCTTTTTTTAGAATGGCTACAGAAGACTACCTTGTTATTGACCCAATACCCATTTAGCCAGTATTGAATTATATAAATTAATGAACATAAAACGGGTTACAACCACTTTTTTTTTTCAATGCAGAGTAGTGATTTTACAAGAAAGCTAGCTTATTACTTATTACGGATAACTGTATTGTATGTAAACTTTCAATGATTTGTTACCTTCCCTCAGTGGCCTTCAGTACGCTGCTCTGCCATATACGGAAATACTATGCCAATGCTACATTTAGTCTCAACTTCTCAAGCTTCTCACCCAAACATTGAATATACAGGATACTTTGTAACATAATAATTATAGGCATCAAGCGTAACCTTATACTAAAAGTTTTCGGTATGATGTACCCTACACCCTGTATATACATCGCTTGAGTTGTAGTACTCGTAGTAGTTACTCAGAACGAAATTTCGTAGTAGGTAGATGTAATACCTAACATTACCTAGTCATATAATAACTACATACCATAATTACAATTACCGTTTGATCTTATTAACAATACAGTATAATAAACTGCGAATATTAAGTAACTGTTTGCATAATAAAATGCCAAAAAACCTATTAGCCAATGTCGTCGGATAAATTGTATGTTCCCCAACACTCCGTAGCACCATTACGCCTACATTGTGCGGAGGAACATAAAATTGATGAATGAAATGAACCGTATTATTTCCCGTTTTGTACAGAGCGTGCGTACCTTCAGTTCAACCTTTGAGAGATACAAAAGAACAGTGTACAGAACCAGGTCGACAACCTCGAGTACGTTACACGACACGGCTCGCGCTTGACATGAAAATAATACGCAACTAACTCCTATTACACAAAAGAGACAATCAGTTCCGATCCAATGATTAATTAGAGGTTGCTTAGAGAAATGATGACATTGCCCGAGTAATCTGTGTGACCCTAAAAAGAGTTCATTGTAAGGTCATCACGAAAGAACTTTTGCGGATGCTGCAAAATGTAGAGAATATAATGTAAAATCGCAAATCGTTGTGTCGTATAAAGATTTGCAATAAATGGGTACTATGCGTGGACTGCAGAGAACAAAGTGCATCAAGCGGTCAATAGTTGCAGTACAGTCGATGTTCTGTGTACGGTTTGTGCGTAATTATGCGCGTGCGACTAGCGGTCGCGCTAGAGATAGCCGCAGGTCAGCGACCGGCGCGAGGCCGACGCCCGCTGACGTAACGTTACGCGAATTCCGAAGCCCCCCACGACGCCCCGCACCCGCCCGTTACTCGCATCGACCCAATTCCTTTGAAGCCACTTTGTTTGTGCATCGCTAATTATATGAATCGCCGCTCGTTGCACCGCACCGCCAAACGTTCTATTTCTAATTTAAACGCCGGATATTTTTGGATTACTATTTAAAATACAGGCAAATTATAAGTACCTACCTACTTACCTAACACCGTTTAGGTTAAAAATCACTTGGGGACGCCCTGTTTCGCTCCAGCATACGCTGAAAGGCCGTGGCTGCGGCTAACATTCAAACATCATTATTATAGTTATCTTACCCACTTGCTTATTTTGCTCTAAGAAATGTTTTTCTGCCATAATCTAGACAATTTCTAGATCACACAAAGTTAAGTAGGTAGGTATCTAATTCCATTTTAGGAAAATAAATAAGTTAAAACATCTTTTTAGTCCGTAGGTACACCTACAGGATGGCGTTGCGACAGATGTACTCGTATATGTCCATAAATTTGGCTTACATAGCTTTAATTAACGTTACTTTGTATATGGTATATTTCAATTAAATTTTTCAGATAATCGTCCTACTATTGAGGCCGACGGCCTTTAACGTGGTACTTCTTAATAGGTATTTGAAGAGCTGTCGAGTTAAATTTAGGTAGAACTATAACGGTGTATCTCTGGTCACGTTCATCGAGGCTTAGACGATTATCACACTGGACTTTATTTCGGTCAGCGTGGCCTGCAACACTGACGACGCGGAGCGTTCAACGTGTTATTTGCTTCAAGATAATCGAATCCCCTCCGAGATCCAGTTTAGTTTTAAACTAATTAATAGATTATGGTCTAACTACTCGAGACCTAATTACATTACATACTTCGCTATCACTGTTTTATTGCTAAAGCAAAATGTCACAAATGATAAAATCAGGATTTAATATTTTCCAACATTTTTTATTTATTTATTCATTAAACACACCGACAATATAACATATAAATTAAGGGTATGTACATCATTGACCTGTAAAAGTCCAAAGCATTTTAGATGCAATCGTTAGTACAGTAATATCTTTTTATGAATTGGCGGCAATTTTTATGAATATTCTTTATACATTGAAGCCGACGCAATTTTAACGTGTAAGACGATATATCTGTTTTTTTTAAATGAAACTAAGTTTTTTTTTATTAAATTTGAATATATGTTAAACTTATTATGTTTATTAGATTTTATGAGACACACAGTCTAGCAGATTAGCTTACATTGAGAAAAAGGCCTTTATTCAATAATGCATTAACTAATACAATTTATGTAATGTGTAATTGTGTCATGTTCACAAAAATAATTGAATATGCCCCTCGCAAAACACATTGTCCGTTTCATTGACGCACTTTCTGGTCCGACCGCAATATTATTTTCCGGTGACTCAGTGGTCTGCGGTGTGGAACTAAGTGGCGAGTTAAATGTATCACCATACAATATATTGGGGTTATTTTTCTGGGTATTTGCTACATTTATTCGCTGATGACTCAATTACGTTCTGATTATAACTAGCCGTGTCGTCAAGGCAAAAATCGTTAAGGAACGAGTACACTTTTATGAAGTTCGCCACACCGCGCAAGGCAGGAAATGTGGACTAGAGTCCGAATCCCACTCGGATTGAAATGGCATATAATTGCAATAAGCTCGTCCTATAAAATATTGGGACCAACAAACACACTTTCGGCGAAATACAATATGCAGCTGTAAGTAGTATAAAGATGTTTTGTTACTGTAGTGTAGTTACACCGAAGTGTAGGACCCACGGTAACATTTTTTTGAAAAAAAAATGGACCAATTAAAATGGTTATGGTGCTTACTTACATTGGATTGTAAAACACTCACAGGCGTCCACCATTTAGTGCACAGAGAGTTCTCGACGAGCGTTTGTGCAATTCGCTGTCAACGACGGATTATTTTAAGCGAATTCCAGCGACTATTGTCGCATCTAGTTGGTTGCAGAATATAAAATACCTAGTCGTTCATTCGTCGTCCGCAATATACCTATTTTAAGTTTTACTAGGTTTTTCCACAGGTTTGCGCGCCTAGCTTATACCTATGTTATTCCAGAGAGGTAACTCCTTTACACAAATTTTCATTCAAATGCGTTTAGCCGTTTTTGTGTAATGATATTCATATAGGTACCTAATTAGGCGTAAGATCAAAGAAAAAATGTAAATGGATGACCTACACTAACATTTTGTCACATGTAACTCTTTTAGATTTCAAAGCAGATTGTTAGGAAGAATATACGAGTACCATAGAAACTTTGATGAAATCAGTGATTACGTATGTATACGTATTTTCCATTTATCTATTTCGCACTAAATACGCTGATATTACTTAATTATTGAACAAAAAAGAACACAGATCAATACAATTAAAGTTGACCTTGTAGTAACAGACGTTTTGCGTCACCGTATCATCAAATAGTTGTATAAAAACGTTGCGGTCACACAATGTCACCCCCCATCCGGAGACGCGGCGTCCGCGCCGCCGCCGCCGCCCGCGCCGCCGCAGCGGTCACATTCAGCACAACAAAACTTCAATTGACACCTCGACCTACCTGCCCCGACCTTTCCAAGTCATCTTATGTTAGCTCTGTACTTGATAGGTAAGTATTATTCTTATACAGGCCGATCCATAACGGGTCCATTAAGTTATGAATCTGCGCTTCTTTAGCGATTTGGGATCATTACGGCCAGTCAGAGTTTGGTCACAAAAATTACACAAAAACAAACAAACAAATTCTGACTTCACATAATGATTACAAATGCACTAAAGAAGCGCATGTTAAAAGGTTAGTATACTGTTTCAAAATCAGCCTGTATAAGGTGTAACAATAATACTTAGTGTCAATTATTTTAAGAGGTTCATCCGCAGGTTACAAATGTACCTACAACCTACACTATTTTTGTAATACCTTTTACAGTGTGAGTCAGGATGGGTATACTATAGTTTGTCACTAAATAACACTTTTACATGTGCAAAAAATGTAATAAATTGTGAAACATTGCTTCAACTTGACATACGTGACTTTCCATTGGGTTTAGTAAGCGATGGATTTTATTTGCTTTCGCGGTCATTATTACTACCATTCATTGCAATGAAATACTTAGCCAAATAAGTCCATCCGTTGGTCACAACCAGTTGATGCAATAGTATGACGAGTATATGACAATTATAGGACGTCTAAATGAAGAGCACTTCTATCAAATATCTACTCAAGAAAGACTTGAAAATTGTGCGTGCAGGTACAAAACCTCAAAGTTAATTCGTAGTAGAAATATGCTAAACGATGCGTGGGCAAAAACCGGCTAAGACAATAAAGATGACTACTATGATGAAGCGTAAGTGTGTCACAGCCTTACAGATGTTATATTCGGAAATATGAATAATTGGTGACATCCGTTCTTCAGATGTTTTAAACAGCGTCCTGTGCCTATTTAGTTGTGTAGCCAAGACAATTTGCTGCGAAGATATATAGGACAGATTATTTGTTGTAGAACACAAAAAAATAGGCTACTAGCTTAACTCGCGGCTCCGGCTCCGTTCGCGTTGGCTTTGAGGGTTAAAGGTAGCCTGTGTGTTATTGGTATTACAGAGAGTATACTAATACTTAGCAATAAATTTTACCCAAAACAAATCATTTCAGATGTTTTTGCATAATTTAGTATAGATTTCAAACCTAGAAAATTACACATACATAATATCGCGCCATTTTAGATTTCAAAATGGACGTTATATTCTTAATAGCATTCTGGCAACGAGTTCGGGTTTTGGAACGTCTGAAGTAAGTTATATTAGAATGATTCCTTCTACTTTTAAAACGAACGCCTAAACGCACAAACGAGCTAGATAGCTGCGATCAGCCCTGAACAATGAAATAATAATGACAGGAAGATCGTTGGTAAACCAACAAACAAAAGACCATTATAAAACCATATTAGCATGTCAACTGACAATCGCACCATCTAAGATCTACGAAACAATATTAAATTGCCAAATACATTATGTGAAGTAGTAATGCCATTGCAAACTTCAATACATTTGGATGTAAATGTATTTCCCATAATTATAGTGGACAAACGTTTTGATTGAATGCATGCAGTGATGTGTTGGAAACACGTGTAAGGTTTATTGCGGTGCAGGGTGCACGCGCGACCTTGCGTCGTCGAGCGCGGCGAGGAGTGCGGCGCAAGAAATGCGCCCGCGCAGCGGTGACGCGCTTGCGTCGTTATCAGCGGATACAGCTTATCGCAAGGTTGCAGCGGCCACGTGTCGCTGACCATTTTCTACGTTTAACTGCGTGATGAATTCTCGTGAACGAAATTTCCGTTACCCGAGTTCGCCATGCAAAGATTCATTTCATCTTTGTAGAATTATTGTTAATGTCTGACGTACCTACACAATTTTAAACATGTTTGGCCATATTATTCATTCTTCTTCGTTATCTAAGCGATTTAGATATTCTTGTCACTTCAATATCGCCAATGATGCTGTTGAAGTCTGCTGAACGAGAACCAACGAACACTTAAAAGGCGTTCTTGATTGCTTCTTTTTGGGGGTGCTAGAAGAAGCTGCTCTGAACGACGCCATTTGATTACGTATCCACGTCTGGTGTACCCTGGGCAATCAACTTGTCGTTTGGCTTATGCTTTCAACACAATGGAAAAAATATTTTTGCCATCGACTCAATACGAAGCAGAAAGCTGTAGAATTTAAATCAGAATCTAAGTCAGAATAAAAATAATGTTTAAGAGAACAAAAAGTTATACAAAATACGAAAAAAGTCAATTATTTTATTCGTAGTAATTTTTTTTTTTGTAAAGATCCACCTTGCTATTTTGCCAACATTTGTTGTGCAGTGGATGATACAATGAAAGTAGTAGTTCTGTGCTCGGGCGTTGCAATGAAGAAGCAATGGCGAGGAGCAGTCTCGCTTGTATGTCTGCCAGTAGGTTGTAGTAATTACTCTATTTTGCAGTACCTTAAGCTGTTTTATTGATGTTTATAGTTTTCTTTCATATCAGCAACAATTATTTCATTTAGTGGTCTTAAATCTAAGTAAATTACTCTCTGCTAGTTTATTACGCGCGGAAGTTCCTGCCTAATTCACGCTATCCTTTTTGATTCTTGAATGACTCTCACTGTGGGGAATCTTCAAGACTATTGAAGGCCTTCTGAAGTTCACCTACCTCCTTTGGGGTGGTGTACCAGGGCCTTTATCCTCCTCACATTGAAGGGTGGTGACCCGGGTATGGTGCCAATTCATAACAGCAATTGGACTAATTTGATGTGCGTCATTTATTAATTTTCCCAATTACGACACCAAGGTCTATCACATGGTGTTAAAACTTTAATTAGTAATGTGGTAGTAGGTAATTAAGATTTAATTTGGCTTTAAGAGTAATTTGATTAGAGATAAGAGCTAGGCAACATGCGAATTGTTTTTTTTTTTGGCGGGAAGTTTGATGATTGATGTTTTATTTTCCAAAAACAAAATTTCCTTGATAAATAATGTGTAATAGGTATTAGTGGGTTATTTATTAACCACTGGGTGTTGATATATGTGCACAACCGAGGGAAACTAAAATGTAATAGTCACAGACTCTTTTAGAAGTTCAGACGTAACTTTGCCACTAGCAAGGTAAAGCTACTTATTCAATGCATGGTAAATGTTAACACGTACAAAACGTTTTGCCTAGTAAATGTTCTGGCATAGACTTTGAAGTTCTGGACATATTTTTTACATGTGTGCGTGAGTGCGTGTGTTTACATGATAGGCCAGAGTTTTTAGGCTTCACTTGTAGCGCCCCGTGTGTTGTCTGAATATTCTAACAATTCCGTGGAAATAGTTTAGCTTGACTTTTCAAGTTCACCCAAGATGTCCGGTAATTGACATTATTATTATCATCAGGGGTAGTGTGAATCAAACAAGCTCAATCTTGTGACATTTGTAGGTACTTCGATATTTTGCACATAGTTCTACATAATGTTCGAGGACAATGGTTATAGTTAGCAACCGGAGCAACAAGGTGTCGGTTCGAGTCGCCGCGAGGGCGGGCGCGCTGCCGCGGTCGTCTCAAGATCAAGGTCGCGCGGCAGACGCGCGGCAAGGTCACCCGCGCCACCCCCCGCCCCGCCCCAGCCCCCCTCGCCCCGCCGCGTTGTGCCGCGCCGCGCCGCCCGCGAGCGCGCTCGCCACTCGTGCCTCTCATGCGCGCAAATATTTGCGACCGTCTGTCCTCCGCGACCGATACGCCGAGGTCAGCCCGTCAGCAGACCTTGAAGTAATATTATCCGACCTCTCTTGTTTGAAAGACGATCACGTATTTATCGGTCACATTAATATATCCATAAGATATTGAGGTGGTTGTTAGGTGTATATTTTTGTCAATAATTCTTAATAATTTCTTATACTACCCAGTTTACATGATCTTCGTGTAGTCAGTTGCTTTGTTATATGTCTGCCTGATAAAGCCCAAAATATGAATGCTGGATAGCATACATTTTAAGGCATTCTAAATTGCTAATTATTTATTTATAGCCCGCAGTCAAAGAAATAATTAGGATTGTAGAAAAACCTATAAACAGAGACTTGCAATTCACCCGAACCGCCGGCCGTGCACCCGCTGCGTCCAAATCCGAATAAGGCAAAATATTCTAGAACGCAATAAATAATAAGCAGTGCTTGTGATAGGAGTCTTGAACACCACGACAAGACAAATTTGCTTACAGCCCAATCGCTGATTGAATATTCTCAAATTTAAAAAATGTAACAAGTGGTGCCCACATCGACTACGATGTGTAAGATTGTACACATCCTAAAATCCAAATTGTTGATGTTCAGGTGATAATATTACGTTTATTAAAAATATTCAAATCTGGGGAGTAGTTTCCTTGTGATGTGCATTTAGATAGATCACTAGAAACATAAGTATTGCTATAATAATGGCAGTTCCAATGGCTATCGATAATATTGCCCCGACGACACTTTTATTTCAACCACGATTATTGTACTGCTATTATTATAGATAGCTTCTGTCCGCGGCTTCGCCCAAGGTACCTCCATGAAAAATAATAGCACAGAATCTTTAGTCCCTATTTCAGCGATAATATAGATTACTATTACTGAAATAATTTTGAGAATCGAATAAGTAATTCCGAAGATTACACCCTACATCGAAACTCACAAACTAACAAACTTTACCTCTTTGTAATATTGGTATACTCAGCTGTATGCAATTATACTTCTGCACGAGTATGTATAAATATTATCAGATAAACTAATGAACTAGAATGCAAGTTCAAACACAGTTGCTTACTCCACGTGGAGCCTGCTTTCCATTTAAAACGACATCTTTCAAGTCACAAACTTATGATGTGAATCCATTGAAATACTTATAGACTTTTTATAATTTTAGTATCTCAAATAGATCAAATTTAAAAAGATTTCAAAAGTTATTAATTGAACAATGTTCAGGCAGGGCCTTGTAAATAATGTTTATATTTGAATTTATTGTACAAATGTGTATAATTTTAAGGACACCTTTCATTATTCACAAGGATTTTAAAGAAAAAACAAAACAATGAATGTCTTTAGGCAAAGGTCGCTTAAGAAAATTGTATACGTTCTCGTATATAGTCACCTTGATCTATGTTAACATTGAGGTATGAGGACCTACGTATATTTATTTTCTCATAACTAACAATTTGTGTAACTGCGTAATTGCCATATAATGTGATAAAAAAATATGGTAACGAACACACAAGATCGTCTAAACTGCCATAGGTTTGAAGGGGCATATACATATACAAGGTGTTACAAAAATATTCTTAAATATTTTTACAAATGAAGCAGTAGACAGTTATATGGATCACGTAGATGTATAAAATAGCTGTGTTAATAATTTTAGATTATTTTTTAAACAACGTGAACCAACGGGTCTCTTAGAACGTTTCCATAAGTACCTATCCGAATCGATTCAAATAGATATATATTCTCGCTTCGACGATGATCTTTCAGAGCCATTATTCATAACCGTATCGAAGATTCGATATGACTACGCAACTGAATGGTCCGATTCGACCACTCGCTGTGTTCACATTAGAACGCCTGAACTTAGTCATTTCAGCATACTTGTGATGACTGGTTGGCCGGCTCAGGTGAGCTTCCTTTACGGTCTCATTCTTTTAAGGTGGCCAATTCTGCAAATTTTGCGCGCATTCATCTCTTCAATGACATAACGATTGATATAAACATGTGGTAGATAAGTATATGCTCGTCAGTATAATCGTATCTTATTGAGATTGGTCTCGGCGGGCTAGGCTGATGAGCCACTCATACGCATGCAGCATTGAGGCCAAGGTCCCTATGAATTATGTAGTATATGGTATTATTCGGGCGCGATGTATGTCAGTGGCTCAGTGCTCCGATTTCGCGGCCATAACGTTAATAATAGCTGCCGAAGGTCCCATTCGACAGGAGGTCACCTCTCCCACGACCTGTTTCCGGATTCTTCATTGTAATTCAATTTAGATTTACAATGTCAAAATTCTTTTGACTGCTGTATAGTTTTTGTCGAATGCCATTATTCATTGCCAATTTTTATTCATAAAATAAATTAAATTAAAGTCAATGGAAATGTGCAGACACTGCCAACCCACACGAAAATATACATTAGCAGAGAATAAGGCTTTTGCTGCACACAGATTATAAATAAAATAAACTTTTTCATTAGATTTTGTATTAAAAACATCTATGAGTTTATGAGTCCAGCAGTCAGGTAGTCAATCCATCACAGGTTGGAATGCTAGTGCCTCTCACACTCTTTTAAAAACAAGTAAAGCACAAAAATTAAAAGCCTTTTGAAAACATTGGAGATGGTCTCAATATAAAACCAATATTGCTCTGTTTTGTATCGCTAACAAAGAACGGTAATTGTAGAACAGTGGCAAACTAGAACATAATATTTGGTATGAAAGGCGGTGAGCGCGGCGAACGGCGCGGCGGCAGGCAGTTCCCAAATGAGGTCAGTGGAACACGCGGCATTACACTTGACCTCTTTCCGCCGAGTCCTTACCTCCGCCAGACCTTCACACTTTTTACAACGATTTTACGAGCTAGGTCGGGCCAATTAGGTTTCGTTGAACGGTCGCATTTAACAATGACGCCCCCGTTCCGATCCGACAGCAGATGCAGTGCGCGGCCCGGCCCTACGGCCGTACACACTTGACACACATTCGTTTCAATGCCTATTGGTATTTGGTTTCTGTTGGCCGTGGAATGCAGCATTTCAATCTATTTCTTTATAATCATTATAATCTAATGATATAGATTTTATGTGATTTAATTCATAGCCGCTGGGGGCAAATAGTGACAGAGGCTCAATACGCATTTTTTTGTCTGTTTGAATGCGCATCACGGGGAAACTATTAGCTTGTAGCCCGGGTCAATATTTAGGATTTACTTTTTATTCGGCTCAAAACCAGGATTTTAATGAAACTTGTTGTGGTAATAGCATATACACACGATCAACATTTAGAATAATTTTGTTCTGGAAAAATGGAAAGTTCCTATGGGATGGCCAAAAACTGAACATCAAAATCCACTTAGTGGTTTTACTGAAATTTTGTGCTGCACAGTGCTTATACGACGGGTCAGTGATGTATTTTATTCAGGGAAACGAAGGAGTTCATTTATTTATTCAAGCAGTATATTTATTTATTCAAAAAACCTTAAAAGCTCCACGCGATCGTAGTCGCGGGCACAGCTACCTATTTTG
Source organism: Pheosia gnoma (assembly GCA_905404115.1). NCBI lineage: Eukaryota > Metazoa > Arthropoda > Insecta > Lepidoptera > Notodontidae > Pheosia > Pheosia gnoma. The sequence goes on along the minus strand of FR989897.1, from coordinate 6,462,619 downwards.
TATGTAATTATATAAGCATATAACATACATACATACATACTTTTATCATGGTAGGTATATGGTAAAATGATATTTAAACATCCGCAAGCATTTATTATGCTACAATATTTCAACGTAATTAATAAAATGATTCGGGTGTTAAATTTCTACAAAAAACGTATTGTATGCAATATATTATTACTGCCAATGATATTCCTTTTGACCGTTGCCCGTCCTGCGATGTTCTCTTATAGCAAACGAACATTGATGTACCTACATAGTGTACACTGCTGATACATCGAGTCGTAGTAAACAAGGTCAGGGTAACCTTGGTGTTAAACAGTATTTTTATTATTTTCGCAATATTAAGCGCAAAAGAGAGACAAGGAAGTAGCCGAGTGGTGCGCGTGCGCGACGATTACTAAACTAGGTATACCTACATTGTAGAATGTTAAGTCATCATCTCCCATGATGTTCAGAGCCACGACTCTGCTACTGCGGCTGCTTGGATGCTGATTCTATTCATTATAAGATGTGGCAATAATTATCGTTCTAATAATAAATAGGTAGGTATCTTATCTACTTACACGCAAAGATACAGAATGAATTCTTAAAGCTGGCTCAATAATAAAATTTATAGGGCTCCGCGAATCAGTGATATATGTCATTTAACTCAATAATGTAAAATATCTATTTAAAAAAAAAAGAGCAACCATGGAGTTTCTTGCCCGTTCTTCTCCATAGGAACGGCATTCCGAACGGGTGGTAAAGCAGTAGAATAATGTTTATGGAACTTGACGATTCATAAGTACTGTACAATAATGGTTTACATGAATAAAAAAATATTCTGATTCTGATTCTGATTCTAACATATAGGGTGTTGGAATAAACGAGACTCTGGTAGAAACGCGACAGCAAGATTTTGCTTCTTTTGCTCACTCAATCTTGACTATTATAAACAATTATAAAATATTGACAAAATCGATACTGGCAGAAATGCGGATTTTGGCAAATAAATGGCGTCAAATTTTTGTTTCGTTAATACGCAGCAATAGATAACAATATTTTTTTCTTGGAACGGTACAACGTTACCGCACGGTCGGTGTTTACTCAGCACTTGTGGCACTTGTGAATTGTCATGTACATACAAAAATACATGTATGCCGTTGCATTTCGCGGGCGCCAGTAGTTATCAAAATTATATTTCCGATATTGCTATCAATCGAGTGCAAATTCAAAATGCCGTACAATAAAAGTGGGTCAGTGTTACATTGCCTGATATAATAAGTCCTTGATATGTCTGTTGTTGCGAGAACGCGCCGATGGTGTGTGTGACAAAGAACACTAACAGTTCTTCCTAGAACAACAATCTATCTGTACATAATAAGTAACAAAGAGGTCTTTCATTCATGCGCACTGGACATATAAGTATACTAAGTGATAATGTGACGTTTCCACTAATCGCAAATATTAGGTAGTATTGTGGAAGTGATTTAAATGTATCGTGTAGGTATCTGAAATTAAAAACATTGGTATATTTAAAACTATGCTTCTGCAAAACATTTATATTATCATATAATTAATATTTAATGCGAGGAATGACCTATCTATTATATCTATACTAATCTATACTAATATTATAAATGTGAAAGTTTGGATGGATGGATAGATGGATGGATGTTTGTTCCTCTTTCACGCCCGAATGGCTGAACGGATCTGGAGGAAATTTGGCACAGAGATAGATTATAGTCTTTTTATCCCGGTAAAATGTATGGTTCCCGTGGGATAGATGTTTTAATTTTTCATACTTTTTATCGCGGGTAACACCGCCGGGCGCAACTAGTATTTAATATGAGAGACTAAAAGATGACTTTCTTTGGTTAAATATTAATTTCTTACTATCTTTAGGCCCCCTCAAATTGTATTTTTTGGTGATCTTCAATTTTAAAGACAAAAGAAAATGTGATACGATATAATGAAATCAAGAGCAGCTCAAACTGGATTGGAGTCCAGCAATCATTAGGATTTTCTTTATTATATTCTTTGTTATGAATAACCTTTTCGATTTCGAACAAAGCAATCGTATGTAGATATTAATGTAGAGTTTAATCTGAAGTATAATACTTTATGACGTATTGTATGTATAATGACAGAAAGCCGATGGCTAGGACGGCTTTTAATCTTAACTTTACCTGTTGCAAGAATACCTATAAAACTTACCCAAGAAAACTATATAAAACTCACATTGTTATGAAATATATTTATTATTCAGAAACGCAAGGGCTGTTAAGAATCGGTCATAACTTCTTGTTCTTGATTATAACAACAATATTTTCATTGTTCTGAACCAACCAAGGATATAATGTAGTGAGCGGTGAGGAGAGAGCGGCAACCCTGGCTGCGGGCGCGCAAGATAGCGCGGCGAAAGTCAATACGCGTTTGATAACGCGGGGCCGCTGCTCCCGGCTCGTCGTGCTCTATCGTTCAAGATTAAGGTCATTTCATCTAATGTCGCGCACTGAGGATATTATAATATGTTTATTTAAAACATTATTTTAATTGGATCAACAATGTTCTGCGATCAAAGGTCTAAATGTATAGATTACGCGTGATATAGAAAAACATACTCATCGTTAGGTTATTTTTTAATCAGCTGTTGCTGTATTTTTGTCAGAAATAAGTCGTCTTTCCTGATAGTAATAATTTTGAAGGTCCTCCTTCCTCCCTCCTTCCTTCCTTCCTCCTTCCTCCTTTAATGAAACATAATTCGTTAGGTATTACTGGATGAGTAACATTGAATTGTACATTGAAACCACGGAATGACACGCTCGTGTTTATCATGTATACGCTTATATATAAATACCTAATGACATTGATAAATTGGCATTATTTCTGTCCTGACTTTCAATTGTAGTTTGACTCATACTATGTATTTTACGATTGTTCTCGGAGTTTCGAGCTAACTGTGGAGTCCCATATTTTCACACGTATTGACGTGTAATCAATAAACAAACGTTGCGCCAACCGCTGCAGCTATGATCATCGTACGTATTCCAGCTTGTTTATATAGCGGATTCAAAACAATGGAGGGCTGGCTTGCGAATGTTTAACAAACCGTGTTGCGCAACAAAAGGCGAACAATGGCAGCGGGGGTGAAATATTGCCATAATATCGAACAACAATCAAGATCGCTCACATGCCTCGTACTTGCGTAAATAATTACAACAGTGTGATTAAATCACCATCACTGCCCCTGTCTTGAACACAGCGAACAACACCTCCAATGAACACCTATAACAGTTTAATGTGGGAATTATTTTGACACTAGAATGGATGGAGTTAATGGTGCTTGCTGACCAAGAACTCACACACTACCTACCAATAAATTTGTATCTTTTGTATTCGTTACTCATCTGTAAATACAAAATAGGTACCTACCTAACTTCAATGCGGACATAATTTTATATGTTGAAAATAATTTTATTGCCCACCCACTTTATGGCCTAGTTAAGGTGGACATAATTTCCATTTTTGGTCATAGCGGATCAAATGTAGGCGTAATACCAGTGCTAGGCATATTATTTTTAGTTTCACATGCTTGTATCATCAAGCGTGTTCGCAGAAATAATTCGAGTGGTCGGTATCGTCATCCGTAGATTAAAGTAATGAAGTGTTTGTCTGGTTCGCCGATGAGTCAAGGGAACACGTGGCCGGTTACAGATCCTAGCTGCAACCAAGCGAAGTAATGCACCGCATGATCATAAAAAACTGTGTATTTCGTCATACGTCTACACTTCCGCGTCTGATAGTATAGTTAAATATGTATTTGTCGTAAAATAACACAGCTTTTGTGTATTTCCACAGACGTATTGTAATGACCTCAAATGTTTTCCGCAATATGTAATCCTGTTCAAGATGGGTATGGTAATGTTTGCTAATAGTAGGTATGTTTTATTAATTTGTGTTATTATTTAAACCTCTATCTATGCATGGCATACAAGTATTTCCTGTACAAATGGTATAATAATATCAAGACGGTCGCTTTTGTGGTTCAATTAAACGACAATCGCGGTGTAGGTTCCGCCACGCTAGGGAGGGGCGCACACAGTGAGCGGGGTATGAGGGGAGAGGAGTGTGTGTATGTGCTTGCGTCGTTGTCAAATTATATTTTTTCGCACACAAGGTCGAGGTCAAATCGCTTGACTTCCTAGATCGGTAGCGAGCGACCTCGCACTGAGAGACCGGTGCTTGCCGCCGGTCGCCGCCCGCCGTTGAATCGACCCGCCCCAGTAGGATCGCATACACATGGGAAATGGGAAATAAACAGCTGTGCTTATGTCTAAAACAATAAAAATACATATTTATTAAATTTATACTAGTATTTAAAAAAAAAAGGTTTTAATACGTTCCACTGTAACGTCCATTTCCTCTTATGGCAAACTATATAATTGACATAAAGACAGTAAGTTACGATGTGATATCACTCGCTGTAATTACCTAATTGGTGTTTGCGGTCACGTTATCATGTACGATTCTTAGTGGCGTAAAAGAATAATGTGTAAATACTGAAGATGCGCCGAAAATGGATTTTTAAACCGAACCGAATACCGCACATTATTCGATTCAGCGCTTACAGAACCGAATATTCAGCCGAATTCTTCGGTATAATCTATGCGCGCTTACTTTCTATTAGGCAGCACAACTGCACAACCCTTACTATAAAGCGAACTGTCACGACGCCTAATAGTGAGCGTCGCGACGCCTAATAGTCAGCGTCGCGACGCTCACTATAAGCTGTCGTGACGCAATATGGCGCCACGACGCTCTTTTTAACACGTCGCAATGCTTTCTATAAAACGCAGCAGCGCTCATTATAAGTGAGGTGTCCTGAAGCCCCATAGTGAGCGCCGCGAGAACTTCTGTGCAAAGTTCCATGCTTCTAAACCCACCCAGATTAAGCTGTGCGAAGGCTTTTAGGCAGTTAGTGTTAGTTTCATTATATGTTAAGCATTTGGAACTTTAATGTAATTTAAACAATCTTATAAGGTCTAAGGTTCATTAAATTCTTTATCATCATAATTATTTATGTTCCTGAAAAGCTGCGTAGTGACCGACCGCGCAGCCTTGCGAGACTGACTTGGGCATAGCTTTTTTATTAGCAATAAAAGATGTCTTTTATTTTTTAAATGGCCTCACCCACCCAACGGTTTTCTGCGAATGTCGAGTACTTAATAGCAACTAATTTAAATTAAATGTATAGTAAAAATAATTCTAATCTATCAATGGAGAATAGAGCAATAACGTCACGTGAAGATGACATAAACTCTTAGGCAAGCGGTAACTCGAGCACAATCCATTTTACGTACCGTTTCGATACGTAAAATGGATGCTCCAAGCACAAGCGTCGTCCATCCACCTCCACCACAGATTTCATAAATAAGTATGACATAGACAGAATGTTTTCTCGATGACGTTACGATTACATTACGAGCTCCTGCTTGCCCTATAGTAATGGCAACGAAAGTGTTTTCTTCGGGTGTAGTACACGTCTTGACTCAACGAGACGCCTTTCGAGGCTGCTGTGTCGCTCAGTACGCGGCTTAGAAGTAAATCGCCTTCAAATAAGGACATTACATAAAAATACTTATCTTCATTTTTTATCAAATATTGTTTAAAACTGATTCGGGCAGTTCCTCATCACGTAGCCTCGTATCTACGCAATACTCGCGAAATGTGTATGCGGATGAAAATATCCAGGGTCAGGCTCAAGGTCTTGCTGCTTTTCTGATTAGGAGTAGGTATAGCGATAAGAAAGAACAATGCCAAGGAAACTTGAAACTTTTGTAGCAGTATATAAACACTAGTTTTGATTGGGAAAACAGTATATAAAAAAACAATTACTGTAATTCTACAGTTTTTGTACAACTACAAGGTTAGAGTTTTCATGTAACGTGATATATAAATACTCAGATCTATATAAAAGATAATTTGTAATATATTTTACACAGGTTTATAATAAAAGCATGGAATGTTATAAAATATATAATGAACTGCTGATAGGTACCCACAGGTATAGTCTACCAGACATAATTAAAGTAAGTGGGTAGGTACCTATTTTGGTAGCGTAACAAAAATACAAACTTTTCATAAACTTACAATCACCGTACAAAACATTTTTTTTAGAAAAAATCTTTGTAATGCCATTGGAAATCCGTTATAAATTTGGAATAGTACTTTTAAACATAGATTCTTGCAGATGAACCGTATAGTAGAGCAAGTCTACACAGTCACATGTTATTTTATACGTTCAATTGTCTCGTACATTATCTAAGAAGTCTTGCCTGAAACTTTTGCTGGTTACGTGAATGGCTCCACCGCTGTGGAATCGTACCGCAGTTGGTTGCGAGTCCGCGCGTCGCATAGCGTACCGTACCGTGCCGCGGCTACACGCGCGGATCAGCGACAAGGCGGGGCGGGCGCGGCTTGTCACGCGACCTTGCAGCGTGTGTGACATTGGCGAGGCACGGACGCTTCCTGTTATCTCATTTGCGATACTTCTCGCCACTCGCGGCTTGCATTAATCATTATTTGAACAAAGAATGTCCACTCACGGTAATTGTAATTAGCACGCGTCGACCTTGACTAACTCATTACCTCGGCCGCCTCGGTCACCATACTTAGCTACGTCACAAAGAACTATTAACTCTATAGCTGCTACGTACCTACGTAAACAGCGGGAATGTTTTCCTTGATCATTGTTTTTACGTTTAAGTTGAAGCGAGACAACTAGGAAGTATATTATACGCATATTATCGAGATGAAACAGATTTAATTTTATTTGCAATCTTTATCACTACTTACCTGAATAAAACATATTTGGTTGTAAAGAAAATATCTAAAAATAAGTATCTTGTCTATGTTGCTTAAACTTTGGAGTCCTTATAGAGATTTTCATAAATATAATATGAAAATATTTCTAGGTATATAAAGATTAAAATGAGGAGGACGCAAACACGGCTGAAAGGTTTTAAATATAATTTGGTACAGTCTTTTGTAAATCTGTACATCGGCCGAATACCGAACGTATAATTTTTTGCCGAAAACAAAATAATTACTGGATATTCGGCGCATCCGTAAATCTACGGGGGTGAATGCTGTATGTAACGGACACAAAGAAATAAATAATGGGTTGGTCGATGGCAAGGTCACAGGAATCAATCGCATCGCCACGTGCCGGAGGTAACGGAATAAACCGGGAAATAAAACAAATGAAGTATAGGGCAAGATGAGACGTCACAGCAATAAAGAGTGCGCAGTGCCCACTGCGCAAACATGTTTACCGGCGCGATGCAAAGTTCAAGGCCCTGCCAACGACCACCAGGAACATTGTACTTTCCATCCATGTGGAGGTTTCATTGAGGACACTCGCAGTACAGACTATACCTACGCATTGTCCTGAGTACGCTATATGCTTCTACATACACCCTGAAGTTATATCGGTTCTGTTCTCTGTTATACCTACTGACCAATTTATTTTTTCAGAAAAAAAGTCAATATCATCACGATGTATACAGAACAGGTTCATATATATCCCAATCCTTCTTCGCAAGCTGTTTTAAAATCGTACAACAGTTAAACATTTTGCCCAATCGAGGTCACTTCCTCTGAGCCTGAAGCGAACATATGGAACACTTGTGTGAAGCGGCAGGTGCTCAGCGACGAGCACCTGCACTCACCTTTCAAGTCAACGAATGTTAAGCTGACTCTACATCGTCACAGCGAAGTAGCGCGAACAGGTGCGAGCATATAAACGTGGATGATTGGCGCCAAATTATTTTGACGATCTGATTAGTTGGTAGTGAACCTGCTTTCAGTAGCGAGGGTCCCGGGTTCTAACTCTAGTACGGACAATCTTCGTGACATGGCGAATGTTAGTATAGGAGTATGTTACTGTGACTGGAAAACCCCCCATTGTACATTACCCATAATGCAAGCGTGGTTTTGGTTGGGACCGAACAGTTGGTGTGTTGATCTGGTGACATTACAAAAAAAAGCGGGATCGCGTGGCTGTTCGCCGAAGGGGTTGTTCATGGAGAATAGAACGAATTCACGCCGCCCCGTATGCTCGTGACGTCTATGTAGAGTCAGCTTCGTGTGGAGCTCTGATAAACGTCTTCCAGGTGTTTGTTGGTATACATTTCTTACCTACTCAATAAATTATGACATTGGATCTATCCACGTGGATAGTGTCGTTATGTTGACCAGCTTGTAATACATTATGTATGTGCTTACGCATTTGTATATGCTGACGTATATATACATTGTAACTAAATAAATGTAACTATGCGAAATTATGATTCGCGAGAACCATAACACCTGCATTGGTTGATTAATATAAATGGAGTTATGAGTGCTTAAATTGCAATTATAAAATGATTAATTGGGAAAGTTATTTAAAAATAGCATCGTTACGACCAGTATTGAAAATTATAAACTATACCGTTTTTTATAGTCGCAATAAAAATGGCGTATTATATTGAATTCGAAATTATAACTTACATCTGTTAATTGCCGTTGATTACATCAATCAGCATTGTGTCTTGTCTCATATTAATCACTCATTACATCCACGGGCATGAGAAAAATCCTTCTCAGACCGAATCGTTTCTACTGGCCCATCCTTGTGTGTTTAAAAATAATTTCATGAAAAGAATTGAAGGTCAAACGAACATTTAAATGAAACCAAGGCCAATGCTAAACTACTAAGGTGATCTCAGTCGAGACTTACGACCTATTTAAATTACATAGGTTTGGTTTTGTGTTGTAAAATCTACATCTGTATCAATAAAAAAAATATGAAATCTACTGATGGTTCCGTATGACTTAAAATATATTATCTGAGCTCCTGTAATAATGCGCTATATACAAAAGAAGGCAATAGATCCGATTTTTATGTTTAATCTATCTACACTGAACCCTAATATGTAAAGCAGAATTAAAAATATAGAATCGACTTGAGCTCCTGACATTGTATGTGCTTCCTGTCTATTTACATCACTATAGGTTACCTTCACACAAGCGGGTTGAGGTCAGCAGAACTCACCGCAGCTCCAAGAGCGCTTTGACGTCTTTCATAAAATAATTTACGTATTTAACGACTTGATTAGCGCAGTTGGTATTGACCCTGCTTTCAGCGCCGAGGGTCCCTGGTTCGAATCCTGGTAGGGACACGCTTTGTGTGATGAGTACATAATATAAATGCACGCGCAATGGACGTGTTTGAATCCAAAAAGAGGATTTTTTAAATTCTGGTCTGTTAGTTGAAAACGCAATGAAACACAATGTCATTGATTTTTTTTACTATTTGATAGTTTCTGATTCGAATTCGAATATTTATTATGGTAGTATGATCATGCTGTCACCATTAACAGTCGAGCAGCAGAGCAAAATTGATAACAGCGCGGGCGGCGGCGCGGCCAAAAGCTAGTGAATAAATTGGGGGTAGTGGTCGCGTCACGTTACGGAAACCCGACACCAAAGCGTCACGCTCACGAGGTGCGCGGGCGCGGGCGACGGGCGCCGCCGACCCTGACTCTTGAAATAGTCTTCCGCATTAACGCCGAGAGCAAAAATATCGCATGATGTTGCTTCCAAGGCCAACCATATACCAACACCCCCGCCGAGCCTTAAATGGTCAAAAAACGTCAATGTAAAGCGATGTCGTTGACATTCTTGTTGCCACCTTTGTGTGGTTTTAGGATGATTTCATTGTCATAAACCGCTTTATCATAAGCTTCCTATTTCGTTATTGATGCCGCAAGGTCTGTAGGTAAATGTCGACAAGTGAATGTCGGCTCCAATCAACAGATATGCTTGGATTCCGGGAACATGCTTGTACTACTTAGCCGCAGCAAATTTAATGGATTGTGACCAGTTTTAAGTTCAACGGTTACAGTACTTTACTAAAGGCAATAATATCAGATACCTAAAATAAAATGATCTACTCCTCGCAAAACCTATAACGTATCTATCCATCTGGAAAAAATGTTACCAATTTCAACGGGGTTTTCACAATTCGATAACTTATGTTTTGAATTATATATCATCACGCTATGTCCAGTGGGGGCGAGCAGAAGAATAAAATCGATGGACTTGCGGGGCGGAGTGCGAGCAAAATGATTGATATCGTCGGGAACTCAAAAGTGTCAAATAATATGCGTTGCAACTCATTTATTCTGGCAAATTTGCGACCGTGATGAATTACAGTATGTATTTTAATATGCGAATGCCACTGAGACCTTCGTACAATTGACTAAACCTTCGCGGAGACCTTTCTAAATGAATCTACGAATAGGTACTGTAACGTTTATCGCAATCGCGGACGGCTTTTATTTTCAGCGAGTGATATATTTTTACAGCCAATTAGCTTCGTGTAATACATATCGAAGGTCATGTTTCAGTTACTATCGTCCAATTTATTTCCTTCAATATGTTTCTAGTTTTTTATTCATCTTTACGATACCAGTCACATTCGTCTTCATCAGCATTACTTAGTGGATAGTAACATTAAAAAGTTAATTTATCCGCCGAAATACGTCATGACCTTGTACTCTATTAACCACAACATTAATAGCTGCTCACGTAGGTAGGTACACAGATGTAAATCAGCGGCGGCGAGTTCGCTGTAAACAAACTGCCCACACTGTGCAAAAAATCCGCACGTTTCGAAAAAGTGCGCCTTGAGAACATTAACAGCTTTGTTGAAATAATTACTGCGTATGTTTCAGTTACAGCACATACGACTATTTCAGTGCCAATATGTAAGAAATGATTCCCATAATTATATATATATATATTAATTATATGCTGGTTTCATTGCAGATAATACTAAAAGTAATACTGCTGGGGACTAATATGACAAGGTAAAATAATGTTTTAGACCACGTCCACATTCACGTCTGTAAATGAAATATGTTTATATGCCATGTAAAGTCATTTCTATAAATTAACCAAGTAATAAAAGGTATCTCGGATATGTTGCAGGTAAACGATTACATTGAAAGTGAGAATTTTTTATCATCGTGGAAAACGGACGATAAAAAAGAAACAAGAATGGAATGGTTTTCGATGCGTATGGTGAGTAGTTTGCGAGTGCATCTCACGAGTGGTGCGACCAATGGTCACGTTGCAATGACATGGTGTGCGCACGCACCTCGACACGTGGCCGATAACCGTTTCTGCGTCGCAACGCGAAATCAACACGCTGCCGTGTTTATGCAGCTGATGTCTTTGCACTCCAAAATCTGCTCAGATACATTCGCCACAATCTCGATTCTATCCAACCCCTACGATGACCGAGAACACACACATCACATGACTGATGATTATACCAGCCTTTTTTAATGTCCCACTGCTGGGCACGGGCCTCCCCTCAATGCGAGGGGGATTAGGCCATAGTTCAGCACGCTGCCCCAGTGCGGGTTGGCGGACTTCACACATCGTTCGAGGGGTTCTCTCAGACATGCAGGTTTCCTCACGATGTTTTCCTTCACCGTTTGGCAAGTGATAATCATGGTTGAAAATGAGATTCGCACATGTAATCCAGAAATCCCAGAGGTGCGAGCTAGGGTTTGAACCTGCGATCCTCGTTACCGAGGTAAGCGTTCTACTAACTTGGCTATCACTGCTGATGACTGATGATTAAATGATTAACCGCCCTCCCATTGCACTATAAAAGCCTTTGACAACAGATGAAAATATCAGGGAACGAGAATTTATAAACGAAAAAAATATACATGAAAGCATCATTTCCCTAAATAAAACGCTTTGTTTCTAACAGCAAGTCGCGACACGACATCATGAAAGACGACAGGGCTCATACACTTTCAGAAAAATACTTTCAATTTGTTAGTTTAGGCAGCGCATAAATTGGCTGTTGAAATATAGCCCCGATTCTTAATCGTTGTGTTTAAAAATGTTATTTAAAGTTTCTAATTCTGTAAATATCCGTCGTTGAGACGGTGTTTGCGCCTTGTCTTCTTGCCGCTGCGTCTCATTTGTCACCCGTTGTTGAAATAAGGAAAAAAAAAACGATGAGTAAAGTAAGGCAATAAATCGGAAAGATCCGAGTGTCGTGGTACATACAAGCGTGAAATGCAGGTCGGCGACCGCGAAAAAACACTCGGTGAGTTTCGTACAAAGAGAATATAAAACTACGGCTTCGTATTGCGCTGAAACGCGGTAAACTGAGCGTTTTGATGCACGAGTTGAGGAAATAAGGTCATAGAACTGAGCTGCATGCAATTGAATTGAACGACTAATAAATAACAGTTTATTAACAAAACAAATGAAAGACGTTGTAAAAAATATTATAAGGTATCTTAATCAACTATGCTTACGAAGAAAAGGATAAAGGAGAGTGTTCATTGCATTACTTGGATTCTGATAAGTATAATTAGGTGAATATGTGAAGGATCCATAATGCTTTCCAAAAAGAGTTTTCAATTGAGCGGCACTACGAGTAGCTCGGGCCGTACCGGGCGGTCGCTGTGCAGCGGCGCGTGGCCGCGGCCGCGCGGCCCACTGCCCTGACCCACATCTGTGATGATTGTATGTAGATTTTGTAAGTCATAAGTCAAGCAAGCGGCGAGAGCACGATGACAGCATCCATCCGTTTTCTCCACCCATTGTACGAGACGGTGTCCCCGTGCGCCGCGTGGTCGCGGCTCGCGCGGGCCGAGGGCGCGCCGCGCCGCGCCGACGCGCTCAGTGAAATTGAGGCGGTATCACTTATAATACGCTCATATTGTATACTTTCTGTTCCAGTAGCCAAGAAAGATGGTAGATTTGCACTCGATTCCCGAGTAATTTATTTGAGTAAACGACGCCAAGACAAACAGTTCAACATTGTACTTATAAAATAACATAAGGTATAAATATCACTTTCACATTCACACTTTCAAATTAAAGTTTCTTGAAGCAAAAAAGACCAACCCAGAACTAAAATTATGTACGAAAAGTAACATTTTAAGAAGCATAGTAGTATTAAGTGTACATATAACATTTTTTTAAATTTATGAGAAAACTAATTATTTCAATTTTATATACAAAAATATTTTCGAGACAAGGTAGAGACAACTGGAAATTGTTTGTTTTAGCCGCTGGCACTTCTAAGTATTCATATGTATTTAGCATTAACAACCAAGATACATCAAATACCTCTTTACAGCAAGATTTCATTCAATTTCATAAATGAGGGGACTCGGCTATAAAGTTGTGTCATAATTTATACATCAATACTTTGTCACACTAGGACTAATTTCCCTTTGGTTTATTATTTCTAGACCAGCGCTTAGATTTGATCAGAAGAAACACATTAGGCAAAGCATTAAGTTAAGCGTTACCATAATGCCATAAAGGTAGAGATCCTTTCTCTCAGCGGCAGCGCGCCCACTGCATGAGACTCGCCGCACCGCCCCGCTTTGCCGCGCGAAAGATTTCTCTCGCGTGTCCGTATTCGGATTGAGGTCATGTTCACCTCGCCCAAATACTCTAGTTTACTTATGATCTTAGTTCAAACGTGATGGGGAAAAGTGTGCCCAAAATAACTCGAAAGAAAATAGGTCTCGCAGCCAATTAGTTGCTTTAATCTACAATCTTGGCGTGTGACAAGAGGTAGCAGTTGGAGATGCCACTAGAATTGTCGTGTAAGATTATGCACTAGAATATACAAGTTTACAACAATTTACAATGGCATTAAAAATATGATAATTAGTTAAGTGAAAAAACAACGATTAGGATTATTAGGTTTGTCAATTCAATAGAGGAAATAAAAGGAGTTTGTTGAATTATGTTTGTATTTGTATTGATTGTAGAGCCGCTACATCTATAAGATAAATGCATGCTGCTACATCTCGTTATCGGTTGTCATTTCTTAAAATGCGTGCGTGAATATTTTTGAAAATGTTATATATTCCAGTAGTAAGTATGGCTTTCCAAACACATTGTCTGTAGTTGTTGTCTACAAAATGAGTTATTTTAAATAATTTATTATAATATGTATTATATGACGCACTTGTTATTTACAAAGTATATTTCAATACAAAGTAGGTATGTACTTAGGTATACAATTCAATATACATAGGTACATAAAATTAGCGTTTGACCTCGGGACGCGAGCCGCGGTTAATGTTAAGCATTGCTTCCTGGTTAGCAACTCAAAGATCGGGAAATCGTTTAGAATGTCAAGTTGATATTTTTGCACGACCATGAATACACAAGGTCGATACAATATTCTGCGGACGGCTGCGATAAGCACGTAGAAAGTGATTTCGATCGACCGACGCAACGCTATTATTGGCTGTATTCCAAATTCACAAATACACCAAAAGTTTAATAAGACTCTGTTGTTTCAATTCACACCCCGGGGGCTTCTATTATAATGCGTCTTAAATTTAGTATACTGAAATGATTAAAAACGCAATAAACGTCCCCTTTGTGATATACTTGAGCCACGCACGCGGTTTGATCAGCAATATACGTGATTAACAGAAATTTCGAAGCTTCGTACTCATTAAATAAAACCGTGGTTTATTTGCATCAGATCCCGTTATGATACTAAGTAAGCATAACTGATCTGAAACTGTTGAGTCTATTCAAATGATGAATGGTTTAGAAGTATGCGTGAAGCGGAAGCGGCGGCATGGGTGCGCGGGCGACTCCGCACTATCGGTCGCCGCGTGTATCAGCGCGTTATCTCGCGGGCACCTCCGCGGAGGTCATTCGGTGACGTCACGCTGATAACGATTTGCGCGGTGACCTTGTCGCGCGCGCCGAATCTCAAGGTTGCCGCTATTTGTACAGTCAGATAGGCGGGCGCCCGCCCGCCCGCGCCCGCGCCGCCGCCCGCCGATCTGCGTCACCCGGACTTGCCACTTTATTGACTATTATTTGCGGATTTCGGAGGCCACCCGGTCGAGTCGACTCTTCACTATTAAACTTCATTTGTTACTTTTGACATTTCGTCAAGTCTTAGGATACATGCACCACCTACTGAGTGTATTCACATTTTAGGATTTTATCCGTGGTCTAGACATGTATGTATTGTTGTATAGTAGGTTTGCCCTCTAATAAAATTTATACTCGTTGACATTGTCTCGAAATCGTGATTACACCTAATTATATGTATACAATTAACATTTATAAGGAGAGGTTATCGAAAGATCAGTCAGGCTCTCAGTTACCTCTTGATTAAAAATATTACGTAATTTATAATTTGTGATTGCGATAAAGAATATTTATTTTAATTGGTCGTCGTGATTGATAGCGGAACCGAATGAGATGGGCTCAGTTAGCTCGTGATGTAGAAGCAATAAATAGGTAGGTATATTTATTTGAATAACAGACTGGCCGACCCCGCGACACCGCGCGATCGCGGAAGCGTCCACTTGCAAATTTGTCTAAATTCAAGGTCAATACGGATATCAATGGGATCTCATTAACAATTATTATGAGCGACACATCGCAGACGGTAAACAAATTATCTTTTCATCTACTACGTACCAGGAACATAATGTGGCTTGAAGTACCTACTTACATGTTATATTGTTCAAATAAATGTATACTTACTTTTTCTACAACTAGGTTATACCTACTTAAATAGATTCCTTTGCAATAGGGTACCTATTTGTGTATTGAAAAGTAGGTACTAAGGAAATAAAATGCCGATAGTAGAAACTAGAAAGTAAGGAACGCATTACGCTCACTGTACAATTATGGTGAATTTAAATTCAACTTTCTCTACATGTATTTTAGTAGTTTTTTGTGTAAACCAACCATTTACCGTAAATACCTATGTACATTTTAATTTTTAAAAGAACTTAATACATATTATGCACTAGTAGCGCGTACCTACTCATAGAACGAAAAATCTTCGGACATTACGAAATCTAGAGTTTACCTAGGTATTATCTTCGAGCATTTGTTGGGTTTCGTAATATGTATTGGTCGCATCCTACAAAATTAGTAAAGATAGTCACTCTGCGCATGCTACGGACGCCATCTTTCCTCATTTTGTTTGATGTGACAATACATTATGTTTTTATTGGATGTTGCCGCAGGGGCGCCAGCGGCGCTCGCGTAGCGCAGCTCGGCCGCTCTGGCCACGCGGCTCTTTGCACGAAGCCCTGACAGCGGCCAATGTCAATGTCATTGTCGAAATCACCGGTTGCCACTTGTCAACAACGTTTCATTATAGGTAATTGTGTTGTCGTGAACTGCTTCGGATGGTTTGTGTACCTACCTACTCAAGCTGACGAAAAAAACGTGTTGCCTTGAACTTCACTTTAAAAATTAATAAAAGAGTATAACATGAACAATTCTTATATAGCTATATAATAACAGCATATATACTAACAGCAGACAGTAGGTAGCCTACCTATCGTTTTATCGGCTATACAGGTGATTCAGATTCAGGGTACCTATTAAGCCCTGAACCTTCGCTTATTTAACGCATTAGTCATCATTAAGTGAAGTATGAACTTGGATAGGACGATTTAAAAAAAATTGTTCTCAATAAAATGCCTAATTTTTATTAATTGCAAAAAAAATCTTTACTCGTTTTTTTCTCTAAGTTGGCGTAGCTGTAGTAGCCTGATACTACTTAATATTAACATAAATTTTATTTTTAATATAGGTACAGTAAAGCACTCATAACGCCTTGTGGTTAAACATTAATTATCCAATCTAAATCAGACTAAAAACCTTATTGTTGGCATAGGTACTCGTTTAAACACAATGACGAAATATCATCATTTAGTTTTTAATTACAGGTATCCAATATATATACTTATAACTGTGAGCTCTATATATTTTTAGCCTCGATTCATCTATCTAGGAGAAAGATACGGGTGTATATCTTGCGTAACGTTTAATTTTATTTCGAAGATAAAGTAGGTAGGTATGTTGGTTTATTCGCGTCGGTAAATGCGATCATCGCGGGCCGCGCGATGTTGTGGAGCGCGCACGCCGCGGCGTCGTCGTCGCGACGGTTACGCAACTCGTGCGCTGCCGCGTGAAGTGTGAAGTTCAATGTCACTGACACACACACACACAAAACACATGTGTAAACTACGCCCTGAAGATACATGCACACACGGTGGTGTGCGTGCTGTAATATCTAAATAATAGCAGCTAACCCGTTACTCGCCTCTATCAGCACTTCCCGGAATAATTCGCAAACATACGATTTTCTCTAGCACGCGGCGCAGCATTGAAGTCGATTTATATAATTTTGCGCAAGGTCATGGTAATGTCAAGTATCTACTTATCTATTTTAAGGTTGATATGCGTTTTATTTCTCGACAATCAGTACGATCTGATAGTTTCACACAGATAAGTACCTATACTTATCATTAATGTTTTATTTTACACTCATAGCCAAAAATGAATCACTATATTTGGTACCCTGAAATATCAAATTCTGATGAACCCCGAGTGTTTCTATTTAACCTATAATATTATCTTCCTTAGTTCGTTTATACTATCTGGCTATAGATGTACAGATAAATGTACCTCTGGAAATTATACGAGTGGTCCAACGGGATTCGTTTATGGTAGCTATGGTATAAAGGACGAAAAATAAAACAACCCAAAGTTCCAGGGCCAAGTTACAAATATAATCAGAAGGATACGAAGTTAATATATTTGGTGAACAATGTATTGCGTTAGGTATGTAGGACCGTCAACACTGCACGCCTGTGTTGCAGTTGCAGTTGGTTAAATACCTAGCAACTTCATCAATACTATAATGTCTGCATATTGCAAAAATGAAAAAATGATCATGACTGTATTTCAGGCTGTTGCACTCACATTTTAGTGAGTGCAACAAGCCTGACTATTTAGGAAATAATATTTAGGTAATTGAAATAAAACTTATTTTAAGGATTTTATCGCGTGTATTTCAACCATGGTCGTAGGAGGACTGAGGTGTTTGACGTCCGAGTGCCACAGTTTGAACAGGGGTACCCTCATATTTAGTGGTTGTTTGCGGTCCGATCTATGCAGAAAGTGCTCTAGTTTTGCATACACAAAAGGATATTATTTTTATTAGTTTTAGCTACATTTACGTCGCTCTCAAAGTTTAGGGGACTTGGCTAAACAGATTTCAATAAAATTTGGAAACTAATGTAGTTTATAATGGCATGTAACACAATTAAATAACTAATAATACCTTGGGCTCGCACAGAATGATAAATAAGATTGATTTCGACTTTATATAGAATTTATTCATAGAGCAATGATGTGTTTACGTTTATAAGGCAACAAAACAAACGACTGTGACTGAAATGCCCTTGTCTACGATATTTGGCAGCGACGAGCGGAGGGCGCCACGAAGGGCGTAGCGCCGCCCTAGGTCAAGGGTAGAGGGTCTTACTGACCTACATCCTCGCTAATATGCCCTTGCAAGGTCACTCCGCCCCACAGGCCTACATGCCTATTCAGACGTTAAAAACATACAACATTCAATACTGTAGGCGCGTATAGTTGAAGTGATTATACCTCGTTAGTTAGTTGCGCCATATTTCTTATTTTATTTATGGGTTTCTTTAGAGCAAATTTATATATTTAACACATGGTTTTGAGCAGATTCAGAAAATATTGGTCGGATATTAAACTATCATCGTTCCAAGTTTCAATAAGGACTACAGACTATTCCATGGGAAACCATATCCGTTTATTGAGCCAAAAAGTATCCTATAATGTTGATCCGGGATGTAACCTATCACTATGCCAATATTCATGAAACATTTTCAAACGTTCTGGCCTGTGTATGATAAATAATTGTCACCCACGAGAGCTTTTTACGAAATTATGGCAAATCCAAAAGTTCACCATGAATTAAATTTAGAACTCATAAGTCCCCATCAAACGAACCCAAACAATATGGGTTCTAATCCAAGTCCTCACTGAAATATTAGAGTACCAACTTTGGACCTCCCTTAGACCCCCAAAGAAATGGATTTCTGGTAAACTGAAAACAACTCGTTCAATTATTTATGTTTCGTAACTTGTTTTACCAATTTTAATTTTTGTTAGTTGTTGTTGTGTGTTAAATAGTTTTTGTCTATACAAACTTTAAAACCCCATTACGAGTGCTTAGGACCACATTTTTGAAAAAAATCGAAGAGGTTTTGATAAATTCTTACATTGTTTTCACAAAGTTTCAAGCTAATTGACCCACAGAATAAAATGTTGCATACAATCTTTGATCCCCTTTTTGGACCCCATAGGGTGCGTATTTCCAAAAATCCCTTCTTAGTTGATGGTTACGTCATAAAAGGAAGCTGCTGTCCAAATTTCATGTCTCTACGTCCAGCGTTTGGGTTGCACGTTGTCTGTCAGTCAGGACAAAGCCTCTTGTATATATAAATCACTGCCCTCTATATTGTATATATAGACGTCAGTGATATAAATAGATACATGAAGTAGGATTGCAAGTAGGAATGCATCGAAGCTCTGCTTCTTTCTTTACGAAATGAGATGCGCAGAAATAAAATGGATATGAACATGGCCTCACCCACAACTTAGCGGGTATTTTGCCAATGTCAAGTAATTCATAGCAATAACACATAAAATAAATACACATTATAAATAAAATAATGGATGTGACATGATGATATAAAAATGGCTTGTCCGCATCGCAGCTTAGCACATCATGAAGAATTTCAGAACTAAACTCACTCACGTAGTCATGTCACGGAAAGGAAACGTCAACTTTCTGTCATTCTTGTCTGAAGTAGGAAAACGAAGACATGCGGCGCTTCATACTATTGAAGCATTCATAAATCGCACAACATTTGGACCTCAATCTCCTTATTATACTTGGAAATAATGATATTCAGGCAGACAGTCTAAATAGTCTGAATAATTAGGTCACCTTCATTTGTTTCGTTTTTATTTGTAAGTAAGTTTAATTGAACATACAACTTACACAAAATTTACAGGATTTGTATTTAATTTTTAGACCTCATTTGGATTTACCGTGTTTGTTAGGTACATAAAGCCTCGAATAATTTTAACTATTAAGGATTAACAATAAAGATGTAGTAACTACTTGACTTAAAATTAATAGACCCTAGTAGGTACTCAAAGAAAAATCAATATGAACGCGATCACTTAGGTATTGCGTAATATCTAACATTTAGGTCGCGTAGGCAGTTTTTATTACAATATTATGTTTGCAGACAATGTTGGTCGAAGCGACCCCGTGGTAACCTTGCCGCGACCTTACCCCGGAGCACCCGCGCCCCCGCGCCGCCGCCCCCGCCCTCGCACCGCGCCCCCGCTCCCCCCCGCTCCCGAACCCTCCCAGGACGCCGCGATAGCTACGCAACCTTGGAACAATCAGGGAAGCTTCTTGAATATCATTAATTTCTAATTCGTGGTTAGGTTAACAAGTTATTCGCAAAATTAACAACTTGATTATTTGTACAAAATAGGCATATCTTATCATAGTGAACCTGCTTGTTATATGTAGTGAAACCATTTATTCGACACAGGAATATGATACAATATATAGTTAACATATTCTATCGCAAAATAACGGACAGTAAGGTTTATATATTGATCTCAGTGCTTTTATACTTAAGTAGTCAATCGTTTTACGAGACCTGCAGACGCAAATTAATAGATGTTTACTTTGCTATTCTTTTTTACACCTTTTGTACACCCCTGACGCAAAATGAGTGGTGTTTTAAGTATGAAACCTTTGTGTGCCTACGGCATCGTAACTCCCAAATGAATAGACCGATTTCGATGAAGTTTTTTTATTTAAAAATCAGTTCAGCGGTACCTAAATTAATACGTATCATAGAACCGCTGGAGCGTGGTGATGGGATGTCTTTTGTTAAAATGTTTGATTTTTATTAAACAAGGCGAACCAGTAGCATTTGGCCGTGCGCTCAATACAGGTGTAATGTTTTTAATGTCTTATAATTTGATTAATTTCTTTGGGAATGTTAACTTTATAACCTACGGTTGACCCTGTTCAAATATAGTATATAAACGAGTCCAAAATTTACCAATGGGGCATAGCGGCCAGCCTTGAAAACCCCAATGGTGGGCACCATTGGGTTCATAAAGTCTGTATTGTAGTACGTGGGTGTGAGTGAAATGTTTTTTATGTTCGTTATTTATGGAACGAAGTTCCTTATCGCGCGTTGCGAAAGGGGGCTAGACGAAAAAAATTAAGACGAAAAGTTGTAACGACACTTTTTGCTATAGTAAGCTATTGTAAGCCGTGCGGCGTGCGCATGTTTCTCTGTCTGTCTCTCTCTCTCTCTCTTATAGAAAGCGAGCCAGATATTTTCGTTTCGTCTTTCTATTTCGCATTGAACAGTGTGGTGTCGCGACGATTAATTTTGTTGAGTGTATACAGGTTCTTGGTACATAATAAATAATAAAAAATTATAAAGGAACTTCGTTCCATCCGGGTGTCCCTTCACACCTCTCAAGTTTTTTTTTAATTGGGAGAAATATATTCAGTGTAATACGTACTTAAAGATCTAATGAATTACATAAGTAAGAACTGGGTCACATCAGTCTACTTTGTCAGTTCGTCTTCAAGGTGTTTGCCATCGCACGACCTACATTCCCGGCCCAAATGGCGAGACACCAAGGACGAAGAGGGTTCGCTGATGCCTTTTAAGGAGTCTTTTGTCTGATTTTATCTGATAGCTCGGCTCTAAGATACAATTGCCCAAACTTAGAGAGGTAATATGACTATATTTAATGAATTTTATATGATTGATTTTAACAGATTAACCCCCAATTTGACGCTTAAGAATGCCTTAGAAAATGAAAAAATTGATTGAATTTAGTGAGAATTGATGTTAAAATTATCAAAGATTTTCACCACTATGTTCAAATGACGAAAATATTGGTAAAAACATATTTAAAGAACATAGTTTTAATCTATATTATAATGAAGTTATGTTCATTTTTTGTATTAACGTTATTGTAACATTACTGTAACGGATGCAAACTGTTTTTTTCCTATGTAGTTTTCCGTCATTTAAGTTATAACTTGTAATCGATACATTTACTTTGTATTTATTAGTCGAACGTATTCTCAATCCAAAACTTTTCTATAAGTAACCGAATCGATTCGAGACTTGTCGTAAGGTTGTGAAGCGGGAGATCTACGCGCATCTACAAGCCTACGCACGGCTCTGCTACGTGCGTGCGTAGCATCGGTGCGTAGCGAATTAAATGTGTAGCATTTGTGCGGTGCCTATGACGCTTGTTTTCTTTTGAACCGACTTCAAAAAGTTGGAGGTTCTCAATTCGGTTGTATTTTTTTTATCACAAAAAATAGGATTTGTAAAATTTACTTTGTTGTTATAATATTAAGCGAAAAACATGTAAATTCTTTGAAATTACCTACCACATACAACTTACACGTTTCATTAAATTCAAATAAAAAATAACCAATTTATATTTTTGACTTTTCAATAATATTTATTTTTAAAATCTCACTAAATATTTACAAACAGAAAAATAAAAAAAAAACTTAAAAATAATATGAAAACAAACTATGTATCAAAAATTTAATTATTTTAAAATTTACTTTCAAGTTATAGTTTTTTTTTGTGTTTTTAATTTGTTCGATTAAATTAACATGATTGAATAATTCATTTTTAGTTTGTATTAGAATACAATGATTTATTCGTGAACCTTGGAAAAGGTCAATTATCATTGACGTCTGTAGCCACGAACATAGCGTTTCAGGTCGAGGACACAGTCCTGAAATGCGGACATGTTGTTTGATATGTATGTACCTACTCCATACAGACTGGTTTCTATCATTATTCTTAACAAATGTTATTTAAGCTTAAAATATTATGTTTTAAATATATTACTTACGACAGTAGATCTAGCCCACTTGTTAAATAAAAGTAAGAAAAAATATGATAAGGAAAATTTTCATACGGCAGAGCACCACAATTAGTTTAATTCAAATCTAGATACTATTATTGTACAGAAAAACGCTCCATTACCCCAAAAATAAATCTACCCTATTTTAGACGAATCTAGTCCGAGATATTTAATCAATACCAGTTGAAATTAAAAATATAGCATTTAAACATGACTTCACATGAGATTCTGTGAACCAAAAAGATAAGTCTGACATTTTTTTATTCAGGTGACATCAATAATGCCCATTATTTTATTATATTCATATTTTATTTTATTAGTAGTAAAATGCTTTTTAAAACTCTTAATTTCAGAGATTCGTCATCAAACCTAAGAGCTCTTATAGTTTCGCCATGTCCGTCAGTCGGACCGTTCGATCGTCTGTCCGTCTATACGACGTCACAGCCATTATATTTAGAACATTTTTCACATGTATATTTCGTGTACTAAGGGTAATAAGGGTGTATTAAAAATTACAGCAAAATTATTTCCGTCCCGTACTTAGGAAGGGATGGTGTAAATAAATGGTGAATCACTTCGAGTGCGGTGTTGCTAATTAGGTATTTTAAAATCATTGAGAGGTTTCATTATCAGGTTTTCAAAATTAACTTCCGTTTACCAAAATATTAAGCTCCAAAGAAGCCTTTTTACGTGAGTTCCATGATTCATCTTCTAACTCCTGAACTACATCTCAACATAATCTGAAAATGCTAGGATACTAGCACATAGTACGAAATTACAATGAAAATTACTCTAACAGTCAAAGTTCAAATATATCGTGAGTTATAACCGATCAAGTTAAGCAAAGTTAATCCAGCGTCTCTGCTGAACAAATTAAATAGTAAAAGAAAGAACTCAACTGCAAAGATAAATTTGTTTTATTATAATTCATGACTTCATGATAACGATAAGCTACGATAAGCTTTTTTGTCAACATGGCTACGGAACCCTACATTTTGCGTGAACCCTCACGCACATGGCCGGTTTTATTTTAAGGATTCATTAATCGCAGTTTAATATTAAAACGTAATGTCAGGTTCCACGTGACTGGCATGAGGCAATCCTCCAAGTCCGTGTGACTTTCACTTTTCCGTCGGTGGTTTATAAAAGGGAAGAAAAAGAGTTTTCTGCGAAATGATTACGCCGAAGCTGGAAAGTGGTACATTATTTGACCTTTGCTCGGGGAGAGGGCAAACTCAGGAAATACTTACCAACGTTCAAAATGTTTTGTATAGTATTTACATTGTTTATTGAGGAATAGCAGTGATAGCCAAGTTGGTAGAACGCATGCCTCAATAACGAGGATCGTATAGACCCGGGCTCGCACCTCTTGGATCTCTGGATTTCATGTGCGAATCTAATTTTTAACTATGACTATGCCTTGCTAAACAGTGATGGAAAATATCATGAGGGAACCTGCATGTCTGAGAGAACCCCTCGAAAGACGTGTGAAATCCACTGCGAAACTGCACTGGGTCAGCATGGTCGACTCTGGCCTAATCCCCATTGCAATGATGGGATACCCGGGCCCAACAGTGGGCTTTAAAAAGGGCTAGTAGAGCTCTTGAATATGGCCTATCGACTTTATAGCTAAAACTGAGAAAAGTAAGTTATTTGAGTAGGAATGATTATATTATATTGCAATCATTTTAGTTATAGGAAGTGTATGTAAGTTAACGGTTAACGGGATATTTTTATTTTATTTCAAGTGTTTTACAATTTTGTTACCTATCCATTACCAGTATTAATAAATACCTAGGATTATTTTGCTTTTCTATCTCGTTTAATAATAACAAGATTTACCTACCTAGTTGGAAATAGCTGGAATTAAAACCTAATATCGTAGAGTAGAAATATTTATAGCAGGAATCTATGTATTATGTCACATTAAACCTCTGAAAAATCAGTAACACGTTGGTACATTGTATTACGTATGTGCTTGCAAAAAAAGTATCAAGTATTTATACAATTATTTCTCCGGAACGTGGATAAAGGTCACGTCCCACGCAAATGGAGGGTGTTATCGGGTGTGAGGGGTGCAGGCGCGGGGGGCCGGGCACGCGCGGGCACGCCGACCTTGCCCGGCTGTGACTCTGCGACCTTGGAGCCGACCGCGGGCCCCGCGCCCGCCCCGCACCCGCGACACCCCTAGCCACCGCCACCCGTGCGCCCACGCTCACCCTACGCCCCTTTCTCCTGCCCACCCAGCCCTACACTTCGCGCAAAATTTAATATATACCTACCTACAACAAGTGCTCTTATAACCAGGAACTGAAATACATAGAAATCCTTGAGTGATAAGTACCTATTTACAATATATCAAAGTTTGAAAACGTTACTGTTACTATTTACATATGAAAATTTTAGAGTCAACTATTAGAACAATTGTTGTACTAAAAGTCTAGATAATATTAATATTACGACCACTAATAAATACATTTAAGTGTCCTGTTTCCGCGTGAGCCGAGGCCCGCCCGGGCGCGACCTCGCCGTACAAGGTCGCCGGCAGCCTTATTCGGGGTTTTCCGTATACCGCCTGAAGGTCTCTGACATTGACTATTACAGTACAATGGTACAATATGAACAACAATGTTACAAGGAACGCGCTCATTTATTTGTGACACACGATAAGTATATAAGAGTGGCATAATGGTAACGTTTCCATGGATATTAACTAATTAGTACTTAGTATGTTCATGTTAGTAAGAGTTATTCGATTGGAATTTTAAATATTCTTTATATTTAAACTTGAATGAATTTTAAGACAAAATTCGCAAAGTTTTTATGTGTGATAGAGTAATCTACACACCTATAGGTTGCTCTCTATAAGATGTTACGTATCATCACTTTATTAATTTCAGACATATTCTGATAAAAACTCAGACAGGTCACAGAGACATCTTAAAAAAAGGTAGAATCAAGCCAAAGAATAAAAAATATGAGCAAGCTCCATTTAAAGAACTTCTCAGAAAAAAAACACATATGTGAATTCCTTCGTTAGCTGATACAGGAAGTAATGGAATGCCCACTCAAGCACCGTGCAGTTATCTTAAAAATATGTAGTCCCAAATAATAATAAATTTTTGTGCTTCTGAAATATTTATTATGAGTCCATAATATTGTTTCCTCTATGCAATTTTGCTTAGCAATATTTATTTCTGGAATATAATGGTGGGGAAAGCATTGTGTATGGGTAGTTTATCCGTGTGGGCTGGAAGCTGGGACCTAGTGGCGTGGATCGGGTGCAGTTGGGGTGGGCCGGGTGCATCTGGGGGTGGGTGAGGTTACGCGTGTCGGGCGTTGCATCAGAGGAGTCAAGTGCATGGCCGGGCGAAGGCGCAGCGCGCTGCGCCGGTGCACCACGGTCAGATGCCATGCGCCCAGCGACGCCGCCCGGTCAATAACATCAAACCCGAGCATATCCTGGAAAAATTCACGCAAATCCGAGAAATTTCCGGAAACTGTTACTCTATAAATAAATGTTTTGTAATCCCTATGCATGTTTTGATTTATACCTTGTAAGATTTCGTAGGACCACAACATGTTGGGTCTCATTATCACGCGTACTGAGTATGGATTTAAGATCTATTGTGCCGTGCAGCGTCAACATGACTGACGCATCTCACTCTATTGTTGGCTGCAGGTTTCAAAAATATACTCACAGGCCCTATTTCATATTCAGTGTTTTTTTTATAATAATATTATAAATATCAGACGAACACACCAACTATACGGTCCCACACTAAGCAACGCTTGTATTATGTACACCGTACAATGGACTGAGGCTGAACTCAGTATATAAAATTTATATAGATATTAAGCATCCATGTCTCGGGTACAAACGTTCGTGCTCATCACACAAAGTTTGTCCCTACCAGGATTCGAGCCCGGGACCTTCGGCACAGAAAGCTGGGTTTTTAAACAAGGCGTACAAGTAGCGTTTTGCCACGCGCTCAGTACAGGGTGCCATTTTTTAAGTGACTAATGATGTGATTTATTTATTTTGGAATGTTATCTTTATAACCTGCTGTTTGCCCTGTTAAAATATTTTACACTGTTTTTGTTACACCTTATATATAGAAGAAGATTATGTTGTTGGTCTCTCGTCGTTTTCCTGTATTTGCTCGATTCCGATGAAATCATATAAATCCGTCAATCTTCGTTGCTTCCGAGTGATCTTGACGGCTTTAGATAAGCGGAAGTATCATCTAGGTCGTATTATGGTTCCGCGTGCTAGAAGGAAGGCCCGGGTGATATCTGTTCGGGTTTTATTTACAATTCCGTGGCCCGGAATTGTTTTAGTGGGGTTTTGATAGCTTCTAGATCTTCTTCTAGATTGATTGATTCGTTTTATATATGTAAAATTTTATGTGACAGAACTTGTTTAGGTGCCTTGAAAGACACGGAAGTATTGGCTAGGGTCAGGAGGAAGTGGTGCGCTACCGGCAGGGCAGGTGTCGTGTCGGGGGGTCGTCGACCGCGCACCCGCTCCGCTGTGCGTTAGTGACCTCCGCCAAGTATGTTCACCACCGCCAAGTGTTGTATGTCACATTGTCAGTACCAGAAAGAATTGTGTACTTAAGTTTTTGAACGTACCTATCTCTACCACTTTGCAAATCCGTTGCAACTTCTAAATGTTATCTAGTTTTGAAATAAAACTAATTTTAAGGATTTTATAGCGGTTTATTTTTTTATTTTACGTTCCCGACAACTAAATATGAGGGTACCCCATTCAAACTATGACACTAGGACGTCAACCACCTCAGTCTTCCCGTGACCGTGGTTGCTGTAAAGCAGCTGAAACGTCGGGAACGTAAAATCAAAAAATAAACCGCGATAAAATCCTTAAAATTAGTTTTATTTCAATGTGTAGTATTCGCGTAAATATAAGAAATCAATATGTTATCTAGTTTATTCAAGGCCCTAGGCTTGTATGCGAAACTGATCACCTGCCTGCCTATTTTTGCGGTCTAAGTTGCTGTTGTGTGAAGTAGGTGTTGTGTAATTATTGTATAGTGTAGGGGATAGAGTACCTATTCTATGTTTAATAACATTTTTCGTAGATTTTTCAAATGAAATGCATAAATAATTTTTACAATTTTCTTTTATTTTAATTCGACAACCTGTCATTATATTAACAAACAAATGACTGAGCACGCTCACATACGCACATACAATACACACACAAACACACCGCGACCGGCGCTGCATTGCATTTATAAATTACACTTATATAGTCTTAAATTATTTTTCAGTCTATTGCGCTCTCCTCGTCCGGCGCCGGCCACGCACTCACGCGTCCTAATCAAAATTATCACATATAATATATTAAAACGATCTGCGAACGATTACTATTAACTAGTTTTTAATTTAAAGTAGGTCGGGGTGGGGTGGCGGAGACGTGCGGCTCCGCGGGCCGGTCTCACGCCTCTAACATCTGCGGCATGAAGGAGCGTGGCGGCGAGGGCGACTTCTTGGAAAGGTTGAGGGGCGCGTCGGCGTCAGTGACGTCCACCTGCAGCGCAACGACGGGCGGCGGCGCCGGCGACGCGACGCGGTAGCAGGTCAGCAGGCCGCCGGCGCGCAGCGGGCAGCCGTCGGCGGCGCTCGCCTCCCCGCGCCGCATGTACTGCTGGATGATGTCAGTACGCTTTAGCTGTTCGGGTGTCATGCGCGGGCCCTCCATCAGGCTCTTAGCCAGCACAGAGTGCGTGGACGACAGCGAGGCACGCAGCGGGCGCGGGGAGTGCGCCGGGTGCGCCGGGCTGGCCGGGTGCGGGTGTTGCAGATGCGTGGACGGCGACGACCTGACTGGACGAGCCTCCGCCTCACCCGTGTCGCGTCGACAGAGCGCTCGGAACTTTTTGTGTGGTTTATACACCTCCTCCATCAGGGAAGTCGTGGTGGAGTGGTAAAGCGGTGGCGCCTCGAGCACGCGCTTGAGCACGGGCATGTCATCAACTGGCGCGTGTGGCCGCCTGTCCTCCGAGTGCTCCTCTAGCGATGACCGTGGGCTCGAGCATCCAGAGCCGGGGCCCACTATTCTTTCGTGCTTCTCGTTGCCAGACTCGATGCCAGAGTCCGTTGGGGAATCTAGCTTGCGATAGCGAGGTGGCGGGCGGACTGGTGTCACTGTGAGACCATTGTGCGCGAGGTGCGCCACGCCGAGGGCCTCCTCGTCCACGGATCCCCGTGAGTCTAGTCGCCGGCGTCCAACCAGCGTCGCGGCCAGCAGTGGAGTGCCGCAATCTCCGAGAGCTTCACCCGACTCGCTGCTCGACACGGAGCCGATCGGGCTTCGCGCCGACTCATCTACGACCGAGTCCGCCCACAGCATACCCTCCTCTTCGCTCCACATTTGCTGCCGAAGCAACTCTTTGTGTTCAGTACGGAACACTACAAGTTTCTCGGTGTGAAGCGTGCTTAGAGTGCGCAAGTCGGGAAGGGTGTCCATTAGTTCTCGCAGAAAGCCCGGTCGGTCCGGTCGGTTCTGTGCGATGACGGTCTGCAGGCACGCCTTGAGTCGCGCGTGCATCCTCTCAACCAGTTCCAAGTTGCGAAGTCCCGGCCTGTCCGGGGTTATAAGCACAATGGCGCAGAAGAGGCCGATCTCGGCGTCTGTTAGATTCATAGAGTTCATGCGCTCGGCGAATTTGAAGGTAGAATCAACAAGGAACCTCGCATTGGCCCCGCTTTGAATAGAGTCCCGCTTCATAACTTGACCGTTCAGACATATTATACTATCAAGCGGGGCGTCAAACATACAAATTAATCGCACAAATAACGCATCAAATAGTCCACTTTTGAGCAGCGTAAACTTGTCATCCTGCGTGAGCAGCTGGAAGCCGGGGATGAGTCCAGCGAAATCTATCACGCCACGAATAACGTGTGCGAATCGCTGAGAGAATTCCTTCTCAGATTGAAGCTCCGGCGCCGGATTGAGGGGGCAAGCCTAAAACAAAAGAAAATCGTTATAGATTTTTTATTTTTTTTAAATCTGCTGAAAACCTAAAGGCAATAACTAATCAAAGCATAAAGATAGTTTCGTGAAGCTCACCAGAGTGGGTTGTGAATAGGTGGGGCAGTCGCGAGCGCGGGAGCGCATACCGGCGACGCGATCCCGCGTGAACTCGCAGGTCTCGAGGTGGGCGCGCACCACTCGCGCCAGTAGCCGCGGCGCGTCGTCCAGCTCTGCGGCGGCCGCTTGCTCGCTAGCCCGCGACGAGGAGGACTGTTGCATCGCAGCTAGAATACGCGCTTTCTCGCGCTTCGGAACACGTCCAAATCGCACAGCTGTAACAACAAGAGACACATTTTAATTTATGCACTCCTTGCGTTCTACTAGTCGAATATAATAAGCACAGACACAATACATTTGCAACTAACAACGGGAATGTTGTGCAAGGTCGTGACTAAACATACGTCGGGTTGCAGCTGTCGTCGCTAAGTGCGCGCGTATGCGGGTGCACGCGGGCCATGTGCACGCGCAGCTGACGGGAGGGTAGAGTTCAGCGCCCGTCGACCCACCATAGTCTCGCGAAATGAACTTATTTAAACCAAACGGGGAGCGCCGAATACGTCGCGGTTAAGAGAACTAGTTCGAGCGACGAGTGACAAAGCGCGAACTGCGAGGTCACGCTAAAAAGTGTTACGACTTTCTCGCGCTAGGCACGGCGTGAAGCGAAATGTAGTATGCGCCGGGGGCGGGTGCGGCGCTTGCGGCGTTCATGCGCGCGCGCCGGTGAAAGTGTTTGCGCGCACGGCGCATGGTTGAAAACGAAAGCGGAGAGCGCCCTCTCGCCATTTCTCTTGACTTTCGCTGCGCAATGTGGGCCGCACCAGATGCACGATCCCATTGTTCGCGACCAGCTATTCTACTACCTATTTGTAATATGTTTATGAATTCTAAAATGCGAAATTTGTATTTTTATGGGAAGACTTTTATTTATAATTTGACGATGATCGATGCGTCATACCTAAGTTTCATTGATTTCAATAAGTCATAGGGTCCTAACTACCTATATTTATCCTTCCCAGTTATGTATCTGGTGGCTCCTGTCCTCGTAAATGCATAATTGTATTAAGAACTTTTGACTTGTTGATTTATTGAGAAATGCTTGTATTTCATTTTTGTTTTCACGAGCAATTAAATTCTATCATCATTGGGAAATATATAAAATACCTATAAAATCTAGTTCTTACACGCGATTTCATTTCAATTGTTGTTTGCTACTAACATACATAAGTATTTAAATAATTATATATTACAAGTGCATACTAATTATAGTATGCATATCGTGTAAAATTAACATACAATATTATATTTAATCATTTAAACTTTCGTAGCAGTACGCGTAGCACATTGCTACGATTGCTACGAATTACTGAATTAAAGTTGTTAATGAAAAATATATTTTGCGTTTTGTTTTTTTTTAAATATACATATATGTTTACATTATATTTTATCAATAATCGAAATAAATATTATTTGATAAAGATACATACGTGCATTGTGATATTTCACAACGCCGTTCAGGATACCCTTCAGGATCGGTAAATCTTCTCCCATGTCTGATACCATTACAGTTTTTCACTAGTAACTTATTCACAGCCGATGGCCACAGATAACTTAGATAAGTCAGTAACTTTATGTTTGTCTATAACTAATTTAAATTTAAACACCAAGTGTCACATATCACTTGAAGAATAAATGAATAATTCGCACAATCACTGAAATCCAATGTGTAGCAGTAGTAATCCAATGTTGATATGATATGAGCTCAGCGCACCGCGGTGTAGTTAGCGGCGTACACTGGAGCGGACACCGTCAGCTAGTATCGCGTTCTCGAACCAAACTGCGGAGCAACGTGATAACATAGCGATGTAACATAGCGATGTAATGAGGGCTGACGACCGGTGCGCGGGCCGGACTCCCTCGCACTGCGCCGCGGCGCGCGCCGCACCAACCTTGAACTTGACGCGGGGGCCGCGCGACGCGCGGGGAGGGGCGCCGTCAATAAACTCCGCGCAGGCCCCTGCCCCCGCGCGATCTACCCTCCCCCCTCACTCTTCAGTAGCCCCTCTTCGCCACTTGCGCCACCTACCGCTCAACCTCGCTGACTTGACGTGACATGGGAATATTACGGTCAATCACTTTCCAAATTGGGTCTCTTGGCTAACTATTGCCGTAAACATAGGGCAGATTGCCTGTCGTCATAAACTCTTAACATTAAAACTGGTTCAACGATTAGCAAAACCCAACTATTTCACGAGGTAAATACCACATTATTTTTTTTTATTTTCAAAATAAAATCTAATTTCATAATTTTAATTGACCATTTTTGTATTTTACATTTTTTCAAATTTAATGATGAATTTAATCAAATATATTTTTATGGTAAATAGTTCATTCGATATAATTCATACAACAGGGTGGCGCTAGCATCGCGCTGCAACATGCGCGCCATCTGTTATCGAGTGGCAGTACTATAACTTTGGTTAAAATTCAAACAATAATAGAAAATA
Source organism: Pheosia gnoma (assembly GCA_905404115.1). Lineage (NCBI taxonomy): Eukaryota > Metazoa > Arthropoda > Insecta > Lepidoptera > Notodontidae > Pheosia > Pheosia gnoma. The sequence goes on along the minus strand of FR989897.1, from coordinate 6,430,141 downwards.
AGTACTACTTTTGATACTGGATAAGTACTACTTTTGATTTCACAGTATAAAGTTTTTAGATCATTTAGATGTTTAATAAAAATAAATAGGTTGAAGGTATCAATACCTTACCCACAATTTTGTGGAGTACAATATAGTTTAGTTAAAAATGATTTAGGTTACTTATTACCTTATGTCTATACTATACATATAATAGTAGGCTACCATCGCATTTAACATTCCTGTGTATGTATCAAGTAATATCTCATAATTTCATGGATGATGTGTTTGACATCAACTTACGAAACTCTCACGGTGCATAATCGCACCTGGGGAAACTATGCGAGGTCATCGAACTCCACTATGAAAGTGAAAATATAAATTTCACTCTCGCGCTTACGAAATGCGCCTTTCTCTGCTTTCACCCAGAGCAGCGGGCGAGCGAGCGAGTGAGTGTCGCAACGAGCGGAGCGGAGCGGGGCGACGCGGCGCGAGGCCGTCGACCCGCTTAGCGTGCGCTCACCCGCGCTTGCATAACCGACCTCCCACACCGCGAACGCGGCGCCCGGCCCCGCGCCCGCCCCGCGAGCCCTGCACACCGCTGCGCGAAATAGGATCTCTCCGCAGAGCAGCACGCGCCCCGCACGCCTGTGTGCGCGTGCGCCCCACTTGGCGAGCCCACCGCGCACACGACCTTCCCGTGCTAATTGCGTATGCATATTGCAACCCAACGTATGCGACACGTCATACCCAGCCACTAACATCACATAACATAATTGACACATACATTTGGGACTTTTAAGTTGAGATTTACGAGCAGTTCCACCACACGTTACCCACCGGTGTTGGAACTGCTCATTTTGAAATAAATTTAGGTTGGTTTTAGGTCGAACAACAACAAAATCTATTTCCAAATTTAAGAAAATTTTCATCCGTTTACAGTGGCATTATTTAGTACGACTGCAACGAAAAAGGCGCTGTAATGCCATTGTAATATGATTAAAACATCAATAAATTGGGCGGTATCTAAATGCACAAAATACCAATAATGACATAGAAAATAATGGAATATTCCGTTTTTGTTTGAGCTATCATAATTCTACTAGTGCTAATATTTTAAGTATGTTAATAATTACAACAATCTATAGGAACTGCAATTTTAATTCCATTATTTTTTATAGAAAAATAATAAATATTATGATATCAACTCACCATCTCTGCTCATGCCCACTGCGATGCATTTTTTCAATCGGCAATATTGGCACCGATTTCTGTTGATCCTAAGTATGGAGCACTGTTGGTTTTTGGTGCAGGGTCGGTACTGGATCTTCTGTTGTATGGACCGCCGAAAGAAGCCCTGAGGATCACAGCGGCAGTTAGAATCCCGTTCGGTGTCGGAGCCGTCGTCGCTGGAGCAGCCCGAGTCGCTAGACTCGCGGCGACCCTCCAGCATGCTCACCAGCACCGAGTGCCGCTCGCGCAGTTCCGCGCCCGCCGCGCACGACATTGCATGAACCATTCACCACACTGTCTACCCACTAGCACACCACTCTCCTCGCTAACAGTGACGCGACACAGCTTGCTTGCAACGAGGCTTTCGCGCACTGCACCGACACGGGTGGCGGCCGACAGCGGACTGTGCGGGCGCTCAGTCGCGCCGCGCACAGTTACCCGCGCGACCTACTTGCCGGCCGCCGACCCACCCGAGAAAGTGAGAGTACCCCCGGCCCCCTCGCGCGCTCCTAACGGTCCACGCCGCTCTAGAATGCGTCGTCGCCGTTGCACCGGTGCGCCGGATATAGGCCGGGCGCATCCCGGCGGCGGCGTCGCGGCGCGCGGCCGTTCACCCCGGGTCGTCGACCGTTCGATTGCACAACCGCGGAGGCTCCCCTGCACTCCCCTCCCCTCCCCGAACCCGGGAACAGGGGTACAACCCGCGCGGGTCGACGACCGAATATACGCCCGGTGACGTCAAGCATGCGTCACGGCCTACCTCAATGCGCGCGCGCTCCTCTAGGGGCTGTTGTGATCTAGTTTAATTTATGGATCACTATATACACAGCAATACATCAATTAATTTTATCATTTATGATTTCGAAACAAATTACTATTGCCACCAAAGTGATAGTCAGATGTTATTTTTCAGTAACATATTAAGTTGGCGTTACTACAATGTTGATAATCAATCGCTCATAACGTTCAAATAATTTTATTATAGAAATGAATATCAAAATCAGATAGGTACATTCGAGATTATTTTAATTAATTTAGTTTTGATTCGACCGTCTGTTTAAGTGTAATAAAAATCATTTAGCTTTGCAGATTCTTGATTGCGTTGCATGATCGTATTAATTAATTTACCGAATGAGTACAGCCGTAAGGTTGTATACCTAATGGTTGTTATGACCATTGTTTTGGTCGGTGAGCGAGGAGGCTTCGCGGCGAGGCGGCGCGGCGGCGCGAGCGAGCGAGTGGCGCGCGGGTTCGGGTCGGTGGCCTAATTTCGCGTTGCCATCGATCCATTGTGCGCTGTGCGAGTGGCCCATAATTGGTCGCAGCGCGGCCGATGACCGGCCGCGCGGTCGTTGACCTGCCACCGCGAAAACAAAACCTTTCCTCCCCGCCCCGCGCACGCCGCACACCCACATTACGTTTAGAGAAAAAAAGCTACACAAGTTAATGTAACATCTTAATCATGTGCAGTGGAATCTCTATGTATTATTTTATTTGTGCGTCTCGACGTTAAAAAAAAAGAAGAATAATAGTTGGCCCGCTTGTTTATCTTTTAGGTAGGTACCCACTGCAGCTTTACTATTCTAATTGCACTCGTAATATCTTTTTAGGGCGTGTTCTTTTAAATTAGATAATCTGAACATGTCATCGACCGCTGACTAATTAACACGGTGACTTCCTTTTTAATTCTTAAAAATCGTTATTTACGTCCAATACACACTGAACTCTACGACGTTTGTATTTAGTTCAATTATTATTTTTAGGTCGTTTTGATAACAGTATGAGTCAAATTCATATTACGTCGACAATCAGCACGTGTAGTGTAGGCGCAGTACCGATATTATGATTGCTCTCAGATGATTATGTATTACATGGATTACGTAAAACTGATGTCAATGAAAGATAAGATGTTACTAACACATGATGTATTTTTTCGTAATTTACATAAATACGTACATAAGCCGTGGTATAAGCATTGACGCATTGACGCGTGAGATCCAATCTGCCTATTGACAAGTGGCAGGTCCACATAACTAGTTCTCGCCTATCGTATGAGTCAGAGAGCTGGTACACGTATGTATACATAAGCGGCCCGTATATGAATACATAGTGCCGTGGCGAGGGTTTCGTCAACGCTATGTGGGTCGCGCTCGACCATCTAGACTTTTCGACATAGCAGCTCCGTTGGTCGCCGCGCCGCCGCGGTTAGCCGCGCGATAAGCGATCAACCGACGCTTTTGGTCGTTAACGTTACATTGACATACTTTGCTCGGATTATAGTTGTGTAACCCTTAAATGTATAGAACTTTTAATCAATTTACAATGGCACTACAAAGCCTTTTACAATAGACAAGATAACTAGACCAATTTTATCAGGATTTTTACTATTGGATAGGCACAAAAGTTAGAGTAGGTACATAACATCACTGCATAGCCGCAGGCAAATTGAGAACATACGCCATCATAGTTAAGAAATCGTAAGTAGTGTAGTAATTAATCTACCGAGCTTCTATGATTATGACATAAAATATATCTGTTGAGGTAACGATTACTACTAACATGTTAAGTGACTTGAGCACACTATAATCACTATAGCGAACTGTAATACGATTAGGCTTTGTTATCGTCGGCATTGACAAGCGGTGGCGGGGGCGGGAGCGGCGCGGCGGCGGCGGGTAACGGTGCCGCGGACAACGACTCCGAACACCGGCCTGAGCTCAAAACATGCTGACGCATTGACTCGCTATATTACCGAGGAAGCGACGCGGAGCCTTAGTCTACTTACACAATCGACTCGAATCGACTATTTGAATGACAATACGCACAACCAGTTTTGGATTGTTCCATTTTCATCCTATGACGTTTCATCCTTTCATTATTGTTCCTTAATTCAAACGATTTTATTCCTTAGTCAACTTACATCAATTTTCACTAGATATATTCTCAATTTCATGCCGTGAATATTTCTAACCCACATGATTGCGAAGTTTTTAAACAAATACGATTGCAATCGGTTGAGCTCAGAATATTCAATGGCTGAATTAAGAATATAAAATCAAATAATTGCTCAACCGACCGCAATTATTTGATTTTATTGTCTTCATTAATTCAGTAAAGAATAGAAATAGGGTGAATTAAGAAATAAATAATGATATAATCAAAACGGAACAGACTGCAGTTATTTTTTAAATCTTTCGAAAATGACAATGTGTTAGTGTAAGCAGACTTGGCGCCCCGGCTAACAGCGCTACGTGCCCCCCGGTGCACAGATGTTCACATGATAAGACACATCGCTGACTCACATCATTGTGATTCACTTCCCGTATCGCGGTTTTATTCTTAGTAACTAACGTAACTTTGATAGGTAATGGCCAAATCGCAATCTTCGATGAAGGCAACTGGCGGGAGTGCTGTGTGTACAAGTGAGTCAACTTTACAGCGAAATAAATACAGGTCTATAATAATATTTAAGCAATATTAATAATTGTTGCTTCAAAGAAATCTATTTTCTTTCTTATTGGTTTTCTTAATAGTCTTTATTTATTATCGCGTAAATATCTATCATAAGTGAACAATTATTAAATTTTAAAACGATTTTTTTAATTCGCCATGTATTTAAATTTACCTCTATTCGACATATTCGTTGTAATTTATAATTTTTTTCCTGTTCCATATATGAGTCAAGTTCGGCAAGTAATAATGAGCACCAGGAAATCATAAACGCGAACGCAACAGTCACCGCACGATGTTCTCAATAAATATGACCGCTCGGGGATCAACGAACTTCTGAGCTGACAGTTCAAAAATAATGTGGGTTACGTTCACGTTGCGCGTACATTCGATGCCCGTAAAAGTTGTTTACGGTGAGGAGTGGAGAGGCGGCGCCGGACGCCGAGCGCTAACGCGCGGGGTCGACAACCGCGCGCCCTGCACCGCGGAATTGGTGCCGAAAAAATAAGCGACCTACAAAGCGCGGAAATTATGTCGGCCAACATCAGAACAAAGAACTCGCCGAGCCTCTTGTCAGCGTAGCAACAGTATGCTTTAATTTTAAAATCATTTGTCTTCTACATCGGTATACACAATACAGCAATAATTATAAACAAAATAGGTAATAAATATTGAGAGTAATTATTAATCATATTTGTTACTGTTTTGTCTGAGACAAACAAAGGTATTTGAATTAAGGTAAACTATTACTTAATAAACGAAACGCTAAATGTTATTGTAAACCCAGTTACGTAAATAATTGTCGTATCTAATCTAATTGAAAAAAAGTTGCATTAACGACGAGTTCGTTGACACTAGTGTGTGGTAGAACGCCCCGCACCTCGTACACTCGTGTCATTATAAAAATTACACACTCGCTCGTCATTCATTGAGTTGTAGTTTTCGTCCGTACCCGTATCGCGTAGAGGCGGCAGCACTGTGTACAATTGAAGCGCCATCTAGCGGGCAGTAGCCGAACTTTTGTACAAGTTTCTTGCATACGTCACTAGTTTGCGCTGTCGTAGCCGAGAGTTAGTTAAAATGCCTTTTTTATAAATATTTTCTAAACAAATATGCCAAATTGAAGACAAACAATACTAAAATTTGCATGTAACTAATAAAATTATTGCATTTAATAGTTTTTAATTATTATGGGACTCTTTCAAAAATAAACAATTAAGCTATATGGCTGCACATATCGTAATATATTAATAATTCGCATGCTGCCAAATCAAATTACCAATTAAATACGCCGGACAATGGGTCTGGCGAGGGGTCGGCCTACATTGTTAATCTTATTATCGTTTGAAAGTCGTCTGACTGGCTGCACAATGCACCAGAGACATCCACGGCCCGCGCGAAGGACACGCTTTGTTCCGTGGACTCGTCTGAACTTGTAAAGTTCAAACCAGTTTGCTGTACACTTGCACTTCTATTCCCACTGCGCCGGCTTCCTAGCTTTCACGCTTGTACTACGCGACCTCTAGAGAGCCGGTTGGCTGCTCTACGATAAATCTTGAGGAACCGAGATTCAAGGGAAAACAAGTCATTGTTGTAAATACTATAATAATATGTAAGTATGAGGAAGTAATTAGCGTAGACCTCAATGCTCTTGAACGTTCACCGATCACGTAATGTCTGCTTTCGCTAGTTGTAAACAACCTTTCGGGTTTCGTACGTGAGAATAACGATTTTCAGAATACTTGTGAGACTAGGACGTGATTTATTCTACGACTTTCAAATAACACGACAACTGCCTAGTGCCTACAGCATTCATGCATTTTATATTACAATTACCTACTCGTACTTCATCTCTACCACGAATATTAGGATCAACATGGTTAATAAGAAAATAAATAAAGATGTCGTTAGCAAAGAAGACGTAGGACGTTTTTATAACGCTATTCAACTTAGCCATATGTGACGGCCACTTTAAAAAGGTTGTTTCGATGCATTTCAAGTGTCCACGCTCACGAGCCGTCACAGTACCAGGAACGTGGAGACGACATGAATAAAATAAGCGACCGGAGGCAATCATTTTATATTTACTGTTATATTAGGATGTTAACGACATGGGGATATTAAGCCGACTTTGACCTCGACACAGTCAACACTATTGTGAACGTTGCAAAGTATGAATAGATTTCGAAGCGACGCGTGAAGGCCGATTCCCGTGTGATTGTTCCGGGACAGGTATTAAAAATAAAATGTTTAGAATAGGGGCGAGGGGTCTGACCGCCCGGTCGAGGCCGGCAGGTACCGAACCGTCGACCCAAAAAACCACTTTTGATACGACAAGTTCACACGATGTTTTTTTTGGTTCCAAGTCAAGTGAGCACAGATCGCTGAAGGTTTAATATGCGACAATACGTGCGCGAATCTGATTAACGTTTCGTAAATAAATAAGGTCATCTGGTCGGGCTTTGTTTGGCGAATGCAGAGATTGTGTTCCGCATGTCGCGACCTTGCTACTTGTTGTGCTAAGTCGAAGCTGCAGATACAACAGTGCGCCGGAGATGGAGGGGCGGCGTGACACCCGCGCGTTTCCTGCTTCAGAAATATACCGAATACCGACTGTACTTGTGTGTGGCCCAATGAGGCTCAAGAGTGCTTCATACATTTTCTATTAGGTCAGAGTGGTGGTGGCAGTGGGGTTATTAATGCGAGTATACGACAACGGTGTTGGTGAGCATTCATATATCGACAGCATATACAATTATGAAATATAAAAAGGTCATAGAGAAGATAGTTACCTTGCAGCCTTCACAGGAATGCACACCGTAATGAAATCCACTAGCTTTATCGCCGCACACGCGGCACAGCACCGTGGTACCGTCGAATTCTGAAACAAAACAGAAAATGGTTATAGAAACTGTGTAAATACGTAATATGCGATAAATTTTATGGACGTTTCAAAGATTACGGCGTTAGTAACAATGCCAAACATCCTGGCTCGTTTTGAGGTACACTGCAAACAAACCAAGCGGTGCTCGTGACCTTGCTCCATCTCCACCAAACGGAGGTTATAATTATAGTCGGCTATTCGCGACCACCCAGCAATACCGAAACGCCCCGTTCGCGTCACCTTGTATGACATCTACATATAGATCATAATAGTCACGCAAAAGAAGTCTATATTACAACTGTATTACGTTTAAGGTTTTGAAGTTTAACATTGTTTTCGTAAAGTCATTTTTTATTTCCAAATAGTAGTTATTTTAAAAAATGTTACCGCGACTTGAATTGCTGTTTGTACGTTCGTTGTAAGAGGGTTTGAAGTCATGCAATAATTTCGACAACAATAGGTACTGAAAAAATGTTTTATCAGTGGCAATACACGTGACGCATGGTCACGTGATTATTAGCTTGGCTTTCGTTCCAACTCATAACATTGCCTCACGATAAGAAATGTTACGGGTATTCTTATTTCTAGCTGGACGATTAATATCATTTTCTCTTTTTTTCGTGGGTCTCTAAGGTCAGGTAGTTTTAGAAAGTTACAAGTCCGAAAAACCCTTTAGGTTACTGGTTGTCACTAGCTTAGGATTCGAGCAGTTGCTGTAAACATAGGTAATCCAGCAATATGGAAAGATAGGGATGCCAACCATTAAGAAAGAAAAGAGGAATGTAAAAGATTTATTTTTTCAAATGTTAATTATAAATGCACAGGTGTATGTAGTATACAAATCTGCTGGTGACGCAAGATTATAAGCGTAGACACACATTGCGTGCTTCAAGGTGACACTAAATTCAGTTTAGAAAGTAAGTACATGGCATCTCTATTCTAAAATCGTACTCAAGAGTCAATGAACTCCTCCTCCTCAAAGACCGACGTCGGATATAATACAATAGCTCGACGCGTAACGGAATATGTATCAGCTAATATTGACAGAACAAAAGTTATGTTTAAATACCTATTCCTACAACAGTATTATCAAACAACTTAATTGTATTGATAATTAGTATAGAAGCGTTATCGGCGAGTAAATTTAAATTGGAGAAGCCATAATGGTGTATGTAATTTTTGTTAGTGGGTCAGTGATAGCCGCAGCCCCAGACAACAACAAGTGTGACGTGGCCAGCAGGGGGGCGGGAGGCGGGGGAGAGTGCGCCCGGGCGCGCCGGCCAGGAACTGGTTCAGGCGGCGCCCCCGCCTGCTCTCACTTTCCTCTTCCAGCCGTTGTTTATTTGTTAAGGGAGTCGGCGAGTCGGGGCTTTTGGTAGAAACTTTCTATTTCTGGCGCGCACCACTCGCCGCGGGTCGACGCTCGGAGCCGGCGCTTTCTATATGTGTTACTTTCTTTTTTCTACAGCGCGCGTATGATCACCATCCACGCAATAAAGTTGGTGTCATCTTGTGCGATCTGTGCGCGAGCGTGGTGCAGACCGCATCAGCGGGCGGGTAACACAATAGACCAGGGAAAGCGCCGCGAGGCGTAACTGGTGCAGTTGCAACAGAGACGGTAGCGTGCAGTCATTTCTCCTCATATGATGCAACGCGTTAGTTTTTCTGAGCGGCGTGTGAGAGTCGCTCGTTCGTTACGTCAATTAAAGCCGAGGAAAGTGCGCGAGAAAGTCTCGCGGGCACGTAACGCGAGCGCAGCGCGATCGACCGTGCAACACTGCCATTCCAACCGCGGCCGATCTGTGTCAGGGCGATGTTTGTTGGTAAATATATAATTAGCCACATAGATTGACAACAAACAAAATCACGTATTGCGATTCATTTCCTTATTATTTTAACACGTTCACGATACGCAAGAACGCGAGAGTCCTTCTCCATTTAACTGGTTATACTGTAAGTAGGTTTTTTCTATGTAGGCATATAATATACGTGATAATATCGCTAAGAGATGGACATGTAAGTAAATTGCATTCGAGGAATAAATATTGTTGTGGACGCGCAGAGAGAAAAGTAAAAGTGGTGTGGTGAGCCAGCTGGCGTCGCGCCGCCGTGCGCCACGTTGAACCTACTCGCTCACTCGCGGCTCGCATTCATTACAAACTATCATTTATTTCCTTACATCATTCGCTACGATAATGTTGCCCGTGAATCAAATGTGCTTTTTCAAATCAACAAAGGGTGCAACGGGCAACCGTTAACTCTTTAGTAATTATAGTAACAATTTCACGGGAAAAAATCAATCGATCGAGAACGATAAGATCATTAGGAATCCAAAGCAAAAATAAGGGCGCCCCGCAGTCGTTTCGGACCCCATGGATCTGAACCGGGAAAATGTATTATTGCGCAGAATTCTGCACAATAAAACTATAATTGTTTTTCGGTGGGCCCTTCCGAGCGGAAATATTCAACAATCCATCGATCATACATTCGTTCTGCAAAGGCTTTGACATTCAAGCACAACTGCGTTTTGTTACCCTTTCAATAAATAGTCCTTATCATTAATCATACGCACAGGAAACATTTCTATTAATTTAGTATAAAATTCTTTCACTTACCTACTCAATAAAAAATATTGTATGAAATGCAACGTTAATTTCATAAGTAGTTGTAATAATTAGCTCGAAGTATATTTTTTATATCAACCAAAGCAGAGTAACAAGTGCCAAAAGTAACCTATTATTTTAACAATAATTATTAAGGTTATTTAGCCATAATATCTATATGGCTATGAAAAAAAATATATTAAAGGCTGGCATATACTGTGTACCTCAACCTCCTCATCGGTGAAATTTAAATTAATTAATTATACATAGAGCTGCACTTTTTTATATAGGAAAATAGAAAGGACCTAGGTATCTCCCATAATAAAATTTTAAAAATCAAGTATTAATATTTTCCTATCAATAATTAGTAACAGTATGCGGATACACTATGTAGTAGTACAATATTCAATAGGTAGGTACAGGACCAAGGTACAATAACTTTGCGTCATAGATTAAGTAATATTGATACGTAAGTAGGTAGCTATTGTATAGAAATGCTCATTCACTATGCGACAGAAATTACGCAATCACGGTAAAGTTCAAAATGGATGGAAGAACATTCTAACAAAAATGGCTTACGTAGGACTAATGTGTACGCAAAGGTAAACAAACAAAATAATATTTTTGTTTGTGTTAACCCTACCTATGTGCAGCTCAGGTTCTCGCTCCTTGTGCGCTGGGCTTATCATGTTATGGTCGCCCGGCGTAGGCGCATCGTAGCGCCCGTAGCTGCTGTCAGGAGACATCACTTAAGTCTTTTAATATGTACTTAGAACTATGTATTTGTCCTCCTCCACACTGCACTACACGTACAACACATGAAGCCGTCCGATCCGAGACATGAACGTCCTGCGCGTTGTGACACTGAATATAGGACAGGAGTGCATGAGCCGAGTCGCGCGGCCGGCACGACGAGGGATGAAGGTCGCTCGTCCCGCGATATCGCAACTGCACGCGCCGCGTGCGTTTCACTCGAGCTCGATCGACGAACTGAGCGACTGCCGCGCGCGCTCTTGCTCGTAGCCGCGCGAGTCTCCCCTTAAGAGTGAAAGTCTGCAAAAAGATCGGCGCTCCGTGCGATACAATCAGTTCGACGAAGGAGCGAAGCCGGCCGAGCGAAATTCGCCTCTAACAGTCGACTAAGCCTGTCAGTCTGCGCTACGAAGCGAGGATCGGCGCGCTTCGAACTCCGGTCTCCGAGGTCATTGCCGCGCCACGGCGGACCAATCGCGAGCGCGCGCAGACGTGCGCGGCGAGTGATTGGATGGCTGGCGGCTCCGCTCCCCGCGGCCCGCGGAGTTCGAAGACCCGAACCTTGTGGCTCACCGCGGCCAAGGTCGCGCGAGAGCGGCACCGAGAGAGAGCCTGGCCGAGCGTTGGAGTGGGACGCCGCTGCCGGTTGCGTCACACTACGAAAATATTTTTGGTGATGGAACGCGAGTGAACTTGATCACGAAATCGAGCTAATGGATGGCGAGCGCTGTGTAGGTCGCCGCGTGACGGAGTGACCCGCTGCGCGCCGGCCGGCCCGCTTGCCCGCTTCCCTCCTAGCACACACTTCCGGAACCTGATTAAACCACACCACACGCCGCGCCACAATCCCAGTCGACACCCCCATCCGTTCATCTTGCTGAAACAGCCAGCACTTATGCAATAAAATTATGATTAAGTTAAGTAGTTATCCCATGTACTAACTAGGTATTGTATCAACCTAATATTTTGTATTGGTAATACCTAGTACCGATAGAGTATCAATCTCCGAGTACCAAAGTCAGCTTGATAGGGGTTTATGTGTGATGTGACGTAACGTATCATAATGTGCCTATAATTAATACCTACGTAACAAAGAACTATGTGTAACTCAGCATAATACGTGTTACCTACTTACTTGTTATTGATAAACAAGTTTCTTTTAACAATAGGTACATAAACACGACTTTATATAACTTCGACGTTACAAACTCTGCTGCTGTTCGGAGAAGCTACCATATTTTTTAGTCGTTTAGGTAGGAATTCGATTGCGTGAGCGGTTATTTACGCGAGATAAAACGAGTGGCAGTGGGCGTCGCGGCGGGTGAACGACCTGGAAATTTTGGCGCACACCGGTCAAGGCCATGCGCGCGGCGCGGCGCGCATGCGCGCTACACCGGCCAGCCCACCTACTGACACTGGACGGACGAACCATCCTATTTTGTGGACCATGTCAGATGTTACTTGTTTCGTAATAGCATGTAACGAATGTAATACCACGGGAGAATGTATATTACATAAGTACCTGTGGAACGGGTATACACTTATACAATTGCAACGAAAATGCCATCATTCTTACCTACCCTACTTTCCTTCCAACTACATATCACTTGATTGACCAAGTATTGATTGACAACCAACAAATTTTGACGATTATTGCGTAGATACAAGTTCAAGGCCTAATTTAATGTCCATTCTAAGCTATTCAGCAGTGAAAATCTCGCTGAAATCGCTTTTTTCCATATACATTCAGTGTACCTAGGTATATACAGATAAAAACAACCAAAATTACTTAGATAGCAATAGATAACAATGTAAAATAAATAATATTTGCACTAAACGTTCACAAATCACGATCAAATGGTTTTTAGATTTAAAATAAGCCCTCAATGCCATTGGAGAAACACCACCGTGATAGCCATCAGTCAGTGATGTCATTGTATCTACAATCATTTTCACGTGACGTGACGTGACACGCATTATTCTCGTACAGGTCACGTGACACATGAGTACCTACTGAAGGGTTTTTGCCAGCAATAAGGTGCTGGATGTTTTTCATTCATTTTTTATCGCAATTATTTCGCTTCAATACTTTCTGTATTGCACAAAAGGAAATATTTTAAAGGGTTTCGCAAATATCCTCACACGTGTGCTATGGCTTTTTTCGTATCTACCTACACTATTAAATAAGAAAAAAAAACATACGCATCATATTTAAAACCTTATGCAATATATTTTTTACCTTTGGCGTAGCTTAGGTACCTATCGACCGTTGATAAAAAATAATTATTTACGCGAAAACTATTAGGCACGTACCTATGTAGTTACGTTATTATATTAATCTTATCTGTTAATAGGTAACTAAAACTAAAGATAATATCAACGTTAGAAAGATATCAGATAGAGAGGCATCGCAGTTTTAGCGCAGGAAAACTAATTGACGATAAACTAGATAACGTACCTTAACTTTGTGTACATTTAATAACACCCTTGTTATATTCAAAACGGAATAGGCAGAGGTGCATTGTTTCACACCTACACCGCCGATGGTAATTAGCTACCAATGTCATAAAGGGGCGATCGATGACGTCAATAACTTGAGCAGCCCTCAAATTTGAGTTACGTTTGAATATTCGGCGAGTAGTCTGCTCACTGCTGCTTGTATTGTTTTATATTAATAATAACAAACTTGTTAATAGCATTAATTTTGTACCTGAATTATTACTGTCCCTTGATCTCTTGACACCGCGTGTAAAAAACGTTTGGCGACATGTGCGCCCGCGCCGCCGGCGCCGATTAAAACGTGAAAGTGAATAGGAACCCAGTTTTTTACTTCCTTCCGTTGCCCTCACTTTTAATATCAGGGTGCGAATATCAAATTTCGTAGCCCGTCTCTACCCAACCATGCATAACCAGAAATTGATATCTATTGCTATACTAATAAAGCCGAAATTCAAATGGCGTTTCTTTGTCAAAAATTTCAAGCCAGGTTTGTCGGTCGGTAGCCACATGTATCGTTTGTATTGTTCACTGTGACCGCAGTCGATGAGACTTGATGATCGCGATTGATCGGCTGCTTTTTTTGTAAAAAAAAAAACATCGCAGCCCTAAGCCATATTGTTTGCAATTTATCGTTTCTACTTTTTTAAATTTCCGGCTTATTGTTTTATGTGTGCCTCCGGATTATGTAACTTGTAGCTACCTATGTACCTATTTCGGTAAATAGCTATTTTAATATTAGTATTAATTTGACATATTGTACCATTTGAATAAGAATACGCGTCTACGCGTGTCCGTTTGACTTAATTTTTGGGACCAAATAAAGGGAACAATTCAGAAGGGTCCGGTTGGCCTTCCGTCCGTCGTCTCGGCCGAAGGACACGGGGACAAAACCTGCGTGCCCGCAAGGCAGGGTCCGGCGGACAAACGGGACCTGGCACTTTATTTACTGCTCACTCATCCATTATCCCACTCATAAATTAGTTTAACAACTTTTCAAATAATATGGTCAAGCATAGGGACCCTTTTGCGGTTGATGCGCGTGAAAAGGGGTTTCACGCGAATTAACCGCACGACCAACGTTAAAAAAACATGATCCCTCAGCTCCTTACACTATCTCGTAGACATAACTATTTAGTATTCCCTGCTGTCATGATAAGGTGGCATTGTGAAACAATACCTCATGTTGATATTACAGAGAAACATGACTTACTCTTAATAATATTATAATCCCGAGGAAATATTCAAATTACATACGTACCTAATAAAATAATAAGTATCTAGCAGATTGCGGCTATAATGTTGATATATTCGGGTGACTGTCCTATTGGCGAGTCAAGGTCGCCGATTACATTCCTGCTAATGATATTATTGTATAAATTGCGCACGTGTCTTATTAAGCAAACGTGAAAAACGAACTAGCATCGTCGTCGTAATCGGATGCTGTCGGCCTGGATTCGCTGGAAGTTTCTGCGAAGTCACGAGGAGCGTGGTTGGCAATTCGTGATGATTCGGGCCGGGCGGCGGACGGGCCCGAGTGCCGAATAATTTGCGGTCAGCAGCGGTCAAGGCCTCGCTGAGACCGAGATTACATCGGTCGGAAACTTGATCCGACATATTGTTATTGTAACCATGTTCAGCCAAATTGTTGGACGTACCTATATCTGTCTATTGACCGTCCATTTTTAGGGTGTTATGAAGTTTCATATTCTTCCATCGTCATACTGATTGTACATTAAGAAGGATAATGGATGCCAAGTTAGCTGTACTAAGTAATTTAGTTATCTATTTAATTGCATTGCATTATTGTTGTAACTAAGTAGGTCTCGAGTTGAGATTTGGTGTAGAGTTTTATTATAAATTTATAAAAAGTATTCAATATAATCAAATTCAATAATCATAGCCAGCCTCGGCTATGCAATAAAAGAATATACTTAAGCATTTTTTGGTTATTCATTGATAAATAAAAATAAATAAATAAAATAAACTTTCTCTACTAGTAGAGTCATTAGTAGGTTGAGCCCTAAACCTACATTAGCTTCATTGAAGTAATAATTATGTGTTATAGTTACCATTATCTACGGACAAAATGTTGTTAAAATGTTGTAGGTATATTAGTTGAATTAATCAAAAAGTCGGCAAGCAATTGTAGCGAAGAGTGCCGAGCACTGGCGATATTTTCCGAAGCAGCGAGGTCAGCGTGAGTCAGTTACCCCGGGCTGGTGCGGCGCCGACGTCGGCGGCACTGCCCAAGCACTCTCACAGAAACTGACGCAAAAATCTCATTCTATATGTTAATCTTTTCATGACATTACCTGTAGGAATCACGACATCTTGAGCAAAAATATTATTCGCAAACGTTTTCGAGCATATTTGATTCCCGCTTCAGAGTACCTCTCTTACCACGTACTCGTAGATTATTCGTGGAAATAATATTCACAGCAACTGAGAGTTCAGTCGAGAGACGATGAAATATAGAATAATAGGTGTCTGACTGACTACCTATATTCGCCCGCTATTGTACCTATTATTACCGTGAATAAGCAAGCATGACATACGGGCCGTGTGATCCGGACGCTCTCAATCGTGGCCGACCTCGGGTGATTCGGCAACCCGTGCCAAGGCCAAGGTCAATTTGTCGGGTGCGTTCAATTAATAGCTCTATGTGGTGACGACTGGGGCCCCGCCGAGCGCCCGCGCATCACCTCACTCCATGTGATCGGCATAAATAGGGCACTTTCCCAACACGTCAAATCCCAATGTAAATAATACACCTATACGTATAGAAAATAAATTTTCATGCATTTTATACATAAAACTTTTTGCCAGTTCTGTGGTCTAAAGAAACAGCTCAACTAATGTGAATATATTAAAACAATACACGATATTATGCAGTCCGTTTGCTGGGCGTTCACTTTAACATATAAACCTGAATCAGTTCAGTAAGCCAGAAATAACTCGAGTCTCTCTCTTCCCATATGAAGTGGACCTTTTAATTGGTAAATGCCAAACAATATGACGCAATTTGGCCTTCAGGAGTTGGCAAAAAAATAATATTAAACGCGCAAACAAGAAGCTACAACGACCCTGACGTGATTCAATACTTAGAGCACGGAAAATAATAATATGTAGTCATCATAGTCTCACCTGTATTCAATTGCGTGATATTCATCAAAGTGTTTTTTGCACAGGAGAATACTTGTATTAGCATAAACTTCTTTAATATCAACAAACTAGCCGACATATGACTAAACACTTCTAAAATTGTGGACGGCCCCGCAAATAAAGTAGAACTTCCTCGTTCGAATATCGGAACATGTCAATGTCAGACTGTGCTGAATTAGCCGCAATGTCAACTTCAAGGTCCTGGTATAAGGAAACACGACTGTTAACCAATTCTAAACATATTAGTTCGCACAACCGTTTTATAACCCATAGTAATTGTGTGTCGGAGGAGGAGGTTGCGGCCTAGTTAACAGCGCGAGCGCGATAGGTACATCTTCGCTCGTTAAGGCTTGTTAAGTCAGCACCGACTTAGATGGATCTGCATGGCAATCCCGGTTATCATTCTATGATAGTTTTTTCAGGCAAAGGTGCCTCAAAAAGTCTGTTTGTAAACAGGTCTGACACAACACCGCTAGTCAAATTAGTTTGATCTTGAAGTCTAATCGGAGGCAGTTGCTCCACGTAACTAAATATAGGTAAAGTGTGGTAAAGTTTTGAGACGGGAGTTACTAAGCTAAATTGGCAGAATAAATGCAGTACAGAACTAGTACGCTTCACAAATCCGGGGTGATTTTTTGAGGCCAGCTCCATAAAAAAGTGGATTACCACTACGGTACGGGTATTAAAAAGTATATCAATGCAGTGCTGCCTTTTGCAAAATGGATGCAATTCCATACGACCACAGACTTCAAGAAAAATCCTTAAAATACAGCAGCAGATTATGTATAAGTAAGTTTGCAAATTGCAGAACAGATTATGTATAAATAAGTTTGTAACTGTAAGTAAATACGTTTGCAAGTACATAAGCAGTACTTGTAGATGAAGGAAGCCTTTCTACTTTCGGTCACCTCACCTTGATATTTACATCAAAGCGAGACTTCCTGCTCCCGTCAGAGGACGACTGCGTGCTGTTTACACGACCACCAGTCCGTATCATCAACATCATATAAGCATTATTTACCTACGACATTGGTATCTAAATATTTTGCACAAATCCATAAAAATAGAGAAGGTCTATTCTAGCATAGCGCATATTATAGCACGAGCGCGCCATCTAGAGCATTGAAATCGGCTGTCGGTTCAAGATTCCAGCGCTTTGAGATGATCTAATTATTCGTTGCAAGCAATAATGCATGGTAGCGGTGTAGTCTTGCGCAGTACGAGTAGGATTCCGCGTAATCAGAGCGTCGCGGGCGTCCCCCGCGCGGCGGTGGTGCTCCCCGATTGTATAATGTTAGTTTGTGTGAGTGCGCTGTGCGCCGCCACCATTGCGTTGCAGTTGCACTACTCACCTACTACTCCGACACTCGTGCGCAAGAATGAGGAAGCGTATTCCGAACGTTTCCTAGTGTTACATTTATTCACACACATTAATAGCATGTAACAGCTCCTAGATTCTAGCCACTAAAAGCATCGTGTGCCAGGTCCTAAGAAATAGGTGGAGTTATATAAACGGCGAGAACGTCGCATTTGTTTTGTCCCCATTCAAATTTTACTCGAAAAGTCTACATTAATGTAGTGTTGCCCTAAATTGTTGACGAGTGGTGTCCGAATCCATATGCGATGAACACTTGAACTCGAACTAAATACGTAAAATCTACATTTTGATGAGCTACCAGAAAAATATCACAAACATTTTTTTTACTCAACAAAATATTTAGTATTTTCTATTCTTTTATGCTATTATTATATATTTTCATAATTTTAAATTCCAACCTATGGAATATGATAACTACCCCCTTTATAGCAATGCACTTGATTTAATGAATACGTATCATTCACAAGTTATTTTACATGTGTATCAGATTTATCTCTTGCATGCAGCGGGTACCTAACATTTTTGCAGAAAAGTGGGCTCGCGGTAAGATGCGGGGCGCGGGAGGCTAAGCCGCGGGATATTGCGCAGCATTCGTTCCTGAAAACGTGTCCGAAGAAAGTTCACGGCCGCGCGTTGACGCCAACACCTGCCGCGCCCCGCGCCCGCCGCCCGCCGCCCGCGCTTGCCGCTCTTCCAGCGCTTCCGCCAGCCGCCAGCCCTCCCCAGCACTGGCACAGCTTCACGCCTACCACACGACTATATTTATTTTCTACGTGCCTGTTCTTCTTCAATTTACGTTTATTGCTCGTTAGATAAATAACCCTCATTAAAAAAATTAACTATCCTCTGCTAACGATAAGTTTTATGTTGGCAAACATTATTTATTAATATTATTATAGTAGATGCGATACGGAATAGAAGAACGAAGATGATACCTCAAAAAATAACATCTTTGAAGGGAAGGTAGAAGTTGAAGTGGAAGCGTGGAATAAGAAGACTTAGAATAAGTTACCTATAGGAGTCTGATAAAGGAAAGGGTCGTTTTCATGTTGCATGAGGACCGAGGAGGTAAAAGAGGCTGCTCCAGATTGAAACAGATTAGATAGAGTCTTTTTCAGAAAGCAATGAAGGCTGAAAGTTATCTCATAAACCACTTCATCGACATATATTTTTTAAATAAACGATCGCTCGTATCTCCTAACTACCGTTCATTTTAAAAGTGCCACATGGTTCGTGAACTTCCTTAATTGATAGATTTGACGACCTTCAATATTAATAGGTTCGTTTAATAGGCACATTTAGGTTGCTGGTGTAGCTGAAAGATTAGATTCGGTGGCGGGTGCGGGGCTGGGCCACCTCGGGGAGGCAGCGGGCGGCGGCGGCGGCGGCGGCGGCCTGGCCTTGGCTCGTTCGTTGGCCGCGGCGCGCGTGTACCGCCCGCGATAATTTCGGCAGTTGCGCGCCCGAGTCTACTGACCCCGTCGTCGTTGTTTGCGACGCAAATGATTCCCTTGACTTTATTTAAATCATTTTCTGATAGGTATGAAGCGATCTACACACTGAACCCCCTCAACTGTTGGGACCGCTGTCGGCGCGCAAGGTTTATTCTAGGGATGCTACGGACCGGAGATTCGGCTTCTATTCCGAAAGGTATACAGTGACTTATCGATCAGTCTTTTGAAATGAGAAATATGTACTAGCTCAAAAAGGAAAGAAATTTCAAAAACGAATAAACCTTAACCATTAAATTGCTGCTAATTATGTCTGTTATCTACAAATTACGACTAAACTATTACACGACGAAAAATAGTACTGTATGGCTCAGGAGAAGTCGACAATACAATTAATTTAGTTAAGTTAGTTGTACCAATAGAATAAGCACCGTATCTTTTATTAATTTAATAAATGTTTGAGATATGATTGACAGTATTGTTATTATGTTTCATCAATTGACCTTTTTAAGATATAAGGATTTGTAGGCGTAGGTATATAATAAATTAAAGGATCGGTTGCCTACTAATTACTAGATTAATAACCGTGGCCTGTGGGCTAGATATTCGGATAACATAACACAGGGCGAGGCGAAGCAGCTCAGCTACTCACACGCATAAAATAATGTTTAAATTGGCACGTGGGTGCTTGTTTAATTTATAAGTTTTTTAAACCTTCCTTGTACATTTATGGTTTTCATAAAGGCAGTGGTTTTTTGGCCGTGTAGGGTCTCAAGTGTCAATGCTGGTGTAGTACCGACGAGTGTAGTTCACGGAGAAAGTGCTACGCAATACCTATAAGCAACTTTCATTTTATCACGGACCGGTTACGATAACTTTTTTTATATAGTGTGCCCCAGTATACAATCGTTGTATGTTTTGGTTTTTTTTTAGTCCATACTTAACGTCGATATTTTTGCTGACAATAATCTCTTCCTTTAGGGAAACATTTATTAATAATCTGTGTAGGTACTCATCTTTATGTAATCTAATTACGTAAGTACCGAAAGAAGGCTGTAGTTCATTAAACTGATTAACATCATTTACAACAACCGTCTTGCGTAGGTTGCTATAACCATTATTGGAATTGCTATAATTATACTATAGCAAAGAATAATCGGTCGTATAGATTATACCTTCTAATTTAGTCTTAAGTAGCGGGATCCAAAGAGTAATATCACGCGCAGTGACCTCTTTGTCAACAAAAAATAACAATAACTCAGTCATTCAACTTCGTATAGGTATTATTAAAGGTAGTTACAGGGAATGCAAAGTTTTCTTTATTTACCGAACGCTTACACAATGGTTATTATTGGAGCGGTTTCGATTTTTGGCAATCGATAATTTGCTTTTTGGTCGGTATTGTGAGCGACTTCCTCGTCTCCCACCTGGCGGTGAAACGTGGCATCGGACCGCACCTTGTTATTAGTAAAAAGTGGATTGGGAGAGAGATCGTCGTTTACATAGCTTTCGTTCCTTTGTGGTGTGTTTTTTTTTTAGGAAGCAGGCGGTAATGTATATTTGGCGCGCACGCCATACGTGAGCGCGCCGCGTGCCACGTCGCACATGGCGGTGGTGGGTGATCCGACGGTGACGGTGACGTAACCGCACACGCTATTTGTAATTTGGCATAAGATGAGGGCTATGTGCCATGAAATACTGGCCACGGGGAAGGAATGGGGGCGCGGGTCAAAGCCAGTGGTGTCGGCGACCGCGCGAGCGTGCACTCAACTCCGCGAGTGCGTGTAACGGTGCACAACGATATTGCTGTGTACCACTCTACACCAGACTTGAAGAAAATTCTCGCAAATCCAGAACATTATATAATATACAGTGGTTTTTTTTAAATATAATACCATACCGCGTAGCATTATAAGCTAGGTACATTCACATTTTGCTAAATAAGCATTGCATATTGCATATGAGAGGAACTTGAGAACTTTGCATGTAACGTATGTATTATATTATGATCAAAAATATTTGACCTAAATAGAACTAAAACGACGGATTGATTATACAGCATAAAAAAAGCTCGATAAATTCCGTAAAATTAGTTTTATTTCAATGTGTAGTATTCGCGTAAATATAAGAAATCAATATATAGAATAGAAACTATTTTGCTCAAACTTTGCCCATAATAACCTGGCGCTCTGTACGGGTTGGATAATTTATACAGTAAGCATTAGAAAAAAATATAATAGCTAAATAACTACTTACAATAAAAAAACAACCTCAATTAAAATTATTTGACCACCTATAAATTACATTTACACAAACAATGACACAAACGTAACTATGACGTTGATGGTTTTAAAAAAGAATTGTATTATGTTATGTTCCTGTGACGGGAACAAAAAAAGTTTATGGGGAAATCATTACTAATAATGAATTCGTAGAAAGGTACACGCGCTATTTATCTCTATGCCTTTGTTTGGTTCTAAACGTTTCCTTTTTTTTTCAAAGTACTTTACACTGTTTTTGTTTTAGTCATATGCGTATCTACCTTAAGACATAAATTAGGTTACGACTGTATTATATGAATTGGACTTGAATATTGTGACCCATATTGTCGTGGGATCAAGGAGCAACGAGCGAATTTAATACCATCTGCTGAAGGAAACAAAAGAACAATATAGAAATCTGCTAACCCTTACCTCCAACTTCCTTTCAAATTCGATTTCAAAGGTTGATTTTTTTTACGAACCGCGTAAAAAATACAAGCAGAATGCGATTCTTGCGCATTATCAAAAAATCACGACGAGATTCGACCTACCCTTTCTTTTCATCTCGGATTTCACGAACAGGTAAGTCCATGTTTTTGCCGAATGTGTATCTGTGTGCGCGTTTCGCGATATCAACTCGTCGGAGATTTCCAAAAAGTTTAGAATTATTGTTTAATCGAAATCTTTTTGGCGACAAAAAATGCGGATTGAACTTTTTATAGATACGTTTTTTAACTTCCTTTTGTTAGAAGGGTTCCTAACCGACATTCCCAGATAGTAAGACGCATTGTGTTGCGCTAAACGATATCGCGATCGAGGGATGCCCTTTCAAATATTCCTCTTAATGATAGAATATCAGCGGGATGCCGCGCAATATTTTCACAATATTGTATTTTTATAATTTAGTTTTGTATTCAGAGTTTTTCTTTTAAAGTAATTTATTTATACATTTGATGTATGGCTAATAAATATTAAGTAACGAATTATTTACTTTTTTTTACTATGCGAACGTGCTCACGACTGAGCGCATTCGCATCGCTTAAATTAAAACAATGAAGTGGCAAAAAAAATCCGTAGTGCAAGAAAGAATGAATCGCCCAATTGTCCAGAATTGGTCCTCTGGCCAATGTTAATTGCAGGGACGCTTTCTCATCGAACAAAGCCCTGTAATTATTTTCTTTAGTGGTTTTGTTGTTAAAATCCCAGCGGGTTTCTCGGACGTTGGAATTTAACACATTGTTAGCGAGTTATATCAGTGCGAGAATTTCAATGTGCATTAAAATCAAATGGGTGTAGTAGGGGCGATGCGAATGTCCATAATATTATTATGTATGCGTTGGGGGTCCAGTGGCATTGCATTAGTAAGCACGATTGCACGACAATCGCGGCGTGATGACGACAGGCCGCGGACCGCGCGGGCATAGGGCGAGCCCCGTTAGCACGGGGTGACTGACTCCACCACTGCAACCTGGTGCATTGTGCTCTAACGAGAACATAGCATTACGTGCAACTGAGCCAGCAAACTTTACCTCCTTGCGGCGGCCACACACCAGCTCGCTACTGTCACTTACCTGCAAAGAGGAAAAACAAATATCAACTAAGGGTCTAATCATATCTACAGAACTCTTCTGTTTCATTATTAACAAGGTAAGTTCAGCTTTAATATTACGTCATAAAAAATATACATTTTAATGTTACAAGTTCCTTTCATGGTGACAGTTTGGTTATCATCGAGGCCGTTCACACCCCACATAATCGTTTTATATGCTAATGTCCGTATTGTTTCTAAGTCAAAGTCGATTAAATGGTGTGCATATATAACTATTAAATAGAAATTTCAACTTATAAGTATTATTTTTCAGTTGGGACAGGAAACGGATAGGGTCAACGCACGTAATGGTGTCATTCACTGTCGAAGGTGGCTACTGAACGTGAGCCGGTCGTCCTTGAGACTGCCCAAAAATCGCCAATCACCAACACAGATGCGGTACTTCACATCAGCACGGTGGTGTAACGAGCACACACCTGCACCATATAGCTCGGACTCACCCACACCAATGCAGACTTCCAACTTTACTTACGAACACAGTCGAGCATCGAGTCAACGTACCGTAGTGTGAAAATTCGATCCAATGAAAAAATAATACTGATATAAATCAGTAGTCCTTATTAATGAATACTGTGATAACACAAGAGTATTAAAACTACGTTACGTAAGTGATTGTATGAGAGTTGTTGAATTATTATAGTCACGTCATCGTGTATCTTTCAGTTGTTTTTTTTCGCCAACGATTACTCTACCTTTCTCTACAATGATTGTGGAATTTCTATTTAATTAGTTTTAAAATGAACATTGGCTTAGCTTTCTTTCCGATGACTGTCTTTTATGACTGCTTTTTTTATTAGGTAACACATCAGGAACTACGTTATAAGGTTCACACATATATTCAATGGAACTTGTCTCCTTATAAAACTACGATTGTGCGAATTCTGATTCATTGTGGGTACCTACTTATTATTTAGCCGACTACTTTTTGTTAGTACTAATGAACACGTCATAATATTGTTTGACATTGAATTTTAAAGTGTAATAAACACAGTGAACCTCAAAATGTATATTTTATTCGCAATGACTAAAACATGTCAGGATTCGCAGTGACTAATTTCCGGATGAGAATATTGCGATTAGTATTAGTTGGAACGAGGCAGAGACACCGAGGTCGGTGGGTATATAACGCGATTTATTATTATATGTGTGAGGCCTCGGGCCACTGACCGCTGTCGAATCTCAAGGTCTGCGAGCATCGCGCGGTAAACAAGCGTCGACGTTGATAACTCGCCATCTCTATAAACACTACCTATACATATATGTTTAATCATATACCTTCCTATGTGTGTGAGATACACTGATACTCTACGTAAAAACTTATCATGGCGCATGTGACTTTGTTTAACGAATCACGTTTGACTAAAATTATACCGCTGGTAATATCTTTACATTTAAGTTTAAGTACAAACTAAAGTTTATATTCACTCATTTCAACAATATGTACGTTTGTTGTATATACAAATCTTACAATAAGAGCTTCTAGAACAAGTATAGCAAGGCAAAGACGCAATAAAATGGAAACAAAATATAGCCTTGAAATGAAAAATTGCCTGCCAAAAGTTCAGTATCGTATGTAAATCAAACTCCATGCTTTATACATGGAGTGATTTGACACCCAACACCGATGAATGCTCAAACGACGAAACCACATATATTTTAATGTCGACACATGAGCGTCAATTGAAATTTCATTTATAAACTGCGCATTGCATAGTAGATCTAGGATAAATAAATCCTTTACATTGTACATACGAGTAATAAGACCACAACGAAATCTTATGTTCTCGGCAGCGAAATGTTAATTTGCATGCTACGAAGTTGCTACGAACCGCTACGACGAATATCGGCTGTAAGGTGACGGGGTGAGGTGAGAGTGGTCACAATAAATATACTAGTCGAGTAGGTTTCTAGGAAACTCAACTGCAACGATTTGGAGAATTCGTTTACTGGGGATTTGGTCACGGGCCGTACGCCATTTCTCGCTCCAGATGATAAATCCATTCAGATAATATGAAAATAAAATTCGGAGCTTTTCAATAAACATAATATCTTCATACCTTGTTGTAAAAATAGAAGCGTTTGGTTGAGTATATAAATTGTATAAAAATGTTAAGTACATACTTACATCGCCTTTTATCGTTCATTGTCCTCACTAAAATAATGGAATATTTCCAAAAGTTTGAGTCTTTGGTAGGTGTTTCATTTCGGTACCAATTAAATTAAGTAATTTTATCAAGTTCAATGACATTTTATCGTTTCTCCTTGAATTTATCGCCATTGTCAGCCAAATAATTGACATGCTATATAATGTTGTGATAAAAACGGATAAAAAATAAAGAAAATCAGTTTGTATGACATTGGAAAGAGTTAGTATAAATTTACTGTGGACTCTTTCTATTATATATTGGAAGGGAATTATTTTTTACCATCAGTAGTTGGTAGGGATTTTATAAGTAGCCTCAGAATAAACAACTGCACTGTGAGTAGCTTCGCACATAATCGCCGCTGCGCACATGACGTGGTCAATGCCCACGAAACGTGATCTTCGTCTAATAGTTCCTGGAGGGGCGGTGGCGCGTCACCTGCGTCTTCAAACGATCGGGTGTCCTACAAATTAGCGCTATTCCAGCCCGGAGCGCGACAAAGTGCCGACGCCGACGCCTGATGCCTGTGCCCTCTTTGAACTGTCCACTCGATAAACTTGATTATCGACACACGATAAGTGTGAGCTGAGATTATACGGAATTACTTAACACGTGGATCGAGTTTCTTAAAATGTTGTAACAACCGAATGGGAACTTTGTCAAAAATTGCTGGCGGATGATACGGCGGAGGATACGATACGAAAATTATTTTTAAAAATCGAATATTTCATCCAACCGACTTTACGATACTGTGCATGCGTCAAAGTGATTACTTCATATAACATACTTTTACATAAAGCACGAACATCCTAATCCAAGTGTATTTTCCCACAAAGACTTAATATGTGGACAGGCATCCAAACAGACAATTTTCCTGTTGCATATTACGGACACTACATTGACAAAGTAAACTATTTTCCTATGTAATAGACAAGCACATGTAGGTGCAGTACATAAGTAACCATCGTACCGGTTCACGTAGTGCACCTAGACTAGAATAGTCACTCGTAGATAATGTCATATGTATGCGTGTCGCGTAATCGACAGGATTCGCACGGTGTGTAGTGCAACCGATGCACCGCGGGTGCAATGCCAGAAGGAGACGCAGCGAGTTCAATGGTATTTGATATAGTGCAATTGAGTTCTTTAACCTCTTAGCCTACCTGCGATTCTTGCGAATGAGGCAGCCCGGCCGTTGTCCCTGACTGCACCACTATGGAGCACGTATCTTTATAGGTCGCTGCTAGCCGGTGTACCGATAGCATGTTACTTGATGAGTAAATTTTAAGGAAATCATTTATTTTTACATCGAACGAACTTATCAGCGACTAGAAGAAATATTGTATTGCATAATTATTGCACTTCTATATTTTATTTGGAAGGCTATAAATCCAAAAGTGTTTTTAGAATTGTTGTCGTATGTCTGTTTGTTCAAGCGTCAATGAAAAATTACTGGACCGATTTCTACGGGGTGTTCAGTATTTGATAGCGTTTGTTACGATTTACATAAAAGGGAAGTAACATGACGCTGTGGCCATTGAGGGTCGAGCAGCAAAGAAAATATTATGGTTGCGCTGCCGGAGCCGCGAACAAAAGATAGTGTGTAATAAAAAAAAGGAAGGCAATGATCGAAACGTCTAATCTCAAAAATATAAATAAACAAATAAGTACCAATGGCGTTAATTGTTTAGAAATCTTACTGTCTTTAGATGAATGATTATTGCTATTATATAAAAATGGATTTCTATTTTCTTCAAAGTGATTAGAAAACATTTTATTTATTATTTTAGCACCATAAAAGCCGGTGAGATAATAGACAAAAAGTTTCTTTTTTAATAATTGCACAGCACATATTTGCCCTCCGCAAGGATAGTGATGTAACCCGTTGGTTATGCCAACCACGTCGGTTCGGCGCGTCTAGCTAGCATGTCAACTATAATCTAGGATTTTAAAAATTCGCAGCAGGTGTGGAGGAGGGGTCGAGGCGCGGGAGGGGCCGCTGGACTGGTTTCCGTTGTTTCGCAATAACACGGGTTCAATGACGCCTCCATACTTATAATTGGTGGCGTGTGATGTGCACTCGACCCCTTCACTTCTGAGTTCTGTGCCGGACCCTGAAATGTCTTAGACCGCTACTGATAATGTAAACGGTTATGCCCCACATAGGCCCGGGACGAATCTTACGTATGATGGGAGGTGACTTAAAGGTTCCTATGTGATTATTTTTATTGTGAAGTGTGATTTTATTTTAAAGCATTTGTAGTTTTAAGCGAAAAAGAATGGGCATTAATAGGGCTAGCGAAAATAGTTTAGACTGCTAATAAAAGTTGGAAACATAAAGTTCACGTAATTGCGAATTATATATACACATTAATTTTATAAATAAGCATGGGCGGTTACTCGGTATTTTTTTTTGTTACACTTACCACTTTTTGCAATTGTGCCAGGTAATTATTTTGATCGGACTAGGCGTATAATTGAATTTCTTTATCTTCTTGACACAAATTGTTAGGACAATTGTTTACAATTACAATTTATTCAATGATACGATAGGGAGCGTCTGTTTTCTCTAGATAATAAATAAAGTGCTTGGGTTAGGAAAGGGCGCGCAACTGCCGAATAACAACACATCCACTGACCTACAAAACCGATAACATAGAAAGTAAATAGAATCAATAAATAATTCATATACCAAATAAATACTAATATTGTCTTGATATTGACCTCTATTCAATAATAACTTGAAATATACGATAGGAAACATTTATTATACATTCTAGAAGAGTGTAGGCGGCGTTGAATAGTTTTATAAGCTATTGTTTGGACGACTAAGATGTTTTTGTGGCAGCAATATTAATGCTAGATGGGAGTAAAAAATGTGCTTAAGTTTGTTCGTGAAAGCTGCGCGCGAGTTGGTCGCGGCGTTGACCTCGCGCCGCGTGCGACGACCCAGCGCGCCCGGCGCTGCCAACTAGACGAGGATCCGTACGCTCTATGCTACAAATAGATCTATCATCCACACAACTAGACGAGGATCCGTACGCTCTATGCTACAAATAGATCTATCATCCACACAACTAGACGAGGATCCGTACGCTCTATGCTACAAATAGATCTATCATCCACACACCACGCCTTATTAAAATCGAATATAATAACCACATTTTAATACCAAACCAGAACACGATGTCATTACGACGAGACATTTTATTTTTAAGTTCGACTAATATGAAAGAATGTTCTTTAGAATGTTATCAGATCCAATAGAATCGGACTCATTAAGACGAATAACAAATGGCATGTAATAAATCGACTACATAAATAAAATTCGCATAAGAAAGTAAATATTTCAATTCTGCATTCTAAAGGAATTCAACGCACCAAATCTATTCGATCCACTAACGTACAAGCGATGTGTTGAAGCAATGCATGGGTTGCGTGTTTCGTAACCCGCGGCCGTGGTCGATGACTCCGAACGTTCTAGTGTTCACATCTCTCCGGGTTACGTAATCGCGAGAAAGTTGACATCCGCCGTGCAACGCGCGCCGCACCGCGCGTGGCGAGCCACCATGCACCGCGCGCCGCCGCGCCGGTTTGCAAGTCAACGCACCACGATGCACCCTCACCACCAGCTAACTCGGGGCATTCCAGTTTGAGCACCGATTTGAATATCACCAACAGTATTCCACTAAGAGTACCCGACGGAGGCGCTAACAATTAAAGTTAAAACTATTTTTACTCTATTCCACTTAGCGCACCAAAGATTATGATACATACTCGTATAGGGATTTTTATTCGATCATACCCCTATCTATATGCATTATGACATGTACGCTAAGTAGAATAGTATTTTTTTTATTATTAGCGCACCCGTCGTCGAGTCGTGTGCGTGTGTGTGTAGGTGATATTCTAATCGGTGCTCTAACTGGAATTCCCTGAAAACTCCCTTACAAGATCGTTATTATTTCTCGTGGAGATTATTGCTCGATTGCAAACTTTCAAAACTTATATAAGTTGTATGACCGTTTTATCCCGTAGCAGAGAAGCAAAAAATATTATTAGAAGTTGAAAACGCAAAGTGATAGAAAGTGTTCGACTATTTAAAACGGCATTGCGAGGCACTTTTTCTGAAAAAAAAATGCTCTGTAACGCCATTTTAAATTGATTAAAACTTTTATATAGTTAGAGGCAAATTATTGTGAAATTTATGTGAACCTCAACATGCGATAGCTCTCCTGAAACCTACATATGGAGCAAATACATAGAGTAGATATTATAGCATGTTTACGTGTCGCGTTATAAATACTCGACGATACATTTAATAATAACATAGTGGCTGCCGTCATGAAATGTCATTGTCACAGCGTTATCAAAATCGAGGACATTTTTATATAATTCTGGGTCATTGTACCGAGGCGGTGTTTGGTTCAGCTTATCGCCGCTGCGCTATCGAGCTAGCAATGTATGTCACTGATAATACGCCGCCCGCTGCTCCTTTGTTTATTCGAATAAAACTACTTTGACTTCTCTTATTAAGATACACCGTTTCCTGTAATGTAAGGTGAAGGTTACATTTTGTATCTATCCAATACAGCAGTGATTGGCATTTACATTTAAATATAATATTAATTTGTGTATCAACATATTTTAAGAACCATATGTTATGTAGATAGACTAGATACTTTAATTAAAAACCATCACCGACCCTTCCAGTGCTCTTGCTTGTTTATTGTGCCTAATTTTTTTTTTATTTTAGATAGATTGTTTGTCTCAAATGCTATGTTTATCACTAAACGTGGCAAGGTTTCTCCGGTAATGATGAAGTGTGTTTGTTGTACGTTAGTGATGACTATTATATCACATTTCAGCAGCAACATTGACCAAGTAAACCTATATTTTGGCAGCCTGGGGTAGCGATAAGAAATTTGAAAATAATATCTAATTCTAGCCCTCGAGTCGAAGCAAATACTTACAGTTCGGCCGCGCCGAGAGAATGCGTTCCTGACAGGTCGTGTTTTATCGTATTTCTTTCGTATGATGATGCTATTATAGTATTTTTTCGTTTACCTATATGCACCATGGACACAAAATTTTATTAAAATTATATTATTATGTCTACTTACATGAAACGATTTAAATCTTATAAATGCTTGGAACGCCTTCCTTAGGCGGCCGAATTTGTAGAGTGAATACTAATTCATCAATGCAACCGATAATCACTTAATTTCAATTTACAAATACAGCTGCAGATTAGTTAATTGGCATATCGGAAATTGAGCAGCACTTACGTATGCAACACGTGGCAGACGTCTTCCCACATGTTCTCCATTGCCAAACAACAAACATCATAAACATTTTATATAGAAAAAAAAAATCATCAAAACTTCTGTCTGTACTGTAACCAAAGTATACGGGATTTATTTCGTCGACGTGTCTAAAACATGTGTTTCAAAAGGCCCGTGTCAATGGACTTCTTAGTGATCTGACATGAGTCAATAGTTGGCGTACCGACGCGACAACGTGCAGCGGAATCTACTGTAACAATCCACGCTAGCCGACATTGCCTAACAAACCGAACTGAAAATAGTTTATTATGGACAGCCAAGTACGTAGTATGTGTGAAAAAAATGCACGAACTTGTAAAAATGTGATCGTAACAGCGATAAAACAGAACTGTACAGACGAACACTTAAGTGGAATCGACGAGGAAAATGTTAAAATATCGTATCATTTTCGTTCAGAAGTTTTATTGATTT
Source organism: Pheosia gnoma (assembly GCA_905404115.1). Lineage (NCBI taxonomy): Eukaryota > Metazoa > Arthropoda > Insecta > Lepidoptera > Notodontidae > Pheosia > Pheosia gnoma. The sequence goes on along the minus strand of FR989897.1, from coordinate 6,398,979 downwards.
TTTTTACATGAGTAACCTAATAAAATATACAAATGTATCTTTGAACATCATTTTTTATCATTACGTAAACGCAGAATGTATTGTTGCTAAATTGCCTACACCGTTAATAGTAGACTTTGTGAGGTGTTCGCGTTGTTTTTATGATTTATTTACATCATTAGTTTTATTGTCTCCTACGCGTGCTGGGTGACTACACTACGCTCTAGGCGCGATAAATAAGAGGTAATGTAGGTAGCGCTCCAATGCTTGATATCATATAATTAAATATATCTGTAGAGCGGTGTATCGCGATGGTGAAGCTCGCCGTTCAGGGTGACTGACCCACTCTTAGCAGATATTTGTACAATTGTGTTTGTAGATTCGCTCCAAGGACAACGTTTACGTCAGCCGGAGTAATCGCCTAAAATGGTGTGATCGCGAATGTACCAAGCTATTTTTTTCTTTATTGCGTTCTAGGAAAGTTAATTATGCGAATTTCCGTCGGTCGTTAAGATTGAAATTGCACACAGGATTATAGGAGAGGGGCGGTGATTGAGAGGTCAATAAACCGGATCTCAATCAAATTTGGAATTCTATTTTTATGTGTTTAAAGTCTATAATACGTCGGTATTAGTATTATGTCATACGTTAGGTCGCGTGCACCATGCAGTGCACATAGAAGTTGTGCGTGGTGCGGGGAGCGCTACGCCCGCCCGCGCGACAATGCGACGAGGCAGGCCGGTCATTCACCTCGCACCCGCCTGCCCCGGCGTGCACCCCAATGCACAACCCCCTGTCTGGGCCTCCATGTTCTACAGTTTTCTCAGACACGACTTTTGTAGTTGTGTGTTCGACTTCACCTGAACTAATAACGATTTATGTATTCGTATCATCTATACAAAAATCGGTATCTTGATAATGTTTATACATTTAATATTTTTGGAAAAAATAATAAGCGTAGGAGACGTTATTTTTGACACAGAGGGCGAATCAGTTATTTCATTGAAATTTTGCCTGTTCGCGCATCACGGGAAAACCACTGGACGTATTCTTTATTTCTTAAATTCACCCTGTATACTACGTTCATGTCTTACATCAGGGATTCCCAAACTATTTTGGGCAAGAGACCCCTTTTCCAAAAGGAACTGATACCTCAGACCCCCATAGCCAAATTACTTCAAAAATCCTATCTCTAGTTTTTTTCCTATTGACACAAAATAATTAAACAATAATAATTTCATCTTGTAGGATCTTGTGCACGCTTATCGACTTGTTGAGTTTTTTAAAAGTACAACAATGATACTTCCTACTGAAATATTAGTAATTCTTATACCAAGTTGGTACACGTAACACAACTTATACAGTATCCTGAAAGTTTCAAATAAGAACTTGTGTTAATTAATTTTTGTTTATTTCAACCCCTGGGAACCCGATCGACCACTTTGGGAATCCCTGTCTTATGTGCTATTAACAGACGGAATTGAGACTAAAGCAAACTATTCAACCAACCCGCCCTGGGCCAGCGTGGTGGACTATGGCCTAATCCATTGAATTGAAATCTCATTTCGATGAAATTTCATTTCAATGTGTAGTATTCGCGTAAATATAAGAAATCAATATGACCTAATCCCCCTCACATTGAGGGTAGGCCCGTGCTCAGCAGTGGGACATTAAAAAGGGCTGGTATTATTATTATTATACAAACTTTTTAGCTAGAAAATATAGCCAGTGCGTAGCTATCTATACATATATCCTAGTAGGTTCCTATACGTGTTTATAAGCGAGGCATTAACGTACCTATGCTCATCAATTCAGGACATGTCGCCTGATCCTATCGGCGTGCCTGCACAGGATAGTTCTAGACTAGACCCATACAGTTACCTAGCTAACGGCACCGAGCCGTTTCCGTGTTCACCAATACCATCTACATTCTACTTATTTTTAAGACATTCATACTTCATATTTCACGCTTTTCATCGACGAAATAGGCGGGGAATTGGTCTTCCTTCAGATGCTAAATGACGAAGAACATTCTTGAAAATTTGTTTCATTTCTTTCCAAATGAGCAAATATGTAGATTCTAATCAACCCGTACTATCGCCTATATTCGTATATCCCGTACTATTGCCTACTATTCGCCGACATCGTAAATACATGTTTAACTAAATAATCATCATAAGCAATGAAGTAAAATTACGTAAATTATCATTGAGTACATAAATGTGTCGCCTCACATACTCGCTTGTTTTCGCGCCACAGTTAGCCGATATAGGGGAGTCGCGCACGCATCGGCCGGGCAACGACCGGAGGAACTTGTAACTACATCGGTGGACTCACAAGCAAAGAGACGTAAGTGCGCGTCACAGCGGACCAGTTTCGTCGTTGTTGACTTGCGCATCGTGTTACAGAGCGCTTTGAACCCACACTCGACAGTGCACAGGCATTCTTCGCAATACCGACAAACCTTCCGCATTATGTCGCATTTCATCCTCATTATTATGTGATCATGATTTATAGTTTTTTTTTCTTTCTATCGTGTTATCGGTATTCGGTTTCAAATCAGATTTGTGTGTTGTGAAATATTCCAATGCTTAAACAGCAAAATTAATTGGAAGTTTGTAATGATAGATTTAGGAAAATAAAGTTACTTTTTTCAATTTGCCGGCATAAAAAGTATCCTATATGTTGATCCGGGTTATATTATATGTTAACACTGTACCAAGTTTTATCAAAATACGTCAAGTAAATTTCCGAGAAGCGTGAAACATGCAACAAAACATAAAAAAATCGCAGATTCGACAGGGTACATTACTTTTATCAAAAATATTTCAAAGTAATGCATGTGTTCCTTTACGACCAACTTACTTACTTATATATATATATATATATATAAATGAGTCGTAATAGAAAAGTATATACAGTAATAAACACAACTGCTCTACGATATGTTTATTTAACTTTCCCAACAACTCTGTTATGCAACATGCAACCGAGGCGTTCAATTTTATTAATGTCAAATTGTTAGCTGTGAACGCCCTTTGCCGGAAGACGCCCGCCGTACACTCGCGCTAGAGAAAGGCCTGAGAAATTTCCCCGCGTTACGACATCGGCCGAGTCGAATCGCCCGCTGGAATTAGCGAACGGGCACCACGATGATGGAAATGGAAAATCGCGAAATGCATCGGGGGCTCGGGGCGGCCGAGGTGGGGGAGGGGCCCCGGGCATTCGCGTGCACTGGCCTATATGCAGTGCGACGACTCCGGCGCCCGGGAGCGATGCACTCTCCGAGCACATACGCGTAGTGCCGCGTACTCAACGCACACTGAGACACACACCTATATTTTTTTCTACGTGCAGTTGTAGGGCGCCGACGTGTCTCCCTTTACATAAAAAGTTTTCTTGAAAGGAGCACTTTCAAAGAGCGAAAGAAGATTGAAACGCTGGCTTATATGCACGCATCCCAAACTTATAAGTATATGCAGCTCAAAGGAAACGCTAAGAAACGGTCTGGACCTTCATCATTCCTCATTGTGGAGTTTTGTTGTATACAGAGTCATTGAGAAGAGGTATACTAAGCTTGGACCCTGGGCTTCTTGAGCGCATTTGTAAACACTATGTCAAAACAGAAATTGAGAATTTTGGCGAACAACTGTTTTCTTAATTGACGTAAGTATCCCAATTCTGTAATCACATAGTGTTTACAAATGCGCTCAACAAGCCCAGGTTCAAGGCCTGTTATTGCCTTTCTGTTTCATCCTGTATACGATAAGATGTTCTCATTAAATTTTGATATTCTCAAAAGTCATTTCAACGTTAACAACATTGATTGAGGACCAGGTAACACTTCCATGTCAACATAGCACCCGGCCGGACACATACAACTTTATAACCACCGGATATCCCGTCGAGAACGAAAATGTATTAAGACCAAAACAAGTGAGACTGCACTTGACGCATGCAGGCGACAGCAGATAGTCGTAAAAGTGGAACGGATATCGACGCATTACAATGGAATATGCATAGGTGCAACGGAGCGGGGTGACCGTGTGTCGCGGTGCAGGGCGGCGCGGCAGGGCGGCGGGGCGCGGCGGCCGGGCGGCGCAGCGCGGTGCAGCGCTGCCGTGCCAACCTAGGGTTCCGTGTGACTCACGAGCCCGTACGTGTAGCCACGCGGTACCATCTGACGTCACTTTACGTTCTATCAGGCCAGAATATAGACAAAATGTATATGACCGTCGGAAGCCTGTATTTATAAACCTATCTCAACTCTGAGGCCACATTTAAGGGCTGAGTTACTTACGTGGTATATCGGTAGGAAATGGCATCTTAATTGCGCAACTTTGTCTTTATGTAATTACATAGTTTTTAATCGCACTGGATATGAAAAAATAACTTTGTGCTGGATAAAGCAAACAAACTAAATGCTATAGATATTTAAGCTATCCGTTGCCAGAATCCAATCTAGAATAATAATTATTATAATTATGTTCCTTCTATGCCTGTGTACCTTATTTTGAGATGTGCGTAAGAAATATCTATGAATTGTTTGATTTCATAACAAGCACTTGTTTATAGTGAACATCGAAAGTTCTATTCGAGCTTCCACCACAGGGAGCATTATCCCGTGGCAGATTCTTTCCAATAATGTACCTACTTGTGTTGTATGTTGTATTAACGTATTCGTAGGTGCCTTCGAGGAATACCTATATCAGAACATCTTTAGTTGTTTTTACTCATTGGTTCAACATCATCGTTCATCACATCCAATATTGACTATCAAAAATCACTTTTGTAGTATTCCTATTATGTATATATTTCTGTACGCATTTACGCAAAACATTTTTTTTTAAACTGCTCGATGTAAGTAAATTAACACAGTACATACGCGCTATTCAATGTATTAAGACCGAGATAAGTTCGATTAACTTTAAATAACCACTTCCAAGGCTAAAAAAAAACTTGAATAATTGTAAGTAAATGAGTCAGTCAACCTAAGCCATAATTCCCTTCATTATTTTGAGTACAGTCGCGCGATAAAATAATACAAGTCATGCGCGATGGCTGAACAATTCAATATGGCACCTAAAAGGACAGAGTTCAATGACCGGGCATAAAATTTCAAGTTCAAAAAATTACATAACAAAGACTCACCAGCAATTTCCTGCGGCGGTGTTAGAAAGTCACTATTCGGTTGCATGGTGATTTTACATTGGGATTAATTAAGTTTAAAATATTTTGTCTTAAGTTAGGTTACAGCCGGTGTGAGCCCCACAGCGGTTTGGCGCGAAAGCGAGGCTGACGAGCCGAGCGAGGCGAACGCGTGGGCGACACCGCGCATGCGCCCCCGTGACGTCAATGGGCAACCTCCCCTACACCCACCGATATTTAATTAAGATTGAAACCCACATTATTATGAAATTGTATTAAATATTAATTTAACTAACAAAGTTATTTTTAATAACTTTTTTTAACATTAAATCATGCTCAGTCTTTGCAGGTTACATTAGAGCCCAAACACAGAAAGAGCGATCAGCGTTTTACGTTCAAACATCGCTGCGTTCCGAGATTTTTGTAGAGTATGGGAGTATGGGAGTATGGGATGCTGACAGTTTTCATTTTCCGCGAGCGCTATGAAAAGTAGGTACTTTTTCAAGAACGTAGAACGCAGAACGATGAACGCTCATTTGTCTGCGCGGGGTCTCAAGTACCTACCACGTTCGTAATGATAAGGTATCCAGGAATTGTAAGATGGATATCAATACAGGGTTCGCATTATACTTGTAAAGGAAGGAGAAAGTAATTTCACGCGAGGTACCTATCTCATACGATTTCAATAAAAGTAAGTAATTCTTAGATCTTACAACTGACGCCAACGTAATAAAATTAAATAAACATTCGTATAATCTGGTTGCTTCCTATGTTATCTAAATGTCAGCAAGTAAACGTAGGTAAGTGTGGGGGCGCTGGCGTGGGTGCGGGGGTCGCGCGGGTTCACGGCCACTGGTGGCCCGCCACCCTGCCACCCTGCACCCCGCTACTGCCTGCTAGCTAGATTAAACCTGCAGATTCTATTTTTAGAGTCCAGCTTAAATATTCAGATCTATTAAATTGCTGCGTCATGAATTTAAATAGAATAAACTTATTTTACTTGAATTTACTATGTAAGAATTTCAAAACTATCACCTACATATATTCATAGTTAGGCTAGGTACCTCTATGGATCTATGCAAATTAATGTACTCTAAGTAGGTAGGTATGTATAGTATATTCCTTAGCTAATCTTTAAATGCGTTAATTACCAACCACTTTTGTAATTATCAAAATCGATATAATTCTTTATTTCCATATTCGGAAAACCAATAGGTCGAAATATTTTATATTAATTTATATATCGCTGGTTTACCCACACATATTTATAGTCCGTTAATCAAATAAGTATGTTGTTAAAACCGTGTAATCTGTAACAAACCATAGTAACAAAAGCAAAGCTAAATGCTTTTATAGTCAGTATACTAGCGACATCTATTTAAACCGTCCTAAACAACTACTCGACGCTAGATGGCGTTGAATACAGTTCCGTTTACCTTCAATTTTGTTTTTGTAGATGATACTAAAAGACTGTAGCATTACAATTTGACTAATCAAAATTTAAGCACAATTTATACAAAATAAAGCGAGAAGAAGTCACCGTGTTTCACAATTTAATCAACTGTTTCTTATCTACCGAACCATAACAAAAAGTACAATAAATATAAATGTAAATTAAGCATTTTAATCAGTTATACGTAAATATATGCACGAAATACCTGACGATACGAAAAAGTAAATAGGTATGTGTCAATTAATACTGGTTACGACAAAAGCCAGCGCTGGTCATTGGCACTGGTCTGGCATTGTGCGACCGTCTAACGGTATTTTTTTTCATTTGGCAGATTATTTCTTACACAAATTAGACGGCTGAATACACACAGATAAGTTCATTATAGTAGGTAATAATAGTATTTATTTAGTATTTTTTGTGGTTAGCAACTAAATAAATCAGTCGTTAAGTAGTGATGGTTTTTACATTTGCTACGTTAGCGTACTACCTTATTACTTAAAAAATATGAACGGCAAAAGAAGGGCTTTTATATACCTAATAATATATATAATTTGGTACTCGGAATATAATAAAATAAAGTAGGCACCACAATGATTCGATTCCGCTACAGTGGATACACAAATCGAATGGCCGGGAACATTCGGTAGGGGTAGGCAGGCCAAGCTGGGGTCGTTGACCTCGCACCCTAACCTACTCCGAGAGTATTTGGAGCACGTAGGCCGCGGCTCGGCTCCCGCTCACCGTCCTACCGTCGATGCTGCCTGCCTCATCTAGGTCAACTGACTCACGATGTGACCCACTGTATTCATCACCGGTCAGAGTAAACGTAACGATTATAACCTCTCTAATATGCATTGTATATTACAATGACGCACCATTATAATAATATGATACCTATTATAAAACATAATATTTTTCTTACAAAGACAATGAAAATATGTGTAGAGGTACCTTCATGAAAATGCTTACTGTATTGCATTCAATGCAAGATATCAAAAGATGTGCATAAATGATGTGCGACCAATGTTTATAAACTATTGGGATTGGGATGAGGTCGGAGGCCGCACCACAAAAGTTGGGACAAAAGGACCAAATATTCAAAGTCCTGTAATTCAGAAACCATAATAGTTACGCCCGGCCGGCTTTCACTAAGTGATTATAGAGTAGCCTTCAATATTGTTGGACATATCTGGTACACCCTGTATACTCATATAGGGTGATACTCAAACAATTCACAAAATGATTCGCCTTCTCTCGTGCGAAAGCAGATTAGATATGAAATAGGTAATCTTAAAAGTGTGATGACGTAGGTACTATGTATATGACCACTAAGCGTGATTCAGTATAAAATAATTAAATAATATATAGGTATTATATTTACATAGAAGTCATTATTACATTATATTTTATAATAATTATACCTATAGGTATTTTTTTTTGCTTTTTGTTGTTCGCGGGTACATGTCATCGATCCTACATAGTTTTGCTATGTAATCTATTGTTATATAAGTAGAATATGTTTTATTCGTGTAAACTATTAAGTACTTATGAATCGTCGAAAAAGTTTCGCAATGCTAAGCTACAACATTACCTTCCGTTCGGAATGCCGTTCCTATGAAGAAGAACGGGCAAGAAACTTCATGGTTGCTCTTTTTAAAGACATATTTTACATTTTATTATAGGTATGTGAGAACATCTAGGCAGACTTTAGCAGTTGGTCAAAAAAATAACTAACTCTATGTATATAAAGAAATATATTTTACTATGTTTATGTGTCAATGAGTGAAATTAGTCATTCTATTTCGAGACATTTCTTATACCTATGCTACTAAAGCGATTGTGCAACATCAATTTCATTCAGCAATTACCAAATATTCAGTTTCATTAATCATTCGTAATTTAAGTGGTTTCGTGGCTTTCCGAAACTGGAACTTAACCGTATTTAATTTTGTTACAATTTAAATATAAACGCGATAACTGTACCACTGGCCTTACCTGAGGCTGAGGAAGAGCTAGCTCTGCGAGCCGCGTCATAGTTCTCCCATAACCCGCTAACCCGCTCGCGATGGCCGGACAACCTAAACCTCTTTATTAAAGTTCCGAACATTGTGTTCATTACCTCATTTTTTATACGCGCCGATGTATACTTAAACGTTGTTCGTAATTTCTACTGAACGTTTTTTGTACAGAGACTGGGTCATGACTTACTTCAATACAAATCTCAGACGATTCCATTAAATAACTAATTAAATCATCAAATATATTGAGTGGACTTCAATAGGTTTTGAAACTTGGACCTTTTCAGATTGCAGATACATTTAGAGCGCACAAAATTACTTAATAGAATAACTATAGTTTCACTTTTTGACACATAAACATAGTTAAGTATATTTATTTATCTTAGAAGTTAACTGAAAGAGATGCTGAAGTAAACGAGTTGACTGCCTATGTAAATAAACGATTACAAGAGTAAGTAAACAAAAAAATCATCGTTACGGAATAAGTTTCTTAGCTTCCCAGATAGAACCCATTTCCTCACCTTCACCTATATGTTAACCCGGGCTATGCCATGCCAGTTTTGCCATGACGCGCAAAGAGACATACAGATATAGTTTAATAAAAGATAGATATTTAAGAAGATAGAGCTAGATTATAAATATTTTGAAAAAAGAAAACATTATGTCATACACGAATAAGTAGGTACCTATAATTTAATACAGACTAACTAACCTATTTAATATTCATAATGTAATGAACCTTATTCAAACCTTATTAGACAGGATGGTCCATACAAATTGTGTCAAGTAAGCTGTGGATGGAGTTTGTCAGTATAAAATGTGAAACAAGCTCTAAATTCAATAATGGTATAATACCCAATAATGTTATTTCATAAAGCTGTTATGTTGAAACGATGGGTATTTTCCGCGGAGTGTGGCTGGACGCGAGGTCCGCGGTGACGCGAGCGCGGCGCGAGCGCGGATTGGGGTCAGGGCGGCGCGGGCGTCGACCCGCAGCCTCTCGCGCCCCGCGCCCCCCGCGCGCCGCCCACACCCCACCGCAACCTTCTCGCACCCTGATACCCTTACATTCGTTCTCGCATATTCGCGAATTCTCCTCGATACTTTCGCCAAAGATCACGAAGTCTTTGAACTGATAGAGACACCTATAAAATCTACTTGTTTAGCTTATTTGAATTCCGATAAAAATATCAGTAGGTGACGGTGATGATGATAACATATTATCATAACACGAAAACAATTATAATATTGTTTATTGTACAGTTAATAGGAAAAAATCCCTACTCGTAAGTATTTCCTGCTAAATAACACTCGTAAACTCGGACGAAGAAATAATACAGACGAGGTGGCGCAAACAACATACCTATTAAAGCACAAAAAACCAAGCCGATTTGTGTAGTACACGCGATTTTGCATGTACTACACAAATCGCGGCTTCAATAGGTAGGTACGTTGTTCTCGACGCTTCGTCTCCATTATTTCTTCTTCTAGCTCGTAAATGAGATTTGTTGTGTGTACCTAGGTACTTACTGCGCGGCTATCAATGATACCTAATCTAATCCCCGTGCCTACATAGGTATGTAATGTACATAAACAATTTTTGTTCTACTAAATAGTTGTTGTTGACTCGGTTTGAATGAATGATTTATTAATACATGTAGATATCTAGAGTTATGTATTCAGTACGTAGGTGATATGAATATACGTACGCACGTAACAACTTTCTATACGACACTGAACGCGGGGTTCTGTGAAACTGAATCTTACTCTCATAGGTACCTGCCTATCTCAGGTTGATTTACTGACACGAGATTGCAAGCGCGGATCATCCGCGTTTTGCGAAATACTGGAAATACCTAAACGAGGTTTATTCCTTGCGGAAAATGTTAAAATAAGTTTTTGTAGGTATCTACCTAGCTAATATCTCGGTATGGTATGTTCTACGTTTTTCGCACGATCTGCGACCGTTCACATGACAAAAAAATGGACCACAAGTTGCTTTTATAAATTAGGGCCTAATATTATTCAATATTATTGTGATCGGGTTTGTTTATTATTTTAGTTCAGCTCTCAAATTTTATTATCCGTGCCAATCACTGTTCATAATATTACACTCATGACTACTAATACCTACCTACTTTAGTGACGTTGGCAAATGCTTATTGCGTTGTATTATATTCGGCTTTAACATTTTAAATAAAATAATTAAGGTTACCTACATACCTACTGTGACGTTACAGGTATGGATTTAGTGTGATTTAAACAGTTATTTGTGTGGAGTGCGGCGGCGCGGGGCGTCGAGCGTGACCCAATTGCGGGCGGGTGAACGAACCCGAGGCCTTGATCGCAATACCGAGTCCGCGTCGTCCCCCCCGCACCGCCCCCGCGCCCCCGCGCCGTGGCCGCCGCGCGCCGCGTACGTCACATCGCACGCCACACGCAACGCATTGTTTCAATATTATTAATTTTGTTTAAAATTCATGGTTCATAAAAACAACTTTTTACGGTCATAACACAATTAGCTTATAGCATCACGAAGCAATTTGTTTAGTTGTGATAATTTTACGCTGTTCAATTTAGCGTAATTTTTGTGTTGTAGCTAAATTATAAACAATACTTTCTCTATGTTTTAAATTAGTATAAAATAAGCAGGGATGCTTAGACTTTCTATACTTTTGTATAGAAATTGAAAATATTTGGTTTTAGGCATAATTCAAAAATATATTTTTGGTGAGTAGAAAAGTTAAATGTAGCCATGGCAGATCATAGTAGCAAGGAACAAATAACAACCTTGCATCTATGAGCTGAGAACATAGCAAAAGTTAGGTGTTATGTAAACGCATGTGCCTATTCTGATGACGCGCATTCTAGAATATTGTAATATCTGCTTGCTTATTCAGCCTATGCTTGCTGGCAAGAGAAAAAGAGACAGTTAAATCTAGTTAGCGGCTGCGCACACGGAATGGAGCAAGTCTTGCGAAATATGTGTTGTCGCTATCCACGGGTGCGGAGGTGTCGTGAGTGAGAGTGGGACAAGTATATTCCAAGGCTTCGTGTAGATTATTATTAGAGTATCGGCGCTAGGTTATTCTGAGTCGACCTAGATAACGCGCGGGGCCGATGACCGCGGGCCCTCCGACTGCGCGCGCGGCCTCCAAAATAAAATGGCATTCAGCGATGGGCTCCACTTGCGAAACTCGACTCGACCATGATGTTGAGCGCAGATACCTACTCACTCGGTCGTCTTTGCGAATAATGCAAACATTTATGGATTGGCTAATTAGTTGACTAACCCATTATTTAGATGTAAGTAAGTAATTAAATATAGATTACCTGCAGACTTAAATAATATGACATTTAGTATACTTTAGTGATTATTATTGGTAGGCAGGTACGTAATCATAGAAGTTTAAAAGAAAGAGGATGCATGCAAAATAAAGTTGCAGGTAAAATTAAATAGTTTGAAGTCCGTCTCTGAGATTATACCGAGTTGGGGAGCGCGGGTACAGAGCAAGGGGAGGGGATCGGCGTTGATTAGCGACGTCGAATATAGCCGGGAAGGCCGAGGGCAACGAACTCCGCTTGACCCAGATCCGCGAGTAGCGCCGCGCGCCCCGCGCTCACCCCCCCGGAGCCGTACACCGCTCCACTCGCAGGAAAGTGAAAAGAACATTTATATATCCTTATTATTTAACATAAAAATAAACATACTAAACGTTGAGAAGGTTGTTCGTCACGTCACGCAACAGGTGGGTTAATGGACAATAAACACATGTGCGTAAATCACTGTTACGATTATTAATAAATAAACATCGATGCACATATGCACGTTCCGACATATCGAACATTCACAGCACAGTAAACAATGGCTCGCGTGTGTTGAGCGTCGCCTATATTGACAGCTGTCACGATCAGCTGTTCGGGATGCTCACCTGCGAGGACTCTGCCGAGGAGCACGTCTGAGTCGCTGGGGGGCGCGGGGCGGGGCGGCTCGCCGGGCTCACTGGGGTCCAGGTTGTGGTCCAGGTGGTGGCGATTGCACTCTGTCACAGTCATGTCAGGCAGCGGGTACGACGGGAGACGCATGAGCCGCGCGGTAAGGGCGCGTGCGGCCGGCGGCGGCGTCGACGCGAATGGCGCGCTCGCTCTACGCCGCCCGGACCGCGCCGCGCGTAGCAGCTGCTACGAGCCGCCCGCCCCTAACTAGCACCCCTATACGAGGCTTTTCACACAAATTTTCGAGAGCTTTTCTTTTCCTCGCTCTTTGATTTTTCATTTTAGACTATTATGTTTAACATTGGAAATTTCGGTTTTTTTATTTTACATTATTCATTATTTATGAATGCTACGAAGGTGGAAATACTTTGAAACGGTAATAAATAAGTAATGGAACAGACAAATTTATGACAGTCTAGCCGATGGATAGGTAATTGGAAGTGGCACAGGCATTACACGAGCAAAGGGTCAATAAATTGTGTCTAATTGTTTCTCTCGATAAATTTATAAACAAATAATAAATGAACATGAACAACAGTAACGTTAGTTAACATACAAAAACCTGGTTATATTTTTATTGTCTATATATTTAAATTCACAAGTCATTGAACTCCGATATCTACTTAATGGTCACATATGTTGTTATCGCATTTCTTATCGTTCATCTTATGACATCTTGCGTGCCACCAATTTATACAGCACATGAAATAAATAGTCTCAACTAATCAATAAACTAACATAGAATAAATATATTACTTACTAAATTTTTTTTATGAATCGCAAGCAATTTGAATCAAAATCCAATACAAAGACTTATTTTGCAGATCTTCATTCACATCATAAGTATGATAAATTATTTGCATATAATATACTTGTTCATCTGCCCACGTGGGTAGTCTGTGTCAGTTTTCATGGCGCCTTAAAGGCATGTCCACAGTGTAAATAACAAGTGTAAACTGTTTACGGCCAGCATAAATATACGCTTGTCTTAAATATATACTTGTCTATAATAAGAGATTTTTTTGTATGAATAGGAAACGGCCGACTACAACCCAGTGAACTGAAAACCTAAATCTAGAATTGGCGAATCAGTCGGTGAGCGGAGAGCGAGTTTATAGGCCAAGGCAACCAATTATAGAGCCAGGAGCCCGCGGTGACTGACAGTTGTTACCGCTGCTCCGTAAATATTACATTTTTACGAGTTACAATCATGAGAAAGCATGTGTTTTAGATTTACGATTCGAGACATCTCAGTGAATGGAGCTGGCTCGTTCGCACTTTGCACTCTACACATCGTGACTCAGAAAGGGTCGACAAACAAAAAAGTCCCAAGTGCATACGAACGATCCGAAACGCATATGGACGTTTTTTTTTAAATTCAGTATACTCCTTCCTGTCAAGGTATATAAGTAAAGCAGTATACAAGATCTCTACCCATAGAAAATATAACAGGCCATTTAATATCGTTCTGAGCCTGATCAGGTCTAATCAAATCAAAAATGTTGCACATAACATAAATTCAAGTAAATGTTAAAAGAATACAAGCATAAAAAAGTTGACAGTGATTGAACGGTAAATTATACGAACAAGTTACCATACTCTAATGTATACCAGAAGTGTTAAGATTTAAAATCGAATAACAGTATGGCGAGCTAATACTACCCGATTATGTCTAGGTATACGTTTGGGTGAAATATGCAAGCATCAGTGCACGAGGTCATAGTTCGGGTTAAGCTGAAGCCGGGCAGCATCAGGTCGCGCTGACGTCAGCGGCGGTCGACCACCTCCGGCCGCGGCCACCCTCGCTCCACATTCATGCTGCTCCGGTACTAAGCCACACTATATATGCACTGGAATAACTATTTTTAACGAACTTTTATTAAAATAACTTATTGTATTACGATGCCAGATGTGTAAGTATTGTATTTGATGATTGATATTTAATGTGGGTAAACCAACTTCAAAATAGGAGTATGCTAGCTATAGATTCGACGCATATGTTATTATTTATATATGCCTATAGCTAACTATGTTAGCCGGATATCTCCGATGGCTAGTCCCAGCGTGGTTCTATTAAAATTTATCTTCAACTCCTTAGGGGGTAATATTTAGGGGATGAACTCGAAGCATGCTACTACGTGCACTTTAAATAAGTAAACAAATAATTGATAATATTGCATATTAATTGGGGTCCCGACACTCGTGACAGACAGTATCTCGACTAACATCTTAGAGGATTCCGATGTTGTTGGCTTCTTTAATTATTATCAGAATCAGAGTCAGAAAAAGTTTTATTCATGCAGTACTTATGAATCGTCAAAATAGTTACAAAATGCTTAGCTACAACTTTACCACCCGTTCGGAATGCCGTTCCCATTGAGAAGAACGGGCAAGAAACTCCCTGGTTGCTCTTTTTAAAAAGATCCGTCACGTTTATGAGTAGTATCGATCAACTTGTTTGGTTTATAATTCGAAAAGTTGTCAAGGCGAGGGTCAGTGGTGGGTACCTCTTCCCCCATTTGTTTAAATAAAGAAATGTAAAAGATTTCTACGATTTCCGAAAAGATATCCTTTTTAAATAAGTGTAGTTTCGGATTTGGCCATCCACGCCCACTTGCAAAATTCACCTGTATATGTTAGTATTCCAATATCATAGCCTAAGTGACAAATATCATTAAAAATATTTCTCTTTTTCGCGACTTCTCGAGTCTATACTGCCCCGTCAGAGGACACAGAGTATATGTATACGTTAGTATGCCCCCGATACTGCGCTTGATGTACTGTCAGCATATCACAGTATATACTATAGTAGCTGACAGTACGCGATTGATAATCTCATTATTTATCCGGTAGGAAAATGTTTGAAACTTCTATGAACTCCATGGCTAATATTTTAGTTGTACCTTCTTAAATATTGTATATATAATGCGATTCAATGAAATTACCTACAGATAATATTATTATAGAGCTATTAAATTAATATACCTATCTGTAACGAACAATATAAGTAATATACGCAATTAATACCGTCGGAAAAGTGCGCATATAATACATACATGTATTAAAAAAAACGTAGTATCCCGATAGGCTTATTTGAAATAAACGATTTGACTTTTACTTTAGGGATGCGACAAACGTCGTAGCAGATATCCCTCTAGTACCGGTCCTAACATAAACGTAAGCCGGGTTCAGAACTGGACTGGTGGGGTCTTTGACCCGTCCGTGGAAAGTGGAGCATAATGACACCACCACTTTCATTTTCGCACAACTCTCACCGACGCGCGTTGAGATCGAAAGTGTACTACTTTAGTGGCTGCGTGCGCGCAGGCGAACCCCTCCCCCCGCGCGCCCTCCCCCCCACGATTTAACTTTCCTATGTTGGACGCGCTTTCTTCTGATACCGACGATGCGCGAGCGGCACTTGTGCAATTCGCTTTCTAATTGCATTGTGATCGCACTGTGACTGATGACTGCTAACCAACATCTCACTGCCCCACTTTCGTGTGCAACTATTGTCTATTATTACACAGCGCTGCCAATAAACCATCTCAATTCGACTTCAGAAATTGTATAGAAACTAGATAATCAGCATTTACACAAATATATACCTAATTTAAAAAAAATCACACGACGGTGTTTTAGATCAAAATTGTACACTACATCGTTATTTGGCATAAGGTGTAACAATAATAGTTTAAAATAATTTTAACATGACCAAAAGTAGGTTATAAAGATAACTGTACCTATACCCTGTACTTAGCGCACGGCCAAAGGCTACTGAATCGCGTTGTTTAAAAAATATCAAACATAATTTACACAATTATTTTATACATCAACGTGTTCCATATAACTTACTGATTCATCGGTAAAAATATTTTACACTATTTTTGTTACACCTTATATGAGATAAATGCATAATAATGATGCGTTATACCAATGTATAAATATCTGATGACTGTGCGGCGCGGGTCAATGACACCGCAACCGCAGTTATAAAACAATTAAGGTAACTGGGACAGGAACACGGATTTTCAATATTATAATAAAAACACATGACGTAAAACGGACACAAAAACAACATGTTTGCTTGCAAATGCAATAAAACTGTTACATACTTTATACCTACTTAGATTTCTTTACATCTATGACTAAGGTGTTATGTGTTAACATTTAATGAGTGCGTTCGCTCAGAAATAAATCCGCATCGTCAGCACTTCAGGGCCCCAAGTCTGCTAACACAATCGATTCATAATCGAACAGCAACCGCATAGTAACAGTCACTTTTGACAGATATCCCATACAATATCTGTCAAAAGTGAAAGTTACTATGCCGTTTCTATTGGATTATGAATCGATTCTGTTATCAGACTTGGGGCCCTGTTAGAAATAGATCCGCAGCAGATAAAGGATTTTTTTACTAAGCCACAGATTACCTATAAGACAAACCCTAAAGTATTTAGAAAATAAACGAAAATTATTGTATATTTAATACGTTTAAGATAGCCCAAGAGTTGATGTTAACCGCAGTGTAGAATATAATTAGATGAGTCATGCTCAGTGTCATACTAATAAATATAGAAACGGAACAAAGCTGCGCATACGATGCAACGAGTCCGGGTCGGGGAGAATTCTACAATTATATCTATACAATACATAAAGACGATTTTACCACCACATCGCTTTGGGCCAGCGTGGTGAACTATGTACTCAATCCTCCTCATATTTGTGAGGTAGAATGTGTTTGGTATAATGCCCATAGGCTTGACCCTTATTACATTGGGATTAAATACATCCTGTGGGTGCAGTGCCGTGCAGCTCTGCCTACCTCAACGGGGATTAAAAAAGTAAAAATAGGTGGGTCATACCCGCTTCTTCAGTAAACGTTGACCAACGCAGCACCTACTGAACTGATGTTTTTTTTCACACAATTACAAAAAAATTTCTAAAAAATATTTTTTCTGACGTAAGAGTTATTGTCTCCAGATTTATATAGTAACAACACAAGAGGAAAATAAGGTCACACAGCACGCCTCCGTTGTTTACCGAGCCCTATGCTTTATTACATTCTGTTAGGGGATAATATAATCATATATCTATGACATACATTATTGTGGTGGTTTATAATTACATATATGATTCTAGATCTATAGCATAGGTATATGTTAATGTATGATTTTCCTTACAATATAAGCCGGCATGGTTCCCTGTTGTACGTAGTTCACCATGCCGTTAATTCTGCCCCTTAATAATGCTCATCTCGTGTGCAGGCGCATTGCCTTTTTACAGGAAATGACCTACCTACATTCGTTGCTTTGTCTCGAATAACGGGACTCCGTGTTTAGCATTCAGGGTCGTACAACTAATTAACTCGGTCATAAAAATATACATAAATAATGTTGAAGTCAATGTCAGTTTTGTTCGACTTTTGCGTTTGTGTAGAGTATTCATACTTTGTAATGCGTTGATAAGTGTAGCTCTAGTAAAAGCAGCTTTAAACTTTCTTTCTGATTAAAAAGCTTTTCAATAATAACCCCGAGAATAACAATATGGGGTATATCAGAAACAAACCCTGAGAATGTTGTGATGGCAAGCAAAACGAGCACTCGGGCTAAGATGAGACTCGTGACGCGACCGAGACACTCTCTCTCTCTCTCTCTCTTTTTTAAATTTATGGTAGGGAGAGATAAAACCAATATATCTATCCTTCTGTCAAAAAAGGGGAGGGAGGGGAGCTACGCGCCAGGAGCGTTGACGCATTTTTTTGTATAATCTATATAATATAACATTATGTTCTATATATGTAAAACAAAGTCGTGTTAGTTTAACCATTTAAAACTCAAGAACAGGTGATTTTTTCAATTTATCTCCGCCTTGAATCACTAAAAAGTTATAATAAATTTGGATTTGACATTTAATTCTAAGCCGGTACGAAGCTCGCCGGGACATCTATTTCTATAAAATATAGACTGTCATTTCTTCCCCACCTAACAATTCCATGGAATACGCGTCATAAATATTATAACATAATTTTAGCATGCTTCTCTTATTTTGTTATTCAATACTTTTTTTTATAATTATACAGTATGGAATCGAAATCAAAATGACTCTTTGCATGATTCAGATAATTTTAGGACCTTTACTTAGGAAATAAGTTTTTAAGGGGGAAGCTTAGATCAGGGCGCGAAATTCAAAATTTCAATGGTTTTTATTTTTTTTACGAATAATTTGGACATCTTTACGATGTAATTTAGTTTTTATTGAAATTTTGAATTTCGCGCCCTGACCTGAGCTTCCACCTTTACTAGCGATTAAAAAAATCAGAATCATGTATAGAGTTATAGAGTCGAAAATATTTCCAATGATTTTGATTTCAACCTTTATACATAGCTACGTACGTACACTGCCCGGCAATGAATTCGATTGTGTCAGATAAAGCTAACCGTGTCGCAGCGAGGATCTAGGTTTTGAGTACGTAACTTGTGGATCTGTATGAGTGTTGGCAGAAATATAAGTATGCCAAAACGTAAAGAGGGCGACGGCTCGACCCACTATTTTTATATTTGTTTATCATCTGATCGCCAATAAGTGCAATTAAGCAGAGCCTGGAATCAATGAAAGAAATTAATATCATAATACAATGTTTCCCGGGATAATGTACACACACAAAAATAAGTGTAATTAGTTTAGTAACATCAAATATTTTAAGAAAAACTTTAGTAAAAAAATACGTTTTAAGTTTTTTTTTGATTTCATGCTTTATCTCGATAGCTTTTTGTCTAGTTTCCCCGATTTTCGTTTGTTAATTACTCACTGCGGACACATTCGCAAATTAATAAAGGCGAAACTGAACTTACGCCGTCTTAAAAGAATGATAATTTATGTGCCAATAAACTCAATGTTTATGTAAAGTCGTAACAATTAACGTCGGTTTCACGGTTTACTCGTAACGTAGAAACTATTTATAACTGGGCGATCGAGAAGGCCATTTAAGTACTACATAAGCACTCATAGTTTAAGCCGAGGCGATAAGATTTATTGCCGACCGTAAACAATCACGGCCACCGGTCCCATGCCGTAACCTTGCATGAAAATACACTGAATCGATAGCTATACAACTATGCGTTCAATATAATTAACCTCATGAACTGAAAGTAGCGCCAGATGTATGGAACGGGTATCGGACCGTCGGTAGCTGGCCTCGAAAGCAATTGAGTCGTTAAGCTAACCTGTTTTGTTTACTGTAACTCTACTAGAACTGAAAATTACGGGAATACTCGTAATGATAGAAGATCTATATCATTTATTTTAAAAACCTCCCGTTTCTAGCTTTTTCCCGCGGCTCCAAGTATATATTTTGCTTGGCAGCTCGACCCTAGAATAGTCATAGCATGATTATATGTTATTTTCCCTATCTTTTGGGTCTATAATGATTGGTTATCCAATAGTGAAAACGCCTTTTAAATTGGTTTCAGTGAGTGTTTTGTGCTCAACAAACACACGATAAAAATGCTATTAAAATATAATTTTCCTTTATCGCAATAGCTGTACATATCTCTTGGGAGCCAAATAACTGAGCACTATACTAGCAATTGTCACCTGTGTGCACTGATGTGCAACACCGTGTGTGGACGTTTTTCTCAGCAACGAAAAGTAAGAGGTTGGTCGGTTGGCAGGCGGGCGGGCGGCGGCGCGCAGCCTTGATCGCGTTGAATTGGCAATATCCTGGAGGTGCGAGAAGCCCGATTGGCGAAACCTTGCGACCTGCAAAAGTCGGTCGATGAACTCCGCAAGGCCGGCCCGTTGTCGCTTTCTTTGTTCGCTCTGTCGCAACTCCGGGCTCCAGCTACAGCCTCGGATCACTTTATAAGCCTTCACTCATCTAAATTACAATCGCTTGTAAACATCGTGGACACACGTATTCCCGATGGCCTCATTTGTAAATAGACTGCTGTTTGTGTGCGGACGGTCTATAAAATTGAGAGTTATTCTCAATTTTATAGACCGTCCGTATTATAATTAAACCGACGAAATGAGAATCCCGCAAACACAACATTTCCTAAGAAACTAAACACAAGACAATAGAAATTATTTTTGAAATGGGCCACGCGCAGTTAAGTATCGTACAAATAGATGATCCATTCCAATTAACCCCGCGAATAGCTAATCACATTTTTTTTTAATATTTTTTTTGAACATAGTTACAGCATATCCATACAAAAGATGGCATGTTCTTTATCATTAATACTAGGCATGGCTTTTTACACTCTGCGTTGGGAGTAAGAAATTGTTAACGCGACTTAAATAAGTAATATAAGTGCCATAGATTTGCTACGTTTAATTACGCAACGTACGACCGAATGACCCTTTTCGTTGATATGAAAATGTACCATCGCAAAAACTGAAATGTTACACAACCAGCACTTGATATGCAGGCAAGTACGTTATATTTACGTAAGATGGGGCTTATTCAATCACTAGCTACTATCGTCTGCCGGTTACATAAACCGCTTCACGTATCGCTCTATTCTTTGCAAAGTACGTGGACTACGTCACTGTTTCAAAGAACTACATATCAACGTTGATATCAATAAGGAAAACATTTCCAGATGGTTACTGGAACGCATAAGATAACGAAATTAATAAACACACTGATGAAGTATGCTTTGTAGATTGTGGGAAAGTTCAAGATATTTCTGTGCATATTTTTGTTTGTTTTTTTAAATGTGTTATTTAAGCGTTATTTATTAAAACATTTGTAACATAGATTATTTGAAGTGATTTTAAAATAATCGCAATAACAATCCAAAGATGGCAAGCTGGTATGTCGTGAGATCGAGCACAAGTAAAGGCCATGCATTTACATTTTGCTACTGGAGCGTTGTTTCACAGTTATCGTAATAGGTTCCATGGCCAAGTTGCAAAAAGCAAGCGCGTGCGCAGGTAAGCCGTCGACGCCGTACAGCCATTGGAGGAGGGCGCGGGGACGAGGAGGGCCACTTTCACCCGGCGAGGCTGCGCGGGCGTCGACCCCCGTTGCCCTACTCCGCTGACCTACTATGAACTAACCGAAACACTATTCACTTTCATTTTTGCCGAGACTATCATTAGGCCCGAGGATGCGTCTCGTAACGTTGCAGCATCATTGCGAGAGCTCGTGTTCGTTTTGCGCGCGTTGATCCGGCGGCAGCGCCGGTGCTGATGGGATGCGATTACGATGGTCCGGAGATAGCGCCGGTAGAGAGTTGGCGCGGCGGCGGCTTGCGTAAGACTTGTTATTGGCGAGAGTGAAAGTGCTCAGGCGCTGTCTCCATACTAATGAGCGCGAAACGGGTGCGTTGGACTAGCTGCCACCGGAATATGCAGTACTGGGTTAAAGTGTCACAAGACGACTTTCCGATGGATTGCATAACCATTTAACTTTTGCTTTTGTTTAGGGAAATTACAAGCACAGTGTGATGATTGTTTGTTGGGAATGACGCACTTAAGCAACTATGACAGTTTGGAAAGAGATAAATTGCTCTAGATAAAAGCGGTTCCACTAATCGATATACTCAAATTAAATTTAATGGAAATGACCAATTACAAAAGCCACAGTGTTAAGCGGCAATTCAGAAGAAATATGGTACAGAAGCTTTTGATAAGTAGATATAGGTATATGTAGAGTTAAGTAAGTGATCTCTTTTGACATTGGGGATGTAAATCAGCACATCAATTAGGTAGGATAAAAGTTTGTAGAGTCTACTCTACAAGCGTTTCCTACAGTTTCATTACTGTCGGATCTGCAGCCTTGACGGGCTGATATATCTTCCATCATTTAGTAATAGAGCCGGCAAGCAGATGCACAGGCACCCGTTATCTATAGATAAGTGAGTATGAATCTACCAGTTTTCGATCAAAAGATAAATTACCTTCCTCTTTTAATACCTACCCTCTCTTTTAGAATGATTAATTTCACTCTGAAAAGCGTAAATTTTGCATGCCTCCTACACACATGGGTTACTGTGTGTTGATAGAAACAGACTGTGTGTGTCATGGTGAATTACATAACCGTAAGTTAAGTGCGAGATTATTCGTAAGCTAACCGTTTACTATATAGTCTACGTATTTAGACATCTTGTATGGAGAATTGAAAGTTTTAAGTACCACCCGCTAGTGGCGCTGGCTGTTCAATTCTCCATACAAAATGCCTAAATACGTAGCCTATAAAGTATACGACTAGCTCACGAATAATCCCGCACTTAACGTACTGCTCGATCTAGAAGATATATTTTCAAACGACATGTTATTTGAATTACGCGCCATCTGATCGGCATTTTCCGCCAGTGTTCGGTAGAGCTCGGTTGACGTCTCTCAGCGCTCGCAGCGACCTCGAGCGGCGCAGGGCAACGAACGCTGACTAGGCCGAATGTATTACAAAGTCCGATTTGGCCGCGGCCGCTCCCTGCCACTCTGCCTTTGAGATCCAGCCTAGGTATGCCTCTTACCGTACGCCGATACCTGCACCCTGTATCTAACTCATTACATCAAGGTGAAACAAATACCGTTTGCTTTGTGCTTTATTAAATAGCTTTCAGTGGCCTCTGCGCTGTTGTTATTGGATGGAATATGCCTTTAATAGGTATATCGTTGGAAACTGTGACAGACTTTCAAGGATTTGATTGCAATTTGCAGATATCATCTTATAGGAGACTTATGCACTTTGTCTTTTTGGAACATCACACACACACATCCTAGGCAACTTCTTTCTAACCTTTTCTGAATTTGTATTGGGTCGGATTCAAGTCTACCGTAATAGACTTAGTGGACTAAGATCACTTGTCAGTAGTCAGTTGTCAGGTAATCTCAAGCTTCGGACAGCCCAATCTAAACAACAAAATATACAAAAAAAAAGACTCCGAAACTTCCAATATTAGTAACAGAGTTGTCTATTATTCATATTGGATGTTTTAAAGTCTGCTCAACTGACAAACTTTAAACAGCATGCACTATTGAGTGCATGTTTATGAGAAAATGCTCTACAAACGGTCGTAGAGCTTATTTTAAACGGAAAGCTTTCCGTGCAAATCTGACATACTTCATAAAATATTTAATAAGGAATTTGCATAAGCGTGACAAACACACATTGCTGTAATAATATCGTACTCAATTTGTCATCACAAATAGAATCGTTGAAAATCTTTGTTGTCATGAAAGGGTGGCTGTAACTTCGGCTTTAACACAGGTTATAAAATAAATTATAATAAACCTCCACTTCAACGACTTGAATGCTTTTCCTTTCGACGGCGACGGGACATAATTGTGCGCAATCAGGAACGTACCTTGATACAACAGCCGGTGGGTTGAATTTAATACATTTCAGTTCCAAATTGTAATAAATAGTTACTTAACGCTTACAATATTTCTGGTATTACTGGAATTTAAGACCGACCTTGGTGGAAGATTGTTGATGGTGGACTTCCTACAATACACCAGACAAGTTTAATCTCATTTAATTCTGTTTGCTAACTTGCGTGCGTGTGCGAAAATAAATATCGTAATTGACCGTAAACTAGAACCGTGGTATGCAAATCATAAAAATGTGCTATATTAACAAATTGTAGAGACCGCGGGCGATGTGAGTGACTCGAGCAAGCAATGTGCAACAATAATTGCACGGGTTGTTAAATTTGCCAGCGTTAGAATTTGCGCGCGGCGCACGTTCGCAAGATAAGTCAGTCAGGGTCGGCGCGGTGCCGACGGCCGGCCATGCACCCGCGCCTTGCGACACCCGCCCCGCGCCCGCCGCGCTGCGGCCCGCTCGAGCCGAGCTCAGCCAACATAAACCATGGGGAAAACAACAGCACCCACGCTGGCTCACGTGTCCTTACAAATATATTGCGAACGCATATTGCGCTGCACCAGTTCCAAATGCTGTTGCAACTTAGCCGCGAACGTCGCTATTCAATATAATTATTTGCAATTTGTACGATTCAATCCGTTGTAGGTTTGAACGGATTCTGATCGGCTCGTCGGTCAGTTTATTCAAATAAAATCGTCTGCTGCTGCTTCACATCTTTCTATATAAAAAAGGGAAGAACCGCTCGATAAGGATTGAATTTAAGAGTTGCTTTTAAGAAATTGACTTAATAACTGAGTAGTTTGCAGTGTGCATTACGATTAGGGGTGGTTATGCGCGGGGGCGGCGTCGACTGCGGGGGCGGAGATGGCTCAGGGACTCCGGGGAGTGACCTATTTGCCGGTCGTCGACCGAGTTATATTTAGCCGCGGCTCCCGGCACCTCAATGCATCCTGCACTTATTTTCCATCGCGTTTGGTTATCCCGATTTATAACCATTGCACGTTTCCAGAATAAACACCCTCACCTGCTCACGTTTAGTAAGAACATTGTTGTGTCAATGTATACAGTAAACATTAGTTTTACGCTCTACAATAGATAATACGTATTCAAGGCTGATAAATATAAACAACGGGCGTTTAACGTTCATCAGCATGTTGCAATTGGTAACTGTAATATGTTTAATTATTGTACACTAGCTGACACCGCTCGCGTAGATTTGAGATAATGTATTTTGCTAGCACGTTGGAGCTTTTACATTTCTCTAAGTTAAGGGTCCGGATCACAATGATGAAAACTCTATCCACACCTAAGTCGACTGATTAAAAGAGATTGAACTGTAGATAGCTGATAATATATGTTATTTCTCTGCGTCTTCATTGACAGATTCGTCATATAAACACTTGACAAAAATTACGTAAACTATAAGTTATGCTATGTCCATTAGATTATTTATAATTCGGTTGTGTTCGCAGTCGGGGCCCAGGCCGTGTACCTACATAATCCAATGGTCTCTGCGTGATGGGTGTTCAAACAATCGAAAATTGCTGATTTGGCCTCTATAAATAATCTCTGTATCGTTATACAGTCCATTATGACTTCTTTTTTTTTTCGCTACAGTTTTATATGTACTTAGTTTTTCCACCAGTATCGTTGTGGTGGTGTACTATGACAAATGGCGTCAATGCATTTTATAACTCGGCCGACTTGTATAAATAAATTAAAAACTTAAATAGCAATCACAAGTGACTTACCTTCCTCATGTCTTATTATAATGTTGGTTGTTTTCGTATCCAGGATTGTATCAATCACTTACCTGAAACAAACATATTTTTTATATATATTATATATAGATAAATTGCTTTAGAAGTTGGCATTAGGTAAGGTAATAAGGACATATTGGTGAACAAGTAACCGATTCTCAATCCATACTAGTACATGAATATCTAGGGAAATAACAAAAAATAAATCACTTTTTAACCGACGAAAAAATAGGAGGAAGTTCTCAATTAAATACGTAAGTATATTTAATTTTTTTATTCACACTATGTTGGGAAATTTATTTCTTACGTTCATTATTGCATAATAAGGTTTTTGTATTCAGCCATATTGTTCGTGGGTACAATACCTACAATTTATATATTTTTAATTTTTTACCTACAATTCTTTACCAATTTCTAGTTCTAGTAAAATTTACTAAGTAGCAATAGATTCCACAGAATTCTAGAATTCAGTACAAACTTCTAACATCATAGCAGAGTGAAACACTCAGAGCTCGCTCGCTGCTGTTGGAGTCAGCGTATTTGCCTAATTGATCAAATACATGTAGTTCAGTACTTTGATTCAAACCAATGTATCGCTTATTGCAATATAGTTTCAGCTTAAAATTGCATGCGGTGATCGGGCGCTCGAGTCATTACGTTGTCATCGTCCTAATTTTGCAGTGTCCTCGTTTTTGAGGTCAGTCTCTATCGGGGCAACGAACTCGTGCCCTTATCGCGGAGGGAGAGCGGGGCAGGCGGCCTAAGCGGCTTCACGACTCTCGTTTTATACTGGCAGTATTCCTATTCTACGTTAGATGGCGCTATTCTTTTATAAATTCTTATACTTTAATTTTAGGTATATAGAACCTAGTTTTTAGAGTCCATCATAGTGAATATTGAAAACAGATGACGTTATTACAATAAAACAATTAGCTATATTGTAAATAAAACATTTAAGTTAGTAATTATTTTTTTTTGTTTTGAATCATATAATAACTATTAATACTTTTAGTATTGAAAGCGTTCAAATAAACGTTACCAATCCGATTCCACGACCTAACGTAAATTGGCGCCCTATCAGCATCAGCGATGGTTGGTGATGTTGTTCTACGTCGTTGGGCGCTACGTCCGTAGTATGATCGAAGCGCTACGCTACGCACACACGCGCGCGGCACCGTACTCGTAGGTACGGGCGCGGGTCGACGGCCGGCAACCGGGGCAGCCTTGCTCTGTCCTCCGCGCCCTATTTCTGTCGCCACAGTGCGCCTCTCTCCCCGCTCTCCTCGCGCACACCGCACACTCTAGCTCCTCTACACCCTCAAATTACTCCAATTTACACCACAATTAATGATTTTGAGGGAAGATGAAATCGGACGTAATGGGAAATTCTGTTTTGATAGGCGTTGTGGTAGGTACCAACATATATTTAAAATTGTTATATTTTAAAATTAATGTTCGCAGTTACAAGGATAATTCTATGACACCATTGCTCATAGCACCATGCATGAGTAATAATTATCAGGATTTATAGTATTAATAGCTGTTAAAACCCGCATTGAAAATATTAAGGAAACATTGTGATTCTGATCCAACTTTAAATTGTTGCTACTTTTGCATTCTACACAAATGCAGCACAAAATATCAATGAATTTACGACTTATTTGTATAGTAACCACATGTAATTAAGTTCGTTAATTGCGTGTTTTGCTATAGCGAAACGTGATAAAATCACACATATTTATGTTCATATGTTCATTTAGGGATCGGTGACTCTACATAGGCTCACTCGGAGTACCGGCGACCACAATCCATTATGCTCTCATTTATCTCAATATGTGATAAACAATGTAGGTACCTACTTAATACATGTAGCAAGCCACTTCCTCGTAACAAACTTTATAATTTAAGCGCATTGTATAACACATTCGATTGTAATCAAGTGTCGTCAGAGCATGACACTTATGTACGTACGTATACATAGCTCTAAACACATACATAGACTCCCATATATATGGCTATGTGTATGTGTGACGTGGCGAGGAGGCGAGCGGCGCGGCGTGTGACGTGGGTTGCGTCAACTTTTACTCGCACTTTCTCGTGGTGCGCTTGCGCAACTCCGGCACAGCGCAATACTGGTTCAGTCGCCTCGAGACGCAGAGACAGCATTTCTCTTATAGACGAGCTTATTCATATGTCTATCGATAATCGATTCTAAGATCGTCTGAAGAATTTCTCGCTTGAAAGAAACACAAATAGGTAGGTATAACAATGATTCAATCCGTGTAGAATGTGAGTGAGACCTACTCAACGGTTGACTGTCGACATGTTTTATTACTCGCGAATATGACCTTAAAATTATTATTTACATAGTCATGCTGGCTGGAACAACAAAGAATAGCAAGCCGTTCTTACGTTGCGATTACGTCAGAGAATTCTCCAGTAAAAGGATTTTCCATTTATCATTTCTGAAGCAAGCAAGCAATAGAAACAATTCAATGAAAAGGCTGGTGGTAGGTAACGGGACGACAGGGGGCGGCGGGCGAGAGTTGAGGGGGGAGCACGCGGTACGTGCCCCAGATTCGCGCGGGTTTATGAACTCTATCGAGGTAAGGCCACCGACCGAGGCAGCCGCCATACCAAAATGTACTTTACGTCTATCGCATTACGTAATGTATTCGTGTGAAGGTCGTATCTCTCGGTATATCGTCACGAAGCACCTAACTAGTTACCACATGGAGGAGTTGGGCGTGTGATGCCTAGATCCAGCTGCTGCGCGACCTTCGCAAATTATCGCCTTCGTAACATCCTACACAATTGCGATATACACATAACCCACCCCTCTATGTCTCGATTATATGACACACAAAACTAATTCGCGCACAATAAAAAACAAGCGTCATTATTTAATCGATTGTAAATTATAATGACATCTTAAAACGGTTTAAATTACAGCATTTAGAACATGGTGTAATTACTTATTTATAAAATGTATCTCAGTTTATTTATTAACGGGACGGGTGTAATCAGTGTTATACACCAACATAGATCTGAATAGCATTGACCGAATTTAACAGCATTGCTAATACGTAGGTACTTGCCGCTTTATAGCCTTTGAATACCTTAATTAATCCAATCACTATTGTTTTCGGATTGCCATTGCGATAAATTCCTTTCTATTGCCTACCCTGTGAGCTTATATTGTAGTAATTTATCTAAGTAGATAGAACATTTATTTATATGTACGACGAATATTTATTTATACCTATGTATTACAGAATAACGACAAAATACTTAAATGCTACTCAAATATTTAATATCTCCCAACGTTTGAGTCGATATAAGCAATCTTTAAATTTATGTTACTTTTTCGGTGTATTCGGCGGTATGCAACTTATAATTTGTGGACGAGTGGTAGGGTTGCCACCCGGACAATATTAACATATAGTCCGATATATATATCGTATTGTACTATGTTTTAGTAATTTGTACTATATAAGGTGTAACAGTAATAATGTAAAATATTTTAATATACATAAACGTGATTGTTATGTCTACTTGTTGGCCCCTAGGAATATGTTACACTATTTTGTAACACCACGTATATAATACAGTATGTATACTTTCAACGCTAATTTATCTGACTTTTTTTATATTATCTGTGACTGGAACGCATCCGCAGCGCAGCACAGTATGGGCAAATTCAGAACAAAACGCAAACACGCCGCTCAGTAGCTCACCCATAAAAATATTGAGAGTCATGCTGGTGGTGGTTCTCATAATGTTCTCATAGTGCATAAAAAATAACTAAAGATGTATAAAATCTTGTATCTGTTTGTAGGATGCGGGTGGGGAGTGTAACAAGCGCTTGCTAAAGAGATTGTCTAGTCGTTGGACCCACATCACAGCCGCGATTATACATAAATGTCACAATACCTTCTTAAAAAATGTGTAATATTGCAATTTTTTGACTTAAAACTATATTTGTTCCAAAAGCTGCAACCCTAGCCAGCAGAAAGGAGCTATGTCCACGTGTTGGCCGAACGTCTTTCGCTTAAAACTCGCAGTTCAAGTTCTTGTTCGCTGACTTGTATAACATTACATAATTGGAACACTTAAATTTCTTTTTGTTTGTCATGGGGGATGACGTACTCAGTCGGAGATATGAAGCAAATACGTCATACTAATATGACGTCAATAGTTACTCGTGTAATGCAATAACATATAAGGGTCGGAGATTTAAATGAGAACGTTCAGAATATTTTTTTCTGAACGTTCTCAATCTCAAAGTACTCTTATTTTTACCTCAACCGAATTTATTAGTTTGCATAGGATTTTATACGATCTATCTGTAGAATAAATAATATACTTAAAACTAATAAGCTACTTAAAACTATAATTCTTAAAACTCGTAAAATGAATTTAACAACAGATACAATATTTGAAAAGATGTACTAAGTAACGCACAGAATATGCCGCCGGGAGCAGGTTTATTTAATGCGTTTCTACTACATACGGACAATTGACTTCACTAACGTTTCCAATAAATAAATGGTTATCACAGATAGTTGATAGTAAGTAGGTAATCTGGAAGTATAATAGCCGCCAAGCGGAGCCCAGTGCTGTAGACAAAGCTCGGGGCGCATGTAGGTCACCGGGAGACGCTGCACGACGATATTTGCGCATCACAAACACTCGCCATCTCAAAATAGATCCGAACAAAATATTCCATTCCATTATTCTACATAGAAATTTATTTCGCAACACAAACTGACTTCTTTTCATCTTTGACGTCACAGTTACAACTCCGTCCTTGCTTGACTCGGTAGAAACTGTGGCTTGCAAATAAAAGAAAATAAAGTTTCTATTTACTTTGTACTTAGTTTATATATTTTATTATTATTTTGGGTAAAAACAAGCAATCTTCGTAAGTATATTAGTTTGTACTACAAGTTCGTTCTTTTTCTGCTACAAATAGAAATGTGACGCCAAGTACCTAAGTAAAACGATTAGGTTTCGCATAACCTAATAGACTCTAAATAAAATCGATGACAGCTATGAGGTTTCCTAGTTTGACTACGGAACCCTAAAAACCACCAAATCAATCTATCAATCTGATCAGTAATTTAGTTACTTACAAACACGTTTATCATGTTATAAAGCTCAGTAGCATCAAACAACATTGAAATTACATTATCGTACCCGCGCCATGACGGATCACGTTTATGGCTCAAAATATTATGATGGGGCCATAAAACACGTATATTGTATAAAGAAATGTAGATTATGTGCGACAAAGGCAATCGAGTGTAATGCTTATGAATAACACAGCTCTGTCGGTATATAGGTCACGCTGACGGATGCGTAAACACCCGTAGCCGCAGCTTAGGGGACGACGCAGTAATCCAAGCATAAGCTCTCGCTTTCAAAACTAGGACGAGTCACTGATGCACACCTTGTTTGTACACTACCTGACAAACAATCACCACTAACACCTTGCGTGAGCGCAAGTAGACAAAACTATTCGTATTGATAATGAATGTTTGTATACAACTATCTACTTTTTTTATTCTATAGTACGAAGTTTTTATTCAATCTGGTTGTCCCAACCTTATTTTTTACTGTTAACACTTTGCTCTACGACTGTACTACATAACTCCTTTTCAATTACCGGCATAGGTTTTAATTAATATTCTAAATAATACCTACATGCAATGTAATCAATCAATGTTTCAATGTATCTCTGTTGCCAATAATTAATTAGATTACAAGAAAATGTAATTTTTCATTGAAATCAGGGTAAGCGGGGATTATAACAATAATATTAACTAGCATTCTTATAACTGCGAAGTATTTCATCAATACTATGTGCAATTGCAATGTGTGGTAAAGTAAACAACCTGCATCTAGAACAATAAACCTCATCAAGAACAACAGATAATTCTGGCCGATAGTCAAGTAATTATCTCGTCATGTTTTCGAACGATAGGCACTTATCATGGAATTAGCATACCGGTGCACGCATTTGCATCGTTCGAACGAAAAACTATTACTAACTTGGTGCAGTGAACCTTGTTGTTGCCATAGATATGGTGCGAAGGAGAACTACATCTGTAGATACATTGGATAGTGAGCTCGAGTTAACAGGTGACCCCAATGAGTTAACTTTAACGTACGCATTTTTGTAGAGAAATAATGATGTTACAACGAAAATTCAGACGACATTGTTACCAAATCTGTCGTTAATCTCACGACTTTCAATAAAAAAAAGAATAGCAATGAAATATTATATCAATTTGTACATAAGTAGCTAGAATAACCGTGCCACAGCATACTAGTGTCAGTTGAATAAAAGATTCAAACGCGGTCATCGCGCAATTATTTGCGCACATGTCAAGAGTCTCTTACGAAACATACCTTTTATTGCAAAATCATATCAATTTTCGCCTCTTTCGGTGATGAGTTAACTTTCAGTCTTTCTGTGGATGCTGTATAGAACACCTTATAGGTAGGAACGTTATGTTTGTGGGGATGGGCTTCTTACCTATTACGTATTCTGTTTTTCTTTGATAAAAAGTAAATCTTGAAAAATTCTGTTCATCTCTTCGGTTCCCTTCAGCTACCTCTGGGGGATTACTGTTGTAATCTTATGTACCAAGAGTTCTTAACTAGCTGCCCATTTATGAACATTTTCCTTTGCGTGGTACAGCCATTTGGCTGAATCTACAGCCATGTCATGCCATTTATTGGCGTGCAAAAAAGACAGTAATGACTTCGATGGTGTTCAAAAATCTTAAAAAATTACATAGGCTTAATCCATTTTTTTAAGATAATTTGCGATTGTTCTTGTCGTACTGTTGATAGTAGTCAGTCTGTGGCATCGTTAGACCGTGTCACTGGAGGTTAGATGGTCACCCGCCCCGCGCGCCCCCCTCGCCCCGCCAGCGCCAGCGTCGCCTCGCGGCGCAGGAGCAACGCACTCTGCAAGGTTGCGCGGCGACCGACTCCGCTATCGCTGGCTACAGTTACGATATCGCCCGCCCTTCTCCGACAAACTACTTTATTTTATTACATTGCTGTCATATCGATATTATGCCTGCCTGAAGGTCTTATGAATTATTTTACACCTATGTGTATTAAAAAGTTAATTATGAATAATAATGACATCGCAATAATCATTCAGCGAGGATCGTAAATTCGTAATTACTCGTAAACAAAAATAAGTACTAGGTTTTCGTGTAATGTGAGATACTGTGTTTACTGTTAAATTTGAGTTACGATTTAGTAGTTACCGCCACATACTAGATCGTAACACAAATTTGGGAGCTGCTTTTAGTGTGACTTAAAAGGTTAAATCCTTACGAATACATTATTTGAGTAGTGATTAAGTATTCGACCGTAAGTAGCAAATTATTGAGTTTGAATGGTCTTTTTAATGCAAAGAATAAGTAGGGAGGGTGGTATATTGTCAGTATTCAGTATTATTAAAGACATGCAGAATCACGTATCAAAGGGCTAAACTTAAACTGGCCTTCTATAAATTATTTAAAATCTGTATCCCAAAAGTTTTATACTATAATTTTTGGACTACAGTAAATTCCTAGTTATAAGAAATCAAATGGATTACAAACCATAAGATGGAATATTATCGGCTGAAACTATAACTACCGCCCTCTCTGGGCGAGTAGCAAAGTAAAAAAATATAAATATTTCTTTAATAAAAAATAAAGTATTCGGGATTTAGAAAGGTTAATATTTATACGTTATGCATACTTATTAAGAATATTCAGTTTAGTCAAGATTTAAGTTTACATTGAATTTTAAAATGGTACATAGGTGCAAGCGGGCCTGAATGGTTAGTTGATTAACTATGGTGATTATACATATGTATATGTATATGCTTGTCCAAGATTCGAAGGCTTACAAACAACTGATTTATCGAGCTAATTATAATGTTGTAACCAATTGATTTTGAAGCTGACGTACCTACGCAGGTATTCAAACTGATAAATTTATAAGCTAATGAGCCTAAAAATAATCACATAATTAAATATATTATAATAAATATAGATTTTTTTAATCCATTTACAATAGCATTACGAAGTGTTTTTCAGATGGAAGTGCTCTAAAATTTCTATGAATTTTAATGCGCTTTCGGTGGGTTTTGTATGTTTGTACCAACCTATCTATGTAGATACGAAGACAGTTATCCAGTAAGACAGTATAATACAAAATAAAGGGTTCGTTTATTTCAGTACAGTGTTGGTAGTTATAAAAATAAACATTCATTTCAATAGTATTTTATGTAGATATGCATTCCATTATGAAGTCCGGAATTAAAAATAAAGCTGATTTCAGTATAATAATACCCGTGCATTAGGGAAAATGAGTCAGAGCGTCATTTGAAAGGAGAGCGACGACCGCGTGTGCGGTGACGCACTCGATACGTGTCGGTCGCTCGCTCGACACACGCAACACGCGTCGAGCGAGCCACGCGAGCCACGCGATGACGTAAACGCGCCCAATTATTTTATACACACATACATTTTGATACGGATTTACAACCTACTTAATTTATAACAAATGTTCATTTTGGGAACATTGTCCGATAATCGACAGGCACATTTTGATGTTGCCGTGATATGATTTGTGTGCGGGTTAAAATGAATTAATAAATTTATTATTTAATTTTAAAAATTCAGCAATGATACATAATAATTATATATTTTAAAATTGTGCATTTTTTTGTTAGCAGTTTCAATTGCAATTATAATATTTTTTACTGAAATATTTTGTTATTAGTAATTAGGCGTTATTACGAAGACTTGTAAATTTCGACTTGAAAAAACTTTTTGAAAATCATAATGAATACAAGAACTTAATAATAGTTATTGAAACGTAAATCAATATATTCAAATAATTATTATCTGTGAATTCTAGCTATTTATTTTAGGAAAGTACAAAATCTATGCCAAATGGGTATGTTTGTATTCCCTCAGCGTGGTAAAGTAGCGCCATCTCTTAAAATGTACTTGAAGCTTTAAGTTGCTAGCAAAGCCTTTGACATGACGCCATCTAGTGGAATTTTCCGAAACAACGTAGGCTTTTGAGTTTAACGCCTTAATACGAGGTCGCGGGAATGCTGCAAGATATCGCTTTTCACAATGTTACTCCCTCTGTGAAAACATTCTCGTACTACATCAGTACGAGGAGTCGAGAATATTTTGTAGTTATGGCGCGGAATTTCGTTTTCATTGAATACGTACGCTGAGGTTTCAGTTTTGAAGATGTTTAGTTTTTATCGGTGTACCAAACTTGTTAGTAAGATTTTAGTGTTGTTGTAGGTATATAGGTAATTTTATATAAATTTAGAATAATTTCTCATTTCAGCCTGGAACCTTACACTAAAACTAACTTAATGCTAAAACCGATATCCTTATAGCTCATAATATATATATAGGTAATGCAGTTTTTTTTATTTCGAAAGCTCGTCTAATCGGGACGGTTCTTAGCTATGTTAAACTAGGACCTGATGATGGAGCAGGAAGGTGGCCACAGGATATCAGCTATTTATCATAGACCCACCGGGTATGGATTCATCCGATAGAGCTCGACGAGCCTAACGTTATCAAGGTATGGGTTGGATGGAAGAGTATTACAGTTTAAAAAGCATAATACTCGTATAAAAAAATTCATTACAAAATTCTAAAAGACCCGTCATAAATACTTATTAAAAGTCAAAAAGAGTATCTGTATTTTCGTTTTCAAATGATTATTGAACATTAATGGCGTTGGGGACGGTTTAGATTAGTCACTGTATTTACTGAACGGCCCCAACGCTAATGTTCAATAATCATTTGAAAACGAGTAGACAGATATTATTTTTGACATTTTAAACGTTGGTTTTTGTATCGGGGATTTTGAAATTTTTAATTTAATTTTTAACCAAGGCCCATAAACCTATGTTAACAATTTCCGTCACACACCACGCGAGTTAATTCAGACAGGTACCTATTTTAAATAGGGAGATTCGGCGTGTTTTACCCGCTTTGATAAGTGATTTGCACACATCGTGTTGAGTTCTAACGTAAATAACTACGTAATGTAACCTCCAGCCGACTTTCGGACTATCGTCCGGAACAAATACACGACTGACCTACAAACAGTCGCGAACGCAGAAGATAATGTCGGCCATCCTTTTTTAACCACTGAGAATCAGAATGGTGCGTGAGAGATGGAGGATCTTGTTACGATGACGAGCCTCCGCTCTCAATGTCAAGTTCACCGATTATTATTAGTGTTCAATGCCACAAAACACACGCAAGCATAATGGCGGAGTGCGCCGGACGCACGAGTGTAGGCAGGCATAGGTAGGTGCGACTTGGAGGTGATTTTCTCAAAATACACTGTCGGATATGTACACCTTTTTGTAAACCTATTAAATCTTCAGCAGCCGAAACGTCGGGAACGTAAAATAAAAAATAAACCGCGATAAAATCCTTAAGATTAGTTTTATTTCAATGTGTAGTATTCGCGTAAATATAAGAAATCAATATAACCTATTAAATCATTTATTTACCTAAAAATTATATAATATGATACCAGATATTATAAATGTTAAAGTTTGGATGGATGGATGGATAGATGTTTGTTACTCAATCACGCCAGAACGGCTGAACGGATCTGGATGAAATTTGGCACAGACATAGATTATAGTCTGGAATAGCACATAGGCTCCCGGTAATATGTATGGTTCCCGTGGGATAGATTTGCTTTAATTTTTCATAGAGTACCAATAAATTCATTTTCACATACATTTGATTCTGAGGCGGTACGAAGTTCGCCGGGACAGCTAGTGTTTCTATAAATTAATATTAAGACAGAAACCAACAATCGCTAAGATTAACAAAACAAAACACTTTTTACGGAACGATACATGGCCAATGATGTATGGTCAATGGCCATGTATCGTTCCGTAAGCCTACAGCAGCCGGAACGAGTGCGTTGGCAATCACATTTAATTCCTCTACGCCCTCGTCTATTCCCGTATACCTGCTCTATACTTTACATGCATGACGTAAAACAACACTGTGTGACTACATTCTCTACGTAAACAAAATGTTATCTTGTAAATTAATCAACCAGATATTGATTTCTTATATTTACGCGAATACTACACATTGAAATAAAACTAATCTTACGGACGCACCATTGCAAGACCTCAAGACACTGTGAGCACTTTCT
Organism: Pheosia gnoma; assembly: GCA_905404115.1. NCBI lineage: Eukaryota > Metazoa > Arthropoda > Insecta > Lepidoptera > Notodontidae > Pheosia > Pheosia gnoma. The sequence goes on along the minus strand of FR989897.1, from coordinate 6,362,046 downwards.
GCGTAGATCGGACCGCAAGCAACAACTGAATATGAGGGTACCCCGGTTCAAACTATGACACTAGGACCATGGTTGCTGTAAAGCAGCCGAAACGTCGGGAACGTAAAAAACGCGATAAAATCCGTAAGATTAGTTTTATTTCAATTAATCAACCAGGCTAGATTAGTAGTGTATTCTGCAATTTCAGGAAGTAAACGTTATTCGATATACATATCTATCATCTTATTACCTACCTACCTCCATTCACCATAGAGTTCACTGCCAAATGGCAAGGCTCCAGCGAAGTGTCGCCAAACAACTATACAGAACACTACATTCCCAAAAATGGTCTGAAATTTTGTAGCGACGACTCGGAATAGATTTTACTCATATTTAAAACTATTTACAAGTGTTATAAAATAGTTTTTACTTAGTTGATTAAAATTTATTAACGTAAGCATATATGTAAATTATGTATGCTGTGATTATGTAGTCGCAGCAAATAACACATGGAGTTTAAAACGTCGATCTTCTAAAATACCCAAGGTTTCATAGGTGGTTGGTCTCAAACGCAACTCAACTTTGAGAACTGCTCCACTTTAAAATACCAGAAAAAATGGCAGGATAACGGCGTCTTAAACAGTTAATAGGGCTTAGTTATATTTGAATAGTGTAAATTTTTCATTTGGGTTATTTTTCCAATTTACCTTTACCATAAATTATTGTGGTATTATCATCAGGTCGCCTCATGCAAAACAGGTACAGAATGTATTTGATAAAGGAGTAGCATTGCTGTAACCGTAGACGACAATGTTAGATACATACATTGTGAACTTCCCGAAATTGGGTAAGTAATGGAATTGCAGTCTGCGCGGCGGCGGCGGATGCGTCGCGCGCAACGCAGTCTAGCCACGCATTCCCTTGCAGTATTGATCGGCCGTGACTCACGCCCTTGCCCGACATTCAACTAGCCACCCCTACACCCCCACTGATCGCCCCTCATCAGACCCGGATATAACATAACTTGAAAATTCGGATACAATTATTATTTTTTGTCGCATGCAATGCCCGACGGGTTTCCCGTTCAGAATGTAAATTTTGACGTTTCATAATTCCATTATGTAACCTTTGATTTTGATGTACTACATTATTATTTCAATATTTTTCATTCAAAGATTGTTTTATAGATGGTATGAGCGCACGCATAGTCTACTTCTATAATAGTAGGTAGGCACTATACACAAATTGTGAGTTGTGGAATACTAAAAATAACCATAAAAATCTTAACGCAGAACATATTGCATCATATACTAGATTATGATATAGGTATTGATGCGTGGCTACCAATCAACACCTTTGTCAAATCAATACCACAGACTGACTAATAGTTGTCAATACGTTCTAGCATTCGTGTAACATCAAAAGTGTTTGTTACAAACTATGGGATATACCTGTAGTAAAGTAAAAAACTTGCATAACACAAAATTCAACCCCCTTTAAGCATTCATATCTGTTTTCGTGAATCGCGCCTATAAACAGCTACCCTCACCTCGTGAGCCGTGACCAGGACACCCTAGTAAGATTTATTTCGTTATTACATCGAAGGGCTCAAGAAGGGCCCAGGGTTCTTTTTACTCGGTAGCAAGTATGTATTCATAAGGGAGGGTATCTCTTATAATATAGTTTTAAAAAGATCTGATTGAAGTGATCAATCTTTAAATGGAATAACTAATGTTATTAATTATCTTTTAATCTAAATTTCCGGGATAATATATGTATCAAATACCTAAATATCTAAATTTGAGGTATTTAAAATACACCCATTGGGTTATTGTGTGTGTGTTTGTGTGTTGTGGGCAATGCCTGTAAAGACATACAGAAAAACATCAATTTACTGTTTCGGCTTTATTTCGTATTAAATTGAACGTGTATATACACCACGCCCATTTTTTATAGATGTAGGTCAATATTGCAAATCGTAATAATTTGAATAAAAAATATTTTAAATTATTATTTATTTCCTCCAAAATATAAATAGCCCTGATATTTATTTCCTATGAATAGGTACATAAACCTCTTGAAAATAATAAAACTCAAAACAGTGATAGAGAAATAAAACTAATCTTAAGGATTTTATCGCGGTTTATTTTTTATTTTACGTTCCCGACGTTTCGGCTGCTTTGCAGCAACCATGGTCACGGGAGGACTGAGGTGTTTGACGTCCTGGTGTCATAGTTTGACGGGGGTACCCTCATATTTAGTTGTTACTTGCGGTCCGATCTACGCAGAAAGAGCTCACTGTGTCTTGAGGTCTTGCAATGGTACGCTTGGTTCTGGATTTTATGATGTTTACTACAGGGTCCCAAGCTGGTGGTAGCACCCAGCCATCTTCCCTATTGAAATTAGGATGTTTTTTAATTTCAATGGCCTCGCGTATCATCCTTGGTCGGAATCGGTGTTCTTTTGCGAGGATCTGTGGCTTATCAAATCTGATATAGTGGCGGGTGCGATCTTGTACATGTTCACAGATTGCAGACTTCGTGGAGCGCCGGTGTTTTACATCAGCAATGTGTTCTTTTACCCGGGTTTTTATAGATCTTTTGGTTTGTCCTATGTAAGAGAGCCCACATTCACAATCGAGTTTGTATACCCCTGCATCTTGTAGAGGAATGTGACACTTCACAGATGGTAAAAACTGACTAATCTTCTTCGGCGGCTTGAAAGAAGCGGGAACGTAAAATAAAAAATAAACCGCGATAAAATCCTTAAGATTAGTTTTATTTCAATGTGTAGTATTCGCGTAAATATAAGAAATCAACAGTGATAGAGGTTTAAACACTCCCTATATTTTATTATGTAACCTAGGAAACGCGAGCTTCCTTGTATATATAATAGGGAGAGCCACGTTAGAGCGGACCTACATGTTTTAACACTGGTTTTTATCAGTCACATCGGAAAATTAGCACATAGCTATACTTCTTATTGAGCTCTACTATAGGAAGGTGAGTAATAGGTCGTAATGTGACTTTTATCTCACCTATCATTTCACTAGGTCAAAATGTCGTTTCAATGTTAATAATTTATCTGTTCAACGCATAAACCGATACGAATGATATAAAAATGTCGTTTGATGCAATAACAATTCTGACTGATATATGAAGTTATATTAGATATAAAATATTAATCGGTAATTATGTGTCGATAAGTATATCGTGCGGTGTGTTTAGGCCTACACTTTCCAGTTGCGCGAGGGTATGGCTGCTCGGATCGATGCCGCCCCACGTTCACGGTCATCGCCCTCCGCCCGCCCTACGCTTCCGCGTCAGCCCGCGCCTCCCGCCCCCGCCCCTGCGCGCCCCTCGCACGCCACGCTAAATATAGGCACCTCGATTCTACACGACCCTTCAGTCGCAGTTACGAAACGCAATTAGCTTACTCACTATTTCTAGGGAAGTTATGTTTTAGTGCTGTACTGTTTTAGTTTGATTTCAATTTATAATTAGGTTAGTAAGAAGGTAGGTATGCGCTGTGGGTTTTTTTTATTTAATTGAAATATCTTCATTAGTATCTTAACATTTCGTTTTCTAAGCGTATTCTGGTAACTTATCAAACAAAAGTTTAATACAATAATGACGGTTGAGTACGTATTATATAACACACTGAAGTAATGTAATAAGAATTGAATTAAAAAAAAAACATTGCACCAGCAATACTTACTTCAAGCAAACTCTAACCATGAGTTTATGTACCAGGTACCAGTCGTTTATTGCCACCAACACGGCCTAAGCTACAATAACTCATACAATATATAGTTCAATATCACAAAGGCCTGTTACAAGGAAACTGCCTATTGTTGTTAATTCATAGACCTGCCTATTCGTGAACCTTCAATGAGTTGTTTGGCTTGGAATAGGAGACTGCGACTCTACGGAATTCAAGCGGACGGAGCTTGGTGCAATTGTTACTCGATAGCATTTCGCTGCCATGTTATGGTTATCGGGTTAGTAGGAAATAGATCCTCATACATCATTGAAGCTAATAATATCTACGCTGTGGGTCGCAGCTCCGAGCGAAGTCGCTCGTTCCGAAGCGCGGCGTAAGCTCTATAATCGTTCTCTTAGTTACACAACAGAATGTTTACGGTAACATGTTGTATGGGACTTGAGGCCGAGTACTGAAGCGTCACTTGAATATTTTCTGGCTTTACTATTTAAAGCACCATTATCGTTTTACGTATCCTTGCATTAGCCTGTTAACATGAACATAATTAATAAATATTAGGGATATACTTTCTTAATTCCAGAATGCCGGCTGGGTGAATAATGGTGATAGAGTGGATCCCTTTAGAAAGCAAAAGAAAGTATGGAATGCCAAGGAAACCTGGCGAGATATTATTGCCAGGTAATCTGGGCCGGACTGTATGAGATAAGCCTACGGTGATGATTTAGAAACAGACTACGGCGTTAGGCGACCACTATAAGATTAGTATCTGTAAACTATGTATTTCATATTTCAAAGATAGTAGAAATTACTTTTTTTCCAATTGGTTAATTAGCAAAGGCAAACATTGTGTAATGAGCACCAATGTTTGTGCCCGATTCTTCTATAAAAGTATTAATATAGTTGCCTAGAGCCCAAGATACAGGAAATCCTAATGACCTGCTAGATCGATGAGTGTGAAATAACTATAATATTAATGACCGGCTAGATCGATGAGTGTGAAATAACTATAATATTAATGACCGGCTAGATCGATGAGTGTGAAATAACTATAATATTAATGACCGGCTAGATCGATGAGTGTGAAATAACTATAATATTAATGACCGGCTAGATCGATGAGTGTGAAATAACTATAATATTAATGCAGTGTAGGTTACCTATTAAATTCACATTGATAATTTTTAAACTAAATTTGTTTTCGTGTCTATTTATTTGTTTCTATGTGTCAACATGTTTTGATAATGTAGACCATACGCTATTATTTGTAATTTATTTTATTGTTATCTGTTGTGTCGTCGCAATATATAAATAAATAAACTCTCTAATCTTATGAAAGTCGACAACTATCTATGTCTGGCCAACTTTTACATAAGAAAATGTATGCTTAAATTATTTTCATTTTAGTAAAAAACTTAATAAGTACTTATTGATAAAGCGATTTTTTCCCATGTTTTAATAGTTATTCTGCTATTCGGGGCGAAGACAAATTAACAAAATCAATTATCAAAAATTTGTCCCACCCGTTCATGAGTTATAAATGGTGTAACTAATACGACTTTGTTTTATATTTAAATATATATCTAGGTCTGTACAATAGTTTCAAATGTAGGTATATATACACATTGGGCAATATGAGTTTATTTGTGAAAATTCTTAAAAAGGCACGCCTTTGATCGAAACACAATTCGGTATGTGTGAAATTATCGATCTTGGAATTGAAAGCATCCCCTACTGACATAAGGTTTCAGCCCCCCTGACTCCTATAACTACGGCATAATACAGAAACTGCGTCGGTCGCGACGAGGGTCGCCTCAGACATGCGCTATACATATTTCAGTTGTGTAGGTGGTACCTACATTGCAGTGAGTGGGTGAGCAGACTGCAGCCAGAGCCGATAGAATCCCGGAAAACTACCGACCCAGTCTAGACATGGGGGCACTTCCCCTCGGCGGGAAGTCTCCCGCGACCCGCACACCACCCCCCGGTGCCCTGTCGCTTTCGCCACCGACTTGCAGACAGTATGAAAAAATAGGACGCTTTTTAGCGATGCAACTTGCGACGTGCGAACAAAAAACCTGGGAAATGGAGATGAAAAATGATGAAAGGTGTTCTCTCTTAGTACTTGAAGCGGGGTTGCAAGTCTCTTATTATAACAAGTACCTTAGTGGCTGCATACCTTTTAGATATAACGATAACGTCTGTTTGCAAGTAGATTCGGGAAAACAAACAGTGAAAATGATTGCCTAGTGAATATACATTTTAATTCAGTCAGTATATTAGCTTTAATTAATTCATTTTGACGCCAAAAAGTAATAGTTTTAGGGATTTGATTTCCATTAAATTTGACAGGAAAATCGTACACAGAAATTCGCTCGCCTCCGAAGATGTCTGTGAACATATCAAAAATTCATTTGATCCGTCATGGGCGGATACCACAATTAAATAAATGGATAGATTCTCAAGTTAAGTAGCTTGATAGAAGCTGCCTGGCAGCGGAACCACAGTTAATACTGGTACAGCTGCCTATGTTGACCTATGCTAATCTAATTCCTGTTCATACCTAATTATGTTGTTTGTGATATAGGCATAGGCTTTGAAGTTTTTAGAGATTAATGAAAATAAATATATTCTATCTGTTATATGCATTTATTTTTATCTCGCATTAAGTGGGGACTCTGAGACATTAAATAGGGTATAACTATTTTTATAGTACCTTCTTTACACTAACAAACATAAGTTAATATTTAATGGTATGCCAAATTTAGCCATGTTTGCATACCATTGCTATCGCCATGAATTAGTGAGACAGTGAATATGCATGATTGACTGTACTGCAGTGGGTTAGTGAGAGTGAATTACATCCGACAGTGGGCGAAGGGGGGCGGTGCAAGCGGGCGGAAGGAGCTTGCAGACAGGGTGGGTCGGTGGTGTGGGGCCAGACGGGAGATGTCGACGCACCTCGTTTCCGCACCGAAGTGTACTGTAACCTAACATACACAAACATACCGTGCCGTACAGGGGGTAATCGCAGCCCGCAATAAAGTCTGCAACACCGCCTACTAGCCATTAGTAGGTACACTGATTTTACATGCATCTTAGAAGCCATTCAAGGAGCGTCAAGTACTTGCTTGAAGTATGAAAAACAATATAATATAGTTTCCGGTAGCAGGGCTTGTTCACCTTGAAAATAATTACTTACGTTTTAATTAAAATCACATGTTAATGCAATTTACATAATGCAGTAAAATCTATGATGAAAATGTTCTTGCATCCTGTGAACGTGTGAAGTTCGCCGACCCGCACTGGGCCAACGGGGTGGACTATGAGCCCAATCCCCTTCGCATTGGGGGGAGGGGGGAGGGGGTTTCCGGTTTGGAGAACAGCTCGCCTTCTATTGCATAGGGCCAAATGCCATCAGTAAAATATGGATGCACTGCATTGTACCTTCAAGTACTCCTTCGGGAAATACAGGCGTAATAGTGTGTAATTTTTTAAAGCCAAACTATACATTTTCGAAAAAATATCGACTATACAAATAAATAAAATTGGAGTGTCTGTTTGTAATATTAAAATAACCGCTTTTTACTAAGTGCATTTGGATGTATACACGGTACATATACGACACAACATCGTTTAAAAAATTTGTCTGTCTGTCTATTTGTTTCGGCTTATCTCTGAAATGGCTGGACCGATTTTGACGGGACTTTCACTGGCAGATAGCTGATGTAACAAGGAGTAACTTTGGCTACTTTAATTTTAGAAAAACTTTTTTGTTAAATACCACGCGGACGAAGTCGCGGGTAACAGCTAGTTAATAATAAAAAGAACAGTGTACCCAAATAATTATTCGTCTTAGTCGTAATACTTTTGGCATAGTTGAGTACCCGTGGTCATTGTTTCAATGTTGTATTTTTGACTAAGTGCATGTCCATTGATGTCGAACGTTAAGGTTTGAGGTTAAAAATTTTATTTGGTCAATACAGCATATAGAGCTACGTTCTCTAGATCTAATCACATTGACTCTACACACGACAATTAGTCTTTCAATAGCATTTCGGTCAAGATATTAATCAAAATATTACATAGGTAGTTGTTAATACGAATTATATGGCTTCGAAAGTTATAGTAGTTAAAATTGTCTCGTAGTTTGCCGCTATTTATGCTATTGTAGAGCAACACATTTTAAATACTCTATCATAATATTATTGCAGTTAATTATTGTCAGTAAATTGATGGGATATGTTCTATAAAATTGCAGTTGGCTCGTTTGTTTTGCAAGACTATAATTATTATAGTCACAATCAAAGAAGATCATAGTATAGACAGATAGTTAAATCCTCAGCCTAAGTTCTTGAACCAACTTTAGTATTAACTATATAGTAAAGCGTGCCCCGCGCCTCGTGTATAACATTTATTATGAGCCTATATAATATACACATCGATATAACAGATCAACATAATATGTCGGTGTAATAGAGTTAGATAGCCGTCCCTGACCGACCGGGCCTTGGCCCCGGCCGTCGACTCGCTCCTCTCACCCGTGCGCTTATACACATATAGGGCTGTGGACATTATAATACAACAAATACACATATAGACATTTTTTTTTTTAAAGAAATAAATTGATTTGATGATATTTCTATTGAAAATATTATTAATAATAATAATACTAGCCCTTTTTAATGTCCCACTGCTGGGCACGGGCCTCCCCTCAATGCAAAAGGGATTAGGCCATAGTCCACCACGCTGGCTCAGTGGGGGTTGGCGGACTTCACATATCTTTCGAGGGGTTCTCTGAGACATGCAGGTCTCCTTACGATGTTTCCTTCACCGTTTAGCATGTGATAATCGGGGTTGAAACTGAGATTCGCACATGAAATCCAGAAATCCCTGAGGTGCGAGCCGGGGTTTGTACCTGCGATCCTCGTTACCGAGGCAAGCGTTCTACCAACTTGGTAACTTTATTATTTAACTTTTCAAGTGACCGCAAACCCCAATTTTATAGCATGACATCACATTCGATTAATCTGAAACGTTTAACCTACAGACGTCTATTCTATATTTTATAACAATGATGGTGAGACGTGTTTATAATGTTGCATTTGATTGGTCATTTTGGCGCCATAACAATGTAGAAGGTGTTTTGTTTTCTAAGAGTATACAGGCTGATTCAGAAAGGGTATACTAAGCCTTGAACCTACGCTTTACTAGCAGATTTTTTATCATTATGTGAAGGCAGAATTCCGATATATAGATACTAAATAATAAATGTTGTTGCCAACCAAATGGTACAATTGTGATTTTTGGTGAGTACATTTTTTTTATTGACTTATCGGCTTTTTGACTTCACAATAATATTAATTACAATTGCGCTAAAGTAGCGCAGGCTCAAGGCTTAGTATATCCGTTCTGAATCACCCTGTATAAATTAAATAGCCATAGGTGTAGGTATCTTACACGTGTGAACTTGTGTGTACGACCCTATTGCCACGAAGCTCGATATGATATCTCATTTAAAATATGTACTCAATACATAGTGAGATAAAATTAGAATTTGAGATGTAACAAGATCATGTGGATCGTTCTTTGCCATCAATAACCATGTAAACATTGTTGTTTAGGACATGCTACCTGTTCGACAAAACTAAATATATGTATACTCATTAAAACGCTGCAATGTATTTTCCGCTGGATTAATTAACAATGTTTGTAAATTTAACGTTGAGTTGATTACATTTAGTAATTATAAAATAGAAATATTAATAATATTTTCAGCACAACCAAATATTAAATTACTGAGTAAATTATTAGAATAATAGTTAAATATATTATGATGTCACTGTTTTAAGTATTTGAGTATGACAATGGAGATTAGTAGTATAGTTGTGTTTTTGGAAAATGATGACTTGGTGTAATATTATGTTTGCGCGCTGTTTCATTACAAGTACATACGTTAGATTTTCCCAGGGCGGCGCGAGTGGGTGCGGTGAGGTCAAGCGCCGGCTGCGGCGGGCGGGTCGTCGGCCGGCGCGGCGGCGGCGGCGGCCGCGCCGGGCCTCGCAGGGCGCGCGCTCGCATCAGTATGCGCACACGCAACGCGCAGAAAAAACTCACAACGACCGAGCCTGCGCCCGCTCAGAATAAAATTGATATCGATACATACCGCTCACTATCATCGTTAGTGGCCCGTGTATGAAAAATTAAAGCTGGACGACACTATTGACAATGCTATATCATCACAATTTTGTCGGAGGTAGGTAGTTTGTGAGCGGTCTAAATTTGATTTCTGCTAACATAAATTCTACAATAGACCAAATCAAATCACATAATGTGATAAGTATATCAATTATTGTTTAAGGTATTAAACCAACTAAGTACCTACAACAACACTATAGTCGCAATTATGGCACCACTATTAATAGACGTTTATTACTGTAAGGGGCGATATAACTAGAAAATGTTCCTCGGGACAGGTTTTCCGGGCAACTAATAAGGCACCTGTTGATGTTAATGCTATGCTATCGGTAGCTACTTGGACTGCATCGGTTTGCTGAACATTTTCACTCGCACTTTCCTCACGTAGTCGATGAACTCCCTTTAACTTAATCGTTATGTTATAAATATTATTTGATGTGTTTTGTTACCCCATGACAAAAATTATTAGTCCGTCATTCCGTTACAGTAGTTTTCAAAGTAACATAAATACGACACAGAGCTAATATTATAAAATATTGGTTTACTAGCCGCCAACTCCGCGATCCGCCCACTTATAATATTATGTGTTATTTTGGATTATAAATTAGGTCCATAAGAATTTTAAATCAAATCCTTTCGGCCGTTTCTGTGTGCTCCTCTTTCAAACTTACTAAAAAACGAATTTTGACATTATAGTTGCCATGATAAGGATTATTATGTATAAGAAGCTGCCAAAGATTATCCAGTCCTGGTGATCGGAGACATTAACACTGCCCAGACACTTTCTGGAGCCAAGTTTTGTAAGTGTATAAATACCTAAATTTTTGCACGGGTTTTATATAACGTGCAGTACCGGGTGTCGGTCGAATGCGTGCGATGACTCCCGTCTGTGAGACCTCAATGCCCCGCGGTCACTGTATCGCAAATTGTTCTGACTTTATCCATTGAATGTACTGCATCCATAAACAATTTTTCTTTGAAAACCCGTATACATTTATGGTCGATGTTAAATGCAAATCAAATCATACGTATCAGATTTCAGAAATAAGAAAACGCTAAGTAATCTTAGTTATTAGCAAGCGAGCTGTCATATTTTTTTTTATATATTAGAGATTTATAATTCGTATTCTCGTATTTATGGTCTATTCCGCTATAACGGGTCGGCTTTGGTGCCTACTGTTGTTACTCATAAATAGTCATAATATTTGGGTATTGGGGTCGCTTGCAGTGACTCATCGTAGGGATGGAGTCAGGGGAATTTCCAGCATCGACCAAGGCAATCATGATAGCATCCTGAACGAAAACAGGGTGACGCATTGATACATCCCCTTTCCGAGAAACAAAAATATTTTATATTAACATATATTATTTATATCGATAACATTCCCGTCGGCTATGTCAAGGCACGTTTGTGTTAATGATATATAAGGTAGGGATATGTAAGGTAATTTTGATAGTGTAAAATATATTGACAAGTACTTTAGTAGGTTATAAAGATAACATACAAATGAAATAAAAAAAATACACCCTGTACTGAGTAAATGGCCAAACGCTGCTGGTTCGCCTTGTTTAAGAAAAAATCAAACATCATTTAAACAATTATTTTTTATATCAAATTGATCCATATAACTTACTGATTCATCAGTTAAAATATTTTACACAATTTTTTTTTGTTACAACCATTATACCTGAGTACACTGATAATATAATTATACTTATATCATTAGGGTGCTTATACAGAGTGATCAAATCTTTTCATACATTGCTCAACCGCGCCTCTATGGCAAACGTGCAGTTTTAATTATGGACATTCAATCACTCAATCGGTATTCGAATGCGACCGAACTCATGACCCTGGCTAATCTCTATAAGTCTATGGTAACGTTCTCACTTGTAAAAACTGTGTGAAAATTCTAATAGTAAAAAAAATAATGGAACTATTGTCGTAGCACTCTCGTAGCATCTGGCTACGAGCGTTCTAGTGCATTCAACGACATCGTCTCGTTCGCTTGCATGCAGGTCACTGGCACTGACCGGCCACTGCACCCGACTAGCTTAGATACTTCTAACGCTGGTGTTTTTTTTCTATTGCTAGCATTTCCGTCCGCCGCGTCTAAGACACGTTTATTCTCCTGCGCACACAGCCAACTACGACTTTTATATAGAAATAGATAGGACAGGATAAGTTGAAGAATATAAGCAAAGCTTTGTTTAGTTATTACTCAGTTATATTTGTAATATGAGGATATAATAAATACTTTATAAATAACATGATAGGTTTATCTAATAAACCCTTAGATTTATAACGTCCAAAATTAGGTATAAATTATAATAATAATCAATATAAAAAAATATTATAAACTTCATTTATCAAATCCGTACAAAAAAAAAATCTATCAACATTAGGTAGGTATACTGTAGTAATTTCAACCACCTGTAAACCTAATATCCTTAATATCACAATCTAAGTGCCATTACTGCAATTAAGGGTGGAATAAACAAGGTTGAGAGTTCCATGATAATTTGTTTTTTTTTCGGGACTTACTGAAGTTCCTTAGCGACTCCTACAGCAGCTAGATTTACTGGAGTGATTATGGTGTTGAGCCAAATTCAATTAAAAAAAAAGTAGTGACCAAGTTCTCACAAATTGTTCTATAATTATTACAAATATGAAAAATATTCTGTGTAATTTAACCAAAGCATACATAGTTACTGAGAAACATAGAGTTACCATGAATAGCAAAAACAAACAATAGCATTTGCGCGTCTGTACATATCCCATAATGAATCACTTTCGCGGGCGTCTGTGCGCGCGCGCAGTTGCATCGCATCGAAAGTGCAACGCCCTGGTGAACTTCGCGCTACTAAGTGGGCCGTGCAAACGCATCTAGGTATCATTCATGTAGCATAGTTATGTATTTGTTATGCATAGTTGTCTAATAAGGTCATTATTATTGTTTGAATATGATATCATGTGGATGCTGCCGGGCTTTGTAGATACAGACTTATTATTAGTGGGTAAAACTACTAACCATTGAGAAAAGTTTCAATAGTGAAACATCACAAAGCAGTTTCTTTTTTCTAGACAATTCTTTATAATACCATTGTTAAATGTGTTGTAACTTCTATATGAATTCAGCGGAGAGATTACCAACGAATTAAACATTATCATGGCCTTAGACCTACATCCATAAATGTAAAAAAAACATTAAATAAATAAGCGATTAAGATCATGATAAAACTACATACACATTTAAATAAATGTTCTATAATTATAAATTAAAAAAAACGGCGAAGTTCAATTGAGTTCAATCCATCGATTATTTTCTTAACATATACGTTAGGGCGCCGGCCGCCGTAGTTTTATTTCTTTTGAATCGGTTCTCACATTACAGGTAAGTCGTTAGTTAAGGCAATGCACGGGAGCGGTCACAGCTATCTAACTAAGCAAGCATGCTCTGAAATAGTCGGGACGGGATCTATTTCCCGGGCAGCTGCGTGCGTTCGTTGCCCCGGCGCAGGGCGTTAGAAGTGCAACGATCTCTGCAATTATCGCTGCGCTCGCGCAACTCTAAACTTGAACTGCGACTGCGAGCAACTGCCAAACGCGCACCTCACCTTCACTGCTTAGAAAGCAACGACTGTTAAGGTGCAACTAGATCTTGCGGCCGATCGATGACATCGAACGTTCAAACCGATCCATTGTGGTGCACGGCAACCGGGTTTAGAAGGATCGACGCCGACTGTTTTGAATCGATGGAACCAAATCGATCGATTCAAAACATCGATCGATCGACCATTGATCATCAAGATCATTGATTGAGATTTGAGGCAATCGATATAGACTATTAGACGTAGATCGACCACAATCTAGCTGCATCTTTATGTCTGCCCGCTGCTAAACGCTGTATATAATAACCAACTTGGAAAATAGTAAAAGCGAGAGCATCCATCCATATTACGTAGCCTAACAACACATATATTTACAATACGTTGTAACTTTAATACATGTAGATGACAGCTGGCCATTTGTATTTATCTATACAGGATTGGAATCGTTAAGTGTCAACAGGTGACGTTAGAAAAAAAATCTTTTATAGGAACTAAGTGGCCTATAATGAACATAAATAACTTATCTTAAAAGATACATTTATAACAAAAATGTTTGCTCAATATCCATTACCTAAAATATTTCTTTAAAACTAATATAAGACGTTGACGGTCAAGTTTAGACTAACTAATGACTTACAATAAAAAAAATATATAACAATTATTCCCGAGATGCGAATGATTTTTGAATCTGTAAATGTAGTTTTTTTTTTATTTCGATGCCATGGTCCGATCAATAAATTACTCTATGTAGAATACCCGTAGTTTCAGACGACTACCATACATTTTAGAAGCCCACTGACTGAAGTATGAGCCCCATGGGCTAGAAATTAAGAACCACGGGTTCTGCTCTGCCTTACTGCTTGGAAAAGATTTTACTCAGCGCGCACGCAGTCACGAAAAACGGCTAGTGACCCATATTAGGGTACCGCACCCTAATACGTAGTGTTGTATTTTTAATGTATGAATTGACCTGACTTCGGTGACACTATCTTCGCTTCCCAGGCTGTCGCAACTGTCACAATAACAAAATAATTATATTATGTCGCTCAGTGACAATAAAGTAAAACATTTGCATAAAGACTGTTATGATTTCTCAATCATATTGGGCTGTATACACCTGCAGCCGCATGCGTTACAATCCAGCGACTGTTATTCATAACATCCCATCTGTATTACAGATGGACGAAGAAGAATGGCTCTTGTACACCAATGTAAAATAGCTGAATACACATCTAGCGTTTTTGTCCTACTTTCTGCAATGTCCTTACATCGTTTGGTTTTGTTTGCCATTATTTACTAAAATATAAATAAATCATCTTTAATGCAGATCACTTTTGTATTCTTCTTCTAATTATTAATGAGGTTTTGATTTTTAACTATATATTTGACTAGATTTAAATGTATGAGAAAATGAATTATCTTCATAATTATTTTTAGTGATTTTTTCCCATGTTTTAATAGTTATTTCGTGGCGAAGACAAATTCAAAAAAACAAAAATCATAGAAATCTGCTCACCCGTTTTTGAGTTATACATGGTGTAACTAACACGACATTGTTTCATATATATAGATATGTGCATTATATCGAGATCATTACTCGAAAATCAAAATCAAAAGTAACATAACCTATTTTGTAGGTACTATTGATATTCGCATTTACAAATTAATGAGCTTATATTTTATTCATTATTTATATTTTTTATTTAGAATACAGTTCCATTCGACTAGTCTATTTGCATGCATTCATAGGTCAATACATATGATAAATAATAAGTGGGGAAAAGTGCATAGTTATACCTCTTTTGTAGGCATGAGACCCTGGTACTCGGTTGCACTAAACTGCATTCTCGATCCAGCGCCGCGCGGCCACGTAGAGGTTATTGCGTCGCGTCGTGGTCTAAAACATCTCGTTTACTACTCTTTCTCCAAACAATGAAGTAAAGATTGTTTAGTACTCCTTCGTTTATTTTATGTTCCTTATGGTTTGTCATCATACCAAACATCATGATTATTACTGAAATGAGTATTTATAGAGACAGGTGATTTTTTAACAAATGAAGCAGTTTGTTATAATAAGTAGACAACCTTTCATTTTTTCTAAAAGTTTAGTTTTAAATTCAATGCATAGTTTGGATGCAATTCACAACATTACGGACTGTTAAGTTCACTTATACCTACCAGGGCAGCTGAACAGTCAAAGAGTTTGCACGTGCCAAGAAAATGGCGCAATGCATTCGCATGCAGTTCGAGAGAGCTAATGTTGGCCGTAAGTGCAATAAGGATGGATACAAATTGTGCATGTGTGCCAATGCGATAATGACGTGCTATTCGCACGTATGATAGGTTTGCTTGTGTTCACCAGTTCAATTGGATGTCAAGTTTGTGTGGTACTGTTTACTTATGATTTCTTGATTTTTACACGTTGAACAGCAAGGTAAATTATAGGAAAAATCTCTTCTAGAAAGAAGATAATCATGTTTATGTACATTAAATTACTTCTCAAATAACTACGTATAAATTGATTGAGACCATTATTTTTAAAAAAATAGGCAGAGTTTATTCATAACTTATTTCTGAATGCAGTAGTTCAGTTTGTATTTAATAATTATACAATATAGTAATTGTATTAAAGAAGTGAGAAATACGGATGGTATAAAGTACATATTTACCCAGTTCAATTTATGTTGTGGTATGTTCTAAAGTGATGTAAGAACATAAAGTGTGAATTTAGCGTACGCTTGGATTCCATGAGCAACGACCCGATGCAATTGCGTCGCGCGGTGACGCCCGCGCCCGCGCCGCGACGCCGGCCGATAGGGCGACGCGGTCAAGCGATCGCTTCGCATGCTCTGCTTTCCTGGTGCCGAAGGTTCGCCTACTATACAACCCTTTTCTGGTCCTAAGAGCATAACTATCAGAGATGGAATAGTTCAGTTGTGCATTGTGTGCAAATTGCGTTGCAGTGAACATGCTACGTGCAGTACAGTTGGTCTCTCAAAGTTATTGGATGGCCGCGTTCTCTACGTGATTTTATTTTATCCCCGATGTGCGAGCTTGTTAATTTTGTTCGGCCAAGGCTATTCGAATTATGACAAATAGCATACGTAGTTATTGAAAATTTTATATAGAGTCGATATAAAATCAAGTTCCACTTTTTAAATATTCTTAGGTGTCTAAGCTATGAAGTGTATGAGGGTTCAATAGAATGGAGCTCAAAAATATTTAAATAATATTTGCAATATGATACCCGTATATACTAGGAAGCATGAACGTGATACCATCCAACTTACATGTCTGCTAGACGACACAATGTTTTTTTGGATGAATATTAACCTTAACATTTCGGAAACAGTTGAACCGATTTCATTAAACTAGCTTAGAATTCTCTAGAAGATGCCATGCCAGAGAGATTAAGCTTTCATTGTTATTGTTTATTTTATTAAATAATTAAATTAATCGCAATTTGTTATGAAATGCATTCAGTTAGAGATCAAGTATTGAAGTGTTTGATCATTGTTATTGTTTTTTTTTTTAAATCATGAGGTAAATTGCCTACCTAAAATTGCCTGACCGAATTCCTATGAGCAACATTGTATGTATATTTAAATCAACTTTAATAAGATGGAATCGGTTATTGCTTGCGACTTATGAAGGGGGGGGGGGGGGGTTACAAGAGTAGGTACACTCTGTAAACATAAGAATCGGTCGAGCGAACCGTTCGGCTGCGTAGTGGATTTCAATCTTCGATTCTATAATTAAGAATAGCTCTGAAAGATATAAATAATCTATGATAAGAGATTTTTGTTATATCAAGTTGATACGGTTACAGGACTGCTAGCACGATTAATTATAGAAAGAAGACGAGACAGCACGTAGCCCCTAAGATTGCAACATGAAAATCACTCACTGCATTGACAATAGGTTTTCGAGTAGTCACATATGTAATTGACTCATCTCAAAATACAGCAATGATGATATGCTTTAAGTCAATGGACATGTTTAAATGTCTAGGATCGTTTTTAGCCGACGGTATTGTCACAATATTAAGTCACGCGGTGTGTGCCGCCGCGTAGGTATCGAATAGGGTTGCTCAAATAAATGTAAGACATACAAATTATACAAATGTGTTCTCAAGATAATTCAAGTTATAAGCCGATTTGGGTCCAATTTACCAGATATTTACGGAATTACGTGCAGTATTTTCATCCGCATGATTTCTGTGAAATTTGCTAATATTACGTGCTTCAGAATCTATGTTAGGCTAGCGGGCATATTCTGACTTTAACGACAGTTGAAGAATGATAACTGAAAATTCCCTAAGTTTGGTCTCAGATCTCAGATGCCAATCGCTCTATATAAATATTGGTAATCAATTCAATTTGTATAAATTGAAAGCCGGCCTAAATACAAAAAATATAAAAGGGGAAAAGGCAATTAAGAAGAAGTAGCTAATAGAATTCAGTACTTGGTATTTTTGGTTTTATAAATTCTTTATACAGGTATCCAATCTCATCCTCACCTTCCATCGTTTTGGTCCATTTACGACTACGTCTGGACATGTTTTAAATGTGGTAGCCCTAATTTCAGCTGGGTACGTGCACGTTTGGGGAGCTCTTTATTTTTACCCGGGCGTTCGTTGACCCACTCCTAACAAACAAACACGTTCCATCGTTACAGAAACTTTTCGTCTCGTCATTTCTGTAAAAAATATATACCTCGCTGAATTATAACAATAAAACATACGAGTGTCCACAAAACTCACTGTTAGTAGGTATGACATGAACAAATAAGAAAAAGATGTTGTATATTTTAAGCGTTTCTTTAGGAAGTAATTATAATGAAGTCTATGATTATCATATCAATCCGAATGACGTTTATAAACATAACACAGTCACAATATAACGTTTCGAGCGAACCGCAATAACACGAACTTGACTCCCTCTATACACGAGGAAAACACTGGAGTGACCAAAATAACGATCCGAAATTAAAATGCACCCACTTAATTCGAAAATAGAATATGGGTAAGTAAAACCCGAGATATATAATATAACACCGTAGCTATAACAACACTAGGTGTGTATGAATTTAGTAATGCACCTTGATAAACAAAAGCCTTGAACGTGGGTATTAAATCATGTTCCGGGTGCATCCCAGGCTGGCATCGATCGGCCGTGACCATGGCAACGCTGAGCGGAGTGCGTGGGTCAGGGGCGGCCCGCCCGCCCGCTGCCGGGACCGCTCTATCTAACACACATATAAAACATCTAGCATTTCCTTGAGATGTTGATATTGTGGCCAGTAAGGAAATAGACCATATCGTGATTTATGTAAAGCACTCGAAAAAATCTCTATAATAGGTTGAAATAAAACAGCTTGTAATCTGTATCTTCAATTCGATAAATTTTGTTTACTACTCGATATGAGTGCCAACATTTTGCTAAAACATGCCAACTATGCTTTTACCGTCTACCTACATATTTATTTACAAACCAAATATCTAAATAGCTGCGTATTAAACGACCGAGCAGCCTCGCTGGGTTGCTTTGCCTCGAGCAGTCAGGACGTGGCTCGCTCAAAGCAAACGCTGACTCTACCTTTTCCGAATGCTGTAATATTTTATTTGCCTCGACTAATAGCCATACTGCTGATATCAACTACGCGTGCACTGATTGCTGCTGCCGATGTGCATGTTCCAGCACCGGCCTCGCGAGGCCTGCGTGGTTGGTCAATACGCTGCTAATGACTCATACTGCCATCACTCTACCGTTAGAAAAATTAACTCTACCCTTGTGCTCGCTTAGCTAATTATTTATCCTTTTTTCGATATAAATAAAACTCGTCCAACAAAAGAAAACCCGTACACATCTCTGAAGATACGTCCTTGGTTGGCAGCCAAATTCAGGGCTAATTACTGTTCGGTTACCTTGACTATTTCTTTGTTCAGGGTTAAGAATATCTCGCGGATTTATAGGGGACTGGATATACCCAGTATACCCTTTCTGAATCATCCTGTCTATATACAGAATGATTCAGAAAGAAGCGCAGGTTTAAAAATGAGTATGCCATTTTTGAATCATCTGTATAGTTGGGTATAAAATAGTCTGGTCTTGTAGTATATTTCAGTTCCGAATAGTGCTAATTGCTACGTACTGCAATATTTTCTGCCTCGAGAATTTTTACCCTATATTTAAATGCACCAAAACGATATAATAGTTCGGTGATCTACAACGATATGGACTAGCAATTACTTACCACTGTCGAGACAATTACACGTTAAAAGTTTTTTTTTATACGTATCTATGTACACGATATTTGTATCTAAATTTAGAAGGTGGTGACTGATGATTGATCTCCAAATGCAACGTCGCGACGTGGTTCCGAAAATATGACATCAATACAAACTTATTCATACAACGATGCATGTTTCATGTGGAGACACAGATTTGTGCAAGAACATTTAAATAATATTATTTTACTACTGAATTTACGAGCTAATATTGTAATTTTTAAATAATACTAGCCAAGTGCAGAGCAGAATTACAAATTAAGGGTTCCAAACTACGGAGATAATACAAGCGCACAGGGTTTTTTTTTAAATATTTAAGAAACAAACAAATTTATTAACCTGGCCACAACATAATTTTGGCGATTCCAAAAACGTCAATGTAAGAAATATAAAAAATATGCTCGGCTCAAAATGGTCTATGCAACGATAATAAAAATAAATATAATGTTCTCTTTTGCGATCTAGTTATTTTTATTTATATGTTGGATTTTTTCATCTCATATTATATGTGTGAATTAAATCTCTATCTTATTTCGTTGAAAAGCTGAAAGCCACTGATAGACGGACAGACGTTGACACAATAATAGCGTTTGCACCCAACGGAACACTTAAAAAAGATTTCAATCAAAGTAATAACGAATCTATAAAAAGTTTATGTAAGTGTATAGGTATTTTGATTACGCTATATTTTTATGACATTAAGGCATGAGGCACCTCAAACGTCGTTTGTAACATTGCTGATTTCTTATCAATGACCTTCATACAACTCTCGGACTTGCAAAATAACAAACAAACGTAAAGTAAAATGTTTCATTCTTTCATATTGTCTAACTGAATTGTGATCGACTTTGAGCTATTTTCAGATAAGTTACATTGATTACGAACGACAGACGATATCTCGATATAATCATTTTATTTGTTATAAGTACTTCATAATTTGGCAACCCTGATAAGCGCAGTTGGTAGTGAACCTGCCTTTTGTGCCGAGGGTCCTGGGTTCAATCTTGATAGGACAATATTTGTGTGATGAGCAAGATTTTTTTACCCAAGTCATGAACGTTTAATATCTATATAATTATTATATACTAATAAATATAAAACAATAGGAACTATATACCTACGACTATTAAAAGATGAGAATAGTTATGGTGAAGATTTGCCCATAATTGTACACTGTCGCTACACTGTGCCAAGGTTTCGGCCTACTATTATCTACTCTGTGCTTTGGCCAAGGGCAGAGCGGTTAAATTATTATTTTTACAACTTTACCGTAATGGGTACTATTTTCTTCAGGCCGAAGCGTTTCATGGACTAGTTGTATGTAATAGAAAATTGATGAGGCACGTGCTTCAAAAATATATGTGGCCATGACCTCCGCTCGGTCAGAGCCGAGGGTGTCGAGGGTGCGGGGTGCGGGACGGGTTCAAAGCGAAGGACGCGAGGAGGGACTGCTGCGGTGCGGGGCGGTGGGGGTGCGTCGAGGACGCGCTGATGAATAGACCTTTCAAATATTCAGATGTTCCATATCATCTGCTGAAAACGTTTCAGGAAACGCTTGTAAGCAATTAGTCGAATTCGCGAACGAGTTGTTATGAAACAATGTATGTGGCGTTGCGTTGCGAGTGACGCTCCGCGACCTCGACCAAGGTTGTGAGCCAACACTTCCCTGTGTACGCAGTCATTTATAGCCTAGGTACTTGTGTAAATCTATACATGGTAGGTGTAATAGCGCGCCGCAATCACATGCCCGTTTATTGTTTTCCGGGATACTTAATAATGCACTTGTAATATACGTTTATAACAACACACTTATTGCGTGTCTGCTTGCTCTCAACTTACAACTTGATAAGATTTACAATTTCACATGCTTATTAATATCAGTAACTATGTACCTATTTCCGTACTAAAAAATCGTATTACCCATTCTCCCTCTAAGAAAATATGTTCCTGTTCCTCTAATTAACACTGATTATCCGGTATTCTTATAAAAAATAATTAGCTACTTATATCTCGCCCGAGTATCAGTAGGAAGTAATTTGCCCACACAGAAGGTCACTGTGATAACATTAGCTCTGGGTACATAACAGCAAGTTATATCTACGTCATATTCTGATGTCATACAATTGGTGACTAATTAAGTTAATTGAAGACTATAGTGTCTATTGTATAGCTGTTAAGCAGCTATCTACTGTTATTGCCCTTCAATTACCGTTACAATTATACAAGATGCCTAAATATAAAACGTGTAGGTAAGTAATAACAATTTTATAAAAAACACGTTAAATGTCAACACGTATACAGAGTGATTCAGAAAGGGTATACTAGCCTTGAACCTGCGCTTCTTTAGCTCATTTGTAATCATTACGTGAAGTCACGATTTCGAGGTCGATTTAAAAAAAATAATTTAGTTCCCCACAAAATGACAATTGTGATTTTTGTTGAGCATGTTTTTTTAAAAGACTTCTCGAAATTCTGAATTACCAAAATTATTACAAATGCGCTTAAGTAACGCAGATTCCAGGCTTAGTATACGCTTTCTGAATCACCCTGTAACGATAAGGCGTACGTTACGATTGTTAATCGCAGCGAAACGATATACCCACTTGGATACCACAACATTGATTGACTTAGGTATTGAATTAATGAACATGACCAAGCGGAAGAAGTCTGCTAAAAGAATGATTATAAAAAAACGCGTTTCCATCCAAAGTCAGCGTAGGTATTAAGGAAAATCTCCACCTTGCATAGTTATTCATAATTTTCGTAGGTACGTTAACTGTTCGTGACTTATCAGCCAGTAGGTACCTACGATGTGTGGATATACCTAACACTCAAGTGACAGATCGGTGTTAAATCGTTTGAGCGGTAAGAGAGCTCGCAAACAAGCAGGGTGCAGGGGTCGAGAGCACCTGCTGCGCCCGCGCCGCTGACATTGCCGATAAGATACGGCTATTATTTTGTCAGTGCTATCGGTCCAATGTCACAGTGACCTTAATGACACCGAATGACGCGCCGGCACACGTTCGTCGCGATGACCTTGCGATATTTATCTAATCTTATTCGCGAATATATTGTTAGCGGGATTATTTTCCATTTATGTATGTTTACATTGTTACAAAAATACAAAGAGGTTATTTACGATGACATACTACAGCCCCTTTAATTGTACCTTATAGTACATACCTATATGTACGTACACGCTACAATATACATTTGTTTTCCGGCTTTAAAAATATTTACATAACTGACGACAATATCTACGCAAAAGCAGTAATGATTATATTAATGTTAGGATTAATCGTGAACAATTATTTATACCTAGTAGGCCCAGACCTAATATACAGTATAAAACCTAATCTAAATGATATAATTTTTAAAATTTATTGAACTTAACTCCCCTCACATATCATTGAAACATTTCCAGAAGTTTTTTTTTATTTTATCGTTTATATTCAATTTTATAATTTCTTTAACGTTGAGGATACATCTTTAGAAAGGGAGAACGAAGCGCGGCTATCCACATAATCGCTACTTATTCGAATTATAAACAACAATAACATAATAGAGTTCGTTTATGTAATTGGTGAAAAAATACATCTCAAGGAAAATGTAGAGTGCTTGCTGCATTCATGCATGATAAAAGGCCAAATACATGTCGGAGCACACATAGTGTAAGGTTCCTTACATGTGAGATCCTGGGCGTAGGAGGGTTGCTGCTATATTTGCTTACGTATGATTTTGTATTATTATAGTAAGGTCACCCGAGCTTTGAGCATTTATAGTATTAGTATTGATTATTGTATGATTTAGATTGAGTATTTGTTGTGCTATTTTATATGGCTAATATAACAGCGCCTCTAGAGGACGGTATCTGAAACTTTGTATTCTTTATTAATAATGGACAAAGGGTTTATTGTATTTAAACATTGCAGTTTATTTATTTATCGTGAGACCGGTGCAGCTTTTGGAATGGCTAAATGTTAGTTCAGCCGTTACATATATTAATATGGGAATCTGTATTTCTTAAGATGTCCAAAACTTAACGCAAAAGAAAAAGATTTTTATAAATGAAGTGCGTTGCTGTTATTAAGAATAGTGACCGATACAACAATTAATTATTTAATCAGTGTAATATATAATATGTCGTTCAATAATTGCGACCTTCATCACTTGTCGTCATCATCCGGAAATTGCTGTGTAGCAGTAATACGCCGTTACAGTTTTCCAAAGCAGGAAGTATAAATCTACTGCGGCCAAGGTGATGTAAAATTATTGTGTGCTATCATTTTGCTATAGGTATTACCTATGTCATCCAGGTCATCACTAGTTAATGTTAACCAAATATATCACTCGTGATGATTATTCTGAGATGGTATATGATGATAGACTGTTGATGATGATCTTCTCACTTGAGGTCGCGTTGCGCTCCGGTTGTAGAGTTAAGAAAAATAATGTAGAATGACAATTTGTAAGTGCCCCCGTAGACCTATACGAAATAAATTATTTGACTTCGAATATTTATGAATGATTGTTTCCTAACTGTGCTCGTGACTTCGTACGCGTGGACATTAGTTTATTTTGATTTTATTGGGTGAATAGTCCAATTTCGTGGAATAAAACTATTGTATAGCTGCCAGGTGTAGGTACCTAAAAGCTTAATGGACTATTACATATATTTGTTTGGCTATCCCGCGGGATTACCCGTAAACTTTCCGGGATCAAAAGTCCTACATGTTAGCCCAGATCACCATCACCATATCAGCCACCACTGGCTAATCACCATGGCATTTTTTATAGATGTTCAGTGATTATCCCGTGATTTTGCACGGAGCAACCTACACAGAGACAGAACAAAACGCCAGAATGGAAGATTCGGCCTATGAATAGAACATATTATTATAATATCTCCTACGATTAATTGTTTAAAAAAATATTTAATGTAGGTGTTTACGTGACCAACAGCTACATCTCATTTTATATAAAATATACATATTTATCATGGTTCATTATAAGTGGAAGCTTGTCAATGGCTTTTGGTTTTATCTCTTGTCATAATTTTGATCCAATAAAATGAAATATAAATAGGTGGAGCTGATTTCGGAGCTTTTTCAGGAATGAAAATTTTAAATATATAAGTAACGTCTGCGCATAGAGCACAGTTGCACTTGTTTATGGCCGTGCTCCAGCAATGCAATTATTCATAAGTTTAGAGAGATATTTTTTTATCTATTAGCAACATCATTTTATGATAGTTCTGCCGTTGCCGTTGCATCCGTAGAGCTTTTAAAAAAACTATCCTTAAGTAGATACAGAAGTAGGTGATATAGGAGTCGGAGTCGCAAATTTATTTACCCGCAATTTCAAAGAATAATTAATTAGATATATTTTTTTATTTTAAGTCTTTATATTTTAACCTAAGACTCTTTACGGTTTAACTGATAAAGCTCTCCCACCTGTCACCATCTAGAACAGCCTTTTTACAGATCATTATAGGACATAGTCACACACTTAAAAATAGAAAGGGATACTACATAATTTAATGTATTTTTTTTTTCGTAAAATAATTCCGTAAATTACGGTTCACTCAACCATCACCAGCAATTATATAATCTATCAATATAAATCGAAACTCCCTAAAGAAACGTAGCTATTACTCCAATGGCCAAGATTAAATTTTCTTAGCAATTCGGTCGCTACATGGGTTTCAACAAGCCTAATAAAAAAAACTCATAAAAGTAAAATATTTTCAGCATTCCTTATATAGTGTAAATTCAGACGTCGTGTAGCACTTATTTATAGTATTTGTAACTGCAAAAAAGTAAACGAAAATGTTTCTAAGACAAAATAAAAAAAATCTCTATGGTTCACTTACCTAAATCTGGAATGGAGCTGGATGGCTCTTCGAAAGACGGTGGTTTGTGGAGACGCGGCGGTGGCGGCGGCGGCGGCGGGGGCGGAGGCCGCATGCACTGGATCACCGAGTGCGTCGGGATGGTCGGCGTGGCCAGCAGCACGGGCGCGCGGAACTCCTTGCCCGGAGGCGCCGGCAGCTCCAGTCTTCTCGCGCCGGGAAGCATCTCCGGCTCGTACCCGTTATCGATGGGCTCGCGCTTCGGCGACAACTTCGGAAAGCACTGCATCGTTCCTCAAATACTGACCAGTCGCAATATTAATTTATCAAGTCTCGAAAACTGAATGCTTCAGCCTTGAAAACTTTATATTTTAGTCTTGAAAACTTTGTTTTATTTAATAACAATTATCCTACACATAACGTCGAATAAATCTAACGCGGAAATCTTCTTTATTTACATAGACATTTGGGCGTATTGTTTATCGTCCGCGTGAAGTGCAAGGGCAAGTGTACGAAGGCCGAATGCCGGTGTTGAGCGCGTATCGTGCGTGCGCGGCGCGCCGCTCGACTCGCGAGACTCGTTCGCTCGCTACAGCCAACTTTCTCTCACTGGCGTGGCGGGCGGTCGCGGACGGACGAAAGTGAATCTGCAGCGTGCGCCCCTCGCCCTCTCCCGCCCTCAGGTGGCCCTGCACCGCCCGCCCAGCGCCGCCGACGACGTTGTCGCCGCTGCAACGCCCATCCGACATCAACTTTAACCTTAGCTGTGACCTTACTGGAGTGCACTGCACTCGCAATAATATACCGTACTGAATATTAATGTATTTTACAAAGATCACTGAAACTTTAATTAATAATTAATTAAAATATTTCCTTCAAAATTTCCTAAAAAACATTAAAAAAAAAATAGCTATGCTCTACGTTAATTTTAATTCCCAATGAGTAAACAATGAAAAAAAACGGTTTTATGAACATTCATTGTTATGATTCTCACACCCTTGAACTTTAGGACGGTTACAGTGCAATAAACCTTTTTAATTATTATGTATGTATTATTATAAAATAATATATTCTTTTCATTATCTACCGTTAAACAAAAGCCTTAAGTTTCCATAGTTGCAACAGAAAATACAAAGACGGGAATTTTAAAAGGTTTAACAAAAATAGTGTAAAATATTTTAACAGATGAAGTAGTATGTTATATAGATCACGTTTATATATAAAATAATTGTGTAAATGATGTTTGACTTTTTTACACAAAGCGAACCGAACGAATCAGGACGGGAACCTATCATCTTTAAAATTTCTAATAATTTGAATTATTTATTTGGGAATGTTATCCTTATCACCTATTCTTAGCCCTGTTAAAATATTTTACACTATTATTGTGACACCTTGTGTAGTTTATAGAATAGGTACTTACCTACATTTTTAAAATAACTTTTTGCGGTTTTGCATTGATTTATGGCTTTAATTGCTAACTGATAATTAAGGCAGATATTTACTGGTAGACCGCATCCTTCTTAACTGTCAGAAGCATACTTGATGACGTATACAGCAATGCCTAGATCATAAAAAAGTCCATAGTACGTGTTTGTCATGTGTGCCACACTTTTGCAACGGCAACGGTTGCGTTCCCCGGATAGTACATTAGAGTACATCGTGAAGGAAAACTAATGTGAATTTAATTATTCGTATTCGTTAAATTTTTGTTTGTCGGTTTTTATATAAGTCAAAGCGAAAAAAAACCTTACCGTGTCATAATAAGTGTCTTTTCAAACTGTGTTGGTAAAATCATCGACAATAAACGATGGATGCCATAATGTTTTAAAAAGTGAAGTGCCTGTCGGTGCTATAATAGTAAGAGCTGAAGCTGGGAACATGTAGACAATATGAGCATGTGACAAAAGGTAGATGCTACATCTACATTGAGGAGGGCATACTCTTAGAGCTTGTTTTACAATGTGCTGATAAACGATATTTCTCATCTTATCTGACAGATGACCATAAAATACACATTATGTCTAACAAGTGGTGGATAGGGTTTATCATCAAATTGTAGAACAGGCACATAGACTAACAAGTAATATTTCGAAAGCGAGTTCTGTGTAAACGACAAGAATAAAAAAGCAGTAGATGCGACACTGGCGCCATAACAAAAATTTAATGTACTAACAATCCAGATGCCTGAGACGTCTGTTCAGTATAAAACGCGCAGAGTGGTCACATCTATCACTTTGTGTAAATCTATGGTTAGGATTTCCCAATTTACATACATCATTTGAACTCGGTCAGTGAGAATGTCCATAGATAAAACGATACAAGCCCTATCGCTTCCGCAAAGCGCACGATCGATGCTCGGTGGACGCCAGGGCACGCATGCTGATAACAACTGATAACCATCTAGCAGATAACACACCAAAACCGCCTACGAATGTGACTTATGTGTGTTCACACAACACACATAAGAACACATAACAGAAGTGTTTTTTTATCGCTGATAGAAGATAGTACACGATTTTTTTATCACAACGTGCACGATAGACGGTTTAGGGAGGCTGATACAGCATGATTATATTTCAATTATTCTTACAGCTTCGTGAGGTAATAATTTTATCAAATGTGCATTTTATCGGTTATCTAATTAATAGGAAATCATGGTAACTAAATGTTTAATAAGACCAGTTATTTTTAGACCAGTTATTTTTAGACATTACTTAGGGAATATGACAATGAAATAGATAAATTTACTACATAGATCTTCACCACTCACACATAATCACTTGCGTTGTAAAATAAAGTCACCTTACTATGGCGTGACTAGCAACTTCACGGTCAAATTAATCTGGTCGAACAGCACATTGAAGCAAGGGCTGAACTTCGAATGTCACGAAACAGTCACCCACCTAACGATAGTCAAATGCAGCGCACCCACAGTGGGTTACCCGCTTAGCTACATATCATTTTAGGTTTATTATGATGATAATCCTGCTTCAGCAAGAATTCTGCTAGCCGTTATAATGTGCCATGTGTTAGATGGTGGTTTACTACAGTCATTTAATGACTGTTGGTGGCCATTAGTCTCAATAAAGTCAGAGAATACCAAGAGTAATTCATCGGTACTAGAGTTCGTCATTTGAAGTGGTAGAGTCAGGTTAATCGAAATGCCTCGTAGTCGAGACAATAAGCATTAAAATCACATATTCTTAAAGAAAAAACAGAAACTAGGGCACACATTTTACAGAGGATGCATGTCGTTGTATTTTTCTTCAATTTCACCAAAGTATTCCGAAACATAATTACAGTAAGACGGCGGGGGTGTGTGGGTATATAGTGGGTTTAGGCGTGGGAGGTGACTGTGGAGGACGGGGTGGGGGGTGCGGTGCAGTCGCAGGGTGCGCCGCGCCGGGGTCACTGCCACGGCGGCCCCTGGCCGGATTCGACACTCGCCAATATTTTGCCAAGTCTCAATGAACTGTAGCTAGTTGGCTGCATGCACTGTATAGTACCTATCCCTTTAGCCTTTGTTACTATGTTTTTGGTAAAGTGTTAAAATCAGATAAACCGGCCTTATGCACTCTCCAAATGTTCGATTTTTAAGGGTACTGTTATGTAAGGATGGACAGTAATGTTCATGTTGATAACTACTAACTAGTATAATTGAATTATAGTTGATTTGATGTTTTTCTATGGTAAGTGGTATGAGTGAAAGTTAGGTACCACGGGCACGGGAAGGGCATCGGGACACAGGGTGCTCGCTAGGGTGGCGATATGCGTCGCAAACACTAAGCCGCGCACGCGCGCTGCATGCACCCTCGCGCAACATTCAGCCGACATGCCCTCACACCGCACGCCACCGGAATTGCACTTTTAGTACTCTCTTTTTACTTTTAATTATATACTTTGGGTTAGTACTTTCTAACCAGCTAACCAAGCCCGTATTAGCTGCTTCAGTTGCTGAGTGATGTTTTGAAAACATCCTTATGTATGTATATAATATTATACTAGCTGTCCCGGCGAATTTTGTACCACCTCGTAATCAAATGTGAATTTTTCATATGTTTTAATAGTTATTCTGTTATTAAGGTCGGAGACAAATTAAAAAAAATGAAAGATTAAAAAAATCGCCCCCTCCCCACAATCTTAAGTCATAAATGGTATAACTAACGACTTTGTTGTATATAAGAGAATCTTATAAAAGAGCCATCATGGAGTTTTGGAGTTTCTTGCCCGTTCTGCACCATAGGAACGGTATTCCAAACGGGCGGTAAAGTCGTATAAATAGCATTTTGTGTCATGTGTGAGTACATGTTGTTATTTTAATCAATCTTCTCACATGTCGGTCTAACATCCAATACGGAGTTCTCATACACTGCAGCTACAAGGAATCTTCAAAAAATTTAAACTGCAAAAACTAACTTATGTTCTATACGCAAGCATCAATTTAGGTATTTATAATATGAGTACTGAAATAGACGTCTATTAAAAGCTATGATAAGACAATAGTTAAAAATAAAACTTACTCTACATCATATCTGCTGTAGAGCTTGAGACTTACCTACTGCTTTTCGTGAAATGTTTTTGATTGAATATGCAAACATTGTATAATGTTTGGCTTTCAGTAAAATTTTCACTAACGTACTAGGTATGCACCCAGGGGGAAGAATAATATGTATACATCACCTATTGTTCAAAAATCTTGTCTCGATTCTCAAACTCATTAAAAGGATAAAATAAGTTGAGGCTAGCGGTGGCTGTGGTGAGGAAGCGGAAACATACGGTAGCTTTGAAAATCGCCTCGTAATCTAATAATTCTTAAATGTAACAGGTTAGTAGTTAGATTCTTTAAACAAATAAAAATATTGTAACCACGTCGAATAATTATGGGTGACTGAGGAAACTCCTGAAGCAAATGAAATAATGTTAATAATGTGCCTTTAAAAAATACTTTATCCGGAATTTCCTCCTTTTCGTCAACGGTCAAACTAGGTTAGATCAGAAGCGACAAAAAATTGACTCAACTGAAATTTGCGAAAACAAAAGGGATAAGGAAATATAAATATAACTTTGGTTAATGGGGAATATCAGCCATAAAAGTAGGTATATGTATACATTAGGGTTTGGATTAATCCAATTATGTCTTTTATTGATATTTACACGGAGTGACTACAGTCCGCTCTCTGCCAGCCTCGGTCATACCAGTTGTGAGAATATTTCAGGTTTCTACGACTATTAAAAACGGAGCCGTAGAAGAAATTACAAAGCACTAATCTTCTCCAAAATGCTTGGTAATCCATAATAAATTTATTAAACCCTCTAAATTTAGGGACATATTTTCACTATCAAACAAATTATCTTACTTATCACTTGATCAATAAATACAAAAATATTCATATGATGAAACATTTGTTCATGTTCTTTTTTTTTCTTTTTTTTTATTACATTATAGGCAAGTATTTGATCTCAATCTCACCTGATGGTAAGTGACAATGAGATCTACGATGGAGCATACTTGCCTAGGTAGGAAGGCGGCAGTAGATAGAGACGCTACATTCACTAGGCGCATGCAGCGCAACTGATCTGACCCGCCATCCATGAATGGCAGCACCGAACATCATGTTCAGAATAATAATAATACTTGTCTAAGCTTATGTGCATCTATCGGTGTGAATGCATCCTGCAGCGGCGGCCGGCCCCAGCGTCGCGGCCTTGCCGATCGATATGCAACGGCGGGACATGAACTTACTTCTTCTCCTAGACATAACAACGACCCCATTGCACTAATTTCCAAACGTCTTGTCTGCTCGCCTTTGTGAAAAAGAAACGGTACTGGGTAGACAACGATCCATAATATTATTTTTAGTTCATAAGTGTATGGAATAAAATGCATAATAACGTAATCATATTATAGTATTCATTGATATAATGATGATTTCAAATTTGAGAAGTAATAACATAATTATTTTTATTTTATATAGCTTAGTAGAGAACACCACAACGCGATTCGATAATATAATAATAATAATTCTAGCCCTTTTTTAATGTCCCACTGCTGGGCACGGGCCTCCCCTCAATGCGAGGGGGATTAGGCCATAGTCCACCACGCTGGCCCAATGCGGGTTGGTGGACTTCACACATCTTTCGAGGGGTTCTCTCAGACATGCAGGTTTCCTCACGATGTTTTCCTTCACGCGATTCGAATGCAATTGATATTATTCAACTTTCAAATGGTAAAATCGTACTAAATACAGATGCATATGATAAGTACAATGAATTAAAATATTAAGACAATGGATCACCAATGTAAATGTTTTATAATTGGAGTCACAGACCGATTTTTGGTTGAGTTGGTAATTTCATAAAGGTTGCAAACCTTAAGGAGTGCATCGGTGTTAATGCCCCTGTGAGGGTAGCTCAATGTCGGGCTATAGGTGGCAGTCAACAACCCCGCACTCAACTACCCCCGGCCATTGCACTTTGCCCTGCACCACACCGCTTACATTATCATAACTATGTAAATAAATAAACTATCACACCACTGTTGTAAAGTTTCTAAAATTAGCGAATGTACCGTAACGTTAATTAAAATATATAAATCACCGTATTCTCGTGTCTTCGGACATGTAAAATTTACATGTAGCTGTATACAATTTTACGAGTATAAGTAAATAAATCGGAATATTGCAACATGTCCATTCCATTCTATTCTTGACATATCCAGCCGGCAATTGAATGATGCATGACGTATACAATTCAGAAAGAATAGACGTCATTGGTAAGGTTATCAGATATTCAGCCGGGACACACCATTTTCATATCATCATGTCACATCCATTATTTTATTTATAACTAGCTGCGCCCCGCGGTGTTACCCGCGATTAAAAAGTATGTCCTTTTTACCGGGATAAAAAGTAGCCTATGTGCTATTCCAGACTATAGTCTATCTCTGTGCCAAATTTCATCTAGATCCGCTCAGCCGTTCAGGCGTGAAAGAGTAACAAACATCCATCCAAACTTTCACATTTATAATACTAGCTGCGCCCGGCGGTGTTACCCGCGATAAAAAGTATGAAAAATTAAAACATCTATCCCACGGGAACCATACATTTTACCGGGATAAAAAGTAGCCTATGTGCTATTCCAGACTGTAATCTATCTCTGTGCCAAATTTCATCCAGATCCGTTCGGCCGTTCGGGCGTGAAAGAGTAACAAACATCCATCCATCTATCCATCCATCCAAACTTTCACATTTATAATATTAGTATAGAAGTATAGATTAGTATATACTTAACGTGTATTTATTGAATGCGTTATTGCTATTAATTACTTGACATTGGCAAAATACCCGCTAAATTGTGGGTGAGGCCATATTCATATCCATTTTATTTCATTTCGTAAAGAAAGAAGAAGATATTCAGCCATTTCGACCATTTTCTAGGCGTTGACGAATCTAGATGTTGATCAACATTTTTACATAGGTACCTAAAATTGGTCCGGTGAATAAAAATCTGGGCATCGGGAGACTGACGCGCTGGCAGCTTTATATGCGAGCGGATATTTTTGGCTATCTGAAGGGAAAACACAGACAACCTCCTGAATCCCTACCTTACGCTGGCGACCGTGGCAATCCAGAGGAGATTTTTTTAGTTTAGTTTTCTGTTTTTACGTTTTTTTTTTTTTATTACATTATAGGCAAGTATTTGATCTCGATCTCACCTGATGGTAAGTGACGATGAGATCTACGATGGAGCATACTTGCCTAGGTAGGAAGGCGGCAGTAGATCGAGACGCTACATTCACTAGGCACATGCAGCGCAACTGATCTGACCCGCCATCCATGAATGGCAACACCGAACATCATGCCGGAACACGGCTAGGCCGCTTGGCGACATGGCTTTGTTCAGTGGGTGGTGACTAACCACGGCTGAAGCCTACCACCAGTAGAGTTGTCACCTAGTTGGCACCACCCAGGGTCACGTGTAGGGTATCTCGAGGGTACTTAATTCTCCTACGGACGCACGCGCGCACTGCACGCTTCACACCTACACTAAAACAATTTTTGAATACAATACGTTTAAAATACACAAGTTTTGGAGAATCAAACAAAATTGACTACATCGAGTGTCTGTTGAACATTTCATCTAGCTTTACCGCCATTGATGTACTCGACGTTAGATCAATGTTTACCGCGCACATTTCTCAATATGCATCCAAAATCAACCTTTTAAATCGTTACTTATAGGATAAACAAAAATAAAGTTTTCAACATAGATACAATTCACATCAAATAAAATACTTCTACCAATAGGCAGAAGTTCATTAAATTTCTGGAAAACGGTGAAGCCATCGGTGCGGTGGTGCGCGAAGGGTCGCAGGGTGGGGGGTGGAAGTGGAGGTGTTGAGAAGGGGGAGAGGTTTCAGCACGCGCCGAGGCCGAGGTATTCGCTGTCGTTGACACGGCTCGAGGACGCGCGCTCCAAGGTCGGCTGAAAACTGCGCACCACCGCGGTAATCCCTTTACAAAAGTTTTCTTCATTTCCAGAAATGGATGTGACCGCACATAAAATTATGTAAACCAAGCTTAAATACGTACCCACCTACTTAGTTAGAAAAGTCTTGCATTGAGAAGTTGGAACAACAGATATACGTTGTGCAAACAATGAAGTATTCATCCACAATCATTTTCAAGCAGCTTAAAGATAGTCTCTTTAGAAGGTGTATATAGAAATGGAGCTCTTTAACCATCCGTATTTTTTTACTTCTTCTTAAGCCTGTAGTAGTCAATTTCTGGACATAAGCCTCTCCCAGCAGCCGTCCGTATTGAAAATTTTCTGTTTGGTTCATTCACACATAACAAAAAAAATCATACAATTTTTGTTCCTCTCTTTGGAACCTCCTAAAGGTTCCAAAGTGTGCTGTGCTGTGAAATACCAAAAATACCTTCTTATTGGATGCTTTCGCCATGAAAGGTAACTACTCTCCCAAATTCACGTCTCTACGTCCAGCGGTTTGGGTTGTACGTTATCTGTCAGTGAGCCAGGACAAAGCCTTTTATATAAATATATCGAGATGCCTGAGAAACGAGCCTTATGTTGAGAGACATTACATTAATTAATCGTGAAAAAGCTTAGAAGATCGAGCTATTATCTAAGGCTCTTAGTATAAGTTTGAAGGGTAGTGAACATTTCTAATACATATCCAAATCTATACGCTCACCAGCAAAGCTAAACATTTCCGCTAGTGTGCGTTATTATGAACCGTATAACTCAATCTGTTTGATGCTGTCAACTTGTACTGGACAAACAAGTACAAAGCATAGACTAATTAATAGAAATGTCTCCTAATTTAAGGGTAAGCCTGGGTATTGGTGTAGCTGATAAAGCTCCTTCCATCTATCTATCTATCTCGAGCGGCCACTTTAAGCAAAATATACAAAAGGTCACCAACCCTTCAGACTCATGTAGCTTAGTCTTGCTCTTTCACGTTTTCCTTCCTTCCCCTGTCTGAGATGTTATTTCTGAAGGTATCATGTCATGTCAAGACCACTTACCTTCTACCTTCTTCTATTTCGTATCGGTTCTATTAGTTATCTTTTATCGTACTCTCTTCAAAACTTATTTTTGATTTGTTTGCATGAATCTGTAACGAAAATGGTTTCAAGATAATGTTCATGATATAAAAAAATCTAAGTCCTCGTGTGTTTCTGCAACCACTGCTATTTCATCTAGAATCAAATACCCTTTATTAATGATGCCGCAATTCTGTTAATGACTGCCTTCTTTAAACATATGCAGTGATTGAGTGTACCATGTCTTCTAACTGTCTGATCTTTACTGTCTCTCTTTTATTTCCTATCTTTTTATAGCCTCTTGGTTTGTATACCCCGAACATTATTCTTACTAAAATCTAGTTCTACGTTCTTCAGAGCTATCATCATCCTTTTCCATTTTACTTTGTGATTTTTTTTTATCTAAAAAGCTATATATGTATTTCTATATATAAAAACGGTGAAGGGCAAGATTTAGAAATGTATAGCAAAAGCTATTTACAGTTGGTTTATTTCAATGGTTGACCAGTATCCAGTGGGAACCAGAGCAGATGAAACACTGTCGTGGGGTGGGAATAAGTACGATTACCGAATGCCGATTACAGCAGCCAGCTAAGAACAATCGATACAGCTGTTAAAGAAGCTCGTCATAAAACAATGCTCAATAAACAATGAACGAAACATTGTGAAGGTCTTTACACTACAGGTTCAAGGCTTGACGGCCGTAACTTATGTGCTATCGTTATCACACAGCCTGAGGCGGCAAATACGTAATGTACGTATATTTAGTGACACTTATTATCATAAGTGTACACCTAATTACTATATCATCAATTACCGAGCTTCTTAGGACCATCTTAGATCAAATTTAATAATACCTAATAACTAATCTATTTTTCATATTCCTGAATGTATTATTATCATGTACTTATTTTACTCTTGGTAATTTTGATTACTAACATAGTAGAGCTCCTTGGTCTATCAGAATCCAGACTAACCTAAAACAGGTTTTTGATACTCAGCATACTGTACTGTACCGTACCTATGTCATCTTTTGTGTATGTGTAAAACTTTGAGTAAGAATTTGTTAATTCACTTCATAGATTTAGATAATCCGTACACCTTTGGGCTATGCATTAATTTTAAGTTGAATGACCATATAGACTAAGAACATATTATTTACTTTCTTATTTCAGGTCAACAGCAAATTATAGTATATGGCCGAGGGGGCTGCAGCAGACCAGTGCCCCCACAAGTAAGGGTGGAGGAGGCGAAAGGGCAACTGCAGATAACGCAGGCAGGACCCAGACAGTCAACGTCCCGATGCATTCCCGCGCCCCGCACCGCCCGCCCCGCCCGAACCTCGCTCCAACGGGAACCCCGCAGACATCATTTATATCTAGACTTGATTTACAGTACCAATTGATAATTTGGTATTATTTTATTTTTATGATTTCAAATTATAAAAATAGTTATCATTTGGTACCTCGCGCCTCCTCGAGCATCCCCAGAACTACATTTGAAATGTAATGCAAATTGTGGTCACTTTGTTTAGAACGTATCTGGCTTTATCTGTATATTTTGGTGAAAAAACGCTCATAGATTATATTTTTATTCAAATTTATTAATTATCTAATATAATTTTTATCATAGGAAGCAATCCAGTTTTTTTATTATTTGTCGACATAGTTCTTCTTCTTACTTTACGAAATGAGATGCGATGAAATAAAATGGATATGAATATGGCCTCACCCACAACTTAGCGTGTATTTTGCCAATGTCAAGTAATTAATAGCAATTCTAAATTCAATAAATACACATTATAAATAAAATAATGGATGTGACATGATGAAATGAAAATGGCGAGTCCCAATAGAGATTTGACATGACAACTATGCGAGTGTCAAGTGACGGGGACACTCACTACCAGCTATCACTACAATCAGCGCCAAAATAGCAAAATTAAGTAGACACAAATCGAAGATGTCTATATCAATCGCCAGTCCAGTAGCAATTACAGGTCAGTGGGGAACCCGTATCCGCCGCGCGCTGGACGCGACGCACCACGGTTTTGCAGCACTCTGATCGCATCGCCCGACCACTCCTCGCTCTCGACAATTCGATTAACTAATGAAACCCATTACGCAGTCGAATACTTGAGACAATGAGACCCACACTAGGTTTGTCGACCCGATTGGTATATTTGGGAGTGACCATGCCTTCTGTACCAAAGGTCCCGAGTTCGAATTCCGCTAAAGGAAAACTTTGTGTGATGAGCACGAACATTTAAGTACCCGAACGCTTAATATCTATATATGTATATACATAAATAATGGGATAGCTCCCAGTCCATACATTGTACGGAACCCATATCACAAACGTTACGACCGCGCCCCGTGCTTGTTGACATTACTTCCTGCCTACTTTAAAGTCATTGTATCATGAAAACGGGTCGCTACGATACAGATTGCACCGTTGAAGGAAAAATGTGCTTAAGTAGGTAGGCAGGCGTGAGGTCCCCGTTTTTATGAAAAAAAATACATTTTCATATAATAATTTCTACTACTATCTAAACCGTGGACCTCTTTACACTGTGATAATACAGCCTATCCCTGCAGCACTTCTCTAAAGCTTTGCGTCAATTAGGGGCGTCCACTCGAATCAAATTACAAACATTCGCTTACATTATGTTCATTAAAGCCTAAATAGCGAGCGATGCGCCGAATTGAAGTGTTAAGGCAACACATTTTTCATGTTTTTTTTGTTAGATTTGATGCGACAAACGCGCCTGCAATGAACGCCATAATAATAATTGAGACACGAACAGTCCAGTATAAAAATCAATGTATATGTTTTCATCATTGTATTTGTCGTCGGTTTCAACACACACACACACACACTGATTTACGCTTTATAAACATATTCACACAAACAATACATTGTTTTGGACCATTATTTACGAATAAAACATCGGAACCAGTTACTTTAGTCCTATCTACCTACTGAAATAGCTACCAGACTTCTTGAGCTAACTTGAAGTGTTATGTTTCACCAATAAATCTTCGTTTGGCAGCCATTGTTTCCCCAGTGTTTTACTATTTGAAACGCTGTTCCTACTTGGACGCGATTGAATTAATATTTCTAGCCCAAGGTGATCAAACGATCATTACAGTGATGACATACGGTGCTCAGACGTGGTCGCTTACTATGGGTCTCATAAGAAAGCTCAAAGTCGCTCAACGCGCAATGGAGAGAGCTATGTTAGGGGTTTCGCTACAGTATACCCGAAAGGTATGACCACAAAAAGAACGAAATGGCGATCCAACCATTCATAAATGTAGGTACCTATTTTGTTAATGTCATGAACCCAAATTCATCACTATTATAGAGAATAAAAAATCGTCACCTTGTTCTCCATGTGAGGTCCCTGACAGTCAGATAGCCCAACGCTATATAAACTTCTTGAGTATATAAAATTCTTGGGATAGATAACGTGGCCTTCGAGGCGAAAGGTAATTTTTTGTAATAGGGAAGTCGACTAGTGTATGGAAAAACTTGTAATATGACTTTATTATTTGGCAAGAGACACTAGTGGCTGCCATTTTTTGAAAGGGAAGCCGTTAAGAATCGAGCTGTTTCCGGAGGGTTAATATTTGTGTAATATCAGTGACCGTTGGCGGTCCATTACTTTATATCAATGATTTAAAAAAAATATGTTAATGCTTTATGTGAAACCAATAATGAAGAATAATAAAACTAAGTCGTGTTTGTTACACCATTTATAATTCGAGAACGGGTAGGCCGATTTTTATGATCCTTGATTTTTGAATTTGTCTCCACAAACTAATAAAACACCCACCAAATATACAATTCCACACTAAGCAACGCTTGTATTGTGGATACCACAGATATATTAGAGGTGGATACCGTATACAAAGGACTGAGAGAAAACTCAGTATTTAATACTTATATAGATACTCAACATCCATGACTTGGGTATAATCATTCGTGCTCATCACACAAAGATTGTCCCTACCAGGATTCGAACCCAGGAAGCAGGGTCCACTATCAACTGCTCTAATCAGTTCAATTATTTCACATACACCTTTGCTGAATATAATTCATTGTCTCATACATTTGATACAGAGGTGGGCGGTGGGCGGTTGATATAAAGTTCGGCTGAACAGTTAGTGATAAATAAAACATATGTGTACCAAGATGACGATCTACAAATCTATTTCTAACCGTACTTACGTTAGAATACCCAATTTTTTGTAACCTTGCAAAATCACTGTAAGATCCATGGACCAAAAAATGTTATCGAATTTAAGTTATATGGTAGTATCTTGGGTACATTATTTCGTTCTGTACATTTAGTAACTGAAATAACTTATGGTGGGGGCAACAAGCCGGAAGAAGCTACCTAAAATGAACTATGAGAGAGGGTATGTATCGTGGAGGAGATTATGAAAGTTATCTTTGAATTTAATGATTCAGGAATTGTGTGTTGACAGCTTGTGCGCCAAGTGAAGGGCGCGGGGCTGAGGGCGGGGCGGGGAGGGGGAGCTCTCGCGGAGGCTGCGCGGCGCATGTCAAGGCCGCGTCCTTGACCGTGACCTCCACCCCGCGCCGCACCACCGACCTTCACACCCGCGCCCGCCCTCGTATACCTGACACGCAATAATTTTCCTTATATATCAAACCTTAAATATTATTATAAGCTTGCTTAGCGCCTTAGTAATCAGATAAAGTCACAAGTTCAACGACATAATATCGTTTGGTAATCATAATCGTAACGGCTGGAGGTTGGTTGGCTATCACAAAATGCCATAAAATAGCCCTGAAGCGTAGGTAAGATTGGAAGGCGGTAAGTGGAACGTATATTTAAATCTACCACGTTAGTAATAATAAGGACAATAATTTTAAATAATGACATCTAATTCCTACAGATTATTTTCTACTTAAATCAAAATGAACCAACATTTCGAATGGAATCATTTGCTCTGGGCTCTGAGACTTGCCGCCGCCGCAGCTAACGCTAACAACAAATTTACAACAGCTTAACCATAACTTACTTTTCTAATCACATAAGTACAAGAAACACAGAAAAATTGGGATCTGTGGACGAGACGAGGTTCTCTTTATTATTGTATGATCAACAAAAAATCAACCTTGCGTAATTCTTTTCATCCCAAAAATACCATTATACACACAGCATAAAGGCGTATCTACATAATATAATACCTATATATATATAATTGGAATATTATATCGCATCATCGGGTCGTATCGCAGTATCGTATCGCGTCCAATAGCAGCCTTTATACGTACGTTCTTTACCGCGTGAATAGGTTCCGTGCGGGAAAGACCGTGCGCGTAAAGATAGACGCCCGGCCAACCCGCTTTTTGCTTTCTCCTTGGCCACCGGAGGCGAAAGTCTCTCCAGTTGCAGCTGAAGCTCTTTCCATTCTGAGCAAAAACAAAGCAATAAAAAGTTGGTTGGTTAAAAATTCGTTTTTCTCTATATCCTATTACAGACAAAATTGTAACAAGCAGTACTTATCGGAGCGGCGCGGCGAACCTATCGGCGGGTCGATTCAGCACTTTTCGATAAGTAAACGAATGGATTTGATTAGAAATTTTATCGCGACGAAGATAATATTCAAAGCTACATATTATTAATATCTAACCAAATCCAATAATGCAATACGACTACACAACCGAACGGTTCGATTCGACCACTTATCGAGTTTACAGAATACATTACATAATTCAGGTTACAATTTATAACAAAATCTATTAATATAATACATGTTGTATGGTTGTGAAAAGACAGGCAGGTACGGATAATGACCCATACACTAGCGATCAAGATAATACGCGTTAGCTATGGAGAGAACATATTATGATCATCGGATTGGAACAATGATAATATATATATCACCTATACAATAGTGCCTAGTGTGTTATCGCACATTACTAGTAAGCTTTACAAAAAAAGTTCTTTTTAAGACAGATAACAGAACATTATGATACAAGTGAGCTATGTTGGTCATTGCAATCGAGGCGGGATTGCAGCCCGAGCTGAAAGCGAGGACGTAATGGAGCCGAGACTGTAATGACCAAATTCTCACGCGTGTCTGATGAAAAGAGGTTTTTATGCTGGTAAATTGTTACAGGCAGGTTATTTAGTTGGACATGTATTTTTTTTTTCACCATCACTCACATTCGTTTAACAATGTCTTAGCTGTATTGATTCTATGCTATAAAGTAAGAAATAAAAAAACTTGGAAGAAGAAAAAAACTTTATTTCTAACGTTATCAATTTATTGTGTTTCCTTTAACTTCCTATTTGTGAGCAGAGTTTAGCTCATGCTTACAAGTTATGGCTAAATTTAGCAAAGCTTTCTTCATAAAACAACCATCGAGTTATGATGAAGATTGCAATGTGAGAAGTGAAGAAGGAAATTCTGCGAATTCAGCGAGTATACCAAACCATGTAGGATTGACATCATTTGATAAGCTAGATGGACAATCAAATTATTCTTCTTGGAAATTTCAAATGAAACTTTACCTGATATGTGAAGATCTATGGCAATACGTGAGTACAACTGTAACTGATAAAGCTAGTTGCAAGAGAGATCAACAGGCAAGAGCATGTATATGTTTAATGATAAAAAAACATTGCCTGGTTGATGTACGTAAAGCCAGAACAGCAAAAGAGACATGGGAGGTCCTACAGGTTGCATATGAAGATAAAGGCGTTAATAACAGATGCAGGCTACTCCGAAAGCTCGTAAGCCTAAAAATGACGATGTTCGGTAACACTAGAGAATATGTAACCAGCATGATGATGACAGCACAGCAATTGACTGATATCGGCAAAGAAGTTGATGATGAGATGTTAGCTGCACTTATGCTGCAAGGGTTACCAGAAGAGTATTCGCCAATGCGAATGGCTATTGCAAACTCGAATATAACAGTTACTACTGATTATGTTAAAAATAAGCTTTTACAAAGAGAAGAAATGCCTTCAACAAGCACAGCGTTAACTTCGAATGATCGTAAACCGAGATTTACTCCTGCAAACAAGCAGAAGAAATATGTAAAACAGATAAAATGTTTTACTTGTGGCGGTCCTCATAAAGCTATAGACTGTCCGAATAACCCAACAAAGAAAGGGGACAAAGATAGAGACCAGGGGGACTAAAAAGGCCACTTTATTATCTAAGGAGCATAATATGATTCAGATTGAAAAGCACAAAATGGCCGAACAAGCAGAGATTGTACACCGCTTTTGGCACCATGACAAAAGAAATAATGACGAGTGGTTTTTGGACGCAGGCGTATCATCACAGTGTCATACGCGGATTTTCAACGCACTTGTGAGGAAAAAAAACATAAAAACACACTATACTTACTCTAACAATATACTCTAAAATAAAAAGCTAATTTAGAATCAGATCAAAGTTGGAACAATCGGTAAGTACCTCAGTAAATAAGGCAAACATAGGTCCATAAAGCAAGCGCCTACGCGAACCGATACACGTGCCGCTCTAGGGTCATATCGCGGTGAAGGTCGCGGGTCCCGGACCAACCCTCTGAAAATAAGCGCGTCGGCCGACGACCCCGAGGAAATCTTCCAGGGAAACTGACCTTGACCTTTACACGCGCACGCGCCGTTACTCTCACACAGTGCCCTGACCCCGTTATAAAAGGATCATTATGTACTACTCATGTATCCGTTATTATTATACTTACTTACCGAAACACGAGCGGGCCTTTTAGTGCCTAATCTAGGTAAATGTCATTTTTTTATGTATGTATTAGGAACTTTTAGCATTGAAATAAAACTATTATTATGGTTTCTATCGCGTTTATTTTTTGTTTTTACGTTCCCGACGTTTCGGCTGCTTTACAGCAACCATGGTCACGGGAGGACTGAGGTGGTTGACGTCCTAGTGTCATAGTTTGACGGGGTTACCCTCATATTTAGTTGTTACTTGCGGTCCGATCTATGCAGAAAGAGATCACTGTGTCTTGAGGTCTTGCAATGGTACGAACTTTTAGCATCTTGCTACAAACTGAGCGATTGAAATCTACACACTGTATGCTTCTTTTATGGGAATTAGCCCCCCGCATACTCCCACAATTGTCTCCTGTGATCTAGAATATGGTTTCCAAGGAAGATGTCGACGGTTGACCCTCGATGTGTCCCGGGAAAAAGCAAATAGTCTGGATACCCGCATCGAATTTAATTGAAAGAAATAAAAATAGGTATTCGTAGGACATAATTCAGTTCCCTCCATTGCAAAGCGGGACAAAATGCCTCAGAAACAAGGCAATACAACTGATTGAAACCCAGTTTTGGGGCACTGCTGCGGATGCTATTAATGGAGTTAGTTAGTCCTAATCTTGTGAGCTGATTGTTCTTACATTATTTCAGTAATATGGGAAAAGCGCGTACACGCACGAAAATTATCTCTGCTTCCAACATGTCCTGTGTAAAGTAGGGTTGCCATATTGAAAGGAAAATTACATTTTTTTTAAATTGCAAAACGGTAGTTTTGGGAAAATAAATAAAAGCACACATTTATTTTTCACGTCAAAAAAAACACGTCAAAAATGGGGCGGCATTCATCGAGAAATTGATAATGACAGAAAGTTGAAGTTTCTTTTCGTGACGTGAGTACGTGAAATTCCGCATGCGTACTGTGCTGCGCTGCGCGTGCGTTCTAGTCATAGCGAATATAAAAAAAAACACGACAGTTCAGATAGCGACGAAATATAAAATTTTTCGGAATATATTATTTTTCTATAATATATTCTATAGTACATTTGCCTAAAATATAGTACGATACTATATAATTTAGAACGGGTAGCAACCCTATGTAAAGGTATTAGTTAGGTAATCCTACAGTTTGTATTCCGATTCGGTTCTTATGTAAGAGTATCCCACCATATTATAGCTCCAAAAACTGTGCGGACAAAAATGCTTTATCATGTTGCTGAGTGTGAGTTCTTTTCAAAGTATGAGCTTGGATGAGCTTGGAAAAGAATGACGGACTTTTCAATAAGTAACCGATCGCGTCGAATGGAAATGTTCTCGTATTTTATATATCTTTGAGAGGTATTCTTAGTTACCGAATAGAACATTGGACACGAAATCGCAACCGAAGGTTTGAGTCGACCGCTCGTTTATTTACATTGTAGGTTCATTTTATAATCCAACTCATAACTGAATCGGTCGATATTTTGCAGCTGGATTGTAGAATCCGCTCGTTTATAAAATGGCTAGGCTTTTACAAAACGCCCCAGTTCTGTAAAACGGTTGTTTAACGTTTAGGCGGATTGTAATACGGCTAGCCATATTTTAATGGCGTTTCGCGTTCTCCATTGCAGCTAGTTAGCGTGCGCTGCGTTTTAATGTTTAACCGAATTGTATATATAATTGTAATACGGCGCGTCCTAATTATTATTGGGTTTGGACTACTTCGGACTGCTAAACGGCAT
This sequence comes from Pheosia gnoma, assembly GCA_905404115.1. NCBI lineage: Eukaryota > Metazoa > Arthropoda > Insecta > Lepidoptera > Notodontidae > Pheosia > Pheosia gnoma. The sequence continues at coordinate 6,317,336 of FR989897.1, read as the reverse complement.
GCGTGGGCGAGCGAAGCGAGCGTGGGAATTCGGGACACCACAACTTGGCTGGTTTAGGTCCGCTTCGCGAGCCTGCGTCAACCTAGCCATTTCAGTATTTTAGTTTAGCGATATTAACTAAATCGAGAGCGTGTAGATTCAAATTATGAGGTAAGTATTAAAGGGTAAAAAAACTACTTACATCTTAATTCTTAATCTATTTACACAGCGCCTTTAGGTTGGCAGCTGTTTTTTTTTATCTATATTGATCGACATAACTACCTAAAAGTTATCCACCCGTTTTACAGAACTGTGGCGTTTTAGCCATTTTTTTAAAAGCGAATTCTACAATCCGGCTGCGACCGATAAAAAACTTGTCGTCGTATATAGTTCTGAATCGGAGATGTATTATGTTAAATAGTGATTACCTGGAATACTACAAACAAACATCCCATTGCAGACTAATGGGGATGGCTGGTCGTCCGTTTTCCGGAGGCTTCTAGCTACTATAAACAGATAGGGACTTTGAATTCAAACATCATATGTAAATCCTGGGTGGTAAGACGAATAAGATCTAAAAATAAATTATTACAAAGTAGAAAAGGTAGCGCCTATACTCGCAAATAGGAACGTATTTTTTGTATTCCACTACTACACAAGATGATGGCGAATACCTACTGAAAGAAAATACTGATAATGTTACAAAACTATATAAAAACACCAATAATCATTAATCTGTAATGATAACCCCTTTTCATGTTCTTCCTTTCCCGCCTTTTTTCCTATACCTTCTTTTTTTTCGCCTGTCATCCGCCTGCCAGTGTCAATCTCCGGTGATGCCAGTCTCTTACGACATTGTTAACTATTTTCTAATGAGCCTATTTATTTATACTCACTAAAATAGGCAAACCAACAAAAATCTAACCACACAAATTATTTATTATTCAGGAATTGTTAACACTACCCATTATATAAATATGAAAGTAATAGTAACGACTCAAAAGATCAGCAACACATAAATACGCAGTGTTTGTATTATGGTATTCAACTTAATAGGACGTTTTGGAATAAATTTTCTAATCACATTTTTGGTATTGTTTCTAACTTAGTTAAGGTATAGGGCAATATATATTTTATTGATACAATAATCGTGGCAGGCAACATATTTATGGTAGGATTTATTCTGTTAAGTGTGTCATTAGTGTAATTTCTAAAAAAGTTAAGTACCCACTTACATGGTATGCATCCTAAACATCTAGGTACCTATTTATTATGAGCACCAAGTTTATTAAAAACATGTATCTGTAGTGGTTTCGAAAATTATACATACATTCTAGACGTGAATCCTCAGGTTGACCTACTGAAAAGGATTCTCAATCAATAGTTGGCGCCTTCTTCCGGTACAGCGCTTTCAGACAATATTACTTCGGTGAGCTGAGTAGAAGTATGTACCCACCTATGTTAAAATTAGTTCATCAAAAAGATAATCAAAATATCTCACTTTTTATTTGATACCTATTTACAATGAGTAAAACTTTATCTTTGGTACAGTAGTCCACAGCATTCTGGAAGGACGTCTCTTGACACAGAACTAACTATCATTTATTATCATGAATAAGTACCATCGAGTTACACGATAGTCCGACGATCAAAAACTGTGGCAACAAAACAAGGCTGTAGTTTTTATTTTAAAGTTGACACACTATGGCAACACTTTTAATTTTGCGCTAAAATAGATGATACAAGGATCGATATGGAGGATATGATATATACACGGTGACTCAGAAGGAGTAAACTAACCTTTGAACCTGTGCTTCATTAGCGCATTTGTGTCTAAACATTATATGAAATCAGAATTTCGACTTATCGATTTAAAAAAATAAGTACACTTTATGGTTTTTGGAACCATTTTTTTTTATTCGACATATCGAAATTCTGACTTCACATAATTATTACAAATGGGCTAATGATGCGCAGGTTATAAAGGTTATTATACCCTTACTCAATCACACTGTATATGTAGGACTATTAATATGATAATGTGATATAGACATGATTCTATCTATGATAATAATTTACTTTTGTATATTATCAAATCCTGGATCTATGTCATGGAAATATGATATTATCTGATCTATATAATGTTATAACAGCCAGCTATATTCCAGGGTGAACCTTGTGGCCTACGTGCATGAAGTAGTGTCAGCACTCGGCAGTAGTTGATGCGGCGGCGCAGGCGGGCGCCTGCAGGGGTAGCGAACGTTAACCCTTTCTGCAGTGTGGCGTACGTGCACTCGGGTCGCGGCTGGGGTGAGGCCGTCTGCCGTCTGGCCCCATCCCTCCAGCAGACCCTCCCTCCCCACCCGGCTGCACGTTTGCCACTTTTCAACTAAACACTACCTATAGCTAAATGTATAAAAATTAAACAAAATTGCTCGCCAGGCCTCTTCTTTGGAATAGTACCTAATTAACTACCAATCTATTGGTAACGTTTCCAAAATATTGGCGTATCTATGAAAGCTCAACGCTATTTGTAAAAAATATGAAATGTTGCAAACATGATATGACTCCTTCATTCCTTAATTCTATTGGTTATTACACCAACTAACAAACACGGACGTAACGCTATGGACGGGTCAATGGGGTGGTCACCATAATTCCTGTGTGTAGCGCCACCAGCGGGCTCTGTGACCTCTTCGAAGGTGAGTGCGTTGCTGGCGGCGATAGTAGGTATGGTGGGCGTCCAGTGAGCGCGTCGCACGGGCAGCACAGCTCTCTGATGCGGCGATGCAGCGGACACGTCAGCGTCGGCGGGCGCGCTAAATACCTAGCCCGAGATCTAGTCATTTTCAATTGAATACCTATCTCGGTACTTCGCAAAAAAACATTTTAAAGTGGATAATAACAAAACAAAATCGATAAACGTAATCGATCGATAGCTGAGGCGTGAGGTTGTGAACCGACTGATCAGCATTTTTCTGACAGAAAGTTACTTACAATGTGCTATAGAGAAATCTCTGATAAGCTCTATTGACCGAATTCGAAATTGGAATCCGAAATTCCGATATAAACTATATCCGAAACGAATATGAGTGCACAACGCCTTGCAGCATACTAATAACAATTTTCGGAATCAAATCGAACCAAATATGGGTAGGTAATTGCGAGTAAAATGTTGTCCTTCGCTATCTTTAGTCTGAGTTCGCTATATTTTTTCTCAATAAAACTGCACGTTTCCGTCAGGGGCGCTGCTAATATATTATATGAAACTCAGACAGATGAAAAGATAAGATTTGGTATCTAAAAGGTTTGCGATACCTTAAAACATGTTCTAGGTTCAATTTGTTTACTTTCATAAATTATTTTTACTAAAGAATGCTTTGTATTATCAATTCATGATTCATGACTGGGTTAGTTGGTTACTACGTAAACGAATGTTTAATTACTCGGTTTCAAAAACCAGTGCTTAGGTAAATGAGTAACTAGATGGCGCTTGGCGGTTGTAGGTAGAGAATTGTATCCCGAGTTCCAACACAATATCTACGACCAAATGGTGTTTTACACGACACTGAGAAAAATGGCACCATTCTGTAGCCGATTGCCAACCATACAAAAAGACTTGTCCACTTGATTCTTGTTACATACATGGCTACTTATTTTCTGGAACTCTTTCCAATACACTTCGATTTTTTGGTGATTGTAGTACCTAGTAGAAATATACGGTTAAATTCAACGATTGAAATCTCAGGTGCACTTTTGGCTGGGAAGATGTGATTTTGCACTCACATTACTGCATATCACATTACTGTTCGGCCGCTAAGAGATTGCTTCTAAATGGGATTCTATTCTAATAAGCAGTAGTTTGAAAGTCAGTTGCGTCACAAACTGCACGCGCGATTCGGTTGTGCGAGCACGGTTTTGAGACAAACCGTGCACGTTTTGCCACAGTGCGTACTTGGCTTTAGACTCCACGCTGTTGCCAGTAAAATTTTTGACCAGTTAAAACGATATGAAATGAATACATACCGGGAATATAATCATAAAAAAACTCTAAAGTCCAGATAAAATGTCCAATTTATTTTACCTTGGAAATAATGCTAAAGAAATGCTACCTCTGGGAAAGTCTATTAATATTTTATATTATCTGTGCATTGCAACGCAAGCAAGCAAGCAACACAAATATTCCACACTAAAAAAAAACGGCTGTCAAAGGAAAGGAAGGAGATTCATCAATTCATGAGATTTTCATAGTTTAATTGTATATGTTTGTACTCAAAATTATATAAATTATGCCGAAGAATAAAGGAAAAGGTGGTAAAAACAGGAGGAGGGGAAAGAATGAAAACGAAACAGAGAAACGTGAGTTAGTCTTCAAAGAAGACGGCCAAGAGTACGCCCAAGTCACAAAGATGCTCGGTAATGGCCGCTTGGAGGCCATGTGCTTTGATGGCATAAAACGTCTTTGTCATATTCGAGGTAAACTGAGGAAAAAAGTATGGATAAATCAAGGTGATATCATACTCATAGGCCTGCGAGATTACCAAGACGCCAAGGCTGATGTCATCTTGAAATACACACCCGACGAGGCAAGGAATCTGAAAACTTATGGCGAGTTCCCAGAGACAGTTCGTATCAATGAAACTGTAGTATATTCCGTGGATGGCTTGGATGAGGACATTGAGTTTGGAGACGAAGTCAGCTCAGAAGATGAAGCTGATGCAGTAGATGCTATATAAAAGCTAGCTCTATTTATAATATCTACAGTAAGTCTGTGTAAATTTTTTTCACTGTTATGATTATACATGACTTTGTTATTTTGTACATTTAGTTCTCAAAATTATTTCATATTCATACCTAAATTTTTAAGTATCCATAGCCTGTAGGTAGGCATGCAGTATTTGCTCCATAAATAATTTGTAAGTGTTTGTAACACATTAGGGTATGATGATATAGAGCTTCATTATTATTATTCAATTTTTAACTACTACTTACAGAATAAAGTCAAATTATTGTTCAACATTCCTTGGATTGATCCCATTTGTCAGTAGAGAAAGGTTTAAAAAATAAGGAATGTACATACATAAGCCTATTATATAATTTATCAACCATAAAACATCTATTATTGTACTATTCTATATAGATATTTCATATTATGACATACAAATTTTCTTTTAGTGTATAACAATTAGATCCCTTATATGTAAGCAAATACTTTGGTCTACTTGACTATAGATTCTGAGTCAGGGTGGGTCCTATGCTATTAGCTTATTTCATTGATGTTCAATATTTCGTCTCAATTTTGTGTAAACAATAATCTAATGACAACGTTGAAACTCTGCCAGTGAATCCAAGCCAATACTTTAGATAGATATTGTCCCTGGCAAAAATAAGATAAAAAAAAATGATGGCTCTGTGCGTGACTAATTCATATTATTAGGCATGAGCAAGCTGCAATTTTAAGGTATGTAAGTACTATGGGAATCTTCAGTCCCTGCCCCCTTTAACTTTTGGTACAATGTCCACAAATCAATGCCTAGTGTGCCGATTTGTGTATGGGAGGGTAGCCAATTTCAGAATAGAGTTTTGATAACCAGTTATTGAAACTCTATTAAGAAGTTTCCTACTCAATGTTGCCAATTATCTGAAGGCTACTTACTGGGCTTGGGAAGTTCAGTCTAGTGGCCACTGGCTGAACCTAAAGAAATGTATAATAATAATAAGTCAGATCAGGTTTGTGTGTAAGGAAGGTTTAATGGGTCATTCATATCATGGCTCCAGAGATTCAATAGTATTGTGACATATAGCCTGAGGGATGGACAGAAATGTAAGTATAGGTGGTACCACAGTATTTCACTAATATTCATTAGGGAGATAAAAGAAAACATATATTGATACTCTAAAAGGTATAATCCACAATTTACCAAGATTTAAACAACTGATTGGTAAGTATATAACGATTATGACTATATTTCAAATTGGGAAAGAATAGGTGCAGTGCACCCATCCTTCACGGATAGTATATAGTTTCTATTCAGGCAGAAGGCAGACCGATGACATTAAATGTGTCTCAGGAGGACGGCATGCAGGCATATAATAAATTAATAATATGCGGGTGGCGGCGGAGGATACGGGTTATGTTGATGGAAGTCATGACTTTCTTCAGGCTGACAGGTGAATTTGGTCTCAATGTAATGGAGGGCGAGCCTTTATTGCCATTATACCGGCACACTCACTCTAAACGCAAGTGGGATTCAGGCCTATAGTCCACGCCGGCATAGGGCAGGTTGGCAAACTAGTTTTCCGAAAGATAAACCTTATTAGCGACATTATCGGATGGTGCAATTTTTTTTTTCAAAATCTGCGCCTTCAAATTCTGTCTAGGGATATTCTTTTTTCGAAATATTAGATTTTTGATAATGCGGTTTTAGTATTTATTACATTCGGTCTCGAGAATCCCTAGAACATTTATATATATTCATTATAGTTTCGGATTTGGCCATCCACGCTCACATGAAAAATTAACTCTGTATATTTGGATATTAAACATCTATGACTCGGGGTACAAACATTCGTGCTTATCACCCAAAGTTCGTCTTTACCAGGTTTCGAACCCGGGACCCTCAGCACAGAAAGCAGGGTCACTATCAACTAGGCTTAATGGTCGTCAAATGTGCAGGGTTTCTTCTTAACGATGATTGCCTAGTAGTATCACCGTTTAGCAACTCAGCAAGTGATAATCTATGTAGATATAAAACAACGTCGTGTTAGTTACTTAAAAACTCAAGAACGGGTGGGCCGATTTTTATGGTCATAATTTTTTTCAATTTGTCTAACTACTAAAACACCCATGTTCGCAAATGCAATTATTAAATGTAATTTTTTCCAAAAAAATAAAATAATAATATCGCCAGAATAGCAGAATAACTATTAAACCATGGGAAAAAATCACATTTGATTCTGAGGCGGTACGAAGTACACCGGGACAGCTTTGAAAATTAAATTGTGAGTATGCCAAAGTTCATGCCGGCCAACCGACCGACTCATTCAATTTATGCAGACATTCCTATCCGATCCTACTTTTTGGATGAAATCGGATGATGTTTAGACAGGCTTCACACCTTCCAACCCTATCCTAATTATAGAATAATGTGTTGGGAATCGGACTTTCTAAATTAGGAAGTGGAGTGTGTGGAATCGTTGGGCAATCGTCCCAACCTAATGATCCTGTGGTTTAAGACAACCGATTGCCCAACAAATTTTCCGATTTCAAGATTTCACCCGATGATTAGGATATGATCGGAAGGTGTGGAGAGTACTTTAATCTGAACTTTGCCTTTGGTTACTCAACGGTCGCCTTCGATTTTCATAAAAAAAACAAAGAATCCTGAAACGACATTACATTACAATACAGCCACTATTACATCTATAGGATTCTATTCCACAGGGTTCTATAACAGAAAGCCTATGAAAAGGTTATGATTGGGTTTTTGAACGACTTATGTGTTGAATTGTGATTAATCAATTACCCATTCACTTGGCTTACCTTTTAAAAGAGTTTCGTATACACGATGGAAGCCATTTTTTTATTGTAGTGAAGTCAACTGAGCTTTCCTATAAGACTGGGTACGTTTATGACCCCAGTAAATTAAACGCAAAAACTCCATAAAACCCGTTTAAATGGGTTTTCCATGTAACGCACACCTATCCTATGGCTTTAATAGACCTAGCTGGTTCTTTTTTAAATTTCAGTTCAAAGCCCAGAAAACTCGTGGGAAGCCCATTCATAAGAGAAAGTTACGTTATTAGGTTAGTCCTAGTCGTTCGATGGGTAAGTAAAATTTTAAGGAATCCTGATCAATAGCAATGCCCTTGAACGACTCGTCCGTCCCTGATTCCTACCTAGCTAGCATGTGCTTATTTTTTTTTTAGTCTGAGGCCCAAAGACGGCATTGGCTATGCCAAGCTAAGCCATATTTTGAAATCATAGAGTAGAGAGAGATTTTTCTTGGATGTTGCCAACCTGCTCGCACACCATCAGCCAGCCATATTGAATTTTGTTGTGCCTCGAAAACATTGTGAGCACGTGGATTGTTGGATAAAAATTAGTGAAATTTGGTAGTAATATCAGTTAACTCATCATTTCAATCTGCTTTTACATCTTCATTTGGACGTGGAGAGATTCATTCTCGGTTATCAAAGTAAGTACCCTGTTGATATTCATAGCCGGCAGCATGATTCCACATTTAGATCACGGGGCTGCATCTACGCAAGTTTATAGGTCGAGATAGTAGAAGTTATTAGTGTGACAAATAAACTCTAGGCTGAACATTAAATTATTACTGGCATCTTAATTTTGTCTAAGTATTGACACGCGATAATTGCGTAACCTTTCATTTACGGTTCCACTCCACACTTGCTTACGTGTTGGCTGTGAAGGTTTCTATAATCGCTCGTGACCCTCACCGGACAACATTTATAACTTGCGATCCGAAAAGATTTAGCACATGGTAATATAGGTAGGTAATAATAGCATTGCCCCAATACTTTTTAATTCATTCTACATAATGTCTGCCTCAAATAAAGTGATAGTAGCCATCGGTAGTGATTGTAAATTTCATGCTTCGCTCTATTTTCACAATATCCGGATTTGAATTATCTTGAACGTACACATGTCGCTTAAAACTAAAAGTTATTGGTAAAGTATAGCTTTAATAGCTTACAAATTATTTAAATGTTATGTCCTATTTTGATACAATGGAATTGTAAATAAACATGCAAGCCATTAACCTATTCATTGAAAGTACCTAGTACAGAAGTAAAAAAGTTTATCTGGTGGTTGGTATCAAGCAGATAAGAGGATAATATTGATAAAATCATACTTCCACTAAAATTGACCATTGTATAGAAGGGAATTGTGGAGCTACAGAAATTAAGACCACATTTTTTTTAATATAGTCATGCCTTATCTAGTATAATAATAATATCTTATACATATAGTAACTACTTACTAATTTTACACACTTAATTAGGTCACTTATATTATGAACTATTATTTTATAAACATTCAAATTAGGTTAGTGATATGTTTAATTTGTATGGATTAAACATTTTTTTGCTAATTGATTTTGTGACCTAATTGAATTATTTGTTTTTTCATTAAAAAAGATATTTTTATATTGAAATTATCTATAAAGGGGTACAATGAAGAGCATACTGTGAGTTATTGTAGGTGTGCTGGAAATTGACTATCATTTCACATTGTGTATAGCCATGGCCATTGTGTATACCTACAACTTATGAGTTGGATAATGCAAAACCTGAAATAAGATGTTTATAATTAAGATTAGAATCAGATGCACTGTTTAAATAAGAGTCACATTAATTAAAAAATATAAGCATCGCTAGAGTTATATATTTATTTATGGGACCATTTAGGATAAATTTATATAAAAGTAACTTTTATAATAATGCATAAAAATAAGTAATGGCTATGTTAATCAAAAGTTCTTATAATTAAAATCAGTTGAAGTGGCTTTGCATTATTTTACCAACATGTTTCATAATTCTATCTCTCTATCAATAACAATATGGAAATAATATAAAACCTATCAGTTATAACAACTAATTGTTTATAAAAGTGGTGAAATAATTTTAAACACAATAAATCTAATAAGTTTTATGAATTTACCACTTACATGTAATGTTTTGTTTGTTTTAGATTGTTTATAAAAGTGGCTTATTACAATGGCCCCTTGTCGTCAATTACTCATGTGGTCAGTTCCATCCATAGCAGTTTTATTGGGTATTTTTTGGTTCAGAAAAAAGAGGGAGTATGCAAAATCTGACCCGGGTGGAAGAGAAAGGATTAAAAGTTTGAAAGAAGAGCTTGCCGAAGTTCTGAATGCGCAGGCTGAAGCCAAACTGACTTCCCCATTGGGCAAAGCAGATCGGTCTATCATAAAATCTGCACCAATTGACATAATCCCAAATGGAATTACTTCTCAACGGTCCTCTCCATTGGAACTAACAGATGAGGAAGTAGATTTAGAAATAGAAAAGATTATTAGGAAAAAATCTATTGAAAAAGAAAAAAAGATGTCTGCTGGTTTTGACAAGTTTAATTCTATGAGCTTAAGCTCTAAAGAAAATCCTTTTAATATTAAAGAATCATCATCTATCATGTGTTCTACACTTCCAACTGTAGCCACTTGCTGTAAGAAAGCTGTTGAAGTTTTTCCACTGAGCACTAATGGAGATGGTACAAATGTGGTAAATTCACAGGAAATGCCTGAACTGGAAGCAGCATGCTTGCAGCAAGATAGTACAAAATTGGAAGCCAACCCAAGAGTGGGCAATACTGAAGAGAACACCAGAGCTGATGCTGAAGATTTGAATATTAATAATAATATAATTGAAACTAGTGATAATAATGACAATCATAGTAGGTTTTCTTCAGCCCAAAGTAGACATTTATCTGAGAGGGATTCTGCAAATCACAGTCCAGTGGACCCCTTGCTGGCTAGTCCATCAATGTGCCACTTCTCAGACAACCACAGTGAGGTAAATGATCAAATATTAATATTTTTATTTGAAATGCCAATCTTTAGATTTTTTTAAGTGTTCAGATGACATTTTATAAAAAAAGTTGGTAAACTTTCAGGGTTCCAGTGACAGTGGAAAAGGTTGTTCCGAGGCGGCCAGTCCTCCTCCAGCAAATTTAAATATAGTTCCTTCTGAAACTGCACTTAGAATACATCAGTTTGTTATATCTCAAAGCCTTGTTGGGCTTTTAATAGGAAAACATGGATCATTTGTAACTCAAATTAAAGCTAAAACAGGTGCAAGTGTTTATGTTAGAAGACATCCTGATTCAGTTAAACAAAAAATATGCGCAGTAGAAGGTAAATATCATTGATATAATCAGTAGTAATATGTATAATTATTCTAACTAGTTTTGATTCGTTTTCCTCCTTTAATTTTAGGTACCCAAAGTGAGATTGAGGCTGCTTTAGAAATGATAAAAGAAAAATTCCCAGAAAAGAAATTTCCCAACTTTTCATTACAAGAAATTAGTGCAGAATTGTATCAAAGACTTGTTCCTCTAGTGCCGGAATTTCTCCAAGTAAGTGTAATAAATATCATCATATTAACTTCTTAATCCCTAAAGCTATTATTCATAGAAAAGCAGTTCCCCTTCCAGTTTACACATTAGTTTTATTTATTTTCTGAATTCTTCGAACTCTGAGTGCTAAAATTGTTAGTTGCAGCTTGTGGAATCTGTGAACAACGACACAATAATGACGTGCCTCGTGAGCGCGGGCCACTTCTTCCTTCAACAACCACTACATCCTACTTTCCCTTCGCTGCATGCGTTGCATCGTCTCATGGCCGCCACATACCAGAACCCTGACGTCCCGTCTCTACCACGTCCTGTCAAAGGTAATGCAACAGATCATACAACGAAAATACTTTAAAAAAAATGATGGTAATGTATCTCATATATTTCCATTGCTCTTACAGAGGGGTCGATCTGTGCTGCGCCAACTGAAAATAATTGGTATCGCGCTCAAGTGATATCCACATCGGAGGAGAATGACACTTCTGTTGTGAAGCTAGTGGACTTTGGTGGATACCTCACCGTCGACAATGACCAGCTCAAACAGATTCGCTCGGATTTCATGACTTTACCCTTCCAGGCGACGGAAGCACTTTTGGCTTTCGTGAAGCCAGCTAATAATGGTTAGTGTATTTTTTAATCTTATTCTAACCATATGTTTTTTTTAATTATACTTCTGCGTGTCTATTCCATGAACGCAGCTTATGAATACAATATTGATACGTAAATTGGTTTGAATTTAGAAACGGAGTGGAGTGACGAAGCTCTCCGCATCATGGCTGGCCTGACTGCGGGGCAGTTGTTACACGCGCAGGTCGCCGGGTACGACGAGGCTGGCCTCCCACTTGTACACCTCTACCTCACTCTACATCCGCAGGTAAGCCATTATTACAATTGACAATAAAAATCGAGTATTCTATTCTGATTGGCTAAGGAATTACTTCACTGTACGCATGTAATGCATACTTTATTTAACAGACATATATACTCGCGGCTCTTACGCAGGTTTACTAACGATCGCTCCTCCCGCTTCCTCAGAACTACTGTCGTTTGTAGAACTTCTGGGTGATCTGCATGTGATCTGAATACGCAACGCTGCTCACTATTAAAATTGATATTAATCAACTTGTGATGGACCCTCCCACCACGACAAGAGTTTTCTTAGATGAATTTCGGTCTTTACAGCTAACTTAATCATCGGGAGCCTATGAACAAGTAGTATATATATATGTAACACACTCTAACCCCTACATTTATAGACATTTATAATGGCATTATGCGTTAAAATGGCTTTATAATCCACTACAACTTTCTATAAATTTGAGGTAATTTGTGGTGCGAGCGTGTCGCTCAGGTGAAGCGCTTCGGCGATCGGTGACGCTGCGCTACCCGCGCAAACACTGCACCCGGCCATTCATTACGAACGTGTTAGCGCTTTGAACATAGTGTATAAATAGAAAATCTGTTTTTTTTTCGCCGCACCCATTACCGCGCTCGGGCAGCCTTTCTAAGGGTTATTTGCGTTATTATAGTTTGCATAAGAATAAAACGTTATTTTGATAACATCTTTCATAAATAAAAATTTGGTTTCAGCAAGTAATATTCCTAAATAGAGAGTTAGTGGACCGCGGGCTGGCGGAGTGGGACATCCCGCCGGACTCGTGAGCGCCTGCGCCCGGGCAGGCCGCCGAGGCGCGCCCGCTCTACACTTACTACGTTAAATAATAATATATTGGCGCTGATTAGATTTACGGCATTGCATTTTGTTTGACACAATGTACATAATATTTTACGTTTGCTGCTGCGGTAGTGGAACGAGCTATCATAGGTCTCATATTGTGAGTTGTATTCTTTTAGTCTCACGTTCTATTAATGCGACTTGTGACACGTAGCATATATAAATTAATAAATGTTTCCTTTCTTTAATTTTACATTTCAGTTTTTAGTTATAAATTATAATAATAAGATTTTAATATAATGTGGCATCACCGCATTTAATGTAATGGTAATTACATACACATAACGTGAATAGGAACATTGAATTGCGTTGTTATTATGTAGTGAAGCTGCTGTGTGCTCCTCCTCATTAGGTATATTGATACTCTTCGTCTAAACTCCCACAACAGGAACATAAGATACAATACGCTTATAAATAAACTACTTATACATTTAAATTCGTAGAATATTAACTGCGTCGGTATTATACAATTTACCTACGTGCCAAGGAGCGCAATCAACCTAACTCCTATCAAAAATAATTGCTAAATATTGTCCCATTTAACAGAGAGCGAGCATACTGTAACTATGAAGCGATACTATTTTATCTACATATCGAAACAAAATTGTCGACTCAAGAACGGAACTCACGGCCCTATTTGGCAACCGCACTTGCGATCACTTGAACAATAAGGTGATGCGCCATTAAAAATTCTTAAAAAAAATATACATTTATCAGCCACAATGCATTGGTGCTTACTTTTGTCGAGCCATAATATTTATATTAAATATAAATAGGCAAATATTACTACTAAAGTAGCTTCTCTCTAAAAGGCCGTAATCAACATATTGTCGCCCCTATTCTTGGATTGCGCTTCTTGGCATATTAAATCGACGATTTACTACAAGTTAGTAGTTAATTTTAGGAACAGTCTCCCAACAAAGGGTGCACGAATATTAATAATGATGTAAGTACCTATAAAAATTAAAGAGATTGTGTAGTGTGAAGTTCAGGATGCTCATTATAACGCTATACGTACACTGCCTTGTGCATTTGCATAATAGCGGCATTAAGGCTGGAATTATATTTTTCGTCGCTTTCAATCTCATGTGATCTCACCAAGAGAGCGCGCGGGCGCATATAATTCCAGCCTAAACTTATCTCTATGGAGTTAAACAGTCACAACCCATATTAATTTTAAATATTTAAACAATTGCTCGGCTATATGCCTTATAAATGTGCCTTTGAATTCCTGCATCTATTCCTGTGATGTACATAAAATATTTTTTGTCACAGTTCTGTTAAATTTTAGTTCACCAACACACATTAAAAGTTGTGACAAAGAAGTATTTTATGAACACACATACATTGTAAATTGATGAACAATTCCTTTTACAAACGCAAATTGTTTACTATGTGTGGAAGACTGAAAATGTATAATTGTGTACAGTTATTGCTATATGTATAAAATGTGTAAAAAAAGAACAACAGTGTGCCCGTTTTCTGGTATGTTGGATTTAAATTATTTGGATGGTGTCATTTGATCCACTCTTGGCAGGGTGGATAGAAGTTGCAGTGCATAAAACCTTGGAAAGCCATCGTGCACGGTTACATAACAAGCAGTGGTCTTGATCACAGGGGCTCCGGCAAAGATGTGGTTGAGCTCAACAATTGCCGCGATGACAATTGCCCAATGATACGGACGGCACGGCTGCCGCTGGTAATAGCTGTCTTGTAACCAAAGTTCCCACTTTGGGCGGTCTAAATATTAAGCCGCGTATTGACATACGCGTGCACGCACATTGAGCCGCTCAGCTCGCATCTATGCGCTCAAGTTGAGCGGCTAATTCCACACCGCATAAACTGAGCCGTGCGGTGGCGTTCTCTTGCTCATGCTCAAATTGCTCATATTTCTGCACGGTTGCGTACCGCTCGTACATAATTAATAAAACGCAGATCGCTCAGTTGCGCACTTGGAGCGGTTGAAAGTCCGAGTGCTCGCGTGTCACGAGATATAATGACAGCACGAGCTAAAATTTTATGTTTAACTTTATTACTTGTTTTACGATGAGCACTATGCGATACTTGTTTTTCAGATGGCACTAAAATCGGCATTAGCAGACATGTTAAACCGAAGAACACTACCGGCAACACCGTGTCGTTAATATTTAACATTTATTGACTTATAATGAGCAAGTTGGTAATCCTGACTTAAATTATGTATGTAGTTGTTTATTAGTGTACATAAATAGAACTAGTGTGATAACGAAATTTGATATTTCAATGTTATAGTGAATTCAGTATTGTAATATGTTGAAAATTAGATTGTCTTAAGTCTCTTACTGACGCCAATTCTGTTGTCTACCAATTATGACTATACTTACTAAATTTGACAGCTATAATGTTTCTAATACAGTACGGTCATGAAAATTACGGCATTAGGTGAGTCAAATTTAGTTTGGGTTCCAACAGAATTCGCTCCAATGACTTGTATGAGTATGCGTATTGTGTAACAAACTTAATAATTAGAGTCAGATTGCAACTTCTGGCAATTCAGCTGACTTGCATTAAAATATGAATGGTATTCTCAAACACCACTCAAACGATTTGTGACGGTAATCAATTTCTTTTTTTTTGTAATGCAAAATTGTCTGCAATTTTATCGGACTCTATTTATTAAGCTTTTATGGGAGGTTTAGAATGTATATTTGTCTTTAGTTTTCAGCTGCGGAGATGGTTTCGGTTAACTAGAGAATTGTGGTTTCTTGGAAGGTGTTGCCCTATCCATTTCAATGAATGATAATCTTATTGGTTAAATACTTAACAGAAAAAACCACTGGCTCTCCGTTTGCATTTGTTGAAGTCCCGATATGTGTATATAACTAATATGATACGGTTAATTTAATACATCGTTTTAAAAATACAACACGGATTTAATTTTACACCCTTAGGCTCAGACCAATTATCCTGAAACTTGGCTTCCCTATTTTGTAGGATTTTCCATAGAACATCATGATTTTATTTTGCATGAGTGCACTAATTTGTAGTTGTATGCAGAAAGTCTTTATAGTCCCACCCCTTAATTTTCAGAAAAAAATTCTGACAAACAAATTTAGGTTAAAAAAAAATAACAATTTTATTCATAAAATTCATTTAATACAAGATCGTGTAATATAAAAATTAATTTACTTATATCTATTTTCCCAGTCCACGTATAAATCAACAATTATATTTAAATATTACACAACGGCCATCACAAATAACAAAAATGAATATGTATTATTTTGCTATAAAATATAGGTAACATATGTATATATACACAAATTGTATGCATGGTCCAACCCTGGACAGTGAGCGTACATAAATTTTCGAATGAATAAACATGCACTATCAGGGTCATTACTGCCTGAACACCTTTAGGTTATTTTCGCTTGGAAATATTAGCTCTAGTGCGATAACTACGTGTACCGTTCAAGCGAAACATTCTCAAGTGAGCAGAGAGCAAAGTCCACCATAGTGCATACCTAAATCAGCATTATACTGACTATTACAATTCACGGCACGGCTGTAGTCAGAACTATTATAACTAAAGTTTTTATAGCCTATTATGTGTCCCACTGCTTTTGAAGGGCTTCCCTTTCTTTCTCCTCAGACCGTCTTGGACACGACTATATTATACAAAATATATTACACTTCAACGAGAGTTTTGTATCATAACGTAAATTCCTAAATATGTGACTATTAGCCAACCGGCTCGGACCGGACCAGCGAGATGGACCATGGCTTGAATCCCACTCGCGTACAGGTGTGCCTTTACTTTCATATGCATATAATGTACAATTATTTAGTGTTGATTTTGTCGTTAATTTGTGCCCCATGTTGTAATTATTATTTACGAAAATATAGCTATACCTCTGTACTAATATTTGCCTAAATACTTCCACGAGAACTACAATTTGTATGCAATCTAATACGTATGTGTCGTCGTCGTCCTTATATTGATAAACAATGTTCTAACTCCATACATCTGCTGAATATTTTTTCATGGATTCCATTTTCTTAATAAATTGAACGGCTTCAGCTTCTGTGCGCCCTCCTTTTTCTTGTATAGCTTTTAATACTATATTCCTCACATCTACAGCCATATTCTTGGCATCTCTGTAAGAAAAATATTCTTGTAAAAGTTAAGCTCGAAACACATTATCCGTATCTGCACACAGCATACAAAAACGCAAGTATGTGTTAACAAACTCAGCACGTTAGTCATAATATGTATTTATTTCATTGCAAGCCTATAAGATGAACTTACCCGCATATATAAAAGTGTCCATTACGATTACCAATAATGTCCCATAATTGATCCATATTTTTCTCCAACAAATGCGTTACATATACTTTCTGTGCTTGATCACGAGAGAAAGCGAGATGTAATTTGATATCACCTTTCTTCTCATACTGTTCTAATTCCTAAAAAAATATCCGATTAGTTTATCAGCACTTATTTCGACATCAATGAGATCTGAACGAATCTGAATATCGATATTCACTTACGTCTTGGTAAATAAAATCTTGCTCGCGATGTCTGCATCCGAAATATAAAACACTCTCACCAACTTCCTTGCCATTGGTACGAGCATAAGCTCGTTCTTGCAAGAAACCGCGGAATGGGGCTAGACCAGTACCAGGACCCACCATTACAATTGGTGTTTGAGTCTGCAAGGGCAGTCTGAAAAATAATAATTTAAATATATAATTTGGTGGTATCTGTATGATGAATATTTTGGGAAAAAATAATTGTAGGTCATTTTCGATACCTACTGAAACCACCATCCACCATTTTTGGAATTTTCGTGGGTCTCTTTTCGCAAATCACGGGGAAAGTACTGAATGGATTTTTATGAAACACTGCGTTTTTCATCTCGGGAAAACGATAGTGTAATACTGTGGGATAGCGAAAAACTAAAGTCTACGCGTACGAAGTCGCGGGAACAGATAGTAAATAACAAAATCAGATCTTCGGTTATCAGTGACTTGCTTAAACACGACGTAATTGTATCGTCATCGAAATAGCATTTCACGGTATAACATACATATGTGAAATGGTTTTCCTTGTTTGTATTTATGAAATCTACTATATGAGCAGAATGAAAATAGCTTACGTTCATGTAACCGGTAACGCTACGTAAATAGTGTGCTTAGGCTACTGCTTTATTGTAGATAGTATTGATTTTTCTGATGTTGGCTAGAAGCCCACACTGAAGACCACAGAGATGATGGAAAGCGTATTATAGACTTCTTGATGTTTTACCTGAATTGTGATTTTCTTATGTAGACAGGTACACGAGGTAGAGCTTTGCCAGGTTCTGGTTTGTGATTTGCCAGCCATGTAGTAGCGACACCTTTGTTGACACGCCCCGTCGGTGTTTTGTATTGAACTACCACTGCAGTTATGTGTACTGTCTCTGGGTACAACTAAAAACAAATGTTCAATAGATTTTCTTAGATTATTCTATTGACTATATCCCCATAAATAGCCATCAAGTGTAAAAATATACCCAAGAGTCTGAGCACACAGGAGACTGTTCTGCATTGTCCGAAATATATAAAATGCTGACCATCTGCTGTTTGACCAGGTATTATGAAACCCATATATAACAATGATTGCAATGCGCTCACCCATCTGCGCAGTGGTTTAGAGTGTAATGAATAATTTGTTAAATATTTTGCAATAAATCATAATAATATGTAAAATTTACTTTTGGACTTGATGAGATTGAATAGTATCTTGGTTGAAGTCTTGGTAAAAGTTCACAGAGATGGTCCAACGGTGGTTTACAAGATGATATATCCTCTAGAATGTGCACAATGTTTCTACAGCCATCTACTACAAATGACTGATACAAGGCTTTACCCTCTTGAGAATTTGTAGCCATAAGCATTAATTTCTCCTTATCCTAAAAAATGGTAGAAAAATTATAAGTCATAATGACGTACATATCACATAATTTATAATGATTATTGATTACTAATGATATTACTATTTCATCAGAGCAGTATTCAACCAGCTCTCGTAAAATGTGTGTTCGAGGCAATGCTGTTACTTCCACATAGTGTGAAAGCGCTGTACGGTATGTTGTAGGACAAGGGAATGGGTGTTTTTTGCTGCTCTCTTGGTCCGTATTGATCAAGGAGAATACTTCATCGAGGTTAGCTCCAGTAAGGTCGCCCAGACGTTCCACTAAATTGTTATCATTTATTGGGTAGACAGCCACATGGTCACCTGTAAATAGTCAATGAAACCATTTTATCATATGTTTTCTCAATAGTACATAAATAAATGGATAAACATGGCATACCAGCTTCATATCGCATTTTAGAGTCAGAAATGTCAAGCTCCACGTGAAGGCATGACCGGTCACCACCTTTATGCAATTCCTTATTCACTGTGATTTGTGCTAAGAATGGATTTTTAGCATCATATGGCCTGAAATTTAACAATATAAATGAATGCCAAAGGTTCATTATAAGGTAATTTTATAATATTTAACAACAAATTTATTGACGTTTTTATTGCGTGACACCCAAAGTTATGTAGCCTAAACAAATCAGTGGCATATTAATTTTAAGGGCATAAGAATAAATACTAACGGTCTCTGAACTTGTAAGGAATGCAGTCTTGCTATTTCTCCAGTGAATACATTCTTTGGTTGTATGTCACCAGGTGCATGTGTCACTAAACGGAACTGACGTGTCAACTCTTCCTCTCCAGTGTTCTCAATGTTGAACATCTCACATACAGCCGGCCAGAATTTATCTTTCCATGTGATGAAGTCATCTTCAATACTGAATAATAAGTTTATAAAATTATTACACCATCAACTTTAATATATTACATATTACTTCAAAAATCATACATACTTTGCATCATCATCTCCAAGGCCAAGTTCATACACTCTGGTAGCTCCAAGCTCCTCCAGACGTTTGTCCAGGTGTATAGCAACAGAATTGTAGTGCTCATATGTTTTGTTTCCCAGACCAAAGACCTAGAATTGCATCAAAGCTATTATGAGTAAATTTTTATGTCAAAGGTCAATTTATTTTTGATATAAGAAATAACAAAATCTATTAAATATTTATACCATGCATCGTAGTTTAAATATTGAAGATTTAATAAGTCTTCTTGGCCTGAACATTCGAGGGAGATTTAGAAATGCACTCATAGTTGATAAATAATTAGTAGGTTTTTATTAGGCACTTAGTAACTTCTTACATACTTTAATAACAGTTAGCTGCGATTTTGACACTGTAAAAACATTTTGATTCATTTATTCCATAAAAAATAAATTGTTTAGGTTATATCCAACCATTTACGAAGAACTAAGTCTGTGACGTAATAATATTCTATGAAATTAATTGACTGCAAAATTGTACATAACTGTTACACTTAATACATTTAAATACAGACTTATTTAATTTGTTAGATATTCTGAATAATATGTTTTACTGCGGTTTTTACTCGCATTTTCCATTTGGAAAAGCATATATTGAACAAACATAATGAATGATTTTAATGAATGTCAGACAGACAGATGTCATACTCAGTGTTGCCAGCGAGGTCTTGGCAAAAGTAACCTAAAATGTACAAAAAGTAACCTTTTTGTAGGAAAAGTAACCTTTTACATTTTAGATGACCAAAAGCAAAAAAAATAAACTTACAGAATTATGGGTAATGTAAAAGTTTCTTCCATAACTTAAATAAAGTTGTATTTTAATATTTACAAAATCTACTTCTGAACATCTGTAATTACACACACACACACACACACACACACAGCAGACACACATGAACATACCTACTTACTGTGGTTAGCCGGTGTTATTGTGGGAACCCAAACCAACAATTCAAATTTATTTCAGTTAAGCCTTTCGTAATTAGTCTGCAAAGTAGGTAGGTATACCGATCTCCTCGCTTTCGTGGACTTTCTACCATACACAACACAACAGCAGGTGATCCAGGCAGGCGAAGGGCAGCGACTAAACGTATTACTTACTAGCGTAGTTATTCGTTAGTATGTACTTATTATTATTACAGTATGTAGTATGTACAGAATACATAATAATACAAGCCACTGGAGGGAATTAAAAAATCATTCCGCAAGCAAATTCCAAAAAATCACCTAAATGTAACCTTTTGTGTCGTGTAACCTAGAAGTAACCTGAAGGAGTCAAAAATCACCTAAAAGGTTACCTAAGTAACCTTCTGGCAACACTGGTCATACTAGTCAAATGTCACTGAAAAATAAGGAACGGACTTGATATATGACATAGGCAGAATCACGTTGAGCCCGACTCAATGGCAAAAGGCCATCAGGGAATAAATGTCTTAGAGACAGGCAGCAGGTTTTTGAAGGTCTTAACTGTTGTCATATTGGACTTTATTTAAAGTTGCCTTTGGGAACGCAAAACCAGATCAAACTAAAGGGTTCCCCATATAACCCAAACCTATGCCTTTCATAGACAAATTTAGTTAAATTTTGAAAAATTTAGAATTAATTCTCTGGAAGCTGCAGGAATCCTTTGGGAAGCCCCATCCCTAGGAATAGTTACGATATAAAGCCAGTCGTTCGATGGGTAAGTAAAAATAATAGTGTGTTGGGCCCAGTATGGACGGTAAATATTTGTATAATAATTGAGTGTGCCAATCATGAGTGTAAAATATATCTAAAAAATATATTTAAAATGCTGCCATTTTGAATGATGATAGAAGCATGCCAATGTCGTAGAATCATGTGAAAACGTAGTGAAAACCACGAAAACCATAGAATATAGGAACTCAATAGAACATTTAGTTGGATGTAGTAGATGGCGTTGTGATGTAGAAGTATGTGTATTATGTAGCTATACCAAGCAGAAAAGCAAACCACAAATGTTTCACCACAGTTTATTGTAGGTACACTGGTAATAAACACATACAGGGTAGAATAGTCCAAGACAGATACACAAGAAGAATGAATAGATGGATAAATTTAAACTGAACGAGAAAGGAAAGCAGCGTCAATCGCGGCAAAGCATAAAGCGTCATAGGTGCCGCGTCGAGGGCTGTTATTGACAGATTGCTTCAGAAAAACCGATTTCACCCGAACGTGGGGCTCGCGCGCGCGAAGTACCTGCACGGGCGCGGCGAGAGGCGCGGGTGGGTACCTGCGCCGCAGGTATCCGCCCGCGCTGCTCGCCTGAGTTCGGGCGTCTTCGACAGCACTCGTCGCGCCGCCCGATTCGCCCGAATCACGCGACAGCCACTGGCGTGGGTAATCTCTAATATAAAGTTGAATTGGTTTGTCCAAATCAACATACAATATAATTTATTGTTTACTATTTATGTTTGACGTTTAGTTTAAACTATGCTTGACATTAGTTGTGTATCTAATTATAATGTTTATGTTATATAAGAAAAAATCTAAAATTACAAACAACGGCTTGGATTCGCCATTTTCATTTCATCATGTCACATCCATTATTTTATTTATAATGTGTATTTATTGCTATTAATTACTTGACATTGTGCAAAATACCCGCTAAGTTGCGGGTGAGGCCATATTCATATCCATTTTATTTCATCGCATCTCATTTCGTAAAGAAAGAAGAAGAAGAAGTATGTTATATAAAAATATTTATGATTTTGTTATTTACTTTAAATAAAAATATGTATTATGTGGATACACTACAAACAATATGCGAAAATTGAACCTTAAAGTTGCAAAATTTTGTTCTTTATTCATTCAAAATTGTGTTTCTTATTCATATGTAACATTAGTCGGATACAAACCATTGTTTATAAACGTGATCGAGTGAAGGAAATTGAAATAAAACACTACCTTATAACCTGACTTTTCAAGTTCCCCAAGACGTCCAGTATTTTTAGTAAAGTATTCAGTTTTACTAATTGAACAAAGATGGCAGCTCTGCGCATGTCTAATAAATTGTTCAAATTCCTAATACGCAGAGCCACCATCTTTGCTCATTTCATGTGATGCGAACTACTATATTGCTACGATGCGTAAAAGAGATATCGATAACCCGTGAAACAGTCATCGAAACTTCTCGAAACATAACCGCATTGTCGGGTCCATGGTCCCCTATCGATCTAGGAAGGAAGATCTAGAATCGTGTGCAAACAATGTTGCAACCGGCTTCCGGAATGTGCCTCGTATAATTTTTATTAAAATTACTTTTAAACAAAAGGCGAGGGCAATGAACTACTCTAAATTCCCGGAATAATACCGAATTGAGGAACGCAGCTACGTACACGAGAACATTCTAGCCCTTCCTTATTACTGTGTAAATAAGGTTCATTTTCCTTATGGAACATTTCTGGAAAGATCCACCCTCGCTATTTTTGAGTTATAAAATATATTGTGCACAGTGTTACCAGATACACGGTAATTATGAGCAAAACACGGTCTACGGTAATGAGCTATTACCGTGTTCTTTTCTACGGTATTTTTAAATATTAATTACCGTGTAAATAATACTCAAAAAATATTAGGGCAATATTGCATTGGGATGCGTAACGTAAAAAAAAAAAAGGTCATTCTGCTGCTTCAGTTTGGAAGAACAGGGATGCGCAACGTAAAAAAAAAAAAAGGTCATTCGCTGCTTCTGTTTGGAAGAACAGGGATGCGCAACGTAAAAAAAAAAAGGTCATTCGCTGCTTCTGTTTGGAAGAAGCAGCAGAATCACTGCATGGGTATTTTTGCTACACTGTAATTTTAAAATGAAATCAAGGTAATTATACTTAAAACACGGTAATTTTGGTCTGCAGACAAGGTAGTTTAAAATTTTCATCTGGTAACACTGATTGTGCACGATCAGCGACGACACAGTTTCTATTCGGAAACGATAGTGAACGCATCTTACGGAAGCGACCTAAGAAGATTATACCGGCGACTCTAGCGAAGATTGTGGACAACTGTGTTTCAAAGTGACTTGGACTATTGTTATTTGAATGTTCAACTAGTTAGTGTTCTGGTGTGTACTATTTTGCCTTGTGTGTGGAGAGCGATTAAATTCATTTTCACGTAATCGGCATTTAATTACCCCCGCACGTAAAAATATGATAAACAAGGCCTTGTATGAATTGTTAAATCTGTGACAAACTAAACACAACATTGTACCCATTGCAAGCTACTTTGTCTTATCACATTCATTCAGAGTTCAGTCTGACCTTGACACATGAATGCAGATGGCGAGAAAAGGACAATATCATTGCTAAAGCGGTTAGTCTCTCATCCCAACAAAAACGCCCTTGCTTGTCCGAACGTCCGAAGTAATAATATGTCATTAATTAGCCTCGCTTCTTTGTTACCTTTTCATAAATAATTATGCCTCTTCCTCAATAACTATCGTTCGCGGCAATATGGAACTTATTCAACCGTTTACATGTTATTTTCCTACATTGTTTTAAAAACAACAGAGGTCCAGAACATAGGTTATGTATGGATAATTGCCCATATTATCATTTCAATGTTTTTTAATCGTAGGGACGGCAACCATATACTTATGGAGAACTGAATGAAAAAATACATTGAACTATTTTATAACAATCAACAAATATTGACAAACCTATGGGGAAAGAGGACCCACCACTGACCCTCGGCTTGTCAACCTCTTCGATTATAAACCAAACAAGTTTGATCGATAATAAAAGAAGCCAACAACACCCGAACTCCTCTAAGATGTTAATCGAGAAACTATCTATCACGAGTGACGGGACCTCAAATAAAATGCAATTCTCCGCGACACTAAGCGAATCTATAAAGTATTCGACACGTGTTTCGCCTCTAAACGAGGCATCCTCAGGACCGCTGGGCTACGAATGAGCGACGATGCACCGCACGCGCGCCTTATATAAGCAACCGACCGCCATCCCCACTACCCCCGCTACTCTCGCTACTACGTGAATCAATTGAGCGACTAATTTGATGATGTGAAAATAAATTAAGCAAAGGGGAAGTGTCAAAACTAATCTGTTCGTTCAGCAACTCGTTCCTATTTCGTCTAACAATTTCTAATCGCTCCAAAACAGACAATCTAAGACCCTTGCCACATATGTGAACAACATTAAAAGTGTGACCATTATTCAAACTATGACCTGTATCTAACAAATGTTTAGCAAAATGAGACCTATCTAGGCGATTGTGTCTAAAATCGGCTATATGTTCCCTATATCTAATATCAAAATTGCGACCTGTCTGACCGATATAAACGTTATTACATTGATCGCAAATCAATTCATAAATACCCGATTTTTTGGACTTATCTACCCTATCTTTGCCATTACACAATGATTTTAAGGAGGCACATGGCTTAAAGGCTGAACGAATACCGTTCCCCCTCAGAACCCTCGCTAGTCTGTCTGTTATATGTCCAAAATATGTCAGAGTAGAAGTGAAATTTAACGGTTCTTTTATGGATGGATATAGTAAACTGTTTACAATTTTATGTTGTTTGACTTTAATGATTTTATTAATCATGGACCTACTATACCCATTGGCCTGAGCTATGTAATAAATAATATCTAATTCTTTTTTAAAAGAATCTTTACTGAGTGGAGTATTGAATAGTCTATGTATCAAACTGTGGAATGCAGCTAATTTATGATGCCAAGGATGGCTAGATGACGCGGGAATAGTTGTATCTGTATAGGTAGGTTTACGATAAATCTCAAATTTATGATAACCTTTATCTTTATGAATGGTCAAGTCTAAAAAGTTTATTGAACTATTCTGTTCTAACTCTAATTTGAATTTAATTTTGGGATGTATGCTGTTCAATTTATTAATAAAAATATTGAGTAAACGATCTGTGCCCGTCCAAGCCATCAAAATATCATCTACAAAACGATGATAATAAAGGATATTACTATTTTTGACAATATATTTACGCTCATAATGATCCATAAATATATCTGCCATTAATGGACTAAGAGGGGACCCCATTGCTAACCCCTCTCTTTGTAAAAAATACTCCTGATTAAATTTAAAATAATTTTGTTTCATACAAAGTTCTGTCATCCGTAAAATATCATCAATTTGTCTAGGATGTAACTTTTTCATCTCAAACAAATTTTTAATGATACTTAGGCACTCATTATATGGGACATTTGTGAATAGACTTTCTACATCTAACGAAACAAGTTTGACATTGTGTGGTAAATGGACATCTTGAATTTTTTCAATTAAATTTTGACTATTTTTTAAACTAAATTCTGGTTTAAATGATGACTTTTCTTTAATTAATGAATTTAAATATTTAGCTAATTTATATGCTGGGGCGTTCATATATGAAACTACTGGCCGGACAGGCACATGATCTTTATGAATTTTGGGTAGTCCGTATAGCAAAGGGCACTGAGGGTTCATAGGTATAAGACTATTGACAACAAACGACTTAGGCGGAAAATGGTATGTACAAGACTTTAGACAAAGCTTCAACTCCGCGTGAAATCGCTTTGTTGGATCAGAAGCTAAACGCTGGAACTCGTCAGTGAAAATTACGTCCTCAACCTTACTGTTATAATCTGAACGAGCCATAATAACTATAGAATGTCCCTTATCTGCTTTATTTACGACTAAACTATTGTGGCGGATTTTATTTTGAATTGATTTATAAATATTTAAATCGGGATGTTTAAAAGTAATGGCTTTATATGATTTGATTTGATTAGCAGCCAAACTTTTAACTAAATCATCTTTTTTGTTTCTAATGATAGCTACCTCACTATCAACGGCTAATGTCTCTAAAGATGTTTGTGTAATTTGTTGGGGGATACTATATTTTAAACCTTTATCTAAAAGTGACATTTCCCTACTAGAAAAGTGAACATCTGTTAAATTTTTGACTCTAGGATGAAAAGAATGATCGCAGCTTGTCTGGTCTGTCGAGCGAGACACTGGACACCTACCCTCTAACAATTTTTGTAATTTCCTATTTTGAGTCTGGTACTTTTCGTGAGCAAATATTGAAGCCAAATCTCGAGCCTTTTGGTCTAATAAATCAAACTCGACATTATGTAAATAAAATGAAAGTTCTGACTGCAAAATTCTTAAGTGAAGTTTCAAATTGTCCCTAATCCTAAACCAACGTCTAACCTCCTCACCTAACCAAATTTTTTGAGCTCTCTGAATGGCAATACTAGCAGATCGATTGTGTGTGTTGGACCGAATATTAATGTAATTTGGAACAAGATCAAAGTGTTTACATTGCTGATTAAACCACACGTTCTGGGAAGCGATACGGTGTAGCTTAAAGATCTTAATATACAATTTCGCCTGGACAGCTATGCTTGCTGATTTGATATAATTGATAGAACTAGGCGATACTTGGCGGAAATCCATTGTTAACCTATGGGGAAAGGTTAACAATGGATTTCCGCCAAGTATCGCCTAGTTCTATCAATTATATTATAAATATTGACAAAACTGATTCTTGGCGGGAACTATTGCGGATTATTTTGTATAATTATTGGTTTATTATTGAGTCAATTCATTCGTCATTTCCAACCCTATCAAATTTATACCACTAAACTAAAAGTACTCCGTAAAGTAAGGAAAAGGACTTATTGGCGGGAAGTTGAACCGTGAAGTTTTCAATTTTGTTATATTTACTAAAAAACGTGTTTCTTTGATAATGTGTAATATTAGTGGGATATTAAACATTGTGTGATTATAAAAGTGCACGAGTGAGGGAGATTGATTGATTTTCAAGATATACTCGACACTGGCAACAATAGCACTATTCTGTAGCCGATTGCGAACCTAAACAAGGAGTATGGAACAATATAGTGTACATAGGAACCTAGTCTATAGAAAACCAAGCTTGATTTGTTATGAATCTGGGTAGGTACTTACCTAGTACGTAGATGCTTAGTAGGTAAGTACCTATCTATGTATACCGACAAAACAACTCGGGCGCATGCAGGAGTCAGAACTGTGGTTTCTACACTTTATACCTACTCGATACAATATTATCAGTCGGTATCAGAAAGAGTAATCACCTACCTACCTAATTACTAAAATCATCATGATTTGCAAAATTTTATTTTAAAATATTTTATGTAGGTAGATACGTGCGTACGTATAATAGCATGTTTGTTACGTAAATAATTATAACTATGTAGATCTGTGGTCGGTCATGGATGCTCGGCACCCGCTATGTACTCTCTCTGGGTGTTCGAGACCCCGAGCCCAAAATAGCCCATCATGCCCACGGAATATAGATAAACCTAAATCCACACGAATAAAGATGCGGACACAACTTCGTTATTTAAATTAATAAATAAATTAATAACGTTGCAATTGCATACCTTAATAGGTAAATGGCATTTATGATGCCAATCAGACAAAATATATTACGTCACACGATACAACACGTCAGGGCCCCAAGTCTGCTAACACAATCGATTCATAGTCAAACGGCAACCGCATAGTAAATGTCAATTTTGACAGATATCCCATACAATATCTATCAAAAGTGACAGTTACTATGCGGTTGCTGTTCGATTATGAATCGATTGTGTTAGCAGACTTGGGGCCTTGATGTCCAATAGTACCTTGACGGTTATGTTCACAAAACCTGCATCGGAAAACTACAGTAGGTAAGGAATTTACTAATGTAATCGATGTCAATAAGTAAAGCCCTTACAGTTACAGTAGTGCAAGATTTTTCATATGCTAACCGTATTCTTCACAGGATACATATTTGTTCCCTTTGTACGTGTGTAATTTGCCATTCCTACCCATACAGGATACGTTTAACAGAAAACTCATACTTGGGCCTAACTGTACAGTTGTGTTTGTGCCGTGCTCAGAATACGAATACATTGAAATAAGAGTTACCGCACTCCTAATAACATGGACACTTTTTTAGTTTGGTGAATCTATATTTTGATGCCTAAACCTCTTCATTCGGCCTATTAGATCTATGAAAGATAATTCAACATCGCCGTATTATTTGTGTACAGCCGCTTCATTAAAAATGGCCCGGGACCACTTTGTGGCAGTCTAACTAAGGGACACCCTCTTGATCTAAAGGATCCACAGGGCGAGTCAATAAGTGTAGTGCCGGCAGTAGCACTCTACCGGTTTTATATCGTCTTTTTTCTCTACACCGAGGACTAGGTGTTAGCGGAGTCTCTTTTTGGAAACCTAATTACCTACTTGTGGAATCGCCTGTTATCTTGTGAGACTGATAATACCTTAGTAGTGGGAGAGACCCGCATTAAGCTGTTGGTCCCGGTTGGAATTTATAATGTCCGGTAGTCGGACCGCATAAATATCGATAGTCAGCCAAACGAGGGTAGACCTATAGCATTACACTTACTGCATAATTAAGACCGGTTAAATTCGGCTCTCCGTTCTTTAACCATTCATAAAACTCCATCGCGTTGTCTGTGGGATCTCCTTCGCCGTACGTAGCCATGCAGAACACAGCCAACGAGTTCGGTATATCTTGCAATTTTATGAGTTCTTCCTAGAAATACAAAAAATACATAAAACATATTTGATCCTCGAAAATTAACATGAGCAGTCCGTTATTAAAGCATAATTTGGGGTACATATTATGCTGAATGACGTGTCGTAAATGTGAGGTGACGATGCCCCGACCGTGGCAAATAAATCTGCATAAACTATTCCACAGTCGTACAAAACACATTCGCCTCTTGACGTAGTCAGTAAGTAGGACAAATCAAATTACTACTTCGCAATCTGCAGTATGTATGTATGTATAGCATAACGATGTCGCCCTCACTTAGATAGTTGCCTATAAGTAAAATTTTCACTGGTTGGCTAAAAACAGCTCTACATGAACCCGGATTCTAATCATTGGTCTAACAAAAATGGAAGTTTTCCTGTACGAATCCCGAGTGTTATCGTTTTCATATAGCAAAGTTTTGATGATGTCCATTTAGCGCAAGTGCTGGCGTTTAAGTGATGAAATTAGCTCTCCAGAATTGGCGATCTCTGTTCTATCTTGGTTTTTCTCGGACCGGCGAGATTTCGGATACTTAAAGTCCGAGAGTGTAGGGACAAATTAATCTACTATACACTACTTGTGACGTAAGCCACGTAGTACCTACCATATCACATTCCTCAGGGTCAGCCACCATTCCCTTCATCTTGTATCGGATACCCTCCTTGGCGAGGCGACCAGCGAACTCCTCGGCTGTGCCAGTTTGAGATCCATAGAATACAACTAGACTTCGTCCGGATGCTTTCAACTTATTTATGAATGAATTTTCTGTAACTTGAATGGACCCCGCAGCTCTGAAACAAATAGCATACATTGCAATAAGCATTGAAATAAAGGTTACACTGGAACAGCATACATTGCTCGCGTTGGGAATAAGTTATGTATATTAAATTCACTTTATTTATTTTATTGTTGTTAAGTAGCAGTAGTGAGTCAATTTGACTTGCTTCGTGTAAACAGCTGCGGCAACTTGCATACTCTAAAACTAGCGTTCTTGCAATTAAACTACCTACAATTAAGCTTGCAAAACTTATACAATTTGCTTATCTACTTGTCAACTTGGACTTTGTAATTCGTCTATATTAAAACTCACAATTTGCCTATTTGTCAAGCAGTTTACACGAGGCCAGTCAAGTTACCGTCTTGAATCGATTAAAATTGAGAATAAGTATGTACCTCTATGAGAAGATATGAATAATTTTATTATGCATCGATAGTACCGTACCGGCTGCAATAAAGGTTATGAAGTCAGCATATTCATGTTTAGATACTTATTAAATTTATTTTATTGTGTTTGTATTTGGTCTGAAGTTTGCAATAAATATATGGACATTGATTGTGGAACTTAATGTTAACCCGTACTAGATAGGTACCTTCTTAGTTTTATTATGACTACTATATAGCAACCACTGGAGTTGACATAGGTTAATTATGTATACTTATCATACCGTATAAAACGACAGGCAGACGCATTAAGAGACAGGTACCTACCTAGTAGTAGATAACACGAAGGTATAGATATCATTATTAGCACAGGCGCTTGTGACAAGACAAATTGTGAGATACATTTGTTCTCTTTTCTTTGGTTCGCCATGTTTTATTGAAATCTGTCTGGTGGATATTGTTATACAGAGTTTTTGGCTATACAATTTGCTCACCCCGCGCGGGAACCCATAAATTTTGTTGTATATTAATACGTAGCCGGGTTAGATGTAAGCTATCGCCGAGCTAAGTGTGATTAAATCCATACATAATTGTTATACCTACACCAAGTTACAGACTTATTAGGCCATCCCCACTTATTTGCATATTCAATCTAGCTTGGGCGGATCCTTACATGAATGCACCTGAAAAACCAGTAACAGGGACAAATAGCGAGACAACATGAGGCAAGTCACATCTGCCCCTGACAGCACCACAAGATAACTACGACCGCACTCTCAAGAGCGATACGACAAAGAAGATCTGCATATCCGACCTATCCGGATATCATTCATTTTATATTTATTTATTTTATTTGTTTTTTTTTTTATCATAATTTTAATCAACCCTGGGCGCATCTGTCAATACGTTAAAACAGCAATTTACGGTGAAAAATAAGGATGTTCATATAAAAAAACATGATTCTTGATTTGTTTGATTTTTACCAACCCTGTTAATAACAGGCAGTTAAAATATATATAGGAGGTTTTTGGCGGGAAACTGAAAGTCATGGCGTCAGTTATGTTTTAATTTCTAAAACTAGTGTTCCTGCGAGTTATAGTGAGTGATATAAGTGGAATATTAACCATTATGGGTTTGGTAAAGTGCACAAGTGTAGGTAATTGAAACAGAGTGACGAAACATGGCTTTTCAGTTTCTCACAAAAATCCTTGAAAAATCTTTCGGTAAAGTATCCATCACTTTACTGATTGAGGGATGGGGGGGTATTTTACTTGGGCCTAGCCTTTGGGCTTGTGCATATATTCAAAAACAGAAATAATTTATATTACTTGACACTGGCAAAATAGCTATGGTGATGCCAAATTAAAAAAAAAATATATATATATATACCATGTTTTAAATTTAGCAACACAGAACTGACGCGCCGACATCTTAGAGACAACAATTAGTGATTATTGTCATTAGTTAAGTAGATACTGATTTGAACTTCCTAATCGATATTAAAGAACATTGTTGTGTTACAATTGTATATTTCGCTAGTTAGTTTGATAATTACTGTATTGATGACACTTATATTGATGAAATGTTGATTTGGGACTCATATTTGTTTAATTTGCCCTTTTACAGTGGCATCCGAAATGTCCATATTATCCGCATTTATCCGGAAAGTGTTTTTTAAGTATGCGCATAGTAAAATGAGGCGGATAAAAGGACGCCCTCAGACATATTAGATATAGGTAGTAGATAGATAAGTAAATGTTTTATTATCTTATCGTAATCTTACAGCACTATAAATATAAATCTCTAATCACTACTCAATTTGTTATAGGATCCATATATGGATCCATCAAAGAAATTGTAATAATTTTGAATTACAGAAAATTACAGAACGAAATCGGTACGTACGAACTTCCTGACCAAAGACTTTAGAATTACCTCTTAGTTCTGTTTCTGACATACATTCATTGATCAATGCAAATATTATATTGACGCATTACGCGTAATCATTCCACTGACAATTAGCGCTGCCCAAAATCAATCTCAGTCTTGCATTTTTTGCAAGATCAAAACCTAAACTGACCCTGCAGGACTTGAGCAAGACCAAGAAAGATTCCACTAAACTCTTACAGTCTCGAAGTTCCGTAAATACGTTTTTTTTCTCACTGGTCCGGATAACGGTATTTCCGCTACTCTCTATCGATTTCCTTTAATTTTTGTGAGGGGGTTTGGGCTACCAGTTTGCTTGTCCAGTGTGGGTTGGTGAACTTCACACACCTTCGATAAAAATTTCAGGGTTTGTATTTTTTACGACTTCTAAATGAGGAGGTCCTCGTTACAAACCATTGAGCTTGCTAAGTATATTTTTCCTTAACCGACGCACACAGATATGTCAAGGTCTTTTCTGTTGCATATAAAGGTTCTTGAGTCTCTAAGAAGGTAGGCAGGCATGTAGATCGCCCTCAGTAAATCTCAGTACCTTGAAATTTGCAACACCTTGACTGCCTGATTTATAAAAAAAACAGATTACGTCGAAGATAGGCGGTTGAAAATATTATTATAACTTTGGGAGTAACGAAATAATAAATTTTACGGACATATAAATTAACAGGGAAGGTTTTCAAGATAATTGTAGTACCTATTTACAGGGTTCCGAACCCGTACCAGGGCCCCAAGTCTGCTAACACAATCGATTCATAATCGAACGGCAACCGCATAGTAACTGTCACTTTTGACAGATATTGTATGGGATATCTGTCAAAAGTTACAGTTACTATGCGGTTGCTATTCGATTATGAATCGATTGTGTTAGCAGACTTTGGGCCCAGTGTACCCGGGAACATGGGGCATGGAAACTTTAAATTTGGCTTATTTATGGATTTTATTAACGCGCGCATAAAGCCAAAAAAGCCTTGATGCTTCTTCCTTTAAAGTGAAGTGCTTTAACTTATTGAGACTTTTAAAGTAAAAGCTATTCCCACCTACTGAGTCTATGATAAAGATGGTTAACGTGTGTTGTATGTAGAGGCCTGGGCACGTGTCCGTTTTTGTCGCGAGTGCTCTTTTTTTGTGCATGGTCGCAACTCGCGGAACTTTTTTTTATTGCGAAACTTCAAACGCTCATCGTGCATTTATTGACCGTTTTCTTTATATATTCTAACCTACTAACCTTACCCTTAAACAAATTATAACATTAGCTCGTAAAATGTCCGTTCTCTCAGACAAATGACCAAACTTCATTTAAATAAAATTCTTTTTGATTGTATTACTTTATTTCTGTTTTATTTGTACGTGTTTGTTATCTTGGGTTTTAGTATGACGCAACTTAAGTAAGCAACCCCTAATTTTAAGAGGTACCTATGTGATTATAAATAGAAGAATACAGTTCCTTTTCCATCAGCAGAAGCAAATAATATTCTAGATAATAAAGCGTTTAGTAAATACCTACGTACTTTATCATAGTTAATGTAGTCGTCGGTGAATGAGTTAGTAGAGGCTACCCGACCCTGACCTCTAGATCGCCAAATTCATTTGGAATATTAATGATTCCATTAGGAATATTTTATGTAATCTATTAAGCGGTTACGACGGTTGTGAAAGCATTAAGACAATGATAACGACTAAGGCCAATTACTATGTTCACCCTGGTTTTATTGACACGCAAAACTTACTGCTAGTTACGCAATTGTAAGTGCTGAGGCCCCCAACACATATTCTACCTAGTTAAAAAACATGCAGGTGTATAAGCAGTATCTTGCATGTTGTTAAATGAGATACACATACAAGCTTCACGCAGGTGTATTGCAGGCTTTATAAAGGATTTTCCTCATTGAACGTGATAGATACACCATAACGCAACGTGGAAGATATGAGACGCTGTATTTTGGCTAAGCTACACTCTCAAAAAACATTGTTTCGGTAAACCAAGCTAGGTAATAAGGTTATAATTAAAGTGAATATTCAAAACCACTTAGTGGACTTATCATCTGTAAACTAACATCATCCACACAAAGAAGTGCTATTTTATTATAATTACACTTGAATACAATAGAATGGACTTCATAAAGGAGTTATTAAAAGTTTTATAAATATTTATTATATAAAAACGATTATTACCAGCCTGTGTGTATGTATCTGTGTAATGTTTGGTCATTTGTGACGCACTAGAGACGTAAAGCGTGGGCCGATTTTAATGATTCTAACGTGAATCGATTTGTTTTAATCTTGCAAGTGTCACTAAAGACCTGACAATAATCAAAATTCAATATGGCGACAACCATCGCATCTCATTTCGTAAAGAAAGAAGACAACACATTGAAAAAATAAAAAAATAAAGTCGGCGAATAATGTCAAGTGGACGATGAAGTCATTGAATAGGTTTTAGAAAATCATCTTTAAGCTTCTCTTTTTTTTTTGTCATTAAAATTTTTGGTTGGTGGGCAACCAATTGGTACTAAAATGTTCAATACTTATAATAAAGCTACGATAACGTTCTTACATAATCGCATAATAGGTATTTGTAACGTGAAAAATAATATAATGTGTAAACTAACACAAAACCACGATTCCGTAAAAAAATAACAAAAACTGAAAAGAAAAAGGAAAACAGTCGGGAGTCGGGACCCATTATTAGGAAGATTTTAAGCCACTCTAGATTTTTAATGGGTCCCGACTGTAGAACTACTGACTACTGGACTTGGTTTTTATTCCTGTATTTCGTAAAAGTGGTCGAAACCAGTAGTGGTCGGTGAACTGGCTTAGTCACCCTATCTACTCTACTCTCTCTCTCTGTATGTGTTGTGAACTACGAATAAATGTGAATGAGGTACCGCCTCAGCATATAATAGTATTTCTCTAGGCGGTGCGCCTGTGCAATATGTGCAACAAATTTTGGCGTATTCAAAACCCAAATATCGTAATACGGTAGGAAAGCGTATAGGTACTTACTGGATCGAATATTTACTCAGAAGAATTTCATGTTTTTTATTTTCCTTTTTCGAATTATACAGCCACCAAATGGTACCTCCCAATAAAATCACTAGCACAATAATGTCAAACGTGCTAAATAATGATCCACCAGCGACCACGGCAGCAGCGCCGGTAGCCGCATCCTTCAATACGTCCTGTGTATTGTCTGACATTTTGTAGGTTATAATTTCTTTGTAATAATTACGTTGTTAGAGGTAAGTCACTTGACGAACGTTAGGTAAATTTTCGTGTTAACTAATTATTATGCGATCCATCCGGCACGACACGCCTCACTTACGACACACTGTACACTGCACTGTGATACTAACTGCAAAACAAACTGTCGAATTGGCTCTGTATACAGTATACCCGAATTGTTCCTGCTACAAAACAATATTGCGGTCCACTGTGGAACTTTACGAGAAAACGAGAGCGATAGTCACCACCCGTCCGTGTTTTCTGCACGACAGTCAAAGCGAATATAGCCGAATTATGCCGAGTAGTGTGTACGTGGCGTAGACAGAGTCCGCGGTACGTCCGTCGCGATGCTTACTAATGATAAAAGGAGAGCGAGCGAACTTGCTTGCGGCCTTACTTGGTCTACACGTGCACACAGTTGCTCCATGTACCATACCAACCTCCGAGTATAAACGATATAAGAACGAGTGAGGTCGACAGTGGTCGAACTATCGATGTATAAGTATTATCAATACCTATAGGTTGTTTTTGTTGTACCCATAAGCGCCTCTGTTTTCAGATAAGCGCTAATGTAATCACCAGGTATTACCTATTTTTGATGTATGTAAAAAACCAAATTAACGACAGAACAGCAATAAAAACCTCTTTGGGATACCTCCTGTCTCATAAAAGTTCGTTCTAGGATGACAATTGCTGGCACTCATATGGTCGGTTTACGCAGGCACAGTGAGCAAGTAAACGAATAACAAATTTTGGAGTGTAAATACTTGCATTTACTTCATAACTTAACATTTTTCAACTCACACCTTATACGCAAGTAGGTACATGCAAGTAACAAGCTACTGTTATATTTGAGTACTGTCCTTGAGTTAACCGGGAATTAAAGGAATATTAGTTTGTATAGGTATTGAAACGATAAAAGGAATAACTTAGTTTTTGTTATAGTAATTCCTTATAATAACCTAAATAAGTATAAATCCACATACGTAACTACAATAAAATACTGTGTCCAAAAGGAAGACTTTCTCAGCGTCTGTTCTTACATCGGCTATCGATAAATTGACTATATTGATGGTGATAGGCACAACTGAGAAATTAACTACATGGTGGGGGACACGAGGCACTGCTGACAGTGCTTATACGAGACGGTAACCGAGATTGACTTTAGTTGTGCCATTTTTTAGCAATTTAAAAACATAGGTATGGTTGGTTATCTTATTCATTCAGAGCTCATTCTCGAATATAACTTCGTATAAGTAGGTAGGTTGGTACATACAATAAACAGACACTGCTTCCTTATATTTTATTTAAGTAGGCATCTATTTTAGTCATTGCCTAGTAATCAGTCTGTGATTTTGCGACATACCCATAGCTAGGTAAGTACTTCTTGACATTATTACTATACCTAGTTCTTACCTATTTCTCATACTTAGATCTTATTAGGTAGACACATCTAAGTACTTACGTAGGTACCTACTAACTACTATTTAGTAAGTTAAGGAAGTACCCTCGAGCCCCGCGAACTCTTGTGAGTAGCTTGCGCCAAAAATCTGTTTACCGAATACTTTTACGGTTGCATGAAAGCTATAATGTTTTCCAATCTATCCACGTCTCTATATTTAATAATTTGGAAAAAATACAATATGGTGGCGCACACCACTATTTTTGTTTTTTTTAATATGTCAGTCTGAACCTGAACGCGGATCCGATATCACACAGATATTCCGCAATCTAACCACCCATCCATAAAGGCATAAGTACTTACGGAAAAGGGAATATCTTCTAGCCAGATAGGGCTTGCCGCCATGATTTGGTTATGCTATAGTCTTGTATATGGTACGTGCTCCGAAAACTCATAGGACGTTTCAAAATTGTATGGAGCATCATCAGCGTCATCTACATATCTTGATGCAAAGTTAAAGAGGTCGCTAAAATTATGTATGCAGGGCCAACGTTTAGGATATTTGCTATCTTCTTATTTGTGTTCCTCGGAATCGTCAAGGTTAACCACGGAATCGCAGTGACAGCTGATATCTACCTAGATACCTCTTACCTTGTTTCTGTGCCAGAATTAATGACTACGGAAAGACGTACGTGCATAGATTACTCACAAGGTCGGATTACTATAATTTTGTAATATATATTCTAGTTCCCAACTAGATAGTAAAAAAGCCTGACATATCGGAAAACCCCGATCTATAAGGCATCGATTGCACACGTGAGGCACACGCCTCAGACCGATTAAAATATTGGGGCTGATTTTTTTTTGTGGCTCTAGCATGCTACGCAACATAAGCGTCTGTCTTTAGTCTCACTTACATCACAGATTGCATAAATAAGAATGAAAGTGACACTATACTTTCTCGATGCCTTTACGATTACATTAGTTACCTCGAACCTCGTCCGTGATTTGGAGGGCACTTTCGGCTAGCGTCTTTGACAGTGTTACAATCAGACAGAAGCCTGAAATTTTAAAATAAATTTGTCCCGGTAGACCCTCTAGTTGCGTTTCAGATATTACATACTACATCATCCCCTTTTTATACAGATAAAAAACAATACACATTTTTTTTTAAATCACCAAGAAATTTAAACTTTCACTTAATTATTATGATTGTTTACATGATTTAGTTTATACTACTGATTTTCATTATTAATTACATCGTCGCCTTTTAAATTATTAAATTTTAGACAACCCTAGGCTCGGGCGTGCCGCCCCTACCTCCAAGCCACTACAAACACACGCAGCTGTTCGCTCTGTGCACGGCGTGGGCGCCCCGCTGCACCGTGTTGTGCGGCTTCCCTACAATCCCCTCACGTTCATTATTTCGTAATTGTGTTATAAGTACCCTGTATCCATATAATTACATTATAACAGAACCAACCACCAATACGTATATATGTAGTTTCTGTGGAAATTTATAAATTTGCCTAGCTTACTACTACTAGGAAGGTACTTATGTTTTTATCCGGTGTCCTAGAAAGGACGGTAATTATACTAGGTGGGTTTAAATGCGCCTAGTTTATAAGTATAATAGCTAAGTAAATAATTAACATGATTTTAATATTCTTCAAGTACTTATACTTGCTTATTTTCTAAGGTGTTGAACTTTGATCCCCGAATTTTAAATAGAAATCACAACGTCGTCGGTGAAAAGGGGAGCTCATAATAAGATATATATAACTTCTGGTTATATCTACTGATACATAAAGGTATGATGTCAGTATCTTCGAGGTAGGTATATATATATATGATAATGTAGGTTTTTATTCCAGTAACTCTAATTGCCACACACGTATACCAGTATATAACTACCTACAATAAAATAATGCACATTTTGGCTGTAAAACCATATATTTTTTACTATAGAGGATTATTAGGCGTCTCAGGTTGTCTTGAAGGGGTCCATTAAAATAATTATACAGGTACGCATGTTCTTGACGTAAACTCAACAAACAACTTTTGAGGACAGTAAGAAGCTAATTCATAACCTAAGTAGTATAGTTAAAATGATTGAATTCGTTTTTAAACTACATGATATTGCGGAAAAACACTTCGCCCTCTATTTTATGTAATGTATGTATGTCGATGTGACGCAATAGGAGGTCAGCTACTCAAGGTGACGGCCAATCAGACTTCCTCAACGTGCCCCTACCGCGACGACCAATTATCATAACCAGTTGTGCCCGCGACTTCTATCGGGGATTTTCGTTTTTGACAACTATGTAAAGGTCGCATCACATAAAATGAGCAAAGATGGCGGCTCTGCGTATGCCGAATTCATACAATTAATCTACTATTCGCTAGGTAGCTTATGTTGGTGACATTGAACCGGTAAAAAATGAGACAACACGCTATTTATCTTGTGGAGAAAATAGAACACTATCGAAGCGATATAAGATCATCCTTTTGGCTTTGCCGTAATCGGCTAGGAAAACCGTGGTCGTAGAACAATTTATTTAAACTAGTATCTAATTATTAATTAGACTGCGGATTTATGAATAATGCCATCCTGTTAATCTTAGTCCTCCATCCAGTTAACCTTTAAATTGATAGAAAGTTACCAATAATTAAAAATAAAATAGCAATGCTTTTTAATTTTAAAACATTCATATTTGTAAATGCAGCAATCTTTGAACGGTCATGAAGCTAAGAATAGAAATGGAACTCGATATCAGTAGGTTTCCGTGAACGAGACATAACAAAACAACCCAATACACAGATTACAGCCTATGATTTATGAAAAATGCCCACAGAAAAAGGCCCAGATGACAAAGTCGAAAACCAACTCATATTAAAAATATAAAATTCATTGAATAATTTGATTATAAATAAGTTCAGATACAGGAGCGGGAAATGGATTAAATCCCCCATGAATGGTCTAACTAAATTGATACACAGTATTATTTTATATTTTTTTATTCTTATATAAAATAGTACAGCATTAGTTTATATGATGCCGATCTTGTTGGCAACATCTAATGCGTCATAGTCCCTGGCGAGCCTTACGTACGCCTTCTTCTTACCATCGGGCCTGAAAAAAATATGAAATTCATATTACATATCAAGCAACTATATGAGGTATGACATATTGAATAAATGGAATATCAGAAGTGTGTAATTTTTATATCATTATGATATCAATGAGATTCCCACAATAATATCATCACATAAATAACTTAAGTTATATTGTCTCACTTAATGAAATAAAATTAATTATGCAGTTAAATACTATACCTGATAAGAGTGTTAACTTTAGCAACATTAATGTCGTAAAGTTTCTTCACTGCAGCCTTGATGTGGTGTTTATTGGAGCTGGTGTGGACGATGAATACCAATGTATTGTTGTCCTCAATCTTCTTCATTGCAGCTTCAGATGTCAGCGGATACTTAATGATATTATAAGCATCCATACTGCAATCAAAGAAAAAAAAAGTGTTAGGTGAATGCAGCTTGATAACTAGTTTGAATAAGAATTGCATGTTAACTGTAATAAACCATATATGCCCTGCCCTGCCCAAATAAATAAATCCTCCACTCTGAGAGCTAACTTTTACAGATGTAATTTTCTGCTAAAATGTCATTCCATTGGAGAAAGGGGGCATCCACAGATTTGTGATTGATTGAAATAACAATAATCATAATTTTCCTACACTTTCTATCCTGTAGGTATTTGAGTTTCAAAAACATTATAATTGTCTGTAATAAGGGTCCTTACATAAAAGCAGTTTGCCTATAATAAGACCCTTTAAAAATGTTTACTGTTAGTACTACATAATTTGAGAAATGAAAAAGTAATATTTGTGTAACAAGCTGTTTTTATCACTGTTGACCAATCCATACTGAATTAAAATACCAAGAGTCAAATTAAAGATCCCTTTCACATGAAAATTGAATTGGACCTACCCTATTGTTAGCTATATCCACTTGATATAAACAACGGGAAAAAAAACACTGTGGTTACTATCAATATTTGATTATTATCAAATGTAACCTAATACTAAAAGTGTCAAATTCCAAATAATTTTGCATGGGTTTGGTTTGTAACACCACTACCAGCAGTCAGTAGAAACCAGTATTTCATTTTATGTATGAAAGCCTCTGAGGTATACAGGTAGGCTGTCAATATACTGTCACCAGCAATGCAAAACATTAACAATTGCATTTTCAAATAAGTAGCAAGTGTCCTCACAACAGCTGCTTAGCAAAACTTCAACATTTCCATGCATTTGACACTCACTACCTAGTTAAAACATTGAATGGGCCCAAGAATCAGGATACAATCAATAGGTATATATAGGTAGGTTGGTAGTTAACAACTTGTGAGGAAAGTAATGGAGATGGCAAGATTAAACAGAAATGTTTTATGTTGGCCTCTGTACTGTGTTAAAAGGTGTTTGGCTTAGCATCACCCTGTGGGGAATAGATTCTCCAGTGCTGATGTTAAAGCAAACCACCTACACCTTCAAGTCACCAGTTAATAAAACAAATATCTGGCAGCCCAATTGCGCATAGTTTGATAGTATCAATTAACTGCCATCCTCATAATTTCCAGAATGTTATTAAAAAAACATCTTATCGCATTAAAATAAGAAAAAAAGAATACCCTCACCGATTCCTCTTGGGAAGTGATTTCCTTGGGTACTTGGGGTGCCTCGGAGGCTCAAAAGTCTTTGGCCTGCGGAAGTGCACCGAGGTACGAATCTTACGCACTCTCTTGCCATGTTCACCT
This sequence comes from Pheosia gnoma, assembly GCA_905404115.1. Taxonomy (NCBI): domain Eukaryota; kingdom Metazoa; phylum Arthropoda; class Insecta; order Lepidoptera; family Notodontidae; genus Pheosia; species Pheosia gnoma. The sequence continues at coordinate 6,275,434 of FR989897.1, read as the reverse complement.
GTGACAACCTGAAATAAAATATATTTTCATTAAAGACATACATTTAAAAACTATAAAAAATTGATTCATTATACTTGGGAACTTAAAAACTGTAGTTTACTACAAACTTTTGAACATTACTTTGACAATACACAGGAAAAACAGGATTTATAAATTATTTTATTATTCAGCATTAAGAACATTACAAAAACCATGTGACTGCAGCTGCAGCCTCACTACGTAAAGACGGGACATGAATGCCACTTGCTAACTTAGCAGTGAGTAATCTGATAAATAATTACTTTCAAAGATTAGCACCAATTATTCAAATAATTAAATATCATACATACCTTCCTCTGAGCTTTAAGTGCTTTAGCAACAGGTTTCACAACCTGCTTCTTTTGTCCTTTAATGCCAGTCTTTTTAGGTTTAGGAGCAATTTTCAGCTTGGCTGCTGCTGGCTTTGGCTTGGAGGGTTTGGAGCCTGCCGCAGCTTTCTTCACTGAAGGCTTCGCACTAGACTTGGTCTTAAGAGCAGCAGCTTTAGCAGATCCAGGTTTAGCAGTAGGTGCAGATGCTGGTTTCTTCTCAGCAGGCTTGGCCGCAGCAGCCGCTGGCTTGGCCGCAGGGGCTGATGCCGGCTTGGCAGCCGCAGGCTTAGCAGCAGGCGCAGCTTTGGGAGCGGCGGCCTTGGGTGCAGGCGCCGGTGTTTTGGCACTAGCAGGCTTCGCAGTACTGCTCGCTGCCGGAGCAGCAGCTTTAGGTGCTGCTGCCGGGGTTTTAGCGGTAGCGGGCTTCTTTTCCGCCGGCTTGGACCCGGAGGACGCTAAAATAATACAATAACACTCACAATCGTAGTAAACCTAACCTCAATATGTAAGACCAAACGTAAATGCAACTGAAGATTACTAAACCTAATACCATTATTGAACAATAAATGGTACTACTACATTAGGATTACATTACGAAAGCTAAAAGAAACCATCATTCAACATCCACAGTTCACAACACGGGTTCTAGGTATTGTACCGCGTGGCCTAACAAAAGGAGTTTTGGTCTCCAATCATATGAATCTAAAGCTTAAGTTTAATTTGACTATTTTGTGTTAATTTACATGATTTATTTTGTATTCACAAGCAATGTGAAAAAAATAAGGAAATAATCGTACATAAATGAAATACACACCCGATTTTTCAGGTTGCTTCTTGGGAGGCATCGTGACAGAAAAGAAAGATGGTGGATCAACCAACGATAATATAATATTTGTCAAATTGGTGGCTGTCAAATGCTTGGATATTATACGCCAAAACGCTCACTTACACATGCCAAAGGAGAGGTATCTAAAACGACTTGTGTCCCTTTCTAAGCAAGTGACCTGAATATAAAGCATAATCCATAATTACGCCAAATTTGTTAACAAATTGCCTAAAATCCTAAAATACAAAGCCTAGACCCATGAATACGAATATTACTTAAATATTCTGAGAAAACATATACACACACGCGCACACATTCTACTTCTTTGTTACAATATTCTGACAGAAATCTTTGTAATCCCTGTTTATTTTATTTTTTTAACATTACATTTTAACAAATTTGCAATTACTTTTTTATACCATCCCAAGGCCAGGTCTAGTGTGAGGGTCAGATGATCGAACGACAGACTATCCACGTATTAACCGATTGCTAATGTTCGTAAAATTCCTAAACTTTAACCCGTCTATTTATATTATATTTTGCTCTGATGAAGACTACCGGTAATCTAAAGTGCCATACATACGAATACCGACGGGATCCTACCGGAGGCGATTATCCCGTCGACACATTCTGATATCATCGTCTTGGCTAAAAGATCTTTTCCGCTAAAATATGAAATAATTGGGGCTAGCTGTGTGAAAGGATTTCCCGGGTTTTGGATTAAATTATTAGAAGCATGACATAGGTGTGCATGTTGCGTTATATAGCAAACCCTTTCGAACGGTTTTTGCGTTTAACTGAGTCGAATCCAAATTTACCTCGTGTTCTATAAGAAAACCCTTTCAAAAGGTAAGCATATTTAATAGGTAACCATAAGTCAATCAATATGTTATATATACAAGTGTATCATTGAGTTGGGTTAGTATGAGGTCCTCCGAAACTATAAGGGCGGGCTTATACATCCGGAATTTCAGATTATGAAAAAGAATTGCATACAATAAATCGGTAGGTTGGTTGGTCGATTTGCATATGCTTGCTTGGTTGATGTAATACGGTGAATATGGACTGAGCCGCGGTTAAAGTTAGTAAACTATAAACTGAATTGTGACCTTTCCCTACGGTACAATATCTATGAGCAAGATTTCATGAAAATCCGTCCAGCACTTTTAATGGGAATGCTCATTTAATGTAGCGTCACGTCTATTTAATAGGTACTTATTGCCAAAGTGCCTCTAAAAACATAGGTAGAATTTAATCTAGCTGTATAGGTATAATGTCGACGGGCAAAACGAAGCCAAGGATTTCGGGACTAGGAATGGATAGATTGGGAATGACGAAATCATGAATGTCAAATATTATTCAAAAATATCAGGTACATCAATCCCATCTCGTCCTACTGACAAAATCTAGTGATTTCATTATACTTTTAAGTAGGTACTTTATTTGAAATATATAATATGGACCCCACATGAGATTGTGGTGTAGTAACGGCAACATAACTTTGTTACAGGTCACAGACTTATTAAGAAGTTCAGACGTAGCGTTGCCACTAGCAGTGAAGCCACTCTTTCAATGCATTTGTAGTGGTAAATGTTACCTCATAAATTACTTTCTGCCTATACTATACATGGTAAATAAATGGCATAGACTAAAGTTCTGGACATAGTTTTTTGTGTGTGTGAGTGCGTGTGCTTACATGACCAGTTTTATAGGATTCACTTGTAAGGCACGCCGTGTATTGTCTGAATATTCTAACAAGTCTATGTTTGAAGCGCATTGTTATGTAGTAGGTACATAGTTTATATCATATAGGTATCATTATATGAGATATGAAGATCATAATAATCCGTATCATCGCTGTGTGTCGTATACAGGCTATGCATGTCTCAGACAAAGAAGAGTACAGACGGAGTATCGCAATCATATTGGAACACAAAAAATAAGCCGATTTGTGCAGTATACGAGAATAACGTCCTTACGTACATGTGATTTGGCGTGTACTACACAAATCGGCTTGGTTTTTTGGCGGAATTATTATTCGTCTATGATATATGTATGAAACCACGAGAGCCTTCCCTCTACACTAGATTTCAGGCACGAGAAGCGTCCATGTTACGGATAAAATGATCGGAAGGACACAATAATATAACTCAATCTGGGCTGACAAGTCGATAAGCAAATAAACCTGTAACCACGCTTTTATTTCGTTTGAAGTGGAATGCACATTTGCCCGTGACATGGCGGCAGCACCGCGGACAAAATATGTGCGTTTACCACGCGGTTATGTAGTTAGGCAAATACCTACATTCAAGTTGAATGTATCATATTGTTAGATTACACAATAATAATAAAATAAATTACTATATAATAACCTAAGTATTGACAGCACATAGGTACGTACCATCAATATAAAATACAAACTATCTCTCAAATATAACTGCATTCACAATGAATTTGTCATTAATAATTTCAATACAAGATAATAAACAGGCAGGTGATAGTAAATAATTCTTCCATACATTTTTTGTATATTTTTAAATACTTTTTAGGTACCTAGTTACTAATAAAGGAACACTTTTGAACTTGCAATTACATCAACTTGCCATAATAAGGTAGGTACTATTAAGGATACCATTTTGAACTTGCTATTACATCAACTTGCCATAATAAGTACCTACCTACTATCAGGAACCTTACTGCCTGGACCTAATAAGTCTGTGGCTTGAACACAATAAGATAATTTACATGCAGCAAAACATAGCTCTACAGTAGGCAGAGAAAAGTCTCCAATATTTATGCTTTAAATTAGATTACTCATTAGTAATCTCCAGTTCTTCTTCTAACAATTATTATTCCCCTCACTTACATAAGTATAAGGAAGAACATCGATACATTTTCTTGTAAAAATATATTACAGCTATGTGTTGTAATCACTCTGTACTTGACTTGAGCTTGTAGTTGTACGATGAAATGAACCTATATTTAAAAGTGGGGTAGCAAAATTTGCATTAACTGAACCCTGGTGTGGAGATTGTACATTACTAACAGACTGAACAGGTCTTTTCCCAATAATTAATGGAAAGCATTCATCTGGAATACAGGACAGTGCTGCCTGAATGCGTGTCATACGATTGGAACATTCTTCAAAATGTTCAGTTATATATTTCAGCTCAGACCCTGTATTGAGATTGTAATGTGTTTTCAAATGTTTATCAATAACTTTCAACCCATCTATGGAGGTAAAAGTAACCTTTTCGCCGTTATAAAAAAACATTTCAATATCAGTCCCATTTTCCATTAGCTGGCATTTAGCCATAGATGTGTATAGTGTTATTTTAGGTGTTTTAGCTTTAACAAGTTCAACAAATCGCGAGGCATATAAATACTTTTTCCAATGTTTCTGTGGTAAATTATGATAAGTGAATACTTCATCAGGACTTGGATCATGATCCAGATCATTTGTTCGTGCCTTGTTATCTGCTGTATATATTATGATCTTCATACCATCCTTGGATATTTTACATATTTCTACAACTTGTTCTTCCCTATCCCTTCCCTTCTTTTTTAAAAACTCAACAACTACACCTGTTGATTCTATTTTCAATATTGCATTTCTTGTTCTATGTGAAATAATAGGCAATCTATCAGCACAGAGTGGAGGGACATTCAAAGTGTTGGACTTAATGTTGCATGCTTTTGGAATATTTTCTTTATTTTCTGCTGAATTGCTATTTACACCTTGAATGGGTTGCAGCACTCTAGATTTTATGTCCATTTTGATCATATTTTCTAGCAACTCAATGTTATCTTTGGGTTGTAAAATATTTTTGTTTTTTAAATCATATAGTTGTGCTAAATGCTTTTCATTGCTGGTACTGCATGCCATGTTATTACTGTTATTATTATGACATGCAGAATGTGAGCTATTTTCTTGAATACCAGTAAATACATTAAATGACAAGGGTTTTTCATCCTTTTGGTCTGTCTTATAATCCTTACTAAGGTAATCAGAATTTGGTCTGTCATCATTTCTAATTTTACTGCTGTGTTGTGTGCTGTGTAAAGTTGTTAAGAATCCAGAATCTCGTGACAGGTCCTGCTTGGATAGGCATGTAAAGTTATTAAAATTATTTAAAAATGGGTGCTCTAACACATCCTTAAGTGTTATTCTCTTAGTTGGATCTTTGCATAAAAGCTTTTGTAATAAATCCTGGGCTTGTGGGGACAGTTCCAAAGGCATTTTAAAATCAGCATTGATGACTTTGTTCAGAGTAGTCCTAACATGTTGGGTGTGAAAAGGCGGGCAGCCCACCAGCAAGGTGTATAACATACAACCCAAGCCCCAAACATCTGCTGGCAACCCATGTAGTTCCCTTGAAGCTACCTCTGGGGAGATATAATTTGGTGTCCCACACATAGTCACATGCTTCTCATCGGGCCCATTTAACTGTGTTGCTAAGCCAAAATCAGCTATTTTTACATTTAGATCCTTTGTCAATAACAAATTGTTCAAAGACAAATCTCTGTGAATGATATTATGTGTATGAAGATACAGAACACCACTTAAAACTTGCTTAAAGATGTCTGCTGCAGCCTTTTCAGAAAGACCACGAGTTCCTAATTTAAAGTGCTTTGCTAGTTCGCCATTATGTGCCAATTCTAAAACTAAATAAACATAATGTGCATCCTCAAAAAAAGTATACAATTCTAAAATAGCAGGATGCTTCAAGCGAGAATGTATAGTGACTTCTTGTCTCACTCTGCCTATCATACCGGCACTGGCCATCAATGCCTTGTCTATCATTTTGATGGCCACAAATAATCCCGTTTGCCGACATCTTGCTCTATACACATGTGCAAACCCTCCTTTACCAAGATGTTCTAATATTTCATAGTCTTCAATTTTTTCACCAAACATTGTCTTCTTTCTACAATATTCTAGTATCATGAATAAAACTGTCCTGCTTTAGCATAATATTGAAATATAACTTCATTATTACATCCATTATTTCTGCATGTACTGAAATAAAAATATAATTTTTATGAAAATGTTGTACCTAATAGTATCATTTTATTGGAGTAGTAAGTAGGTACTTAGTGAATATGTTTACCTTATTCATAACCCAGTTAGCATCTTCAATACTTTTTGATATAATCTGTTTTACGCGTTCTGGGTCTGGTTCCAATTTATGTTGCTTATAGCTCTGAGAATAAATTATTACAACTCAATAAGTTATTGTACTATTACATGAATAATACAGAGCACTTAAAGTTCAGTTTTCCTAGAATCACTAGTAGGAACAAAGTATTATTTGAACACCAAGACCAAAATGATTGATAGTATGAACTCTGTAACAAGTACCTTTATAGTCGGTAGGCACATAATATGCGGGTTCTAAGCTGATTTACATAAGATAATTATTTAAATATTTGACTACTTGATTGGCACATGACTTGGCATTGGTGACTTGCTTATTGTACTGAGGGTCCCGGGTTCAAATCCCAGTACAGGCAAACATTAAGAACACGAATGTTTGTAGCCGATTCGTGGATGTTATATCCATATACCAAAGTAATTATATAGCTATTTGGATCCCCGTCTATAACACGGTACCCATAACTCGTGCGATGATTAGTTTGGGACCATACCGTTGATGTGTTCGTCTTGCGATATTGCTGTTAAATATTATTATATAAGCGTAGTAGCATGTAGAATTTACCTGTTTTACAGCAAACTTGTAATGTTTACAAGCGTCAGGAGGTAATTTTTCGCACTGTCTCAATAAGTGTTTATACAATTGTAAAGAACTCATTACAATTCTCGAATCATTACTAATAACTCTTTTGTAAAGCTGAAACATTTACTATATTTTGTTTATGCACGATATAAATTGAGTTGAGATAGATTCCTCGCACTGCCCGCCCAGCGCCACAGAGAAGAGAATGTAATCACCCAGCGGGGGGAGCCTAGCGTACGTTATTTATTTTCACCAGAGTGTTATTTTCACTATGGCATGATAGCGCCACCAATATAAAGCCATGGACAAAGCATTTCATTCATTCTTCGTTCAAGCACAGCCAAGTTGCCATCCAAAGATATCCCGTATAAGTTTTCCCCTAGAAAGTGTCCGCTGATAAAAAAATATATGTAGCAAGTAATAAATTATACTCTGCTGTCAGATTAGATCAAATCTTGTCCAATCGCATCTGGAGCCGACTATTTAACAAGTTAATAATAGAATTTGACAGCCACTATTGATAAACAGCTACGACACTGTTCAGCGAGCTCCCCGTAGTGTAATATTTACCTTGGGGAAAAATTACCCAGCTTACGTAAACGCACCCCTGATAAAACTATGAACGGGTTTTGATTGGGTTTTGTATGATTAATGTCACTATTCAGCTTCCCGCCAAAAAGTCACCTAAGTCTTCCGTAGTCCCACTAATATCATATTTCAAGTGATAAAAAGAGACAACAATTGCAGCTCGCCATGTCTCGGAACCCTGCGGGCCACCAGCCACTACAGCTGTTATCAGATGGTATCAGTAGACGAGTATAGTATATATACTCTTATGGATAATTTGCAGTAGAACACTAAACCACTCTATATATCTGTGTCTAAATCCATAAAATATGAATACATATAGATAAAGTGGTGAAATTACAATAATTTATCGCAACGGCGTTGGCTATGGTTGTCTCTTTTTTCTTATTATTTTCTTAATGTGTAAAAAGAAATGCAACCTGCTGTGTTAGTTCAACTTTTATCCCTCCCTCTAACTCCACGAATTCTACAGGCAAGAAGGATCTTGCTCTTAGCATTCGGTATTTGCCTACTTTTATCTGTGGTTTGTTTATGGTTGGTGTGATTATGTTCATTCATTCTTTGAATTGCATTCATTCATTAAATCATTCAATCATAATCATCCATCATCTTGTTCTTTGATGCACTAAAATAAAAAAATGGGCGAAGTTGTGATACTTGATATATAAATCTGGTTATATTAAATCAGTTATGTGCGTATTGGAAGTATCTAGTGTTATATACCTTTTACTTTAGACACCTAAAAATAAGCATTTTTCAAAGCCATGTATGCCTCACTCCGCTGTTTTGTGATTGTACCTTGATAATGATTCGTTAACGCTAATGTGGTATGGCACTTGTTACAATTCGACGTTCTCCAAGTGTGCAAACACCCAGGAAATCGGTGAGTACTAACGCTATGTACGACTATTTGATAAAAATATTTGTACCCGTTTATTGTGTCAAGCATGAGGAAGGCACCAGACATCAATAATGATAATGTATACAGACGAAGTACAAGTCAATGTTTCGTATTTTGTTATTTTTTCACCCTTGCTTGGATTTTATTTGAATATATTATTGCCTTTGTTATTGTCCTTCTATTTATAATAATATATGAGTCTCTACTACTTATTGTGGTCTTAGAAAAAAGCGTACTTCAGTAAACTGTGCATTGTCTACATGAACTATTTCTACGTTTGTTTAAGGATGAGACAGAAAAGTCCAGTGATAACATTGAAGACGATGTTGGGGACCGTGTCAGCAAGAGGTAGGTAATGAAAAGTCAACTTAACTCAAATTTTAATTCCTAAAACCGATAAAAATTCTTGAAATGTCTCCACAAATGAAATCATATCTCTTATAAGGTACTTGTCCAAATTTTCAAAACACTAATTACTAGTAAAATTGGATTAGTTTATGATAATAAAACACTAAGTTTATTTTTCATAGGTAACAATCTATTTTAATTATCATGAGCCAATTTCTACCTCAGATAAAAACACTTCCTTGTCTATTTGTTAGTTCTTTGTTTGCATTGGTAGCTCTAAAAATAGGAGCAGATCTGTATAGATGTAAACTATTACATTTTCTATGAGAATGGGATGGTGTATTGTTGGTTTTACTAAATTCTGTAATAATCATAGTGTCAGTTGAGCCCTCATGACATTGTCATGGCTATCTTCCATGTTTCTAATCCTCCATTTATATAGAGTAATTTTGATATTACATACTTACAAATACAACCTCACAGTGGATATTGAGGAAAAGTATAGCTGCATGTAGATTTCACCAGAAATATTATGGTCTAGTTGGTTCTAGGTTGGTTCTAGGCTAGGTCTAGTTGGTACTTCAGATTTTGGGTTGTTACTAAATCAATCTATACATTTAATAAAACTGTAATTAGGCTATGTATGTACATTGAATTTTTTTTTGGAAAATATAGAGCACATAACATTATTTTAGAGAATTTTTCTCTTGTATGGCTGTCTATATGTGTACTAGGGTTAGTCTATATGTGTATTAAGGTTAAACTACTGGACGGATTACAACATGATATAGGATACTTTATCCTTATAAATTGATGGGTTCCCCAGAGCCTGATACTGTATCCTGGGATAGCCAAATATTACAAAATCTAATGCTAGGATATGATAATGCTAGGACATTTTCTATGATAATATATTATAACATGATTTCAATAACTTTGTTACTACTAATTAGTGTTATCACCTGTTTTTTTTAAATTATGCATTCAAGTAAACCATTTGTTTCCAATTCACTGACAACCATTAACTTATCAACACAACTAACCTACACACATTAAAATGTTTATTAATATTTGTTGTTGATATAAAATTATGTTTATATAAATAACAAATATTAAAAAATGTTTTAATGATAATTTCTTATACATCTATTATTCTCTTGACTCCAACAAAGTTGAAGCATCTGTTGGGTATCTACTTAAAATCTTACCTTTCCATTCTATTTCCTAAAATGCATGCATCCTCAACTAGCATGTGATGTACCAATCCACTGTTGAGCTAATGTCTCTCTGCTCTTTTGATGCCAACCAAAGGCATTTAAACCCAGCAAGTAAAAATAAAAAAAAGCTGATAAGGAAATTACTTGGTTATCTAATCTCTGCTTTCTGACTAACCACCAATTGTTGGATAGTTGTTTGGGTATGACTAAAGACTAAATTATTATCTTTAAACATTTAGAAGATACTTTAATGGGATGTGTCCATAATGACTTTAAAGAAATGTACTTTTTATGTATACAGTAGGTATTACCTGCAAGCAGTGATAGGACTAATATAGGACCTCTTAATTGAATTGGATTATGGTAAGAACCATTTAGATTAAACAAGCTTTCAAATAAAAAAAACAGCATAGATGTTGGTCTGTCCAGTTAGGAGCTACCATGCCTCATACAGGGCTTCAACTTGGCACCCAAAGCTTTGTGACGAGAGTTCATATTTAGAACACTATATGTCATTCCAGAGTACCTATAACTTACCTATCTAATACCTATTACTAAAACTTCAGAAATAGTATGAAATTGATCTAACCATAGACATGCGTACCTACCATGAATTAGTTCAGGGGTTATACTACAAGGACTAGCGTGTAGACGTAAAAGAAATAGTTAATACCCTCAAAGGTTGTGGGGAGAAGGGAAAGATCGGTGAACGAGAGTTTAAATTCACCTATACACAATTGAATATCAAGGACATAAATCTGAAAGCTGATCTCAAATGTTTGCGTTTGACCTTAATAATAGTTGAGTACAGAGGTCGGTTGGAGTGTCAGTACACGTCCATTAAGTAGGTAAGTATATAATATTTTACATGATTGTGGTAAATTGTTTATATCGTACTTCTTATGAGGTGATTAACAAATGCGGAAAATCGGGAATTTATTTGCTTACATTAACGATTTATTCTTGCTAGATACTGTATACATTATTTCACAGAAATTGATCCTTATTAGAGATATTATGGGATGGTGCAAGAATACAGTATATTGTTCTTTTTTTTTCAAAATCAACAGGTTGAATTACTGGCTTCGGAAATTATTGTTTCAAAAATGTAATGATGCTGTCTTAGTTTTCATCAGAATCGGTCTCGAGAGTCCTTTAAGCATTTTTCGCTATTCCCTATAGTTTCGGATTTGGCCATCCTCGCACACTTCAACAATTTCAGCTGTATATCATTGAACATGTGTTTTCAATTTCCTTGTACCTACGTAGGTATTTATTATATGTAATATGCGTTATTATTATTTATGGTACAGTAATATGCGCGCGCGCATATAAAACAGCGTGTTGTGTTCCTATCCGAACGCCTCGTGTTCCTGTTCTGCGCCGTGTTTCTATATTTAAGCGGCAGTTTGTGCTCAGTTCAGAAGGAAGCTATGAGTGTTGTGACGTCGGCCCTCGCCGTGTCGACTCGTTGCGATGTATACGCACCTTACTGTAGTACGGGATGTGTTGGGTGGTGCACCGCGTATCGAGATCCAGGCCACGGTTGGCTGACATGCGCGTACGCAGTTTGCGTCCACTGCACCCCGTGAACAAATTACTCCAATCAGACATACGGTTTTTGTGTCGGTGCTATATTTAGTGACATAACAATCGTGTTCGATTATTTTTTGGATTGATTTCAGTAATGGTCGCATTCAGGTAAATCAGATGTTTATGCGTATTTCGTTCCTATAGACATTAGACAGTGTATATCCCTAGTGTTATCTGAACAGAACAGGAACTTTCGTATATTTTCACCTGCTTGTTTTGCTTTTCGCTGTCATTGTCACGTCCTCAGGTCTCGTGTGAATTCAAATCCTGATTCATAATTGTACTACATTGCCGCATTGGGCATAGCGATTGGACTATTGTTAATATCATGAATAACTATATACTACAGAATATTTGAGACAATAGAAACTGACTAGTTAGGTATCTAACAAACTAATCGTTATGTTTGAATAAAACAATGTACACTATACGAATGTAATATTGTGTACTTACTTAAGTAAGTACTCGGTTCTGTCCACTATTGTGTCTACATAGGCTTCGTCTAGTAGATCTGGTGATTGGATCTAACTGCAATACCTATGCTTTTTAAATGAATACACCGATAGCTGCAGTCCATTTTTCAGTACAGTACACAGGTTATTAGTAACATCGTTGTTTGTTTTTTTAGCATAAGCTTTGGTTTAGTGCATACTTAACTTAGGAATAGGTACCCACCTACTAACTTACAATTATACAGTGTAGGCTCAGGTAGTTGGGAGACGCTGATGTATGTATCAGTATCAGGTATCGTTATTTGGATTGTAACATTGCCTTGATGAAGTTATATATTCCATATGGGTGGACTACCCCCAATGGTCATACTGCAATGATATACGCCATATCTTTTGCGACTAACCATATGTCCTATGTCCAAATAACCTGTTGCATTTTTTTTATATCTTGAATGCACAGAAAGCCAAGTATTTTTTCAAATAATAGTACGTACAAACAAGCCATGTGCTGTGCCCGATCATAACTTAAAAATAAGTGTGTCTTCATAAATTGATCCATTTGACGCCCTTGGGGGTCCAATTTCCAAGAATTACTTCTTAGTGCACCTCGAAAATATCCAAGGAGTATAATATCCTCCTTCAAGTATATAGGTTCACCGGTTTAGGCTGTGCGTTGTCCGTCAGTCCGTCAGTGTTAAGAATTTTATTAAATATAATATATAGATCTTACTTACAAACGGTTTCTCCAATTTTCTTCTGAATAATGCTTTGTACTGCCATTGTAAATTGATGAAACCTTTTATATATTTAGGGGTTTGCCTATTACCTAAAAGGTAGGCATCAGATTTTTAGACATGGATGCGTGAGCATTCACATATGCTTATTAAATTAAATATTGTACAATAATTTAGAAATTACAAAGTAACTGCAAAGAGATGATTAAAAATACAAGCAAAAGGTAAATATATCTACCTATACAAATGGCCCCAGTGTATCGTTTTATCTATAGTTTGGTCGGTCAGTATGACCGAGGCTGAAATATCAACAACGCGCCATGTGTTTCTGGTAGGTAACAACTGGCGCGGTCCAGCCTACTCCGAATTGGGTAAGGTTCGCGGAGCGCGCTGGGCGGCTATGCCGCGCGCGCCGCGCTCGCGTTTGTGTCTACGTATAGTATGGGCGGGCGAGAGCGACGCAACTTTTTGGCAACGCTCCGTCGTCGTTCGTAGTCGCTATTTTTATTGAACCTTGAGAGAAACCGCCCTTGCCGCTTTAATGCAAGTCAACATTTGGTTGGTTGCTGACTAGCACGGTGAATCTATTTTTCATTCTATTATTAGCGCAACTCCACCCTCCCATGTATAGTAACATACTCACATGTTTCCCGTAGCTCTATTTTCGGATGACCTCATCGTACATTTTACTTTGCGCCCAGTATCGTTCGTTTCAAAGGTACACGACCCGTATGAAGGTAAATGTCATAGTGCGAAGGATGTAGTCTCAAAATGCTAACTTTATTATGTACTATATATTATTTAAATAGTTTTATTCCGATTTAGGTTTTAAATGTGTTTATGATACATAATGATTGTTATTTATTTACTAATCTGCTCAGAGTCGCTGTACTGGTAGGAATGAGTAATCGTTGGTTAATATAAATAGTACAAACAAATGAAGGCGTCGAGGCAAGCCCACAAGACAGCCAGCGCGTCGTCCCTCGCGAGACTTGCAGAGCCCCGGCAGCGCTTGCGCCGGTGAAAGGGAGGTTAAACGCGCCGCCCGCAAGACGAATTGCAACAACTTTACTAAAAATGGCGTCATTCATACATTTCGCGGTTGCATTATGTACAAAAAATAATTACTATCACGGTACTCGAATTTTATAGCACGGTAAATAAACGAATATTATTTATTTATTCTAAGGCAGCGTTGATTTCTGTAATTGTTGTTTTATTTGTTAAATAATTATTTACTCTTAGCCATTTATGACCATTAAAATCGTATTATTCAAGGTTGAATAGCAGTTACAATAGGGACTGGAAACTGCGATACAAAAGTCGGTCGTGACTCGCACTTGCTCTGCTCAAGCGAAAATATAATTAATTAATAAGTCATTCCCGTTAAAGTATTAGATATTAAATTCAATTTAAAAAATGCTAAATACTTACGTAGTGTTTCTCCTGTTCTATTTAAGATCTACCCAAAAGAGCATTCTATGATTCATTTGCATTGATAAACTGATCTAGTTCATCCCTATAACTCAAGAACCTACATATACTTCAACTAGTATTACGTATTCTAAACCACACAATACTACATGAATGAGTCGTACTGGCAACTGATCATTTATTCGTATACATCTGACCCTTTTGGCCAACCCGAATATGTGTGGTATGCCTTATCGTGATATGAAATAAAGACTACGAACGGCCTAACTTGCCAGCCAACCTGTAGGGCCTATTTTTAGGGTCCCTACAAACTGGCATGTCAAGAAGCAAGTCAACTAGTAATTTATATGCTAATTGGTAGGGATCTACAGATTGGGTGGCAAGTTGTACCGATCGTAACTAGAGGCTTTATCTGATTGAAAGCGTATCAAAATAAAGTTGATTTGACTGTAAGCACATATTTAAAATTGAATGTATTGTTTCAGTCTCAATGAGTGCTACTTCGCAAACAAGTGTGCAGCATTGGTGCTGGGCAGTGCAGAGCGCGCGTGCGCAAACCAGCGTCGATCGCCAGCGCGCGTGCATCCCCAACCCGACATACAACATCACCTGCAATCCATGTTCTATCTGGTACGCACCGAGGAGACGCTCAAAATGGTACGCTCATTAACCAAACGCAAATTTTCCAAGTATGTAGTTTCAAAATGACCATAGGATTCCCCGTTCAGAGGTCACTGAGATAACGCCTGTCAGGCACCTTGACCTTCCTGCACGTGGACGGACGTAAACTAACCATTGACTCATTGCTAATATTTTCATTGGGACATTGTATCGTAATATTATTACGTCAGCCGGACACGAATTATGTAGGTATCATGAACCGGTGCTTGTCCCGGATACCATCTCGTTGTCATCGTTGATATTAGAACATCACTTTTCATTTTAAATCTCAACTTATGCTAATGTGACGCGTAATGCAACTCAATAATTGGTGGCTTGCATTGTAAAACCTGGATACAATGCAAAGAAGGGTGTTATTACAACCCGGCACAATGCGGAAAGGGGTGTTCCTGATGAAACGCAGGGTGGTGTTATTAGCTCCCGAAATAATCTAAAAGTAGTGTTTCTAGTAAGAACCCTAGACGCAACGCAAAATATGGATGTTATGAGCCCCCGACACAACGCAAAGAGGGGCGTTATTGGACCAGATACAACGCAAAGAGGGGCGTTATTCGACCCCGATACAACGCAAAAAGGATTGTTATTAGCCCCCAACGCAAGGCAAAGCGCGGTGATATTATGTTTTCCACTTACATCTGTCTAATAATAATAATTTTTAAACCCTAATTCTGGGCCAATTTTTGGAGATAGATCGAATTCCCACGAATATTTATAAGGTACATAAGCAATCTTTCATCATAAAGCGCTCGTTAAGACTAGTATTAGTTTTCTTGATCAAAGCTGATATCTAACGAGAAGGTAATTGCGAGCAGGCGGTGAAACTGGAGAGCGCTCACGCGGGTCGCACCCGGTACTTGGTAGTGGTGTGTCGCAGCAACGAGGCGGCATTACTCGGTATCGATTGCAATGAGCGCACCACCGTCGGACTCGTGTTGCGGGTACTCGCCGATACATCCATCAAATTGGATGGCGATGGGTGAGTTTGATTTGATATTTGTACCGTAATTATTATTATTTGTACACAAGATTTCCTGTATGTGCCACCTGACCTGCTGCCCGATAAGGAACATAGCTCTATACATGTACACAAAGAATAAGGACACCGCCAAATACTCGAGCAAAACTCAAATTTGAGGGCTGCTTAATTTTGACGTCACCGAAGGAGGGATGTACTAGAGACGCTGCTATGCGAACACCATTGAGAAACAACAACGATGTACGGGATGTAAATAGGGTTCACAACTAAAAAAAAATACCCATTTAGTGCCATATAAAGTACTTAGTTAATTACATCTCAAAGAACTCATACGGGTAAAAAACAAAATACATAATCCGACACAGTCAACAAATTTCCATCCAGTAAAAACCGATATACCGAGCAAGACTAGAAATACTCAATGCATCCTACTCATTTGGATATAAATACCTATGTGTCTCGCTTACGCAGCTGTCATAATACCTTCGACGTCCTCTCCAGTCCATACTTCTTTTAATACCGAAACCTATTATTTTGATGTTACCATATCATATCTCGCATTATTTTGTTGGAAGCTTTCCTTACCGTCAAAATGTTATAAATGTCAAACGACTCATGACTAATAAATAATAAACATATACACTTAAAATTGCTTCTTACGTTAAATAAAATATACCTAAATATTTATTTACAACTCTGACAGATACAGCACAATAATTTAGTTTCTATATAACAACACAGTAATATGTGTACGATTATTATTATTCAATACAGACCTAGCTTCCCTGCCAATTACTTATATCATTGTCCCCACTGAATACGTAGAGTGTGTCCAGAACAATAACTAATTAAAGATTCATTGTCCACAGAGGATTCAGTGTATGTGTGTGTAATCAACAACACATATTCAAGCCGGTCTCCGTTCAAGCCATGTGGTGAGAGTTGAACTATACCTTAGCTGTGTCCTAATTATAATGCAGAGTACTCAAATAGATTCAGTCCCATTAATATTATTTTGATAGTAAATGTGTTAACATAAAACTTAATCGTGATTATGACAAAAGAATAAAATATAAAAATTATGGTATAGCCCATATGAAATAGGTGCGTACGTACTATATTTAATCGCCATACAAGCGCCACAATCCTATATAATCAGGAACTAAGCAACGCCTGTATTATGGATAATATCTTGTGTACTCTTCTATAAACATATGCTGCTAAATATATTTATCGTTCCGACGATTATACTCAGCGAGTAAATCACTATAGGTCGGCATTGCAAACTCTCCACCGCGCAAGCGCACAAGCCCGGCAGCAGAACCACTTCGCGGGCGGCACCTCGCATTCTTGGTGCGCCTACTACGAGAGCCATGTGGACTCCGACCGCTCTTGCCTTAACGAGTGGCACGCCATGGATTGCATCGAGTCCCGCCGTCCACCCTCACCAGACTCACTGAGACACAAGTGAGTTCGCAATAAAACACTAGATAACATGGCCTTTGCTTCCTTTACAGATGATATCGAACGGATCATCAATCCAGTTTCCTTCGTATATCAGACGTCCAGCAACCCCTGTTGTTATTCTAACATCTTTGAAAGTCATTTAGGGCATTCAGAAGCCTGATTGTTTTCTCTCTCTCTCTTTCTCTCTCTCTCTCTATCTCTCTCTCTCTCTCTCTCTCTCTCTCTCTCTCTCTCTCTCTCTCTCTTAGGTTTCCCGGAGTTAGATCTCAAAGGGAAAATATCAATGCAATTTTAAAAAGGGATAAGGAACGATCGAGCATTGAAATGGAATACCTATATCGATTGTAATGACTATCTAACCTCTAAATAGCTATAATTATCAAAATATGTCTATGCACTATTATAATGCGTGTGAGCGCCTAGACCTAGTTTCTCGACCTCGTAAAGGATCGGATGCCGCCGGCCAATGCGTTAATTAAAACAAATTACTACCATGCAAAAATACGAACTATTGCTAGATTGCAACCAACTTGTGATTACCTGTGTATAAGTTGAGTTCTAGTAGCGATGTCATGGTAATAATATGTCGGTGTTATTTAATTTGATGGTTTTCTATTAAAAAGTTGTGTCAGAAAAAAATGAACCATTTGGGTATAGTCAGAAATTAAATCTGTGACCTAAATCACGTAAATGGTCTCGATACAGATATAACAATGGGGCAGTGACTAGGTGCTATCATATTTAAAATGGTGACAAGACAATAATCAAGTCGGGGTCATTCATTTATTCCGCGAGTAAAAATGCATTAAAACATTGCCTCAAGTCGTGTAACACAATCGATTCGTAATCGAGTGGCAATGGTATCGCAACATTGTGCCCTAATGCGTTGTATGACAGAATACATATAATATCTTAATATATATAAATCTCGTGTCACAATGTTTGTCCTCAATGGACTCCTAAACCACTTAACCGATTATAATAAAATTCGCACACCATGTGCAGTTCGATCCAACTTGAGAGATAGGATAGTTTATATCTCCATTTATTTTATATGGCAAAACAACGTTTGCCGAGTCAGCTAGTAGTATTTATAACATAATGACATGCTTGTATAACCTACTTACTAAATATGCTATAGGGAAACTGACTCTTAAACTCTGGGCTTGTATATATTTATGCGAGAAATAAGACATCATAACGAAATAAATATTATAATGTATAAAAAATCTTAAATTTGTAAACATTACCTACCTTTGGACTTATATTGGATTTATAATTATTATTTATGTTATAGGCCTCGAGAGCGAGATGAAACTGAGCGCGTTATTAGATGCGCGCTGAAGGAAATAATGATGAGCGTCGACCTGGACGAGGTGACAAGTAAGGCCATACGAGGGCGGCTCGAGGAGAAACTCGATATGGACCTCGCCGAGTACAAGTCGTTCATCGACCAAGAGATGCTCACCATACTGGGCCAGATGGACGCGCCCACAGAGATATTCGACCACGTCTACCTCGGCTCCGAATGGAACGCGAGTAATCTTGAGGAACTGCAACGCAATGGGTATGTGCTCATTTTGTTAATACACCCATCTTTAACTATACACCTGTCACAACTACATATTGCCAAATTATAATATGCTTTTTTATGTCTAATTTCAGAGTAAGGCACATTTTAAACGTGACACGAGAGATTGACAATTTCTTCCCTGGGATGTTCGACTATCTTAACATAAGAGTTTATGATGACGACAAGACTGACCTTCTGAAGCATTGGGACAACACATACAAATACATCAATAAAGCCAGAAACGAGGGTTCGAAAGTACTCGTCCATTGTAAAATGGGGATCAGTAGATCTGCTTCAGTGGTGATCGCATACGCCATGAAAGCGTTCAACTGGAATTTTGAGAAGGCCTTGAAGCATGTGAAAGCAAAGAGGAATTGTATCACACCGAACACGAATTTCTTAAACCAACTGGAGACATATCAAGGTATACTGGATGCTATGAAGAACAAAGAGAAATTGCAACGGTCTAAATCTGAGACCAATTTGAAGTCCCCGAAAAATATAACTAAAACAGATAATAAAGTAATGGACCCCACGCCGCTGGCGCTCGCGCTGACGGGCTCGTGCGCGGGCCGGCCGCGCTCCTGGTCGCCCGACTCGCGCCTGGCCGCCGAGCTGCTGCCGCCGCCGCCGCCCACCTCGCTCTCGCTCGAGAACCTGGCTTCCGAGACGCGCCACATGCTGATGCCGTGCGCCAACGGCAGCTATAGTGTCTCGCCCAATCAGATCATGAGGCTAAAAGAGGAGGGAGCTCCCTCGGTCAAGCACATCGTAAACGAAATAGAAAACGCGGCCTCTATCGACCGAAGAGACTTTAGCAGAAGGTACCAGAGATTACTTTTTGGTAACCTTAATGAAACCCAAAGCAGTAGATCATCGGACGCGTCATCGACTTCGCTGCCGCAAACGACGGACGTGTCCGCTAAGCCCCCGCAGGTTTCTCCATCGCGAAATTTAGGTAACAAGTATCTCCAATCGAATTTCGAAACTGATAAGATTCACACATGGGACCCGGGGGAGTCGTCGTCGTGGCCCAGAGGAGACGAGAACAGGACCGTTAGAGATAGTGACAATTTAGTGAAAAGTGATAGTGGTATCATAGACGCGAAGACGAATAGAGTGACGACCAGTGATACTTTTTCGGTGGAACGTTCAAACATAGACTGCGACGACAGTAGAGCCGCCGACGACGACGCTCCGCCTCCCAGCAGACAGAGCTCGTGCAGCTCGTTCGACAGCGCGGTCGTGCTGGACCTGTCGCGCCACTCCTCCTGGGGCTCCTACGACACCCGCGCGGCGAGGGCGCAGCCCGCGCCCCGGGACGAGCCCGCCAGGAGGAGCAGGGAGCGGCCGGACGAGCGCGCCGCCCGCCGGGACGACGACGACAGGGCCGCCGACCCGCCGCCGCCGCAGAAGCCGCCCGGCGACCTGGACATAATCAGCGAGCACGAGCCGCGCGCGCGCCTGGCGGACAATGAACGCAAATTCAACGAATCGTGTGCCATACTGAAGGAGCTGGCGAGCGCGGCGGAGCGCATGGAGCGCGCGCGCGACCGCGGCGCGTCCACGTGGAGCGGCCGCCTGTCCGCGTCCGCGCCCGCCGACACGTGGCGCGGCCGCCTCGCCGCCGCGCCCGCCGACACGTGGCTGCGCGCCGGCCTGCGCCGCCGCCGCGCCGCCTGCGCCTCGCACGGCGACCTGCCGCGCGCCGCGCCGCCCCCCGTGCCGCCCGCCGCCGGGCTCGTCAGCAACCTCAAGAAGGAGTTCGAGGCGCGCTCCGAGCCCGACTCGCTGCGGCGGGCGCGGCCGCCGACCGGCGAGGCGGGCGAGCGGCCGCCCGCGCCCACCGAGGACCTGTCCGTGCGCGTGCTGGTGGACAGATACGACCGACCGGGGCGCGCGCGCTGCGAGTCCAGCTGCGAGGCGGGCCGCAGCCGCGCCGCCGAGTCGGCGTCCAAGAAGTGCAGGCTGGGGGAGGGCGAGGCGCGCGCGCGCGGCTCGCTGGGCGGGGGCGGTGGGGGCGGCGGCGGGGAGCGGCCCCCGCCCGCGCCCACGGTGCTGGCGCTGGCGCCGCTCAGCTACGGCGACGTGGTGGTATCAACTGTGATGTCGAAAGCTCAAACTAAAAAACAATTGCAACACGGGAAGACCCATCCGTTGACGAGGCTCAACATGAATCGGTCGAATAATAGATGTTCAAATCCTGTATATAATACTATGTAGAAGTATTTATGTTTTTTATTTATTATGAATTCTTGCCAAACTCGATATTTTAACATTCTAGAGTTTTATATACTATATTTACAAAATGAAATCACAGTGTATTTGTCTATCACGTAAAAATGTATAAACGGCTGTTTGTGAGTAGATAAATGTTAAAAGAGAGAATAAATTCGATACAACTGATGTACAACTTTTAAGTTAGTGTTTCTTCTACAAAACCTTATCATAGACAAAATTACGGAGATAAAATTGATTCCCTGGCCTGTACTATTACATATTTGTATGAGGAGCATGGTTATCTAGTATGTGACTCTGTGTAGATACGTACTGTAAAGGCGATGGATGAGACTATCGATTTCTGTTTCGCAATACTCATAAATAATTTATCCAAAATCGACCGTTTGTATTCGTTTTCCAGTTACAAACGTAACGCGAGGCACATTCTGTATTTCGCTAATCTTTTGATATGAATCTGGAACTTTCTGCATTTTCCTTCTTATCGTTCCGAAGTCAAATGCGTATATAGCGCCTGGATTATTTCTTATGCAACACTCCGTCTGTAATGTTAAATTAACTAAATAAATACACAGAACGATGTGTTACAATTCCTCAATATTCAAATCAATTTAATCGTAAGTACCACTTTCATGTTTATATCCACCACCCGTAGTATGTTCGAGTCTGATCCTGCGCAGACAATCAGATTAGTGTGCGGCACGATCTTTCCGCAGTACAACTTGGACTGGTAATTGTCTGGCACAATAGTTTCAATTATTTTACATGATCCGTAATCCCATAATTGAATGCAGTTATTCTCTTGCCACGAGCATGTCAGTATCTTGAATTGAAAAGAAAAGTACACCATTTACACAAACACACACATTACTGTACGCACGGTTATTGTAATTTTTGTCTATTAGAAGTAGATATACTTAACATAGATATTATTTTCTGTATATTACATTGTGATAATTATATGCGTACATCATAGAAACAATTCACGCTTCTAGATAGAATCATGTGTTTTAATTAATTTTAATGTAAATAGGGCGTACTATACGTCATACATACATGTGATTGATTTTATAACGTGAGTCAAGTACTCACCTGTCTTCCAGGTTTATCGAAATCGAGTCCCTCGCCGCAAATGTGTACGCCAAAAAAGTATCGCGCCGCGTACGGCTGCCGGTCGTCCCAACATATCACCGTGTCATCCCAGCCGCCTGATATCAGTTCGTGGTGCGATTTGGGATTAAATACACACGAAAATATGCGTGACGTGTGACCGTCCACAACATTCTTGGTTTGACTGTAAAATAGTAGCTTTGTATAGTGTCAAGTTTTTTTACTAGCGTTCCGAACCCAAGGTCTAAACGGAGCCCTGTCTGTCGGCGTCGCACGAAATGAGATGGAGACTTGAAATCCACACATATTATGTTAATCCTTAAATCTTTATAACCTACCGATTGACCTCCATAATAATTTTACAATTATTGTTACAGTCTATACGATAATTGTTACCTGGAATAAAAAGCTCTTTCTTGCGTCTGCGCTTCCTCATCGTACATGTTCAGTTTGGAATCATCGCCATATGTAATAAATTTCGGGACGCGTGGGTGATATGTTAGTCCTAATGTTTGCCGCTTCTCGCGTATGGTGTACAAACATTGATCATATTTGTACTTCCAGCATTTAATGCATCCGTTTACATCTGGACATTGATAAAACGCATATTTAGCATAAACGATAAGTATAAAATTAAACGAATTTGTCGGATTTCACATTGCCGCGGAAGAGAAGTGAAGGGAGCGTAAAACGCGCTTAGATTCGTGTAAGCGCGATATATAAATAATATAATTACACGTTTGACGCCGCGCATCTTCCTTTGCACTAAGTACTTCCTTCCCGCGAATTCGCAATCGCGGGAATTCTCGAAAATTCTGTGCTTGGCAATGTGAATTGGCCATACATTTTTAGGACAAGCGAATACTAACAGGATGATAACAGTGTATTAGTAATAGGCTGCGCTTTGCTGACGGGCCGATGTTTGATAGCGGTCACGGGACCGGGGTAAGCGCGACATTCGTCGTCCACGAGCGTGTGCATGCATTTCCCAGTGCTGCAGCTGAACACTCGGATTGTACCATCGGTGAATCCGGCAGCTACATCATTCACGTCTTCAGTATATTTACAGCACATTATATCTTTATTTGTATCGCTGAAAGTATTAATAATAGTACATATGTACCTAATCAACTCGGATGCCCTGCATAGATGGTAAACGGGTGAGCATTTATATAAATCTAAAGCACTTTATTTTGGCAAATTAAGAACTTTGACATTCTCTTATTTTTTTAAGTAGCCTAAAAATAGCCCCCCTCTAAAGGAAATCATGTATCTGCACCTGAGAAGATTCTAATTTTACAAATTTTACTCATTTGGGCTTCTAAGAAGGTCCTAGTTTCTATATCTTGTATGTAAGTAGGTACTTATAACGCTTTATATCTCTTATCATTTGTGTGCTTCTTGTGGTATTATATCTTACTGCAATAACTAGGTAGGTTACCAGATAAATGTCTCATGGTGATTGGAGTAAGATACAGAAAAAAATACTTTACCTACAAGTTGATTTCCTAGTGATTAGTTTAACATTATGAAATCAATAACTTGCTTACATGATTGAGAGCACATTCACTTCTCCTTGGAATATCTGATTTTGTTCTGTAGGGACCGTCCGGGATTCAACATGAGGTGTACTTGTGTGTACAGTTACTATGTCTTTGTCGGGCTTAGTACTTTTAACATACGTATTCGTAATGCCAATGGTTTTTCGTGAGTTCTTCACAGTAGACGGTGCCATTGGTCCAGCTATGGTTTTCCTTTGAGGGTCCATGTTTCCCAATACATTGCTTATTGGTTTAGATAAAATATCATGTAAGAAAACGAAACTACTCCGCTTGTTGTCCGCGGTAATATAAAAATAAATTAAATCAATAGTAGGGAGTTACTTTAAAAGTAGTTAAGTGAAGTTGTCACTGAAAATTTTGAATTTCTGATTCCTGTCAGTTATTCTTCTTTCTTTACGAACTGAAATGAATGAGATGAAATAAAATGGACATGAAAATGGCCTCACCCACAACTTAGCGGGTATTTTGCCAATGTTAAGTAATTAATAGCAATAAAACATTCAATAAATACACATTATAAATAAAATAATGGATGTGACATGATGATATGAAAATGGCGTGTCAAAATCTTTGTTAGAGTTCTGTCAGTTAATAATGTGTATAGAAGAGAGTTGGTAAAAAGCTCCGTCACTACACACCAGGCTGCCAACATCATAGTTTTATTATCCTCCGTTTGACTATGATAAACGTTAGTGGTCGTACTGCTGGTCACGGGGGCCGCTTCCCTGTGCCTGGGAGATTCGTTGCCACCACGTAGGCCCAGTGCGAAATGCATTCATTTAAAATCCGTCTCTGGGAGAGTATCTAACTATTGATCAAGAATACATTTTAAACTTTGATTGCAGGCTAGCAATTACAAGTTTTGTTAGTTTACGAAATACACTTAAGTAAGTAAGATAGAATCGATTAATTTTTAATTAATTACCAGCATAGAATACTTCATTCATTACCAGTAAAATTTCATATTTCTGCTAGGGGCACTGCAGCTTCCCGAACGTGTGAAAATTTGAATAATATTAAAGTAAGTAGGCTAGGCACTGACGGTGCGTGATTTCGTTTTCACTACACATAAATCCATTGCAGATATCTATCGCAATAAAAGCACAGTTCATGGAAAAAACAATCACTAATGATGCAATTCTCACCAGCAAGCTAAAAATGGAAACGATAGGCTCTATGTAAGCTTTCATAATAAAATATGTACTTTTAAGTAGGTATAAAATATTTCAAGAGATCAAACACTGAAGAATTGCTTTGTATTCAAATTCATTACAATAGCATTAGCTACATAAAAAGTGATTTGTAACTAGACAAAAGCTTTTATTAAATCTAATTTATTTGAAATATGGACAGATAGAACATTCCGATCAACAAATTATTGTTGTAAAATAAAACAAAATTGCAACGCTAAATAAATTTTATTTCATGTCAATAGGTTTTTCACACTCAAATTATAATGTACAGCTTATACTTAATAACATCAAATCGTTCTAGCATTAGTATTTTTAATATCACGGAGCAGCAAATAACGAGGTGTGCATATTCATCAATTACAAGTGCATAAATGGTGTTTTTACTGAATTACTAAACATTTATTATACATAAGTAGTAAATGGTTATTATTTTAAGGATTGCAAGATTTAGCGTCATGGCTGAGTGTAGGTTCTTATCATTTCATGTCTAAGGATTTTCCGCTCTAACGGAGAACGAATAAAATAGGCCTACTAATATACCTGTTCTGTTTACACTAATATACCTATTCTGTTAACACTGGGTCGTTAGTATGAGTTTTGAACGTATTCAAATATCGTTTTTGTAATTGAATCTTTCCATACGTTTACAAGCAAAGCTCTTTTTCATTTCCGCGATAGGCGCTGCTGTAAAAGATGTACACATAAAAAAATACAATTGGTAATTTTCAATGTTGGGAAAACTTGAACTTAGCCAACCTTACGGATGCCTGAAATTAATTTACCGCAGAGGGGCAATTATCGTTATAAGTAAAAACCGACAAAGTCATATGCATGGAATTGTATTAGGCTTGATCTACCTATGATTGGAGTGGCTGTAGATAAGATTATACGAAAAAAATATATTCGTTTTTATAGAAGACCTTATTATTCGTTCCACAGTATCACGGAATTTGTGCTTAAAATGTAGATAGGTGGACAGGCTTGTCTACCTCGGCAGTCCGCACGGGATGCCGCTCGATATAAAACTCATGCAAATCACGTCGTCACACGATATCAACAAACACAATTACTTACACAGTAAATATACATCTGCCCTCCACATCAATCAATGCACTCATTTAATAAATAGACAATAATTCTACATGCATACTTTACAGCAATTGTAACTTTAATTACTTAACTCTTTATGCACATAAATCTGAAGAGCCATGACGCGAAGCACCTCAATACACAAACAATTTGTTAGTCGATTACCATTGATACGTTGGTTCTAGCGATTTATTAATAGAGAGTAGGTACATACATTTAACTCACAATATTTTTTATTTACTTATATCAAGTGCATAGCTAGGTATGTATTTCCGTTTACAAATAAAAAATACTTTGCTTTTCACTTTTTTCTGTTTATCGGATTTCCAAATAATATCTAGTTAGTACCTCAAGTGCGATTTTTTAAAGTTTTTGCCTCAAGACGCTGTTCATTTTGAGATACAAAATGACAAACACGCAGGCAATGAAGTAGGTAAATGTGTTGTTAACGAAGAAACTCGCATTTAATGCATAGATCATAATTTATTCATCTTGTACCTAGTAAGTATAGGTACATAAAGGTAAACGCATATGTGACCGCTTTGGATTTTAGTAATTCTTGAAATAATTACATTTTTGGAGAAAATATGTTTGTATCAAAGATAGCAAGGTCTCTTATTCCATATTATTTTCATCATAAATAATATTTAAGATACAATACAAATTTTGTAAAACCAGAATCATTATGCATTCCATGGACACACCCGTGTTTCTGTCATTTATTGTCTAATGAATTTATACTGCTTTTAATTTAGGAAGAGAATCTTTTGCAATAAATCATATATTGTTCGAAATTTAAGTACCTTATAATGTATTGCACATGCGATACTGACACGATAGTATTTATAAATTAGGTAATGCAGGACTATAAAATAGCTATTGTCTAGTAAAGACTGGTGCTAAACTTAATGACAGGACTTTTTTCCCTTCGATGGCCTTTTTCCCATTGAGTTAGGATCACTCAACGGGCTTCAGATGAGCCCCTCGGATGCTGCGGCGCAAGATCATTTCGCCAAAGTGTAAGTTGCACGATGACGTATGATATGCAAGAGCCTAATCATGACATTTTGAAAAAGGCCATTAGGAAAAAAAACATGACGTCACCGCTACTGCGTCTAGCTCTTGACCCGAATGCAACTCAAACCTTTAACGTGATGTTCCAGCCATGCTGTATTGTCATTGAGCAGTAACAATTCCTGAAAAAACCTATAATTATTTTATGTTCCTGCATTTTTCATATAAGTAATAATTTTGGACTATGTGTCAAGTACATTGCAAATGAAAAATGAATCACATAAATAGAAACATTACAGGCGAAACTTCTTCAGGCAGCATAACATGGCCACTAACGAATTTCAAATTTGTAAGTCAACGGAGGGGACAGAGCTGATATGAAAAAAAATATACCTACATTGCCAGTTGCATGTATTATTCGATTCTTTGCCCTCCCTCGGGTGGCTTACAAATCAGATCGTAAACACTAAATAGGCCTTTTAGGCTCACGTTACGTTCGTGACATTCTTCATTAGACTGGATTTAATTTGATTTAATCGTATATAAACCTTTCCGTTAGTCAAGTTCTATGTTATCATTATTTTATTGCAGTATGTATGCAAATTTTAAAGGCACGCCTACAAACAAATGTGCTAACAACTATTCTAAATAGTTATCGACCGAAATTGACTTGTTGATTAAGTATGTCACTGATTCCAAATATTTCACATTTAGTATGCAATATTGTTATAATACACCTAACAGTAACACTCATTAACGATGCTTATACTACCGACAATCGACATGCATATAAATTAGAACCGAACAACAAATGGCCAAACTGAATAAGTTAATAAAATAAACGAATCAAGCGAAAACATACACAAGAAAAACAATACCAATACCTAGTTACCTATCGACAAGTTTCGGAATATGTACTGTATCGAAATATATTATAATATAAAGAAATATATTAATAAACTGTCTATTTTATACGCCGACGTCATGACCACGTACGCGCGATTAAGATTATGTACGACTGATCTTGACGATACAACGACATAGTTATTTTTCTAAAGAAAATATTAATATCTTTCTCCATATTGTGTTTCTGCTGTGGCCGATATAATAAAGGGCAACATGGAGTAGGTATAATATGTAACAAATACTATTTAAATACATGTTTTCGTATAATAAAATGATATGAAAGTAAATGGAAATAGAAAGTTCGTTAAATTTGCGTAACTAATAACATTTTGTACTTAATAGTTTGGTTAATGTAGCTACAAATAGTAGCTAATATCTGCCTATAAATATATGTGCTATCTATCTGTAAAGGTGCCTACACATTGATGTAGAATAGCGCCACATCCCACTGGTCTGTGTATAGCACAATGTTACCTACTGCAACATTATTACATAATGTATTGCCGGAAATAAGTTCGAGTGTCATAAAAACAGTAGGAAAGACGAAATTAATTATTCAAGACATTGATCATTTTAAAATTCGTAAGATATTTATGTTTACTATTGCCTTGTTAATCCAATGCTTTTGTCAAAATGTTACCAATTCGCTATTTATCCCATTACAGACAATTATAATGGATGCTGGTCTACTTTATGTCAGGTAATATATACACAATCTTGCAATTTGTACAACCATCCTCCTGATTTTTCCTAAATGTATATACAATGGCTATTGAGTCAGTGCTATACAGCTAAGTATATCTATGTATACCCATTCAGTAAACAATCCCACATTGCTTGGTAACAAAAATATTCTAACTATATATTTCGTCAAAAATAGACATCTGTCTACTAATTTCATACCCACATCCGTCTCAGGAAACGCACACAATAGATTTATAATATTCAACATTATTTGTTAAACAATGATAACAATTAATAGATTTCTATTTTTTCCTATATGAACAGTCTGTTGTTAAATCATAACATTTTATCTATTAATGTACACATTACAATTTTATTACAAATGTACTACTCGGTGATACTCGGTATGGACTCGGTGATACATTTACTTTGATTTACGGAGAATAGTGTAAGTACCTAATGTACTCTAAAGAAGCACACTTCGATCGATTTTAATGAAAAAGAAAAACACAAATTAATTCTAGGTGCATATACGAACTACCCGGCTACCCGCGTGGCAACCGCAGGCCGCAGCAGTGGCGTCTGTTCAAACAAAACTGTTGCTATATAAACGCGTAGTGCACATAGCAACAGGGTGGCGGCGTGCCGAAGAAGGTGCCGCAGCTACTCCAAGCGAATGTAGCGATTTGAGGGCATCTGCACGGCTCTGTGTGGAGTGCTTTACGTTTGACTGGTTAGTCAACCTGCAGGCTAGCTGCATCGCGGGTAGCCGCAAGTGCGTGTATGGCTTTTTGTTAATTTTACTAAATTATTAACTTGGTAGTGATGTATTTTTTATTTATACATATTATATAAAATCTAGTTTTATTATATAATTTGATTAATTGATCATCCACATTATAACAACTCCTTGGCTAGTCTGTTCAAGCAATATTTGAAAAAGGTTTTAAACACGTATTTTACCTTTACAATAATCATTAAGCATACACGGGAGCTTGAATCCTTGGTAGTAGCAAAGAAAACAATTTGACTGGTAACTTGATTTCAAGGCCCTTAATAGGTCCTCAGCAGAATAAAATTCCACTTTATTAGTTAATAACGTAGGTACTCATAATATGATATACCTACCTAATAAATATATTTATGAAAAAATACACAAGTAAAATAAAATGAACTAAAAAGCAAACCATCATAGATAATTATTCAACAAAAAATATAAATCAGACAAAGAAACATGTTGATAGTGTATACATATAAACTTACATAGGTACTCAATAAAAGGTTTGCAGAACAAGGAAATTGGTATAGGTCGCTTGAAATAAAATTGCAAAAATGGTAGCCCTGCGCGAGCCGAATTACCGAAATCTTTGCTCATTTTATTTGATGCGGACGGTATACGGGTAGTATCCGAAGAATCTAAACCAGGATTTAACTTATTTGTGTTAATGAAGTACTCCATTAGGTATTCAATGGTCAATATATCTCTATAAGCTTTCGGTCAATTAAGCTCTCCATATAATGGACGGTCGATCAATTAAGTTCGTCCGATCTAATAAACTTTCGAAGAGTCATCGTTGATGAATTGAATTTCGTAGGTGGTATCGTAGTATAAGAAACCTGGACACTCGTCTCCACGTTTTCCTCTCGGAGTAAGTGTGCGGCGCCATTTAAATAAAATCTTAGTAGGTATTGCGCTGATGGATTAAAAATATTAATTAGGGTCAGCAGTAGCTACACATTTACAGAGTGGACTCGAAGCGAATTTATAATAAGGATATAAAATGTAAAATGGCAAATTGGAAGTGCCCCCATAGTCGGTATATAAAATAAATAATTTTAATTTGATTTGGAAAATAAAAATAATTATAATATTACCTCGTTGATAGAGTTATGGTACCAGTCCCGTACCAGTAAAGGCTGTCAACGACAAGGCTATTCTGGTGGCCAACAACCAGACCATTTCCAAAATTTTATCCGCACGAAAAAATAACTGTTAATAGTTTTTTTTTTATTTAATTATTCGATAACTTTAGTTTCTTCCTATTTAAAAATGTTTACATATAATAGTATTGTAACCAGGTAGTGTCTGTATATTGTCATTTTTGAATAAAACTTCGTCATTGGCATTATTTCCGATACAAAGGCTGAATCTACCATTTTGGGATATTTTGTCTGTTGGCGCAACACGGGAAAAATCTACCGGATGAGTTTTTATGTAACTCGGCATGTTGATAGCTTATAATAAGGTTAAACATATACTAGACAAACACTTATCCTGGGAAATTGTGTTTTAGCGGAATCTGTTCTGGCTAGCCAAAAACCACTAACCGGAATTTGATGAAACTTGGCATGATGATAGCTTATAACAAGATCAACAAGTAAGATAATTGGTTTCCGAGTATGATAAAAAAAACAAAGTCTACGGTACGAAGGCGCGGGCAATGTTAGTTTAAAATAAAATTTGTGCAAAAACTTAATATTTAAAGGCGTTTGAAATCTGCATTAGCACTAGGTAGGTAGGTACCTACTACAAATTATTATAAACATTTTAAATCTCATGGTGTTGTTTGATTTTCGTCGGTCGGTTGTATAACGTCCGACACGTCTTGGCGAGCACGATAAGCTGGTGGGCTGACGTCACGAATCGTCATGGATTATTCGTTAGCGAAAATAAATAACCATATGGAAATTAAAAAAAATAACTGGAATGTTCAAACTACTTGGGTGAGGTAACCGGAATCATAAACCGTGAATATAGCAATGAAAATAAAAAAAATTTGCTAAACGAAAACCTGCTGGCTGAAAGGCATATCTGAATAGTACTAGTGCGTTTGACTTCTCATTCCAGCTTCCCTTTGTAATCTGGGACTTGGTAGTTAGGTTATTTCTGCGCCCCCAGGTAAGATACCTAAATAGTTTTCTATCTTTCATTTTCCGGAACACAACCTTCGTGGAGCACAAACGGACAGACAGACCAAAATTCGAAAAATGGCGGATTTCGCCTCGAATATAATACAGTACGCCATTTTTTTCCCGTAAATATTCAATGTACAAACTCGTTAAAGTAGATATATAATAGGTACCAATGTGATCCTATGCATCATAGAAATATTAAAAAAAAGTTAAGTTCCATGAATTCTCTATGACAAGATAAAAATAAACTGAAACCTAGCTGACAAAAATATTACATGCTTCCTTGTGTATTTCAGAAGTAATATTGCACAAAGTGTTACTAAAATGCTCCTATGAATTTGATTGTAATGAATTCCCAATTTGAAACTTACATTCCGTTTGTGTTAGGTATAAAATATAAGAAAAAGACTACTATTTTGATCTTGATGCATGATACAAATTGGTACCATGAATGAATTAGATGTCACCTTCGTCAGTTAAGTATTAATTGATGTCACTTTACTGAAACTAGGTTAGAGTATATTGGGCCTAGTCCAAAGCCTTTATGAGCTGAAAGCATATGAGAACTTGAAATGTTCAATTACTTGACACTGGCAAAATACCTATGGTGATGCCAAAAAAAGCCTATTCAAATGATTACAGGTAATTTTTAACACCTTATACTCTGCTCGGTAGTCTATGTACACATTAGAGACATGTTTCGAAATCTGTATACTATGTAATGATTTAATGGCAAAGGGGAGTATAATATTATGTACAAGATTTCCTTTAAAAAAATACATACATATAAGTCAATCCCTTAGGATTATAATATAGAAATGACCAGCAAGTATAAATAAGTCCAAATTAATTTCACCTATATGGTTAGGTAAAGGTCATTTTAAGTAAAATAATATTAATTATTTTGACAAACAAAAAGCACAACAACAGTTATTTCAATATAAATAAAAATAATTATTACATAGTTTCTCTACTGTTGCATTAATGTCTGAACATGATACCATAATCTTTGTATTTCAAACATATATGT
Organism: Pheosia gnoma; assembly: GCA_905404115.1. NCBI lineage: Eukaryota > Metazoa > Arthropoda > Insecta > Lepidoptera > Notodontidae > Pheosia > Pheosia gnoma. The sequence goes on along the minus strand of FR989897.1, from coordinate 6,242,817 downwards.
TTGAAAAAAAAAAAAGAAACTCAAGCATTTACATAATAAATAAATAATTTCAGTAGCAAACTAAGAAGGTGTGAAACCAATGTTTCTACCAACACAACAACTCATTTATAAGGTATAGATAAAACAAATGATAATTATCTAACTTGCTACAATCACAGAAATTATTGTGAGCTTGTCAATCAGATATTGGATCAAACAGAGTGGCCTTGGGACTGATGCCGCTGTCCCCACTGACTAGAGGGCCCCTGCGCAGAGTTACCTTGTTGCATCCATGACAGGAAATTTGGGGGGCCTGGGGGAGCTGATGATCCTGGACCAGCAAAGGCACCTTGCTCGGACCCACCAGATGGTATATTGTTGATGAGACCCCAGCCAGCTGCTTGATTCAAGGCTGCAGCCACTAGTGCCTGGTTCACTGGAAGGCCACCCATGCCCAGCGGCATGCTGCCACCTTGGGCTTGTCCAGCCCCGCCAGTAACTGCGCTTTGTCCATGTTGACCAGATATACTCAGAGCCTGCATGTTGACCATGTCCATGTTGCGGCTGCTCCATGAGTTGTTGTTGGAAGGATTGTGAGGATGCCCCTCCTCATAAGTCCTGCCGGGCATGTTGCGCTGGCTGGGCCCACCCTTGTTTTGTTTAGGTGAAGCATTAGATACATTAACAGATACACCTTTAATGATGTGATCTTGGCCACATAGACTTTGTGCAACCTCAGGGTCCAAAAAGGTAATGAAACTGAATGCTCTAAATGGTTTTGGTATAAACACATCAGTTACTTCTCCAAATTGGGAAAAGTACTCCCTGAGGTCATTCGCTGTTAACTCTTCAGTACAGCGACCAACAAACACTTTACAGGGCATAGATGCCACTGATCCTTCTTTAGAGTTAGGTATCCGAACATCACACCACCTTCCATCTATCATGTGTCTCTGAGCCAGGACTCTCATCTGAGAGGTGTAAGATGCGAATCTGATGAAAGCGAATCCCTTAGACATACCTGTTTTAGGATCTCTTTTCAATTGAGCCATTAAAACTTCTCCAAATTTCTCAAAATATTCGCGCACAGTTTGCTCAGTGGCTTTCCATGGCAATCCCAATACTATCAAGTCAGAGCAAAGGTTATCATTTCTTTTGTTTTTCGTCACTGATGACTCAGAGTTTTCGCCTGATTTACGTTTACTTTCTTTGGGAAAGCTACATATGTATAAATGATTACTCCATCCTTCAGGGGGAGGGTACAATCTGCCATCTCTTAGTCTGATGCCCCTGATGTTTTTTGTTTCCGGGTGACGATATTTGAGGCCACAACAGCCAGGAAATTGTGCCGACACAGTTGTTAACATCAATGTCCCATCTTCTTCGATTGGTAATTCTATGGGTTCTTCATTTTCGTCTTCAGCCACGGGCAAGTACTCGAAGGACATTATTTCTTATTCATGAACAATAATGAAAATTGATAAAAATAAACACTGTATTATACTTAACACTACACAAATGTATATTTTTTGTCATTTAAATAAATAAAATTAATTAACGTCACCTACGGGTTATGAACCCATTGCAATTTGCAGGTTGAAAACATAGTTCGATAAAAGAGTTTTGATCCTATGTAGAGGTGGAATCAAAGGGATTTTCTAGAGTTACAAGTGTCAAATATTAGTGATCATGCTATATTAATAGACAACTTTCTAAAATTTACGTTTTCGAGCTGTATCTACACTCGCGAAATAGCATAGAGTTAATGCCTGGCATACACGCGGAATGTACACAAGTAGTTAATTGGAAAATACACTCGCAAGTATGCTCACTTGTGTAAGTTTGTTCTTTGATGATTAGTCATGGTATCTACACCATCCGGCATATTGTGTGGTGAAGATCGTCTACGGCAGGGGTTCCCAACCTTTTTTTGTCTACTGCCCACTTTAAGAATAAATTATTTTTTAACGCCCCGCTTTTTAAACATACTTAAAAACCGCTAAGTAGGTACTTATAACTGATTATTGAAACGCAAATTTATAGTATTCGGACAGAGTATCTTTTATTGAAAATAAAACAAACATAATCAATTCTTATATAAAAACTAATGTGAAGGTTGAATCTGATGCTGTTCAATAAGTTTGTTGATCCAATTTACTCAAAAACAGCCGCAAGTCGCCACGTTCGGTAACACGCAAACGATTTCTCTTTTTAGTTAGCAGCGTTGCCACAGCACTAAATCCACGTTCACACAAATATGACGATGGGAATGCTATCAAAAATCGTTGAACAATTGACCACAATCCAGGGTACAATTGCGGGATCGGTTTTTGTAGCCAAAATTCTTGATATCCATTTTTGAACTTGATTTTTATTTCTTCGTTTGTTGTCAATTCTATAAGTTCTTCTTCCAGCTGAGGTGACATTGCTGTGTTGACATTTGAAAACGGATCCAACACCCAGTCTGGTATTTCCAAGTTTAAAATGTCCTGGTATCGTTCGGTGAAGTCAATGTGGAGGTTTTCCAAATGTTGGCAGTAGGCAAACAAGTCGTCGTTACTGCAGTATACTGATAAATTGGGAAAATTGTGAAACTCACGTCTGCCCATATTCTTTTTGTGCAGAAGCAGTTTGGCTGCGAAAGCAGCAACGACATTTTTTGTTTTAATTAAATTTAGTTCATCGCCTTGCAGTTGGAGGTTCATGTCGTTGAACATTTTATACAGGTCTGTCATGTAAGCTATATCATTCTTTGATGTTATGAGCTTGTTGCGCAGTTCTGTATCTTTAGTTTCCAAGAACTCTATTATAGAGTCAAACAGGTTGTAAAATCGAATCAGACAATTGCCTCTTGACAGCCAACGAACTTCAGTATGAAGCAACAAACGGTTGAAATCTTCGTCATTAGTAACACAAAGCTGATGAAATAATCTATCATTCAAAGAGCTGCTACGGATTTTATTGACTGCTTTGATGACATATTGCAGTGATTGAAATAGTCGTTCACTTAAGTTTCTAGCAACCAAATGTTGTCTATGAATAACGCAATGTATAGCAAGGACATCTGGAATTTTATTCTTTAAGTATGCTATGAAGCCTTTATGGCGCCCTGTCATAGCCAGGAGCGCCATCCGTAGCAACTGATATAATATTTTTCAAAGAAATCTCTTTCTCTTCACAAAACTTTTCCAATGTATTGAATATGGTTTCGCCTTTTGTATCTGTCTCCAAATTTCTGGCAAACAATAGTTCTTCACGTATTTTCTCATCTTTAATAAACCTCACGTAAGATAGCAACAACCCTTCATTAGTTGGTAAAGTGGACTCATCGAGCTGAATTGAGAATTGACTAGTCCTCAGATGATTGCACAATGATTCTTCAATGTTTTCAGCCATTTCATCAATTCGTCTTTGCACAGAATTATTACTCAAAGGAATTTTTCGGATAATATCTGCGGCCGGTTTATGAAGCACAGTAGTTATTACTTCCTTTATTGCTGGCAAAATTAACTCTTCTCCGATGTTGTGTGGTTTGCCTTAAAGAGATATTGTACGAAGCTCGAAGTCCGTCGTCATCTTGCTTAGCAGCCGCCTAAAATAGTTTTGATACACTTGGCTGAGTATTATGCTTCTTCTCTAGGTCTTGAAAATATGCTACATTCTTTTCTGTCTTATCTGGATGCATTTTATTCAAATGATCTTGCAGTCTTGAAGGCTTCATTGCTTCGTTCGAAAATGTTTTTAGACATAGAAGACACAAAGGCGACGACGGGTTTGTGGGATTTTCAATAAATCCGAATTTAATATATTCCGCAGAGTATTGCCGTCTCTTCTTTTTTACTTCCAACATTGTTTTGTTTTAAGAAATACGTAAGTGTTGAAATCAAGTACTGCTTATCTATTATGCGCGAAACCGCAAATGAAAATAAAACAAATTTACGTCGTTTATATAGGATTGCATAAGCAGCACGCACCAACAGGAATAAGACAAACGTGCATAAACTCGTTTATTTCATTCGACGCCCAATCGTACTCGACAAGCAAGAACAAGTATTATAGAACCAGCCGATTGGTATAGGAATGTACAATTCGGATTATTTAACAAAAACTTGTTAAAACATGATTGCCCGCGGTCTTTTATATCGAACCGAGTTTGAGCTATATCTTAATTAATATTAGTTGATGTTCACAAGATGTAGTCGAGAGTCGAGAGCTCAGTCGGTGTCTAAGAGTCTTCCTAGCTAGGTAGATGAAATTATAAATCGACCCCAAAGCCCTACACAATGCCCCCTTTTTTTTTTTTTTTTTTTTTTTTTCTGGGTCTCTTACCGCCCCCCTTTAGGCCTGCAGCGCCCACAAGGGGGCGTTATCGCCCACGTTGGGAAAGACTCTACGGGATTCCTTTTTGCTCTTCGCCTACGGGCATTCCTGGTGGGAAAATCTGCGCATGTATTTCTATACCCGCTCGATCTTGTTAAATTAGATTTTAGACATACTCGAATTATTAAGGTGGGTATTTGATGGGAACAAATTATCGGAACCGTTCATCATTTTTAGCGAGCATGGCTGACAACAAGATAGACTATACATATGCTGACACTGGTACTGGTCGTTTACTGGTACGTACTATTATGATTACGTATTTCTCAGTGAAACTATATACTTCATCTAGTTGTACTTCCATCCATTAGGGATAGTTTTGTGATTTACATTCGGGGCTGCCTGTTTGAAAATAAAAAAATATTACTATTATTCTCTTTGAATTGAATACTAGAAATACAAAGATAATAAAAAAGATATACGAATTTGTGTGTTTCTCTTTGGAATTCGACAGAAAAATATAATAATGAATCAAAGGAAAGGAAAAGGCGGGAAACCTTTAAACCAAGAGGGCGCGTTTTTTGAACAAAAAATTTGTTTTGTATTATAAATATAAAGTGAGCGAATTTAAAGGGGCCTTGCTGTGGCCGGAATGACGGCGAAGCGGAAAAAAAGAAAGGCGGATGGGGATCTTCCCCCGTCATCGCAGTCTTCGGAATCTGATGATGACTCGGGAGTAGATAAATTTAAACCTTTTAAAGTTGACAATTATTCTCGACAATACCCTGAGGACGGCGGAAATTTTGAATATATTGTCATTTATGAAAGTACCGAGATGTCGAAACCCATTGGGGACCGAGATTTGATGGCGTTAGGCGCGGTCCTGAAGCGCCATCATAAAGGAATTAAGCGCTTCAAACGAATTAATAGGTTCAAGGTTGGGGCAATCTTTGAGCGGCCTGGTCTTGCAAACATGGCTTTAAATAATGTTAAGGTGCAAAAAGACTTAGAGTTAAAAGCGACAATACCTGCTACACTCACGGAAATTACAGGGGTCATACGCGGTGTTCCCACATATATGTCAAATTCTAATATATATACCGGCATTTCCAGCTCCAAAGATGTAGTGTCCGTGCGTCGCCTGATGCGCCGTGGACGCGATGATGATGGCAATCCAATTTTATTACCCACGCAGACGGTGGCGATTACCTTTTCCTGTCCTACACTTCCTGATAGCGTCGATATAAATAGCTGGTATTTCGAGGTAAGCGTATATATTCCACCTGTTAGTCAGTGCCTGCGATGCCTGCGCTATGGACATATTGGCAAGTACTGTAAAAACAAACAAAAGTGTTCGATCTGTGGAGAGGATCATCATTACAAAGAATGTCAAAAAGCAGCCAAAGATGCCGTATGTGTGCATTGCAATGGCAATCACATATCCATTTCAGCAGAGTGCCCTAAACGAAAGGAAGAAATAGAAAAAAATAATAACAAATACAAACAAAAGAAGTATGTTGATCTATTCAATAACACAAATTTCCCTGACCTTACCAAAACTAAATCTGACCATCACATAACACAGTTTTTACAATCAGATCGTATTCTTAATTTAATAATATCCACCATTGTTAAAATTAGCTCACAAAAATCTAAAACAGACAGTCCCATTACATCTGAGACTATTAAATCAATATTGCTGGATAATTTTAATACTAGTAAAAAGAGTACAACTAATAAAAATGGATAAGCTCAATATAGTTCAATGGAATGCTCAGAGTTTGCTTAGTCATAAACATGTCTTTTCACATTATTTATACGAAAATGATATACATATAGCTATAATCTCCGAAACTTGGTTACAATCATCAAAAACTATAAATATCAAAGGATATAAAATAGAAAGATTAGATATTGGATCTAAACATAATGGTGTTGCTATACTAATTAGAAATTATATTAATTATAAAAAGATACAAACTTATTCAGATAGTTCTCTACAAAATATAGCCATTCAAATATTTATAAATAATGAAACTTTGTCTATAGTTAGTTTTTACAGTCCTACATCTGCTTCTCCTTCTAATTTCAATTATACACAGCTTGACAATTTAATAAAGTCTGTTCCACAGCCATTGATACTAGCTGGTGATTTTAATGCACATCACACTATGTGGGGCTGCACATCCACGGATTTGCGTGGCACTACTCTCTTAGATGTAATAAATGATAATCATCTGTGCTTGCTGAATGATGGTTCTGCAACAACTGTTGGTTCCCATACATGGCAGCCAAATGCATTAGACCTTACTATTGTTTCACCCTTGTTAGCCTTAAGATGTAATTGGCATGTGCATGATGACTCATTTTGTAGTTATCATCTTCCTGCAGTCACTACTCTTTTATGCAATCCTGTAAATATAAATAACAACAGCTATGTTAATGCTAATTATTTTCGTCCAAATTATAAGTGTGTTGATTGGCAGAAATATCAACATGTGGTAAGTTTAAAACTACATAGCAGCAATTTTGATTTATCTAATCCAGAAATGTGTTATGACATATTATATAAAATTTTGTTAGAAAGTGTATCTGAAGCAAATACTGCTAATAAAATCTTTAATCCAGTGTCTCAGATTCACAATAGACCCAAAAGGAAGTTATGTTTACCTTGGTGGAATCAAGCCTGTACACAGGCAGTTAGTAAATGTAAGTCTGTTTATTTGAACTTCAAAGCTAATCCTACAATAGAAAATTATTTATCATTTAAAAAACAACAAGCTTTGAAGAAATTAATCATTAACAGAGAAAGACAGACTGCTTGGACAGAACTATGTAACTCATTCAATCGGCAAACTTCAATATCAACTATCTGGTCCAATATTAGAAAATTTAACAAAACTTATAGTCATTCACATAATTATGCTAATGATGATAGATGGATACAATCATTTCTGGACAAATACACTTCCAATCCTCCTAATATGCCAACATTAGATCTTTATGCCAATAATATTGATTTCCATGTTGATAATTTCTTCATGAAGCCATTTACATTTTCTGAGTTTACAGGTGCTATATACTCTCGTAGGGATACTGCATTTGGTTTAGATCATGTATCTTACAAAATGTTCAAATATCTTGACTCATTTAGCCAGCAAATGGTTTTAAATATTTTTAATTCATTGTGGAATAACATGGTTATTCCTAAATCATGGAAGATTGATTGTCTTGTTCCTATACTTAAGCCTGGTAAAGATTCAAAACATCATGACTCATACAGACCTATAGCTCTCACTTCCTGTACAGCCAAAATATTTGAACAGTTAATAAAGCAGCGTCTTGAATATTTCATAGAATCCAAGAAGTTATTACCTTGTAATCAGTTTGGTTTTAGGAGAGGACACTCTGCTTCAGAAAGTTTAAATCATTTAAACTTGGATGTACATGATGCATTTGCTAGTAACAAGTTTTTAATTAGCATTTTCTTTGATATCACTGGTGCTTTCAATAATGTAGATCATAATGTCCTTGCTAATGAATTGCATCTACTTGGGTTGCCTGTAAAATTAGTAAAGTGGATTTTCAATTTTCTAAATGGTAGATCTGTATATGTAAGAAGGAGAAACAATTTGTATGGGCCTCAGTCATCCCATAAGGGTGTCTGTCAAGGGGGGATATTAAGTCCTTTATTGTTTATTTTGTATATACATAGGTTAAATAATATATTAGGCACTGATGTTAATAGTCTGCAATATGCAGATGACTTAACAGTGTATTGCACAGGTACTAACATAAGACTAGTAGAGAATAAGTTAAACACTGCTTTAAAAGGTTTAAAAACCTATTTTAATTACTTGAAACTAGATGTTAATTCAAATAAAACTAGAGTCATAATATTCAGCAGATCCAGATCTTTACTCACCAACATCATTTATGATGGTAATTTACTTCCTGTAAGTGATGAGGTCAAGTTTTTGGGAGTTACATTTGTCAAGAATTTATCATGGCAAAGACATGTTAATGGTTTGGCAGACAAAGCCTTGCGAGCTTTTAATATATTAAAATCACTTGCCAGAACTTATTGGGGAGCTGATCCAAAAATTTTACTTATGTTGTACAAATCCATAGTCCGCTCTCATTTTGAATATAGCTTTTGTTGCTATGCTTCCAATTCTGTTCTAGTAAATAAACTGGAAAAAATTCAGAATAGAAATCTTCGTTTAATTACAGGGGCTATGAAGACTACCCCTATCATTTCAATGCAAGTTGAATGTAACATTCCTTCATTGTCTTTTAGATTTAAGTATTTAAAGTTCAATTTCATTTTAAAGCTTCACTCTTTTGACAATCATCCTCTTCTAATTAAATTAAATGACTCCCGATATTTAGCTTCAACTCCTCTATCTTCCAAATATCCATATATTCTTCGTGATTATACTGAAATATCAACATACATTAAAAACAACAATGTTTATCATGCTGAAAATTGGGCTTGCTATCATGGAACCTTTGAAGGTAAATTTCCTCCATCAGACATTATAGAAATAGACCATAATCTGAGAACCAAGCAGGATGTTTATGAGAAGCTTTCATGCTGGACAGACTACCAGATTATCTACACAGACGGGTCGAAGAATGAAACAAGTGTATCTGCTGCATTCTATGATACGGATAAAAAGTATGGTCGAGGATTTCGATTACCTACCATTTACACAGTTTTCTCGGCAGAGGCCACAGCGATTTTGGAAGCATTAAAATATGTACAAAGCGACGTTTTGTGCTCCAGTGCATCACATTTTATTATTGCGTCTGACAGCATGTCTGTTCTGAAATCTTTGAGACATCCAGGTTATAAGAATGAACACCATATTATATATGATATAAAAGAAATCCTGGTAAATTTGACGATATCTCGTAAACAAATTATACTTATTTGGATACCAGCGCACGTGGGCGTGATTGGTAATGAAAGTGCAGATTACCTTGCCAGATTAACAAACACTTTGGGTGGCAATATTACAAATATACCAAGTCCGTGGAAAGATTTGATACCTGTTTATCGTGCAGAAATCAATAAAAAATGGTTAGAAGAAAGAAATGAGATAATTCGAACCAAAGGAGCATGGTATGCTGGTATTAATAAAGATGTGGGCAAAAAACCTTGGTTTGCAGTTGACAATGAAAATTATTTAAAGCGAAAATTTTACACACAGATTATGAGACTGAGATTTGGACATTGTCGTTTTAATGCTCATTTACACCGCATGAACATGATCGCTTCCCCTAAATGTAGTGAATGCAACTCGCAGGAAGATCAAACATTGGATCATATATTCTTTAAATGTCCGGCCTTTAACATACAACGCCTATTGCTCATAGATCAATTGCTGGAAAAATATCAAAACATCCCGCCTTCCCTACAGAACCTTTTAGCTTGCCCTGATAATTTTACGCCTATCTATGACTTTATCAACTCCTCGCTTGGAGATATTTGAAGAGACAAAACAAAAATACAAGACAATCCATCAAGGACTAGACTAGTTTTTACTTTAACAAGTAATCAACATGGCCATATAATTACTGAACTATTTAAAGAAAATAATTATTCAAGATTTGGCACTTGTGCCTTTATATTTAAATTGTATACCTGCAAGTAAATTTGATCAAGAAAATACCCATGACATTGACAACATCAGAATTGGCAGTATGGATTGATTCCTTCGCCTGTCCTACTGGACGAATTAAACTACTACTACTACTACTGAATCAAAGGAAAGGAATGAAATAGATGTGCTGATTTTTCAATAAGTTGGTTATTAAATTGTTATTCAATTTAAAATATAATAAGGTAAATCTCTTTGTTTACCTAATCAGTTTCTAGAAATATTGTCGTTCATTCATAATTCTTTACACAGCTGCAGTGATATTTTGAATATACCTAACCCTAACGTGTTATTTATTAGCAAAGAAAATATAACACTACGTTTATGTTGTAGGCTTTTTACAATCGTCTACTATGTCATTACCATAAAAACAATATCTAGAACAGTAATATTGCTATGGATGATGATTCTAAGGAATACAGAAGAAATAAACCACAGCAAAAGTTTTACAAGCCTGGTAGTGGACCATTGAAACGATCAAGTTATGGTATAGATACAAAAATGGATACACATGACTTAGATGGAGGTTCCAAAGGCCGTCAACAAAACTATTATGGATCTCAGAATTCTGTCGTGGATGATGTTATTGACCCCTACAGAGGAACAAATATGCGCCACAAAAAGCCGGAACAACAACTGTATGTGCCTAGGTCAGGAGATTCTTGCTCTGACAATGATAGACAATCTAAAGTACCAATGAGGTGTGAAAATTCTAGTCAGTATGTCAATAGAAGAATGTCTGATAACCCTGATAGAGCTGGTTTCCATGGTGGTACAGGGTCTTATTCCAGAGGTGCCTCCAAAAGAGACAGATCCTATGGAGATTGCTATTATAAAGATGGTGCAAGTAATGATATTAATTATAATAGACAATATAGGCAAGCATCTGAAACTAGGTCCATCTCACCCACTCACATCCCAGACCAGAACTGTGCAGATAGAAATCGCGATAGCAGAAGTATGGAAACATCAAGTGGTCGTCATATGTCCTCTTCCGGTGGAAAGCCACCTTCTGGTCGACGCAACTCATCCGGGTACACCTCTGACTCATCAAGACCAAAATACATGATAAATATAGATAATATACCACCAAGATTTAGAAAGAAATTTTTACAACAATCTGGCCACCATAGTTTTGATAATGTAGACCAAATTCAAAGAGATAAACATGGGTCTAGTAATTGTATGCAACCACCATACAACCCGGACTCTCACTACAACTCCACATCTAGTTGGTCTCAGACATTGCCATCGCGTGGCAGGGGGCGGCTAAGAGACAATGAAAGTTTTGATAGAGATAAATTCATAAGTACCTATTTGAAAAATTATGATCATTCTAGAAAATCTACCCCTAGTAGTTCATACTTAAATTTGTACGACACTAGTTCAATGGATAACAGACAAGTAACTGAAAACATTAATACTGGGCCAAGTAGTACTGAAAGCCAAGAATTTTATGATGGTAAGTATGTAATTCTTACACTCCGAATCTGGGTAAGCAGGCAGAACTCCCAACATGTTTGATATCCTTACATGCATTATTCTTAGTGATTTGTTTGATATGAATTCATACTGTCAATGGTAGACACATAGTAGGACTATAATGAGACAATAGATAATCATACTATCACAGAAGGCTATAGCCTTAATGCTGAGACGCATCTGATAGTTGTGTAAGTTTAGGCATGTTGGCTTGGTTGCATCTTAAATTGGTGGCTAAAGTGCAACATCTGTCCTCGTCTGTGCTTCAGAAGCCACATTAAACTATTGGTCCCGGTTATCATTCTCTAATCTTTGACAGTCGGAAGGCAGTGTGTGTGTGTGTGTTAGTTTGAAGTCTGAAAAATCATAACAGGATTACTGGTAGTCTTACTAGTTGGGTCACAGGTGGCAATCATTCTGTGGTAATCAGCTAAATTGGACTAAACTGAGAGCCAACCCAATACAAAAAATGGGGAAAAGGCTATAAGGATATTCTAATACCATAACATATTCAATCAAACATTACTTACAAAAAGGAGGACACATAGGACAAAATCTCATCAATCAACAGACCCATCATTGGAACTGCCAGGCTCACAACATTGATACATAATTGATTTCCATTGCTACATCAATTGTATGATAGATTTAACTATTATTGTGATTCTCTGTTATTATTGTGACACCAATTTTTTTAATCGGTGTTATACCATCAATTCACCAAAGGGGGTGGCAAGCAGGCGTGTAGCCTTGTGTTAATGTTGTAAATTTATTATCGTGTGCGTTATTAGGAACATGATTAGTTTTATGTGTGCCTTGTGCATTATCACCTTGCACTTTGCAAAAAGTATGAGGTAAACATATCAGTGGATTGCCGCATTGCCATTTCCTTTGGTAGATTCTTGAAGTTCTTAAAGTCTTGTTGAGATGACACAGACCGAGTCCATTTAGATGGACCACTTGGACACTTAGACACTTAGATTGTACCAATGTGTGATCCGAGAGCTTATGGGCGTCCGCATAAATGCAAACTACAGAGATCAACAATCTTTATATCCTCTGGAAATTATGTTATTGCTGAGATATTCACAATGTCTAGATGGTAGTTATTAAATGTAAGCACAGAACATCTTATTTGTAATTGTAATATCACCAAGAAATGTTTTTACAGTGTCTCAGAATGGAATAAGCAGCACAGGAGATGTAACGTCTAGTATCGAACAACAAAAACGTGAATCAGGTGAACACGACAGTGAAACCATGTCTCAAATCTCGGCAACACTTTTGGACATTTCAAATTTGGTAATAATTATTTATTATTAAACCTATCTGCTGCGAAACCACCTTTTTTCAATAATGCATGCTTGCATGAAAATCAATTGCATGGTAAGCTATATATTTCTTATTGTTTTATGCTATAGGATTGGACGGAGGAAGTTGAAAAAAACATAAAACTAGACGACACAAATGATTCATCCACCAGTTTCTCACAACAGTTAAAGACGTCTGTTCATGAAGATCTAAAACCCGTTGAACCGCGGGAGTCGAAACGTAGTGAAAGGTCGCGGCGTAAAGATCGAAGGTGAGTTAGCCTTAGAAGATTTAAAACAAAATTAAAGTCCTAGATAATTTCAGTGGTCAGAATTTTTTACTGTTTTTTTTTCAATTTTAGAAGTTCTAGTAGAGGTGTAAGAAATAACGAAAAGAAATCTGAACGTAACAGAAAAGACAGTGTTGCAAGTGTTCAACATGAGACAGAAAGGCAGAGAAAGGACAGCAATGTCAGTTTACAACACGATACGATACAGTCGGGCCTGAAGCAGAGGGAGCGAGAAAGACGAGACAGCCATAGGAGCAATCGATCTTCTACTATAGGAAATAGCAGAGATGACTTGGATCGATGGAGGTCCTTGCGGTCTTACAGCCGGGAACAGAGTACCGAAGGGTGAGTCTCGAATTGATCGGTCTTTCGTCATTTCTAAGATATTGTCATTTAAAAGAAAATCAAGTATCGTTTTCTTATTTTAGGAGAATAGTTTCGCAGTGCAACAGTAGGGATACGTCGACGAATCGCGCCGCAAGTCCGAGAGATAACGATGGTTTTCGGGTTCCATCGGCAGTCACCAAGTCCGCGGCGTGGATATCGACAAATCAGGTAAGACGTTGCTAGGGCGACAGAGATAAAGATGTCCGGTCCTCTTACGATAACCTTATGCTATTAATATTTATGGTACACGATGGAAAAAAGCACCGTATAATCGTATAATATGGGAATTACAAACAACGTCTGATGGTATACTCATTTCAGAAGAAAAATAACGGGTCTTGGGCCAACGGGCGCACGCCGAGCACGGAGCGGGGGCGGCAGTCGCCGGCGCCGAGTCACTCCGGTGGGGGCGGGGGTGCAGGTGGGGGTGGGGGTGCAGGTGGGGGCGGCGGTGGCGAGGGGGCGGCATCGCGTCGTTCGGGGCGGCGCTCGGGGCGGAGGCGCGGTGCACGCCATGCTGATGCCCCACACGCCCCGCCCGCGCCGCACGCAACACACGCGCCGCACGCACCAAACGCGCCGCACGCACCACACGCACCGCATGCGCCCGTTACGCCGCCGCAGCCCGGCGCCGCGGCAACGCTCAACTGGCGGGAGGAAATACTCGAATCTAAAAAGAATCATTCTCATGACAAGTAAGTCCTCGTTAGCCTACTAAATCTATATACACATACCAACGTGATCTAGGGATATTTTAGTTAAATTATTAAATTTCGTACAACATGTATTGATCCAAATATTTTTTCTCTATGAACAAAGCATAAATTAAAATAAAAACAAGTTATTTTTTAAGAATTAGTGCATATAAGGAAAAAAACATTTTTTTTGTAATGCTGGAATACAAAGTGATTTGCGAAAATGAAGGTTGGCTTCGTGCAGTCTCCTCCTCACAGTTTGGTCACTCACAAGCAACTTGTGTTAAGACTGCAGCTTTTAAACCAATTGCATCGCAGTAACATTGCATTGCCTTTTTGCTGCAACTTGCAAAAATGGATATTATCTGTGGGTAGCTGTCCGAATTCTACCTGGATGTCTCATGGCTACCTCTCCAGTGACGCGATAACATTACTACAATCTCGATATCACGCTTTGTCTGACTACAATAGCTTCACCAACGAGACGCCAAATTATACCGATTAGTTACTCTTCTTGACATCTACCTGGTCAATATCGTCTTTCCATGTCTCTATTAACGTCAGTAGTATCGATTTAATCGGAACGGTGCTTTAAAACTGGATTTACTATGTTTTTTAAAAAGCTCTCCATTAAAAATAATTGTAAGTGGTATTTTTTTTTAATATCCTAAGGCAAAGCATATAAAAAAAAAATTGTTCGTTGGTAAGCACATCACTTTAGAAGGGCTGAACAGACTGGAAATTGATAAAACATGACAACATCTGTCGGTACAGCTTAAAATAATAATAATCCGATTGCTCGAACTAACTACTAAACCCGTGTCGGAGTAAAGTAAATCTTGATATATTATTCGCATGATATTTACGTCGATGGCCATGTTAACAGGCATACGGACAACTTCAATTTGCGTAACAAAACTACGTCGGACGCCTCCACTTCGCAGCCCGGACTGATCATGCTCCCGCAGAGTTCAATACCTCATTTACAGAAAGATATGGGGTAAGTTAAGTAATATGAAATAAGTAATGTATTCGCTCAAACAATATATGAATGTTCATTTATCAAACTATTCCTCGTTCCAGGCGACGAGGCTCCGTAGAAACCCAAAAAATTCTGTATGACCATCAGAATCCATCCAAGCCGATAATAGTGAAAACCAGTCCAACGAAAATTGACATGAGGATGGAAAGAGGTATTTATAACTATAATAAATATTACTTCATTTAAAATATTTACATGCAAATCCCGCATTGCGCAGCCGTGATAAATTAAATACCTATACTTCTCATTTGTTTATTACTTATGCTTATCCCTAATCGTGTTAAAATTATATACTATTGATGTTAATTTATTGCATAGTACATTGTGTTGCCAAATATAAATTTATTTCTGCGTTGGTAGTGACCTTGCTTTCTGTGTCGAGGGGTACAAATTGTCTTTGCTTTTTTTTTCTTAACTCTACAACCGGATCGGAACTAACTCTGTGGGCTTGTCTTTTTACAGTACTTTTTTAAGCATTCGCGTACGTTGGATGGTAGGCAGGTCTACATGAATTTAGATCCTATATAAATGTTAAAGATATATGTGATAATGTAATTTAGACATGATTCGGCGATCATAGTTGTGTACGTTTAACTAGGATCGCATATGGATTTTTGGATGTATTATACTACAATGCAATATGGCCCGTGTGTCAGGTGCGAAAGAGAGCGGGTCGCTCGGCGGAGCGGGCTACGAGGCGGGCGACGCGGCGCGCGCGGCGCGGCACCGCGCGCTGCTGCAGGAGGTGGACCGCGCCGACGCCGTGCTGCACGCGCACATACTGAAGGGGCCGCTCGCCCTCGCAGACCACTGGAGCGACGTCATCGACACCAGGTATAATAATAATAATACCAGCCCTTTTAATGTCCTACTGCTGGGCACGGGCCTCCCCTCAATGCGACGGGGATTAGGCCATAGTCCACCACGCTGGGCTAGTGCGGGTTGGCGAACTTCACAAGTCGTTCGAGGGGCTCTCTCAGACATGCAGGTTTCCTCGCGATGTTTTCCTTCACCGTTTAGCAAGTGATAATCATGGTTGAAAATCCCAATGGTTGAAATCCAGAAATCCCAGAGGTGAGAGCCGGGGTTTGAACCTGCGATCCTCATTTCCGAGGCAAGTGTTCTACCAACTTGGCTATCACTGCCGACACCAGGTATAATCCCAATTTAACATACTTGCCCCCAATCCTATAACTTCATCAAGCATCATATAGTACTGCGCACTAGAGTTTTGTTGAGTTCATAGTGCGTTTCAGGATTGTATGTAAAATCGTCAGCGCGATCTGTGTATCCTCGTAGTGGTACATGCTTCTTGTAGCGAGGTTGGCCAGGTTGAAGAGGTCGCGACCTTAAGGTTAAGGTAAAATCTCTGTCTAAGGTACAATGCTCATTTATATTTTTTTTTTTGCAGAGGTTTACTACACAACGCGCTGCAAAGACTCCTAATGTCCGATCTCAAGTATTGTCAAGCTGATAATATTGAACATCATTTTTGGAAAATACTTTACTACAACTTCATCGAGCTGTTGAGAAAAAGTTTTGCCCAAGTGACGCCGGAAGACAAACAGAAAATAGTGAAATTGATAAATGTTATAATCGAGGAAGGCAATGCATTCTTTGAGAATTTAATACAAATGTTGGAGAAGACTTACAAGTTTAATGTGGATGATTACATAAATGATAACCACGTTTTGCCGCCCAAAGGTCTTGGATACGTCGGTTTGGCTTTAATATCTGTGCAAAAGATATACGTGTTTCTGGGAGATTTAACGAGATATAAGGAACAAGTGAATGAGACAAATAACTATGCTAAGAGTAAGTTTTGGTACACTAAGGCTCAGCAAATCAATCCGAAGAACGGGCGACCATACAACCAGTTGGCGATACTAGCCATATATGCGGTGAGTGCTGGAATTATACAGGATGTTAGGGGTATGGTAACGAAAGCTTTTGGGTAAGGGTTGCCTGTAATAAAATTATATAAATCATTTAAGTTGAAAGTCATGGGTTACAAATCTTGTTATTTTTGAGCGCGCAATGTATTACAAACATCGTGATCACAATACAACGCTCGGCGCGTGCGAGTGCCGAGCGCGCTCAAGTGTATTTAGCTTTAATTTAAAATTGCAGTTTTAGGTTAGGTAGTGGTAACATCACGTTGAGATAGTCTTCTGTTATGATTTCATGCTAAAATCAATTTAAAGGCACTGAAAAAATCACGTTTCAATTAATGAAAATATTGACGGAATATTCCAAATCTGGGGCGTCCAGAATCATGAGTTGAATCCATGGTATCAGTTCTCGTTAAGAAGCCACTAACATCCTGTACGTATCTGCTAGTAGCTGTATTATGATTGAGCTATAATTTCTAAGACATGTATATTATTTTCAGAGAAGAAAACTAGACGCTGTATATTATTATATGCGGAGTTTAATGTCATCGAATCCATTTCATTCAGCCCGCGAAAGCCTCTTATCACTATTCGACGAGAACAGGAAAAAGGTAACTATATAAAACTACAATACATTTGTTGCCGATGTCTATTGCAATGTCAGAGGTCAGAATGCTTTACATGATATAAATAATAAGATAGTAGCTCTGGCGCCGTCTGTATTCATCTTGCGTCGTTATTATCAACCGTCCAAAATAAAAAAATATCGACTTCATCGGCCTGACTGGTTGGACCGACCAGCTGACCGTGTACTAACCAATCGACCGATTTAAGATTTTTATAAATATTGATTTTGGAGTCAGAGTTTGAACCATGGGGGCAGACATGCCCCTCACGTAGAAATGCTACTTCAGAGCTATTGTTTCGTTACCTGGATTTAATACTGTAAAACGGTCAAAAAACCTGGCAATGATTTTAAAATACTCAACGAGATCCCACTCAAAATGGTCAGTCTTACGTTGTCTTACTATACACCTAACTTTTACCTAAACCAAGAAAACCGCGTGTTATCATTACGGAACGCCGCATTATGCGTAGTTAGGGTCAAACTCGGCCGGGTTTCGATAATTTTCAATGTCGGTACAGTATCATCACATTCTTTCGTCCTCCTTAGTATGAAGCAGCGGAACGCAAGCGGCGCGCGGCGCTGGAGAGCGCGCGGAACGCGGAGGGTGGGGCGGGCGCTGCGAGCGGGGCGGGCGGGGCGGGCGGTGGTGAAGCGCCTGGGGCGGGCGAGGGGGCGGGCGCGGGCGCGCGGCGCGAGGCGTGGGTGCGGCCCGGCGCCGCGCGCTCCGCCCGGCTGCGCGTCGCCGCCGCCGCCGCCGACCAGCTCGCCGCCATGACATCTGTCGAGGTAAGCTGCCACACCTGGCGCACTCTACTGTTAAGCAGGGCCGCAGGGTATTCACCTAGAACTAGAACACGTAATGAATCTCATACTGTACTATCCTACAAGTGAGTACGTCTCGTCCACAAGTCACGGCGAATCCAACTTCGGACTTTGAATCGACGTGTCTCATGAAGAAGTGAGCATTACCCATAAGATCAAGAAGCAGTGGTAGCCAAGTTGGTAGAACGCTTGCCTCGGCAACGAGGATCGCAGGTTCAAACCCCGGCTCGCACCTCTGGGATTTCTGGATTTCATGTGTGAATCTAATTTTCAACCATGATTATCACTTGCTAAACGGTGAAGGAAAACATCGCGAGGAAACCTTCATGTCTGAGAGAACCCCTCGAAAGACGTGTGAAGTCCGTCAAACCGCACTGGGCCAGCGTGGTGGACTATGACCTAATCCCCCTCGCATTGAGGGGAGGCCCGTGCCCAAGAGTAGGACATTAAAAAGGGTTGGTATTATTATACACATAAGATCGCATTGCCGTCCATGTACGTACTGCGAGCACTTTTGTGGTCGCACAAAAACTGCCGCCCGGCGGTCCGCTCAGAGTACCCTGTGGGCCATCGACGAGGGGCTCATACCCTGCTTAAAGTAACTCTCAATAGAACTTTAATGATTGCGAACATTTCATTTCACCGAAAGGGAGGGTCTGAAACATAACGACGTGACATTTCTCTCCCAGTCTGGTGCGGCTCTCTGATACCTGTCCAATTTTGGTGAACATTACGTCTTCCTACCGATCAACTCGATGATGAAGAAAACTTTAATTGAAAAGTTCTGAATTGACCCACGGGACAGACGAAATGGCCAATGGGTTCCTAGTTCGATTACGGAAACCTTAAACTATAAACAACATAAGTACTCGTCGTCTTTAGATGATATCACTATCGCGAGCGTGTCATGGTAGATGCCGCGTGGAATCGAGGTCGAAGTACTTTTTTATCTACCAACATTATTATAATACCCTCATTTGTTCCAGTTGAACAAAAACTTTATCACGAGTTACCTACATGTCCATGGGAAGCTTATAACTAAAATTGGGTAAGTGGAACTAAAATATGAATTATACAAACGACATAATTTGGCACCCGATCTGTAGCGCTGATGTGAAGCGTCCCTACTAATTGACATGCCAAAGGAACGTTGGCATGCCAATAAGTAGGGACCCTACAATTCGGCCCTACAGATAGGGTGCTAAGTTGTGCTGTTTATAGAGCCCTTTAAATTATCCACCGTATAATTTTCAAAGATTGTACAGAAGAAACATTCTATACCTGTGGTATCTTACCAAAATGTATTAGTAACCAAGCCGATACTCATACTTCCCTTATTTAGTTGATGGCCGATAATGACGCGTAGCGACTGCCGTCTGTCCTTAGTGATACAATTACTGAAAATACGTTACGTAAAGGGACATTCTAACTGCCAGAACGTTTCTTATGGCCAGTAACAACTATTATTAAGATGTTACATAGCACAAATATTTTTTTTAATGCTTATTGGGTATGCCACTTCTTTGTAAAGGCTTTCCCCTTCTTTCTCCATATGAGCCTGTCTTGGTCTTAATGTGGCCACGTTTTACCATCTACAATGAGATCAACACTACCCACTGCAGCCTATCTATTAAATATAACTTAATACTTCTTCACGTATTCGTATATCCGTCTGTGCTGAATAAACTATTCATTTCTATAAGAAAATAATTAAAAATCATAATTATGTTCGAATGGCAGTATGGAAACGTTCTACGAAAGCGCGAGTCTGATGTTGAGTCAATTCCGAGCGCTGCTCCACCGCCAGCCGCTACCGACCCCCGCCGCAAGGCTCCTGCAACTGACCGCACTCAACATGTTCGCCGTTGAAACCACCGCGGCCTCTCTAAAAGGTAGGTACTTACATAGATATACAGGGTTATTTAGGAAGGGTATACTAAGACTTGGACATGCGCTTCTTTAGCGCGTTCGTAATGTTTATGTGAAGTTAGAATTTATAAATGTCGATTTAAAAAAAAATTAAATGTTCTTAACAAAATTACAAATGTGATTATTTTGTGACTCATTTTTTATTGTCATATCGAAATCCTCATTTCACATATGATAAAAAATGTGCTAACGAAGCGCCAGGTTTAAATGTTAGTGTTGAAGCGTAATCAACATAAATAATTAATGAAATATGTGTTAAAACCATTTATTAAAATATTATTACAAATTTACCTAGAATTATTGTGTTGCGCGTAATGAGCGTGAGAGAAGAGAGAGAGGGTGAAAGTTGCCAACTCTCAACATCAATGTCATAATGTTGCTAATTAAAAAATAACATTATTAATGTAAGTTGCGTATAGTTAGTATACCCTTTTTCAATCAGCCTGTATAATAAACATATTCACATGTAATACAAATGTCTATGAGATAAATAACTCTTCTTGTAAACTCAATTGAAAGACAATAAAAAATATATGTAAGTGTAATTTTGTTATGGGGTAAAACAAATTAAGGCGCGGGCAAAACCTGAACACTTTTTACACCATCTAAGTCAGTAGGTTTACCTTCACGCTATGTATCGTAGGACCCACGTGATTAACATAGTCAATACTAAAACTAGAATACCAAGTACTATTTATTACACTCATTACCGACTAATTGAATCTAAATTACTTGTCAATAGTAACATAGGCTCTTTTACGTACCCGCCCGATTTATGTGCAACCTCTTACGATTTATGTTGATAAACATTGAAAACCGCATTAAATGGTTGTGGAATTTTAATCACTTTTTAATTATGGGACTAGGCCCGCCACACACTCCCACCACTGCTACTCCTGTAAGCCAGGATCTACAGTGGTGTCCAATGAAGACACCGAGGTTTGACCCTCGGCGAGTCCCGGGATAAAGTTAATTGTCTTGGAACCCGCACGAAATTAATCGAAAGATAAATAGGAGGAGTTGGAAGAAAATTATCCACTTCCCTCCATTGCAAAGCGGGAGACAAAAAGATCTGGTAGACAAATGTCCACAGAAGTAAGACTGTTACAGCTGGACTAATTCCAGGTGTAAGGCACCACGGAGAGTTTAAATACTAATTGGTCCTAAACTTGTGAGCTGATTAAACTTGATTCCAGTAGTAGGTATGGCAAACACGCTTGAACGCACCGAAGTTATCCCTGGTTTCCACAAGGTCTGTGTAGTATACAACCCCAGAAGTTACTTGCAAACTATTAAGCATAATGTTCCGTTCGTTTTGCCAGAGATTGCACTCCCAGAGGATGTGATGTGCAGATTGCTCGTTTTCGTTATACGGCGTTGAACATTGACACAGAGGCGAGGGTACTAATTTAAAATAGAATAATTTGCTCTTAAAGTTACCATGGCCTGTTAAAAATTGTGCCACACAGTGGTCCACCTCCATCCACGTCTTCTCCAAACGATCACGAACGCAAGGAAAGAACTGGTGGAGGTGGCGGCCCTTAGTTGTTGTATCCCAACTGCATTGCCACTCGTTCAAAAGATCTTCGTAAACAACAGATTGAGGTTTAAATAATCTAATTTTAATCACTTGCGTATCTGGACTAATTTATGGTCGCTTTACGTGCTTTGTGCATCGCTCTCGCCGGTTGAGGGACTCCATTCCCGGTCCCGTTAGCTCCTTAACCATCTGATACCATCTGATACGACCCATTAGGATTCTATTTTTATCCGGTACAAATAAATACTTTCTAGTCTCCCTCTGTTTAGCTCTAACATTTTCATCATCAGTATGTCGTGTTAATATCACATCATCTTATATACATATCAACAGCAAAGTGTCAATGACTGATTTTTTCACTCATCCTAAAAATCGCCTGCACTCTTGCAGGTATGTTAAGCTGACGAATTTGGTTATCATTCTAACATCTTTAGCGTTATGGACAGTCGGAGGCCTGAACGATTATGACAAATGGTCTTACTCTTAGGTAGTAGTAGTTTGATGTCCTGAGGCTATACGCCCTGGGCCTACCTATAAGGTTCGCCGCCCCAGAAATTAACGAAATGTAGGTAACGAGTATGAAAGGCGCCCAATGCCTCAGCATTGGGCGCCTTTCATACTCGTTTGCGCTCACGCAAGCTTGTTTGAAAAATCTTAAATGTTTTTTGTATTGTTTGGTTTGTATTATAGATTTTATCTGCGTATTGCTTTGCTGACTGAAATGAAAATAAACAGAAGATAGATATGAAACAATATTTTATACAATAGTTACCATATACTCAATACACAACATTAATATACAGGGTATTTATATACATGGCAATATTTACTCTGTACAACCTACACAATCAATATATCGCAATAAAATAAATTTTTATGGCCAATTGCCATCTACAAAAAAAGTTGAAGAATAACGTGGCATGGAAAGTGGTATGTTTTGCACGGCTGCACAATTATTTGCGTCTCGTGCCTTTGAATCCCTCGCTACGCTCAGGATTCTATTTTTGAACCACTCGCTACGCTCGTAGATCTTAGAATCCTTCGCTTGCTCGGTATTCAATACAATCACTCGCACCTAATAACTTTGCAACCTTGCATTTCAAATAACTACTATTTTTTTACAAATTACATAGTTTAATTCCTCATTTAAGTATGAGTTCTTTTTTAAATCAGTTTTTCTTATCCCTGACATGGTTCCTTAGAACATATTTTTCTATCACGTATAGTTTCGGAGGTTCCGATTCTGACCAATCTGGATAGAGTTACACTGTATACAGGTTGAGTCATCGACATGGGTCAGTATGAAAATGTCTGAAAGTACCTACAGAGTATTCTTAAAAGTTTTATTTTGTAATAACAACGGCGTCGATATTTTATCATTTTTCAAAATAACATACGACAATCCGGTATTGTGGTTATATTCCTTAAAAAACGACCGAGTTCTGATCCATATAAAAATACCGTATTTATATAATAGTTTTAGTCTTCTCTGTACTGATCGATAGCTCATCCTGTATAACATGCGTTGTAAACATGGTTATTTCCTGCGGCTCCGTCCGGGCGCAGTAAAGGTTTGTAATTACAAATTACAAGTTATTGGAGGTTGATGCACTGCCCTCCGTCGCCGCCGGGCGCCGCCGCCGCGCCCCGCGCCGCGACTGCGCCGGCGCACCGCACAAATGCACACATTTGATGCGACAGGTTCAACAAACTGACTCGGCGTCGGCACGGTGGTGACGACCACTCTTTTCCGCCATTACTCGTGATGATGTTTTGAATTATTATAGAAAAATTATGGTGTACCAGGCCCTTAATTACGATGTTCGGTAAGACGATGCCCTTTGTCAACAGCGTTTGTGTCGATGAAATTTCCCGGAAAGATACCAAGATAACTGTACTGCGACACGGGAATGCTCATAAATCAGTAAAATATATAGTGTTTGAATTACCTGCGCTACAAATATAATAATTGCCTGGTTGTGGTGTAACTCATGGTAAATTGTCCACATCGATTATAACACATGCGGTGTCTAAATTGTCTATAGAATCTCGCTTAGAATTTGTATACGATACATATTTTATTTCGAGACCTATGAATTGTATTGAAACGTTTGACGTTAAGAACCGTACTATTATAGGTGTCTGTGGTTTATGTGTTATTTAGTTTGATACTTGAATTGATCAGGGCACGTTAATAACAGAATTCTATAGCAAAGTCGCGAGTTATTATTTGTCAAGCATTGTAGGTTTGCATGTGAAAAATAAACAACACTGATGCTTTTTTAAGGACTATTTATACCGGACCGGCTGTCGGTGGATGATCCAGTGAGGGTGGACGACGTGTTTCTATCACTACTCACGCACGACCGACCTTGTCCAGATATAAATACATCACTTTGATCTATAAATAAAGATCACGAGATGTATCGACTGAAACATACTACTTATAATAATCATATTTATGCCTGAGTACTTATAGAGATAATAGAGATACATATACGTTGTAGTTTAAGTTATTATAGACCCCAAAATCTGAGCCAAGGACCGTCTATTTGCAGTTTCTAAGAACGATCAGTTTATTTTATTATACACAGGACATTTAGTGCTATCCGATTGTAGGGTTTAATGCCATAAATTTTTACATTTAGAATATTAAGGATAAATATGCATACAATTCATTATTTATTTGTAGGTATAAAACATTCCGTACCTTTCGTTTGTTGTATTTTTTTGTCGAGGTAAACATTGCGCGATGAATCAACAGGTAGCTGGTTCCGGTGGGTCCCGATGGTTTACTGATTAATGCAAACTGCTTTGTGTAATGTCGATGAGAGTCACGATTGTATGCACATACGTAATATTACGCGTTCGTCTTTAAACATGGATGTCAGTGTTTACACGCAAATGATATGTTAAACGTAAGCTAAATTAATTAGCTATGTGGGTATCAAGTAATGCTAATATGTATTTTTTTTATTGTAAAACAAGCCAGAATAATTAGCTGTGGTCGTGCAAACTATAGTATTCATCAAAGTTACGGTATGCTTTAAGTTTGCCGTATGGCATTACTTCCCAGATCTTGTTCCTTATTAGCGACATTATCGGATGTTGCAATAATTACAGTAGGTTTTTTTTTTTCAAAAATCGAATGGTGTTGTTTTAGTTTTCATCAAAATCGATCTCGAGAGTCCTCTACGCATTTTCCCCTATCCCCTATAGTTTCGGATTTGGTCATTCACACCCATTTGGAAAATTACTGTGTAGTAATTATTTATTGGGAACGCCCCTAGTTCATTGCACGGTACCCATAATACCAGCTTGCTTAGTTTGGCACCGTACAGTTGGTGTGTTCGTCTAGCGATATATCATATTATTATAATAATACTCTTTTTGCGCTGAGAGTCGAATACAATAGTCTAAATAATTAGGAATATCTAAGCAGACGGTGGCGGTGGCAGTAACGGTGGCGAACGCTCAGCGTGGTTAGAGTGCGCTCTGGGCGTGTCGCTGCTGATGTTTGGCGCGATGCTGGAGCGGTGCTGCGCGCTGCTGCCCGAGGCTGCCAGCTCGCAGCACTACGCGGACGCACTGCTGCTGCTGCCTGCGATCAAGGTATTGGACAAATAATACCTGTGAAAGCGCTAAGCCACAGCGGGAAATTAAAAATTTCGACAGTTTTTTATACGTAAATTTGGAACGTATGGGACATTGGTTGTAATTTTAATCGCCTAAATTAAAAATCTGCGAAATTTTAAACTTTATGCCCTGACTTAGAGCTTTCACCTTAAACTTATTTTTAATGGATTAGCTCGGTGGTGTGTTCAAACTTTGTGCGGAAGCAAGTAAAATATCTCGACTCCACCAATATGATCTTTTTAAGGTTACGTCATAAAATGTCTTGCGTTCCTGCACACATTTTGGTGGACACACGAAGGATTTCGTGATGAGTATCAGTTAACAGATCGATCATTCATATAAGACAAATAATGCCGATAAGTTTATAGCTGACCAGACCAGTATTTTGATTGTAATCTTTTGAAAGCTAATTGGACTTTATGTCGTGGGTTATTATAGTTAAGTGAATGGACTTTAGTTGTGCGGCACGCAAATTACAGCCGACTTGTGGTTATAATAGACGGTGAGAAAAATAAAACATAAAACTACCCTGTACTTTAAGGCACGCATCGTAAAAGTCTTAATCGTTTTATGGTCACGTGGTCACTGACAAAAACGACCTAATGTACTATGCTCGCTTATAATAACAACATTCAGTGTCCGCGACTACGTACGCGTTGACTTGAATTTTTTGGTTATCCTTATCATTTCCCAGGTTAAAAAATACCTCAGGTTTCGGTCTTTTTATAAGCTATCATTGTGCCTTGTGCCAAGATTAATCAAAATCCGTCATGCAGTTTTGCCATGATGCCCGAACAGATGAAAACAGACAAAAATCAATTATGGTGGATTTGATCTTAGTGTTTAAAAATAATGTCACCACAATTATTTCTTACAGATATATTAAATTACAGACACTAATTACTACAAGTTACAGCCTTTTTATGTGCATAAATTATAGCAACAGTAATAATTACACATAAACGCAATAAAATATTTATTGTACTCTTGTTTAATGAAAATATGTACGCCATTTACGGATTGCCCCTATATGATTAACTATGTGCTATTATTATGTAATTATACGTCGGCGTAATGATCGGACCATCCTTCCTGTTTATAGCCTTACTTAGGGCCTGTTTCACAATGTGCCCATAATCCCCATCCACAACTTATTTGACATAATTAGTGAGGGTCATATGTCAAATAAAATGTAGGCAGGTTTCACGCATTTCAAAAATATTCCCTTTAGTCTATTGACTAACTTTATATATTTTAATAATGTTTCCATAATATAAAAAAAAACAGAGAAAACTAACAAACTCTTAGATTAACAAAATGACCAAACTAAGAACATCTATTATCATTTCTTACTGTATTTAAAGGTGTGGTCCGACTGGATGCTATGCCACAGTAGCATATGGAACCCCCCACCATCATTTGAAAACTTCGAAACAGAGTAAGTATTCATTGCAGCCTTATTATATTGCGTTAACTATCCCGCGGGAACAGATATCCCGGGATAAAGTAATTCTATGTTTATTTTTTTGTTAAATTCGGTCCAGTTCTTTTTGTATAATAATAATAATGTTCACTTAATTTTTTTATATACAGACGACCGACACAACCCCGTTCGTTTTAAAATATTCACTTTCCTTTAGATCCGACAGCGACCCGTGGGATTGGCTTGCGAAGCTTATGAATATTCTCGAAGCTTTGGATGACAAGTCGATACAATTCGAACACGAAATGAAAGAAGGTGAGAATGTATTTGTTTACATTGCGCCCACTCACCGTATTTGGTCATTTGTTCAGAGTGTTGTGGGAGACCAATTTTCTTGTATCGTCCGAGTTAACGTCAGTCGTTTGTCTTTGTCGTTCACATAGCGTTAATACGGAATTAAATAACGAGTAGCGTTTTGTTTCTGAACCAGATAATGAGGGAACTGTTTTTGTTGCAATTAATGGTGTCCTTGTTGAGAATATTTTATGTGTTCGGCCTTGTATTCATGTTTGTTTGTTACTTGTAAGAAGAATGATTATTTAGTATTAAAGACATTCCCTAGACTCGCGCGAGCTATGCAGCGATATGCGTACGTCCATCGCGCCAGCGTATTAAATTCACTTGCGTACCAGTTTGAACAGCCCATTCAACGCAGGCTGGCTTTAACGCCGAGACTGAATTGATTGTGTGCTCGCTTGTATCTATTTGGGCAGTCTTTAAGGCCCGTTTACAAAGCAAGCGCGGTCGCGGAATCTTTGTGTACTAGTTGCGAGAACTCGCGCGTGCTGTTCTTTGAGACTGCTATCCCACAGCGAGATTAAAAGTTGTTTATTAAGTATGTGAGCACGATACCTATAAGGGGATTATAGTATTTTTCAACGCGCGAATTCTTAAGACTTGTTCAAAATAAATCTGCGCCCTCGCTAGCATTGTGAACGGAGCCTCAATGTGTTGTGGGGATCGCTAGTATCTTTTTACAAAGGCAATATCGCTCACAAACCCTAGAAGTTTATGACGTACTAGCTTCTGCCCGCGGCTCCGCCCGTGGTACCTTGACGAATATGTGCCTTATAGTACTCGGCGATAAAAAAGCCTTAATAGAATATTAGGATATCTAGATTTTTTTTTTTTAATCGGATCTGTAATACCGACCATTACCCCCTACATCTAAACTCACAAACAAACAATTTTTTACTTCTTTATAAGTATAGATAACAATAGAAAGTATTTATTTCAGTCTATCTCCATAGCTCACTAACATACATGAACATAAAAATTATAAGTTCCTCCTATATTATATTTAAACCTTATAACTTGGAGATACCTGCTAGCTACCCAATAGATTATTACCCTTCTAAAAGGAGGATGGGGTGGGCTGTACGAGACCAAAAATGGGTCTCATCACATCATACCAGCTGTTGCTGTGGTTGTCAATTGTTTCATCGATGATACGTACAGGTTATGTATGCGTGCGGTTAGCCGAGGACTCGTCGCTGGGCGGGTTCACGCCACTCATGTATATGGAGCCGACGCTGGCGTGGCTGCGCGCCGACCAGGCCGCGGCGCACCACGCCGCCGAGCACGCCTTGCGCACTAGGAAATTACTGTTCTTCGGCACCGAGTGAGTATGTTACTATACATAGACATACCGGCCAATTCTTAGAACGTTGCAATCTCTTTACAAAGCATTTATAGACTAAATTATACATATTCTATAATTGACGCTGGCTTTCAGGCTATTATTATATTCTTCTTAGTCGTTCTTTCGATGTCGACCCCAAAGGGTCGGTATCGACCATTTGTGATTCCCTGTCCTAGATAGATGTAAGGTTTCAATGTCGCCTGTAACATAGTGCGTTGTCAGATACCTGGTGGGCGTGGAGCCGCCGGTGCTGCGGCTGCAGTACCCGGCGGGCGCGGCGCCGCGCTACGTGAGCGCCGTGCAGCGCGCGCGCGACCAGCACCCGCCGCTGCAACACCTCGTATGTCGCATGCGCGCTGTTTATACTTCTTTTTCTTTTTTTAGTGTGCCAATCAGCTACAAAATAGTGGCATTATTGCCAGTGTCGAATAAAACATCTTCGGCGTTGTTTTCAAAATAAGTACCCCTGATGATGATGATGAAATAAATCCCCTACCTCTATCAGTAAAGCTGTGGATACTTTACTGAACAGTTACCGGACATCTTGGGAGTACTTGAAAAGTCAAGTTATACTATTTTATTTTAATTTCCTTCACTCGTCTACATATATAAACACACAATGAACTTTTTTTATAGCGTATTTCTTTTTCTAAAACACGTTCTTTAGAACTTGCCATAAAAGTATGCATATTTTGATACATATATTTATATAGATTAAATATAATCATGTCAATTAAATACTGTCTCTAGAAATATTAATTTATAAATCGCCATTGTGGGAGTTAGACAAACATATTTTTATAAAACACATAGGCACATAACTTATAGAAGTGAAAAAGGATGTAAACAAATGTAATTGCAGACGGAAGACTCGGAGGACGAGGCCAGCACGAGCGAGGCCGCGAGCGGGCCGGCGAGCCGCGGCGAGGGCGCCGACGAGCCCGCGGACGAGGCCACGCGCCGCCTGCTGCGCCGCAAGCACCAGCTCGAGACCCGCCGCGCGACGCTCGAGCGGCGCCGCCAACACATGCAGGTGGGTCACAGGTCGCCGCCGCCGGACCACACCTGCACGCGCACACCGCCAATTTGACATTTCACATGAACTGTTTAATCAATGTGGGAAACATGAGCAATTGATTGTGTACTTATGGTTCATTTTCTGTGTAGCCAAAACTATATTGTTTTCTCCTACCCATAAAAAGAATAATGTGTATAAAAATATTGCTTTATAAAAAATATTTTAGTTAGTAAGACAGTAGTCATCATAATCATTTATTGTGAGTTATAGGTACGATGCACGATGGTTTTTCGCGTTTGGTTTGTTGTTGTTGGGTCGTTGGTAGTTAGGTAGTAGGAGATTATTGGCAATCATTTTTCATACTAAATTCATGATTCACGCAAAGGGATTTTCTTGCGGTAAGTTATGTTATTTGTTAATACGCAGAATTCCGTGCGTGTGCAACAATGAATGATGAAATATTTTTCCTCGTTTACATACACATTTATTTTGGTAAAATTTAAAGAAATAAATAAGCGGCCGATATAGATTTCCTAAATTTGTTTAGATTATGTGAAACCTAGCAGAAGCTTTATAACTAACCTATTAATGGATTTCTTAAACTATGTTAACTCGTAAGACTTGTGAACTCAAAATTCAAGAAAACATATTTTCAAATCGTTGACCGAACTTAAACATTTGGGTAGCGTTTGATTATTCGGCCTATATTGGTTAGGTATGTCATTGTTTGTCCGATGTGCAGGAGATATTGCGTGGTGGGAGTGCTGCCGGCGAGGGGGAGGTGGAGGTGCGGCCGCGCTGGCTGGTGCCCGACACCAACTGCTTCATCGACCACCTGCCGCTGCTGCAGGCCGTCGTCGCCGCGCCCGACCAGCCCTACACTCTCGCCGTGCCCGTAGTCGGTGAGCAAGCCGCGTGGCCTAGTATATGCTGTCTCTCCCTACCACTGGAGTAACAGCCGGTTGTGACAAGAAAAAATGGGAGATAATTGATTTATCACTTTCCCTCGTATAAATTACGAAAGGGCGAGAGGGAGTGACATAATCCGTGACATTGGTTTTGTCTTGGCCTGCGTGATAAACATCGATTTTTTGTGCCCATTACATTATCGCCATGTTGGCGCTGATCGTAGTGATAGCAGGCAGTGAGTGTCCACGGTACTAATGATATTTGACAATGAATGAGATTTGACATGTGCCTTTATCGACAAAAATAATAAATAAAAAAATAATAATAAAAGACGCTTGAGGAGTCGATTCAAATCCGCACAAAAAATTGTTATAATTTTTTGCTGTAACTGAGTCTACTAATTAATAAGATGTCTATGCTCCGTATCGATCTATCGGCCGAAAGATGTCCACATCACTCACATCACAGATTTCGTAAATAAGAATGACAGTGACAGCATCCTTTCACGCTGACGTTACGTTTACATTAGAAGTTCCTGCTCACCCTACTGGACTAGAGATTTGTCTATTATTTTATCAAACTGTAACTGTCGGTAAAAAAATGGCCCTATGATCTGTTTGAATATCTTTAAATCCAAAACAGGTGTTTCTAGAATTCTTGTTTGTTTAAGCATCACTGAAAATCTACAGGACTTATTTTTAATTGGGCATTCTCTATTGGATAGTGTATGGTTAGGCTCAAAAGATAAGTTTTATGAATATTATCTCCCCTGAAATTAACCTCACTGTCTTAGCTCCAACTTTAAACATACGATGTGAAAACGTGCAGTATATGGAATACTCGAATGAGGCGTTTAACTGACTCGCATGCTACTAAACATCATTATAATGACTGGCTGAATGGCATTCCATAAACTCTCGCTTAAGATGCGAAGGTATGCATGAATGATCACGTTTTTCCTCAGCCGTAAATGATAATAATTACAGTAATTTTATTATTTAGTCTAAATAATGCATACCACTTACATGCCGTAATGCTATTGATAATATAATGTACATATTACACTAATTAAGATGTTCTAGCCCTGGACTGTTGTAGGCTTAATAAAGCTAGAATTAACTCTGATCTAAGGAAGTAATAGTTAAATAAAAACTAAATTAATGATTTAAAACAGTTAGCATCTTGATATTAAGATATATATAATGCTATAAACCTCTTAAAAGTAATATCAAGAAACTTAAAAAAACATGCACTTTGTACTTACTGCAATGTGATCGTAAATTTAATATGCTCCGAGTCCTAGACTACAACGTTTTAATGAAATTAATTTATATGAAAAGCTTATTGATAATTTATCATTACCGGTAGGTAAAAATGTGATTAAAAGTGATTTGGAGATTTAACCAAAAAAATCGTTTATTTTTATCGATACTTTTTAATGAGTTCAAGTTTGGACCTATAAGTCCAAACATCAAGGCTCGCATAAATCATAAAGTAATCGTACCTAAGCATGCTGACACTGTTATTCTTATTCATTACATCCATAGCGTGAGCGGGATAGTAGAACACGCTTACGTAAAAAGTTGTGCTTGAGCATCAAATTTGCGCACTTTACGGATATCAGGACCGAACTCAGATTTGGCAAATTAGGAAAGGAGCATTTCGCCAAGTTAGTTATTAATGATAATAATAATTTCGTCGGACAAACCACCAACAGTATGGTCCCAAACTTAGCGTTTGTCTTACCGGTACCTTATAATGGTTTGGGGGCGATCCCAGTATATAATCTATATAATCTTTTATATAATAAAAATATTATGTTCTTTATTAGTAAGCGCATCACTTGAGAACGGCTGAATAGATTCGGCTAATTAATTTTTTTAAATGTTCGCAATAATAGACCGAATTAGGTTCTGGGAAAGCATATATGAAAATGCTTTTTGACAGGACAACGTATGGGAAAGCTAGTTCTTTAATAGATATTGAACATCCATGACTCGGTTATCATGGTCATCACAGAATGCAGGGTGACTACCAAGTGTGGCAGTCGGGTGGTATGACGTTGCGCTTGTGGTTGTGCAGTGATGTCGGAGCTGGAGGGTCTGCGGCGCTGCGCGCGGCTGGGCGGGCTGGCGCGCGCGGCGCTGGCGTGGGTGTGCGGCGCGGCGGGCGGCGTGCGCCTCGCCACGTCGCGCGGCACGCTGCTCGCCTCGCGCGCCTTCACCGCCGAGCGAGCGCCGCCGCGCGCCACCAACGACGACCGCGTGCTCGCCACCGCGCTCAACCTGCACAACGACCTGGCGCCCGACAACGGTACCTACACATTTTTTTTTTTTTATATATATTTATAGGCAAGTATTTGATCTCGATCTCACCTGATGGTAAGTGACGATGAGATCTACGATGGAGCATACTTGCCTAGGTAGGAAGGCGGCAGTAGATCGAGACGCTACATTCACTAGGCACATGCAGCGCAACTGATCTGACCCGCCATCCATGAATGGCAACACCGAACATCATGCAGGAACACGGCTAGGCCGCTTGGCGACATGGCTTTGTTCAGTGGGTGGTGACTAACCACGGCCGAAGCCTACCACCAGTAGAGTTGTCACCTAGTTGGCACCACCCAGGGTCACGTGTAGGGTATCTCGAGGGTACTTAATTTTCCTACGGACGAAGGTGACTTGACCCCACCAACATCCTCACCAACATCCTCACTCTGCCAACACATGTACACTCCTCGTAGAATGGCAGTTCCATCGTAATTGTCACTCAGATCATTGTAAAGTGAAACAAAAATTGTGTAAAATATTTTAACAGGTCCATCAGTAGGTTATTATCTTGAAATTTTACTACATAAATAAATAAAATTATTATACATTTTAAAATGGCACTCCCTATTGAGCAGTTGGCCAAACGCTACTGGTTTCTTATTTAAAAAAACAAACATCATTTAGACAATTTGTTGATGTATTAACGTGATTCACATAATTTACTGACTAATAGGTTACGATATTTTAAACTATTTCTGTTACACCTTATGTATCCTATATCGTATAAATTGTCAAGAGTGATACCGACTCTTGAAGAGTATATCGAAAATGCAATAAAAAGAGCGAGTTAATTTCTTCCAAAAGGTTGAACTTCTTTGTATTTATTGACGAGTTTTCCCCAACCGATCCTTAAATAATTTCGTACCGGTAAACTTGAATACAAAAAACATAACTTGTAAAGTGAGGCGTCGTTACCTTTCATCTTAACTAAAAAAAGTTTACAGTAGCATTATCATTCAATTATGAGTCGATTGTGTTACCTTATATCTAATCAAATGTATGTTTATTCTTGTAATCAGCCAGACGGGCTACAATGTGACTATGATGTGGGTATTACAGTTGTATATATTGCAGATACTCGCGGAGAGGACGGTAAAGAAGGCTCAAAGAGTGTTCAGCGCGTCCACGAGGTGGTTCTCCTGACCGACGACCGCAACTTGCGTGTGAAAGCGCTGGCGGCTGAGCTGCCTACGCGTGACTTGCCATCCTTCGTCCAGTGGGCCGGCCTGACTCGCGAGGACGCTACGGTACCCTATTCCCTTATACAGGCTGAAAAAAAAAGCGGCTGGAAAGTACCTTAAATATTGACGATAGCAAATTTGACCAGAAGAAAACGTTCCTTTATTATAAATATAAAGTAAAGTAGCGTTTTTTTTTTAAAGTTGCTTGCCTGACTTGGGAATCGTATATTTATACGAACAATATAGGAATGTTACATGGAAGTTAATATTTCTAGTACATTCCCTCCATCGATTGCCCCTTTTTCACACCCTGTATACTGTATTTATGTACCGGTATTGAAGGTTTGCATGTTACTCGCGTACATCCATAAAGTATGGTCGTAATGATTGCAAATTAGCAGTACATACAGCCGCGGACTGCGAATAGCAGAAATACAGCTATATTTAATTTTGTTGTTACAGAATACGCAGCCGACGCCGGCTGATGATGCGACCGCCGCTCGTAACTGACGTGCGCGCGTGCAAACGAGCCGAATGACAAAAGTTTAGCTCATTCTGATTTACTTTACTATTGACGTGAAAAGCGAGGTGACTTACTTTGCGGTGGATAATAGTGTTTCATAAACATAAAACAGCATTCTGGTCCGGGGAGTGCGCGCGACGGCCGGTCGCGATACAATGCGCCGCAGCATAGTATAGGAATTGAATAGGTTAAGTAAAATTACACCAATAGATGGTTAAAATATAAATGGATTTGTTAAGGGCTCAAGGATTCCACCTACGTGTTCCTGAGCTACATTTTACTTTGTTATTTTTTTACGTATTTTCCGTTTTATTTGTACGGTGTTAGATAAATCGAAAGTTCAGCGTTACTGAGCTATTATTTTTATTTACTTTTTTTGTATTATAGCAAGTATATTTTTTTATTATTTTCTAGTTAGGCGATAGTTACAAAAGTGTACCTTATTATCTATTGCTAACATCAAGTACATGATATCTAATACAACTTGTATACAATATTATGAATTGACTCAATTATAATGATTAATTAATGAATCGATGGTTGCACGCCTGTGTATTTTCATAATTAGTAATTATATTTTTGATTTAAAATAAGTACATTATGTCTAAAATATTGAGTATCGCATCGAAATGTCACGTGCCATTCATTTCTCTTTTGCAAAGCGCGGCGTAAGGTGTGCTGTATAGTATGGAGCACGGCAACAAAATTACGATTTATAGTAGGTGCATTACGGCTAATACAGTTTGGTTAAACATCTGTCTGTTAACTCTTTTAAATTACGATTGAGCAACCTCATTATGATAATTTTGTAATAAAATGTAGTACAAAACGAAATGTTTGACGTTACAAGGGCATTTCGTGGTTTTATTCAGATTTGTATAGAAAAAAATAAAATTAACACGAAATATTTTCAATCACGTATATTTACCAGGATCTATAGTAATAAAAATGTATTATCTTAAAATTTAATAAAAGTATCGAATTATTACGTTTCAATAGTCTAGTAGGCTGACCCTGAGTAGATGTGGGAATGCATACAAGGCCTATGTACTGTCGTAGTGAGTTTGTTGTGGAAGCATAGGACGTAGGAAACATTTTCCCTCGAATTTATTTAAATTATAATAAATTAACAATGACATTACGAAGTGTTTTTCAGAAGAAAAGTGCATTGTGATGTCACTGTAATTGTGGAAGAATTCATTCTATAGATTTGGGGGTTTATTTGTGTGACTAAATTAAAAATCTATTTTACACTGTTATCATAGTTGCCTTTGCGTGAATGCAATGTATAACATAATTGGAACCTACACTTATCTACAGGTAATAATTTTGTGTAGATAAAGATAAAGCTATTGTATAAACAGATTTATATTGACTACTATATCGTTAAATCGTAACAAGGTATTTCATTTTTTTAAACATTTGATGCTGTTACTTTAGTCTTGATCATGACGTTTTAATTAAACATTGAATTACTTTGATGTTATCTTTTATATTTGAATCCTCTCCTTCAACTTTTCCTGTGCCCGCGGATTAAAATATTTTTACGACTGTACGAAGACGTGCTAATGGAAAATTAAAATTAATTAAAGCTTTAATCATTTGTGGATTTGCCGAAGGCCATATTTGCCTCTGTCAATAAAACGTCTACAATGGTGGTAGGTACACAAGTAGAAGCTTGCGCATTAGTGTTAAGGCAAGGCAAGTAAAGGCGCGGCGATCAGTAAAGGTTGCGAATAAATTGAAGCTGTTCGATTATGAAATGAATTTCTGAAGAGTACTCATCATGCCGAGTCATAATATTGTAGTATTCATATATAATGTAATAAACAGTAAATCTATTCATGTTTTACGGGTGAGAAATTCCAATGTTAAGACTTGAGCAATGGGAATTGGCAATGTTCCGAGCGAGGCTAGCGCGCACCGGTGCGGAGGTTGTAAAAGTACCGTTATACTTATTTACCGTGCGCATCTTGCTTTAGGAGTCGTTTCAGCTTATTTTAAATAGGTACACTGCCTACTTATAAACCTACGAGATGGACGTACATGTGATATATGTGTCTTTACGTCATGCAACCGTTTTTGTTTTAATTGCCAGTATTAGGGCCTCTACGAACGGCACTTTTGACTACCGATCAGCGTATCGTTTACTATAGATCTTTGTTTAAAACATAATCTAAACCTCCTTGATTTATATAATGCTTATCATTTCGATATATTAGGTACTTGATAATAATTTACCTACTTATTAAGAGGCACGCCCCCTATTATATACAGAATGTAGTTTTCAAGTGGGCGTGGATGGCCAAATCCGAAACTATAGGGAATATCGAAAAATCCTTAAGCGACTCTCGAGACCGATTTTGATGAAAAGTAATCTTGTATCATTAGACTTGAAAAAAACTAGCCAGGAATTGAGCCTGTTGATTTCGACAAAAAAACAACATACAGTATTATTGAACCTACAGATAATATCCCTCCCCTGTATCCGCCCCTTGAAGTATGCCGGGTACAATCGGCGAAATGTGAGTGCATGCAGTGCACTCCTTCGGTGAATACGGGCGTGAAGGTTTTTCTATGGTATGATGCTCTATTTTATGTTATAAAGTTACGTATATTTGATGCAGACACAAGTAGTTAGACAACTAGTTGGTCGTCTAGAGCAGGGGTTCCCAAACTTATTTTGTCTACTGCCCAATTTGAGGATGAATTATTTTTTAGCGCCCCCATTTTTTCACCTACTTAAAAACCACTAACTTCAAATTAAATTAATTATTGTAAGCCTCTACACAACGCCCCCTTCTTTTCTGGGTCTCTTACCGCCCCCCTTTAGGCCTGCAGTGCCCACAAGGGGGCGTTATCCCCCTCTTTGGGAAAGGCTGGTCTAGAGAAAGAAACATAAATAAATGTATAACATTAACCTATCTAACTATTTTATCAAATATCAATTGACTGGAATCTTTAAAAAGGTTTTGAAGTAAATTTAAAGGAAAATAAAATATGTAAGTATCCATCTTTACTAATTACCAGAGTGCGTACATTATTGTCAGTGTCGTCTTCCATGCGTGTTCAGTGCGCATGCAGATGCCAGTCTTACGCACGATTTGCCAGTACCGTCCTCTCGGGTTTCACACAATGGCGAGTAGATTTCAAATATTTACTGATGTCAACGACCCACGTACTTCATTATTGAATGATAAATATTTAATTTAATTCGCAGCGTCAATACTCGAACGGAAGCTCAAATCACCTACCTATATCGCAGTCTCGTAACTTGTAAGTGGCAGCTTATCTACTCAATAATTAGTTATATTTTTGTTAACTATTAAAATAAAAATATAATTTAATTTTGCAAAACAAATAAATATTGGTCATGTGTTAATCGTAGGTAATTATACACTATTACGGTAAGTCACGTTTTGGGTAGCTGGTTGTCCGTCGTAGTAGCAGCTAGGCTACATACATTTAAATAGAGAACGTATAATAACAAATAAAACTACTTAAATATGGACTCACTAATAGAAATAATGAGGTGGAAGTCTTCCGTGTAAAATGTAATTGGTTGCTGTGTAGCAAGTTACATTTAGAAAGGGTTAAATCAACTATTCTCTATTAAGGGATTGCAACCCAGTACTGTTTCAATTCAGCGGGATTTTTGCTGGATTGACTTCAATCCAGCGGTATCCCGCGGGATCCCACTTGGCTGGATTGTAATCCCTGCTCGCAATACTTATTTATGGGCGCAGAAACGTACTTAAAGCATAAACTTGCCAATTTCCTTATAGTTTATAAGACTAACTCCAGAATTCTGTGGATGTTTAATTGATTGCGCTTTTATGGGATAATTTATGTTTGAACGTAGGTTTATGAGGGTGGTGTGTACCTACTAGGTAGATTCAATAATGGCGATCAGTTATTGCACTTGTTGCTTCCGGCATGGCAGGCAAGGCAGACGTTATAAAGAATGATTACTTTACAAGGCAATGATTTACCATTATAGGTGGGATGAATGGGCCCTGTTCTTTGTAATATAATCTTTACACAAGCTATGGTACTGCATAGTGGTATAAGGTACTTAGTATGCTATAGTTTTTATTTAATGTTCAAGTTTACTTTTATTAATTTAAAAAAAAAAAAACATGGTTCATAACTTCTCGATTGTGGTCTTCTAAATTCGCAGCCAACAGAACGATGGAAGTAGTTAATGTGTTTTACTAGCCGTTAACAAGTTAACTTGCAGCAGTTAAAAGCGTTTTCCGCGTCTTAACTTGAGATTATTCAGTTACTTACTAAACATAATATAAGAGTACCTACACACACACTATAAATAATAACTTTAAGTATTACCGTTTCATATACCTAAGTAATACTTAGGTATATGAAACGGTATAAAATACCTACATACGGTCACAGCCATCTTTAACCCAATGGGTGCCCTGGGCATTTTACTATAAAATATTTTTTTTTTTGAACTAGGGATCTCATGGACCATGGAGACCAGAGCACTTGCCCGGAATGGCCAATGAAAAAGAGCCTGCATACGGTATTATATAAAAAAAATATTTAGTGATTGTTTTAATTCCCTTTCGAAAGAGTGACTTATTTGCTATATCCTGAAAAAAACCGACTTACCTAAATATTAACTTAATAAAATTGAAAATCATAGTAAGTAATTAATTGAAAACTCCTTGATTATTTTGCGTTCCAACATCAACATGAGTGGTAATAAAAAGGTGATGAAACTCGTCCTGGCAGTAAACATATGTTCTTTTATCTGCATGCCATATAAATTACGCCTAGTCAGATGTGTTTTTTACAGGTGTAAACCAAGTGTAAACCGATTAACCATGTCAGTACCTAATCAAATATATTTTTAAATAAATTACCCAAGTAGATATCTACTTATTATTTACTCCACAGGTTGAACGTGTGTTGGGGTCGATTTTAAATAATTAGGTAATAAACACTGAATTTGTACCTAAATAAGTTAAGGCCTGTAACACATTCTGCTGATAAACCCTATCCTTAACTTATTTGACAGATAGCCATAAACATTATATTCATTATGTTATGGATAGGGGTTTATCACTACATTGTGAAACTGGTCCTATGTTTTCTTTCATGAAATAGATGATTTGAAAATTTCACGGATTAAATTTTAATAGTACCTACCTTATACTGGATTGTCTATAGTTAAGTAATATTTTAAGAATAACATTGTTAAAATGTAAGGTCTTAATTCTAGGATAACCAATAATCGGTATCTAAATATATAAATCAAAAGTCGTGTTAGTTACACCATTTATGACTCAAGAACGGGTGGGCCGATTTTTATCTTTGATTTTTTAATTTGTCTCCGCCCCGAATAGCAGAATAACTATTAAAACATGGTAAATATTAACCAAAACAAAACAATAAAGATAATTCATTATCTCATACATTTAATTCCGAGGCGGTACCAAGTTCGCTGGGACAGCTAGTAAGTAAAAAAAAATTGCACCTTTAATTTTTTTTTCGTGATGGAAGCATCGCGCTATCGTGCTAGAGCTTTTTGCGTTAGGACAGCCTCTATGATAACGTCATCGTTGTTGACATCAGCTTACGCTTATTATCTGAACAGTATCCGGTTCTGCCCGCCGCAATGATCCTGCAATATATACTTTTATGAATCATCTTCATTAATTTTAGGGTTCCGTGCACCTAGATCGCGGTAGTTGGTCATTACCTACCTACACATATTTTCTGATTTGTAGCATGCAATCAATTATTAGTTTCCGTATTAAAAAAAGTAATTAGGTACCTACAACCTGATTCTTAAACGCGGAATAACATAAAGGTTTTTTTAGTTTAATTCTGATTTGTGGATTGCAAATTATTTATAAGAATCGCTTAAATATACGGAAAGTCTTTATTACTAATAGCTTGCTACGTGAACTGCGCAGTTTTGAGCTAAAATCGTCGAGTTCCGCAGAGCATCGGCACAATGCTACTTGGTTGGAATGTTAGAATACGATAATTCCGTTGGGAATATTAATTTTAACCGATGATTGAATTTTTTACATGGTAATCAATGAGTCGTGCGCTGGGACGGGGCGGGATTAGCTCATCCGGCAAACATTTTGGTGGTTTTTGTGATGGAAGCCGCGCGCGGAAGGCCTCGGAGAACACGACTTTTATAAACAAATGACGGCATAACTAAGTTCACAGATAGCAGCGCTTTTACCCATCGGCAGGTACAATTATGTTATGAACAAGACATAAATATACTCAAACATTTAAATAGTAGTGTATTTGTGTTTAAAAATATATTTTTTCTTAGTATTAGAACGAGTACATTTTAAATTTTGATTGTGGATAAAAATCAAAATATACACACCCAAATCACAATTTCAAAGATATTAAATAATTAATATGTTTAGTAACACTTTAGTGAGTAAAACGGTGATTTCACATGTCTGCATATTTATATACCGTTTTCCTATCGGAAACATTAAACCGTCGCATTAAACACTATTTATGCAATATAATACACTTATTTTGAAAATTGTTTGAACTAGGTTCTACCTAGTGCCACCAGGACAGGTGCTTTACGCTTTTAATGATGAAATAATGATCAATTAATGAATACAACTTTTTTCATGAATAGAAGGTTCCTTTTTCGACACAGAATCCATTCAAAAAGTGGAATAATGTAAATAGCAGAATGGGAAATACGCGCATACGCATGTTACGCTCTTTTATTAGACATCAACGCTAGCGCATAATATGGGACGTCGAAGATTTTTTTTTACCGTAAATCCAATACCCATTATACTCTCGAGTATCAATAGGTAAGTACTTAGTAACTAATTAATTTATTTATCAGACTCTTCTGCAATGTGTTAGTGCCATAATGCCTATGGTCAGTATGCAAACATCATGCTAAACATTAGACACCCTACACAACGAATGGCTCATTGGGTAGGGTGCCACGAGTTTAGTTGGCAAGTGCAGCAACACTTGCCAGGCTCTTCCGTCTTGGTCTGTCTTGCGAAAATACAAGACCAACACCAAGACTTTTGGCAAAACTATACCCAACAGATTTGAACCGTCTTCAAAAAAGAGTTCATAAATTTTAGGGTAAGTCAGTAATAGGTGTTTTTTTTATATTGCGGTGTGTCACCAGATATCTCCGGCACTTGTCAATCGATTTTAATAAGGATACGCATTGAAGAGCACGTAAAGCCGTTGATCCCGCACCTGATCTCTTTCAGGTCGTGTCGGATTGAAGTCCCATCAGACTATTAGAGTGAGAGAAGAGAGAGTGCACCTGCGCTTGCACACACACTCGTACACTATAATATCTCCTGCGCAGTTGGCTAGTCTCCGTTGAAATTAGCCGCCGTGACCGAAATTCAGTCAGTAGGACTAATTTCCGAGACTGAAAAAATAAAACATTTATACGACAAAATAAAATAATGAAAAAATCAAATATAAATTCTAACAAAGACTGATTGACAGACAACTCACAGCCCAAACCTCGACTTGGAAATTCGACCTCTAAGGGGGTCAAATGGGGATTAAAGCTTGTTTGGAAAATTTTATTCCGTGGGTAGATTAACACGAAACTTTGTGAAAAGACCCTTACAAGTAATCATTAAATATATGCTTCTCGATTATTCCAAATTACCCCCCATGGGGTCGTAATGGGGTCCGAAAATTCGTATAGAGAAAATTGATCAAATAGTTTAAATATATTTGGTAAAATTCTTCTTAAACATAAATAATTAGACCAATTATCTGGTTTTCACAATTACGTTTCTTAGGTGGCCAAAAGTTTGTAATAATAATAATAATTAATTAATAATAATTCGGTGACGACGTCGAGTAGACTCATCGAGTTTGGGTTCGTTCGATTGAGGACTTTATTCATACATGGTGACCAGAGTCTGGTTACGAAGTCGAAGGGAGGTTTAGAATTCAATGAGGGAATCGAATAGACCCACCGAGCTTGGGTTACAGGGTCTTGAAAAGTACTTTAGCAACACATAATCACGGGGTATCCCATTGGGCACATTGCTAGTGTCAATAAATTCAAATTTAAATTTGCTTATTAGATACGAGTAATCAGGAATAGCTATTTCATAGTGCAGATTAAATTTTAATGTTAAAACTTTACTGTTAGGTTGTTACCGATATACAATGCGAACTTGATGTCTATTAACATGCACTCGATTATAAAATTAAGTAATAATTATACAATGTTGCGGAGACACGGAGTGGCGCGCGCGCATCTGACAAGGGACCCTATAGCCGCACGCGGCTCAGCGCACATTCCCGCGGCGGCCGCGCGCCTCACATTAATGAGCTTCGTTATAAAATAAGCTGAAGGCTTTTAACTGCCATCCTGCGAGATTGCTTTTCGTGGTCGGCATCTATTAATAGTTATTTATAGGCAACACTGAAAGAATTGCACAGCACGAGAGTCGTTCGTGATGGACGTCAGACAATGCGTCATAGTCGGTCGTGCATCACTCGTGCGAGAATCACCTCGCCTTCTGACGAACGAGAAGGGCTCTCAGGTTTTATAAAAATACTTTGTAAATGATGCAATGCATGCCCGGAAACGTGTACCTACTGTTTGAACATTTATATCTACAGCTACGGTCACAATCTTTTTATTGATTTTCTCGTAGGCACATACCCTACCTATGACGGGATCAAAATATTAATTTGTAATTACACACTTACTCTAGTCAAATACTTTCTAAGAAGCTTTATTCTGTACCTTACTTTTTGTTAAATAAATTTGGGTTTAATGTACATGAATGAGAAAAAAATATTAAATAAAATACCTACTTAATTATTAATTAAATATGAATCGGCAATTCGTTGGAGAAAATACCTTTTAGCGAAAATTCGGTTCAATATGCAACACTCGTCTGAATGTAGATAGAATCAATAAAACATAACGGGTACGACACTTCATCATATTTTACATTTTTATTACACTATTTTTAATTAGCATAACTCGTACGTGTGTACATATTATGTGCCTATACATATTGTGTTTATAAGTGCGAATTGGACCTATGGAAATTGTTTAATTTGCATAATGTTACCGTTTGTGTAATTTTAAATTTTATGGACAATCAGAGAGAAGTTGGGCGATCGCTATAGCAAAATAAATTATTAATAATTGTCGATACAAATTAGAAATCCCAGGATATCGTAGCATGATTCATTTGATTATTGGAAACTCACATTCCGTTTTTAAATAAAAAAGAATAAGGTAATAAATAATAGGTACGTGTTGAATTTATTTCTGCAACAGTTTTTTTACTGTTTCATTTTAACAGTGACCATTGACCAAATCCCTGTGTAGCGGTGTATCCTGTAAGTGTGTATGTATAGGTACTATAAATAACGTATTTTATGGGTTTAAGTTCGAGTTAGGCGAAGATTGCTAGCAACTTTACTTCTGAATAATGATACTATATTTTTTAACCGACTTCAAAAAAAAGGAGGAGGTTCTCAATTCGGTTGTATTTTTTTTTTTTTTTTTTTTTTTTTTTTATGTTTGTTACCTCAGATCTCCGTCATTTATGAACCGATTTGGAAAATTATTTTTTTATATGAAAGGATATCCTTACAGATTGGTCCCATTTTTTTCAAAAAATTGTTCTGATCATGGGATCCATGAGGAATTGAGAGGACTCCTCAAATTTTATAGGCAAACCTATAGCAATTTTGGTATTTTCATCAAGAAGTCAAGCATTTGCATTCAGAAAGTATCATTTGCTGAAGTGAAAGTGATGAAGAAGACCACAAATGGCCACCGGAACATGTCAGTGATACGTATTTCACGGGTTGCGCCAAGATAATCTCGATTATGATCGTTAAGCGACAATGAAAAAGCAAATTTAATAAAATGGTTCTGATGAATATGGTACCATCGAACTGATCTGATGATAAACCCAGGAGGAACTGGAACATTGTAATAAAACAATGTATCCAAGCCGTGTTTGGGCTTATTGAAA
Source organism: Pheosia gnoma (assembly GCA_905404115.1). NCBI lineage: Eukaryota > Metazoa > Arthropoda > Insecta > Lepidoptera > Notodontidae > Pheosia > Pheosia gnoma. The sequence continues at coordinate 6,198,091 of FR989897.1, read as the reverse complement.
TTGTTATGGGATGCACTTTGGCTATAAATAAATCTTTTTCGTGGATGTTCCGATTTCGATTATTCTTTTTTACAAAATAAGGTGTACCTTTTTAAAATTCAGCGAGATTGATTCAGTGGTTTTTGTTTTATCTTGATTTCTTTGAATCTATGTTTTTCTCGCGATGATGTTATAATTGGTATACCTATTATCCAGTAAAAAAGATTGATATTACATTCTTTTTAGTGACAAATAATAGTAAATATATCCACTAAAAAGTGTAAAATAAAAAACTTTTTAACAAAATAAAAACCGTCTTCAAAAAACTAAAAAGCCAAAAATAATCTAATCTTGAAATCTACCTTGTCTAACTAAATCAAATATTTAACTAATCTGAAGTCGGTGCCAAATAAACTAACGATGAAGAATAACAAAAGTATACTCAGTAACGAGATGCGCGGACCAATTTGTAGGTATAGTCTTTGGCGCAGACCGGCAATATTCGACTCAGCTGTTTGTTTGGCACCGACTTCAGATTAGTTAAATATTTGATTTAGTTAGACAAGGTAGATTTCAAGATTAGATTATTTTTGGCTTTTTAGTTTTTTGAAGACGGTTTTTATTTTGTTAAAAAGTTTTTATGCATTACAATCCTTCCTCTGCTTTGATGAATTAGAAGTGTGCCTATTGTAATTGGTTACCAAAGCGCAGTCATCGCTAGGATGACAAATTAGCTAATGCGCTAGACGTGAGAGCACGCTAATGACAAAGAACAGCCAACAAGTGGCGGGCTCACATGGCGCAGGGCAGGGGTGGATACCGGGGAAGTGGAGGAGTGACTCACGACTGAAGAACTTTATTACGATCATATCAATTATTTTTCAAAAAATTTAATCTTTAACGAAATCTTGGATCAGCCCATCGAGAGGGCAATCCCAGCTCGATCTACTCCTTGAAACAATGATTATCAAATGATGTGTGATCAATCTATCTTATAAACATAAAACACATGAGATACTAAAATTAGGGATTGTGGTCAATTCAATCTGTACCCAACTCCTTGACCCTTTATAAAGGACATTTTACCATTAATTTGGGATATATATACATTATCATTTATCTAAGATTGTTTATATATGAGGTACAGATAAGTGATATAGTAAACATAGGATTCTATAAAAGATCCTAGGTAAATGATTAATTCCGTTAAGTGTATATATGGAATGCGAGACAAAATGGCGTCATGCAAGACCAATTGTTCTATTAGTCGCATGGTACTTACGTTCTTTAATTAGATGGAAAGGGATGGTTTAAAAAATAACAAACGGTGTAACATTTTAAATAAAGCCGGCCAACTTGCAGTTCTATAAAATAGGTTAAACACATATCGAAATTTTCGAAAATAACTATATCAGTGGCTAATTTTAAAGCTGCCTTGACTGATCACCGCGGACGGAACAATTCAATCTTTTTACCGTTGCATTTGGCGCGCGAACTGAAATGAAAGGTAATTTCCTCACGGAACCACTCGAGTTTGCTGCTTTTCGGCACTGCATACAAAACACATTTAATTAATACACTACATAAAATGCTATTCGGACGTTTAAAGATTTGAGGCGGTATGCAATCCGGTAGACTATCAGCCAGACAGACAGAAGTAGCGCGATGGCATGTAGGCCCGTTCTAGATACCCTTGAACCTAAAGTGGCAGCTCTCGGCCGCGTTGCCAATGACCCCGCACGCAGGCGCCCGCGCCCGCGCCGCCTCGCGGACCAACTCGCTCGCTAATTGTTATGTAACAGAGAAAAGTTACGTGCGTCGTTCGCCACTGATTCTTAAATTCAGTGATACGCCATTTCACCTCGTATGTTCAAGTAGATACATTTAATTTGCCACGAAAATCCACGCATCGGATATTGGGATGCTCAAACAGGTTCGGGGAGTGCGAAAGTAACTTCTTGCCAATCCCGTAGGGAAGGTAAAGTCACTGAACTTGCACGTCGCTTGCCACATCTCGTTTCTTACATAGTTCTTGTGATGGTAAAATATTTTTGTTATGCTGATATTATAAATTCAGCGGAGAACGCGTAATCAAGTAGGTAAACCACCTTTAAATTATTCTTCATTTCCGACAAGTGAGTGTTAATTTCCTGTTTTCTTATTTACTTTAGTAATTGTGTTGATTAAATTAGATACCTAACAAAAAAATAAATTTTAGTATGCAGTAAAGCGATACTGATGCAATTCTCTAATAATGCGCAATACAAACCAAGCTACAGACAGGTATGGGACTTGCACTACGTATGGATTGGATAAGAAATTTTTTTTTTTTTTTCGAGTTCACTCGCATTGAGGGGAGGCTCGAGCCCAACATTGGGACATTAAAAAGGGCTCATATTATTATTATATTTGGAGTTTACCTCAATGTTCATTTATTAAATCTATGTCTACAAACGATTATAATACTAGGAACAAGTATCTAATTTAACATCGCTACGTGTGTTACAATAACTACAGGTGTCCATTAGATTTTTGCAAATCGATTACTTCACGCGAATTTCTAGACAATAAACCGGTGTAAAGGTAATGTGCTGCACAACTTGCTGCTGCACCTAATCATCTACTAACAAAAATATTGACACACATCGTTTTATCCAGTTACATGTCCATAATAACCGTTACTGCCGAGTCAAGTAGCAATCTATAATGTGACCACTTATTAGTACATGGGTATACTTGCACAGCAATTACACGCATGCTAGTCAAAAACACGTGCGTAACATAAATCCAAATAAAGCACTCGATTTGTAACGATCTGCTCGCAGTACAGATGTAGCGGCGTTGTTGTTAAAATATTTTTCTTCTCGTTTATCTGTTGAGCAAGAGACAGCGCGAAGCCGCGGGCTTTTGTGCTAGAATTTTGATTGATATTTTTTGTCGGCTAACTCGACCACAATAAGATGACAGTGGTAACAAGAGGAGTGCGAAATAGACTTAGACGTCGTAACTGAAAGTATCAAGGTTAGTCGCTGGCGGCGCGCGGCCGAAACTCGGCTAGCAGTAACAGTACACCCACGAGCGGCGCAAAAACCGAGCACCCAGCGACTCGCCGACTATCACCTTTGTGCTCGACCTATTCGATTTAATGATACCGAACTAGTGAATGGAGAGCGAAACAGATACATGTTCTTTATAAGCCGCCTCTCAATGATAAGGATTTCATTAGGAGCCGATCTCACCGTTCACTCGAGCTTACTTCAATAGTGCGCATACGCTTGTGTGTGTTTAATTTTCTTAATAATGCAGGAGAGAGTCGGTCGCTATTGAAAATGAGTCTCCAATGAATTGACATAGAATTTCAATAACATTTTGGCAAAAATGCAATTAGCGTACGGTACAGATCATTGCTAAAAATTAAAAGCACTTTGATTTGGTCGACGGCGCGGCCACGGGAACGGCGGTTCTGGCCGCTGCCCCTGCTGACACTGCTGAGACCGCTTTCTCGGCCCCATTCTTGACCATGAGTCGGAAGGCGCCGTGTTCTCATAGTCGACAAACTGATGTATCTATGTCGATTGCTGGTTGGCGGCCTTGAGCGGCAACCATTAATTTGTGTGCAAAGCCGCCAGCGGGATACCGTTACGGCGAGCCTGAATCTTATGCCAGTTCGGTGATATCACCGGATAGTCAAGTGAAGTTGCGTTGGACATTAGTTATACTCGTTCAAAGCTGCATACGCTACCCCGGCAATTATCTGTTAAATGAACTCTGTCTGTAACATGCGAGCCTCCGATATTATTGCTTGAAAGTATTAAGTTTTTCAAGCAAAAGCATAAAAACGGTTAATGACGACGCGTTGAGCTTTTATAATGTTCACACGGCTCTTCGGTCGGTACGATGTTGTTTTATGGTTCATGGCGAGGGCGAGTGCCGAGTGTTGGCTATTTGTAAAACTTCATCCGAGACATGTAGGTATGTAATTGATTTTTTTTCACAGCTTTATGGACCACACTGTTTTCGATGCCAATACAAATAATTATGAATTCGAGAGACCAGTAGACTGTTTGATTTTCACACGCAAAATTGTCTTTACACACAGGCATCCATCTACATACCTACGTTTTATGACTAACATACCTAGAAATCGGATGTCATAGGTGCGTCTCAGAATTCAAAGTTTGAATTGAGTAGTAATTCTCACTGTAATAGATCGTGATTGAGCCGCAAATTATTTTGTAATTGAAGTCTTAATCAGCGTACAAGTAACATACGAGTAATAAAAGTTTGCCTCGCCTAGCATATGAGTTTGCCTCGGTTTTTAAAACGTAGATAGGTAGTAGGTACCCATACGCACAAAAAGTTATTTAAATCGCAATTTATATTGCACAGCTAAAGAAACATCGTGAGGAATCTCGCACGTTAAGTATGTAATAAAATCGTAGAGTGCATTGCTTTGGGACCAACAACAGATATCGTTACTTGTTGCGTTGGGTATTCAGAACTATTGCCGCTTGCCAATGGCTCGCAAGGATGACTAACTTTATTATAACGGTGGCATTGCTAAAAATTCCCACAAACCGGTAAATGAAAAGCAATGAAGGAAATGTATTCACGGTGTCCACTAGCTGATTTGGTTGATGGCAGATAGTGATAAGTGTACATGTGGGCAAGTAAAGTGGGCAAGCCAGTTAAGAGGCGCGGCGCAGCGCGACGCCGCGCCGCGCCGGCCCGCCGCCGCCGCGCCGCTCCGGTGTGATCAGAATTTGTTTATGCGGCCTGGGAATAGCTCAGCCAGATAGTGCTCTCATTTGCTCACGGAAAATCCTTAGCATTTTTAAGCGGAACGCTTTGCAACTACGAATGAAGCTGTGCATTTTAAAAAACCGTAGACGTCAATTTGCATACGAATAAAATTACGCCATTATAATATTCTTACATCGTCGAGTAGCAACAGCGGGACATTTGTATAAAAAATGAAAAATCTCTCTGGTCACTTTAGGTTAAGTTTAATCAAAGCTACTAACTAAATTTTGTAATTAAATAGATAACGTTCTTAAAGCTAGTCTTTATTGTGACTTAAATAAGATTGACCTGGATAATTATATTTATGTATCGACGCCATGTCAATAGAGGAATGTTTGGCCGAATGAGCATAACGGCTAGTTAGTACCTACACCATAAAAAAGCTTGCCCATTAGTTCCATCTAGGTTAGTTATGTACCGTAAAGGTCAGAGCTAAATAGTTGTTTCAGGGTAGTATTTTGGGATAGGTAACAAAAGATAATGAAGATTAATTTTCACACAATGGCGATATGGGCATGGATATTATGTATTCATGTACATATTATATATCTGTTGATATAATAAGACTTTATCATGGTTGTGTTAATATTTATGAAAAAAAATATATTCGTGGAAATTTTGAATTTTTTGTCTGTCCGTATGCGAATAACGGGAAAACTACTTGATAGATTTTGACGAGACTTGGCATGGTGAAAGCTTACGACCCAGGTAACAGTTAGAATACTCATTATCCCCTACAATATGGGTTGGGGTTGGGTTATGGGTTCCCGAGGGATAGCAGCTTTTTATACCCTCCCCCCCTCAAAACGATGTAGCCAAGGATGCCCGGGATAGTAAATAAACTAAAAGCCAAGTCGCAGGAACAGCTTGTGATTCCACAACAACAAAACAAAAGCTACTACATTTATAGCTTTAACAGATTGATTGTCTATAATGAGTATTTATTTGATTATGTGCACGAAGGGATGATAAAGGAAAGGAGGTAAGACGTAAGGGAGTAAAGACCTGACTAATATCAGGGTGTTGCGAAGTGGGTCCAAGCTATGGCGGCGCGCGGGCCCGCGGGGCCGCGGGGCCTCGGCGCGGGGGCGCGGGGGCGCGGAGCTGTGCGTGTCCACGACGTGACCGCGCGCCGCCACCGCCGACGTGAGACCATTGTTGCCTTTAATAGATAATTAGTTAGGTGCCGTTACTTAACACGATCGGATCGCCACCGTCGGCCCACATCGCAAGATTGCCACTAACTGCTGGCGCTCCACGCCGCGGATAATTTAAACCGATGCCGCGAAAGTGGAGCACGCTTGTGGGAGCCGCGGACCGCGTAAGCTCTTCAGAGATATCTGACACTTTTCAAAATATCTACAGTCATTCAGCATGTAGGTACACCACAAATCGTGGTGTATTGACTATGCATATAGTGCATAGTCTACTTTGACTGAAAATATACGCTGGTGGAGAACTTTTTCCCCTCCAGCTCATGCTGGGCCGAACGCCACACAGGTCACATTGAGGTCAACAACACTGTTATTAACTTTTTCGTTTTCTTATCTAATAAATGTAGGTACCTGTGAGTGTAATCTGTGTCGACTAAATATATTTCATAATAATCGTTTTAAAAGAAATCCTTATAAATATATCAGTTGCATACATAAATAATTCATTCTCGTGTCGTTAAACTAAATGCGATCAATCGAAACCTATACCTGCCTACCCTTTATTAACTGTACACACCATTCTGGGCGAGATTTACAATGCAATTCAGTTAAATCCGCATGTACTCGCATACTGAATCGAAACTAATTTGAGTATATTCTGCGTTCTCACGAAAGTTTAAAGTGTTAACGGTACATATTGTTTAAAATACATGTATACCTGCTAGAACACATTATAAAAACAGAAGGCGGAAGTACATAGTTTAGTCGTGACGTCGATAAGTGGCGATGATCCTCTAGGTATTACATATGGCAAGAAAATAAGTAGATACGCATAATAGTGTTGAATCAGCCCAATAGGTACCACGTTGTAGGACCACTGCCTTTACTCCCTGCCTACATAAAAAAATGGTCGATTGAAGGGATCAGGCACATGGTCGTTGCAATCCGTGGCGTTACACCTTAGTATTGCTATGCGAAAATGATCGTTAGGTCTCCAGGCAGTATTGTCCCAGATAGCATTTATTTCTTATATCTCATAAAAGTCACGGCGCCGACCGCTGTTATTATTTCATTAAATGTTTTTACCACGTTCCTCGACAGCATATTTACGAATCCACTGCTATATAAACGTAAGATGGTTATATGAATGATCGAATCGATGTGTAGTGTAGGTAAGACTTATAGCTATCGATTTTTCAGAGATATCTCTGAATCTCGCGGACATATCTCTCAGTCGGTTCATGAATTATTGGTAAAAATAATACTAAATAAATAAATATATATCGCCGGACCAACACATCAACTATACGGTCCCATACTAAGCAACGCTTGTATTATGGGTACCGTACAATGGACTGAGGGTGAACTCAGTATATAATACTTATATAGATAATAAACATCCATGACTCGGGCACAAACATTCGTGCTAATCACACAAAGTTTGTCCCGCGGCACAGAAAGCAGGGTCACCCGCTGAGCTAATCAGGTCGTCAACTACCAAATTAATGCTGTTAAAATTCAAATCCATACCATTGTTTGAGATTGACTCTTTCCAATCATGTTTGCCCCGGGCAACGGTCCCGAGACAATATAAGAGGTGTACAAAAGGTAATTTATATAATTAGAAAACACGGATATGGTTACCAAACATGCTTGCCGTTTATTTAATCATATCTACATGATGTTCTAATCATTATGAATGATTGTCTTTAATGAAAGGAAGGTCATAATGAATGAAGATACAGTGACGTATCGGTAATCTTTATTTATAGCAACGATCTCGATTAGGTGAGGTCCTATCTATGGTTAGGACATTAAGTGCACAACTTGAAATGTCGCATTCAACGCGACCGTGATATGCAGATGCAGGTATAGCGAAAATATTCATAATAATAAATTAAAAATATGTATCTGAAGCATCTTTAGATATCCCCGGCCGGATGTGATTCACAACATTTGCATTTTATTGCCAGATATCATACGCTGTTCCAGGGGCTGTTGAGTTCTTTACCTGTTGTAAGCGGTAAACTTTACTGCTGCTAAACAACTGATATAAAAAGCCGAGCGAGGATGGACTGAACAAAAACAAATAACTGAACACAGCGGCCTTTAACTTGCGCTGACAACCTGTTTGATTACTTGCATGATTGTGATTAGATGTTTCATGAATCGTTGTTGGTAGTTAGTACTGACTTCTAAATTTAGGAAAGTGCTAATACGCTCGTGCGTTTAGTTCTTAGATAATTTTACGTCATTGAATGTACTTTGTACATGTTAGTATTTGGTAGGTTGTTAGTTTCGATAATGTTGGTACTTCCGTAATTAAAATAAATACAAAAAAATGCTATTAATGTTTTAGTCATTTCGCTAACGGCCTGGTCGGGGCCACTAAACACAATCTGCACAGAGCGGGTCATGAACGCGCTTTGCGTGACTCACACTACGAGGAAGATCAGGAGGCTATGTCGTCATCTGCGCCTGCGCCTCTGTTGAGGATGATCACGTTTCACCGTTTACAACGAATCGTATTTATATTCATTAATTATAATCATCATTAACATTAACTACTTAAGTCTCAGAGTAGTCTCGAATTGTATCAGTTTGTTACGCAATAGCGCTGTTCAAACCATCAATCCGGACCATGATCCGGATTACACCAGTACCACCGTCCGAAGGTACTGTCAATACTGCCATCTCAGACTATAGGCCGACCCTGCAATTATATGGATCGTCATGATACCTGTGATAATACTGATAGTGTGAACGCGCGCCATTATGCGATACCATTGCCTATCGCATGTTCATTATGTATGTAGGTATATAGGTGGTGGTCGGCCAACGTTTAAATACTCACCCTGTACGATTCTTAGAACAGGATGCATATCACGCGTTTGGCTTTTATTTTTAAAATGATGCAGCAACGTCTATTATTAAAGCTACCTAGTGCGGGCTGTGCTCCGGCACCTCGGATGCGCGGTGTGATGTCATGCAGGGTTTATTTCGGACCCTAGACCATCACACCATCGGTATTTCTCGCTATTGACCGTGCGTGACACAAATCCTCGCGGCTCCGAGAATCGTTTGCAATATTATAAACATTTCAGTAATAACATGGAATAGGTACTTAATATTATGTTTTGCATATAATTTTAGTTTATACAAAACATTTCCTGTAGCTAAAGTGCGCAATTATTTTTTGTTCAGATCAGGTGTTCTCGAGCGCCTCACGCCACGTAGAAGTTAAACGTGATAATTTAAGAATACTGCTGCTCTACGATGGACGGTAATGAAGCAATATTTCAACGATTCCCTCGCTTATTAGACGCTCGTGTTTTCTGTCTCGACGGTAGAGTAGTTTGCGTTGTTCACTAGCATGTGTTTGGCCGCCTACTTCGTTTGCTTCATCATTGTTTTGGACGACGATTTCTGCCGTCTCTCTTGTTATTTATAGCGTAACTTCTCATAAGTTAATTAAGAACCTTTTTCCATAACATTTCTGCTTCCATCCGTCTTAGTAGTTAGGCGACATCTTAACCAGCATATCCATTGTTTCCGTTTTTATTATCAGTGTTAATAATATACGTACTGTTAAAATAAGGGAGGAAATATATATAATATATATATATTATATATATATATTATATATAGTAAGTACATACGTATTTCATTTACCTACCGGCGACATCCAATAAGGCCTCTATTGTTCCTGAGTAATTTACATATTTCGTCTCGATAACTCAAAACTATTAACTTAACTAACTTAGACTATACTCAAACCTATTTATTGTAGGTACCTACAGCGCGTACTCGACCTAGACATTGATTCTGAAAATATATTATCATCCTATATTATTGTGTCCATTATAAACTCATTAGTGTAGCGGGCAACGGCACTCGGGCCGGGCGCCAAATTACCAACATTATCAATTTATACTCGCCCGTGCACAAACAAAAAAGTCGAATGTAGATGGCCAGTTCCCGTTAACAAATTCGTATTGTGCAATGTAGGAGAAAAATTGTAACGCGTGTTTCGGACGCGGATGTTTTTGTGGTTGGGTTTAATACCGCTAGCGTTCAAGATGTTTGTACAAATGCTTTCACTGCGCCTAACATCAATTACAGGCGCGCAGCAGCCGCCCGCCCGCGCCGCGCCCGCCGCCCCTGCGCCGCCGCCGAGGGCGCCCCGGCCGCCTCGCACCACACTTCATTACACCTATCATTTGTTATTTTAGTGATGCTGGCACTGACTGAATTACCTTAATTAATATTTATTGTGAATAATGGAATATTGTAATTATTTTATGTTCATATTTGGGTACCCTCATCGATTCTCGTAGGACCTAATTAATATATATTGACTGCATTTACTATATGGTAGTATGTTATTCTTTAATTATCTAAGTAGTACTAAACGAATACATGGTTATTTAAGAAACGTGCAAAGGATTATGTCGGTAGACAGTGTAACTAAATACGTAGCTCTAACCATTGATTTATTGTTCACGGTATTTTTCTTGAATAATAAACAAATACACTCGATAAGTATTTATCTTAATCGCCTATTCATTTACGAAAATCGTGCATATCTAACAAGCAATGTAATACTTATATTTGTTTGAACAGTTTCAGATGTTAAAGGTTACTTCCTGTTCTTCGTGCTGCGAGCTTGCGTAATGGAGAGACTCGTCACGAATGTACGGCTTAGATTCTATTCGCTGTACATCGGTTACCTATGAATAATAGGCAAACGATCGGCCTTCGCAAGGACGCGACGAAAGGTCGTATATTATATTCAATAAAACCCGAATGCGTGAAGAAATTATCATATAAAATTGTTTCTATAATCAACTGCTAATAAGCCTTACGAATAAGACATTTACACCTTATTCTGCGATATTCGAATAGCATATTCCCCCTGCCGTGCTATATGTACCCTTGCTTTCGGCGTAAAATACTTTCCTGAGATTTTCTTACCTGAATTTAAATCTCATTTCCCTCAACTACTCTTTTAGACGTATGATTACGTCCCCGTGATTTTCTTTGAGCTTAATACACTTGTTAACAAGATATCAGGTGGGACTATTCCACTTTCAAACTTTGTAATCAGACGTGTTATTGTTTTAAAGTACAGTCGGGGACAAAGCATAACATAGTACCTCATCATAATAAGCACGGCAAAAGAAAAGGTTCTCATTTGCGAATCCACATTTGCGGCTCGAGGTAAATCGTAATATACGAGTAAATTGGTAAGTATATGATTTCGTTTTATTTGTTCGATATTTTTTGTTGTAATTGCGTTGTCATTTTATATTTCATGAGAAATAATGTATGTTTTATACTACATATTTATACATATTTTCGTATTTATTTAATTGATCGAAAAAAGCAGTAAGTATATCATAACACTTGACCCAGTAAAATTTCCGCATAAAATATAATGTGTCGGTCGGTATAGTATATGTACATATAATCTTATATTTTAAAAGATTTTTACTTTTGACTCATGATTCTTAAAATTTTATAGAACAACCGTTTTAGCTTCCTTCTTGTATATAAAACTCTACAATAATTTTCAAGTAAAAACGTGAACGCAATGTTTACGTTAATCAGTTTTCTTGATAAATGTTCAATTGCGGAATCATGTTAGCAAGGATATTCTTGTGCGGCCACTTCCTCTCTCAGCAAGGATTGTCGAGAATTCGTGATTTATCAGCGGCTCACCAGTCTTCGTCGTTTAATTTCACATAAACGCATCAATTTGCATGTCTATTATTGTGATGATATACACTATAATGGTATAGCTGGGATCACGTCTACCAAACCAGCTATGCTACGAGTACTAGGAGGTGATAAGCGTTAAGATTGCGCTGATTTTAGTTATGCTAAGCCAGCGCAACTGCGTTGATAAACTCATGGTAATAGTCAAGTCCCAGAGATGAGAAAAGTTATCAAAGATAAGGTGTACTTAGTGGATTAAGCCGTTGCCATATCTTATAATTATCAATCCAGTATTAACTCATTTCCATAATTAGAAGCTTAAATTGCTTGCGCCAATCTTGTTTACTCTCTTGCCTGAACAATCTAATCACAACTTAAATTTATGCAAAATTATGAGGTCATAGAGGTTGTACCGTCAATGCGCAACGAAACATTTTGACGCGAGGAAAGTGGGAGATGATATCAGCCGGCAACTTAAAACAACACACTCGCGATTATGATAACACGGCCGTATTTGAGGAATGACACGGCCTCGTCTCGAGTGCGAGCCATCTTGCATGAACTCCCAATTCGAAGATAATCCAATCTTCGGCTTAATGTTTAGACACAAACAAGCACCAAGTGATAAATGGCCTCGTTATTGTAACCGTTACGAGTGCTGCATGATTTTCATTTCGAGGTCACTGCGTATTACTTTGTGAAGCATGTTACATGCTCTTTAAGCAGATCATGATAAAAGTCATGATATGGATGTTCGGGTGGACTTTTTTCGGATGATAACATTTGTGTGCGTGTACCTTACGTGAAAAATGGGAAAAGTTTTGTAACATTCATAGTTGCCGTCCGGTAAATACGACATCAATAAGTTTTAATTAAGTAAAGGTATCCCCTTTTATTGAATGTCAAAGTTTCTTATAAATCTTGGGTAATGTTAATTCACGTAGTCAAGGGTAAAGATAGAATGGGCACGATCAAAGCTTCAGTTGACCTTATATTCACCAGGTACCTTCACCTCAAAAATCTTTAGTTTGGTAAACATTTTTTTTACAATAATCTTTAATATATCCGCTAATGTATGCTATTCACGCGAGTTATATGCGACGAAGAGCTCTTGTGTGGTTCCTAAACATAAAAGGGTTTGCGTATAATGGTCTTGTGACTCAGCCCTCGGTCCCTGACGCGCTCACAAAGGCATTCGCGGGAAAGAGTTATTATAATAATGTCACCGTGAGATCAGAATACACCTCAATGAGCAGTACAGCGATGGCAGCTTCAGATTTAACATGCTATCCGTAGCTGCAATTTAAAATTCTCTGCGACCGTTTTGAATTCAATTAGTCGTTTTATTGAAGTTATACGTGCTATGACGAGAATGACCGCCGGCCGGCACAGATAAGTAACCTACATATAAACATGCGAGAGCACTCATAACTGTTAGTATTGAAATAAATACAGGGTGTGAGGCGCGGGCGGCGCATCAGACGATGATGGTGGCCGAAAGAAGGCCGCGCGGCGACCTTCCTAATGGTGGGCGCCGATCGTTGACCGGGGCTTTGGATTGCGCTTCGTCACACTCAACTGCCCGAACCGCGCCGGGTACCTGCCACTACCTATAATTATTATGTTGTCAGACCACATCCGCGTCGCAATTTCACGAATTTGCAAAAAGTTTGGGACTCTCAATTAATTTTAAGTATACAATTTTTCTTAAATTTTGCAACGATATCTGTTATGCGCAGTTATTTTCATAAAAATTATCGATAATGTATACAGCACATTATCTGCAATGAGCAATGCAACTAATCAGATCGAATTTAACTGAAGCATTGCAGTATGATTGTAATAATGTTATTTACTACCTACCTGCCTGTCATTGGATGCCTAAACCGCCAGCGTAGTTTTCTTTATACTATTCTACGACTTAGATTCAGGAGCTTCGTTTTTCATACCCAAATTTATATCATAAAATAATATTTTAATCGTTGTACAGACAATATAATAGTATTATTAGTTTTTATTTATTGGCGAAAGAAAAACTAAAGTCAAATTAATATTCCGCTCGTAATAAACTCACACTTGCAAACCTGGATTGTTAATTGCTCCAATGATTGAGGGCCAAGGAACTGAGAATTACAATAATTGATATAATATGAAGTCATCCGCTTAATGTGAATATTCAAAAAAAAGTGGCAGAAATTTTAATGGCACACGTAACTGATTGATTGTCTGGATATCCGCATCTAGTTGTTCCATACAACTTACAATGTAAAAAATAGGATTTTGGGAAGATTAGGTTTTGTATCGACTTCTTATTTTTGACACATTAATAGTTATATAGCAATTAGCGCAGAATCGTTAGTTATCCATTCTATCTGGCGATCAGGAGTGGCATGTTCAATTGCCTCAACAACAGAAGACTCAACAATGTTCCGCCTGCTACAATTGCCTCAACAACAGAAGACTCGACAATGTTCCGCCTGCTACTGGCTCATTTATGCGTATGTAGTGGGCACATTGTCTTCTGCAAGTAATTTCAAGGTATCCTTCTTCTTATCATGTCGATGGTAAAATTGGTTTTGCCATCGTAGTGAAAGGTCAATCAACAGGATGTCGAATTCCCTGGGTAAGCAAGACAAAGATACACATTCCAGTGACGTCTCTCGGGGAAACTCATTTCGTGAACCTCATTCGTTACTTACTGTGGAGTGTATTTCATGTTGAATATTTAATAATCAATTTTATTCAAATAGTATTCAAAATACAACACACTATACACTCTAAAGTCAGTAATAGTTTTTTTAAAATTTTAATATTATAATTAGTTTACATATAAATAATTAAAAACCTTGAGTTGAAATCCAAACATTACGTTTGAGACCCATCGATAATATAAATGTATGTAAGTACTTACATATTCACCTAAGCATTGTATATCTTTTGTACATTAGTGTGCATATCATGACTAACGATATAGCCTAAGTACCAATATTCGTACATTGACACCGCTATTATACACTCAATATGGTCATATTATGACTAATTAAACAAATCAATCCCACCAACTTTGAATAAAAATATCCGTTAAATTAACTAAGATATAATAAATTAAGCAGTTATCATTCAGAATGTATCATCATCAGAAGGTATCATCAGAATGCATTCAGCAAATCCCCACCAGTATCCGCCGGCATGGTGCCCAAAACGCTGGCAGTGCTGCCACATTGAATGGCAATGCTGATACGTTGGCCAAAATATGTGCGAGCGCTCTGGTCACCAGATGTCTCCACCAGACGTTTTGAAGCTCTCTGTAAATCTGATGGGCACCCGGTCCCCACGGACCCAATGTCTCAACCCTGACCACCTCAAATATGTACCCTGCACCGAGAGAACTATATTTCCATTAACTGTTTTCTATTAATAATTAAAGCAAATTAAAAGCTAACAACTAAAATATAATTTGGTTAATTGCACAGAACCGAGTACGCATTTTATTGTAACGACCAAGTTTAGCGAACTTCAATTAAAATATACAGTTGAATGTCAGTACTTTATTACAGTAACTTGGAAGTATAAAGGTCTGATTACGGACGTGTAATTTCCTCTAACATAAACTCATGTTAATGATTTCCTATAAATTCACCAATAGGGTGTATAAGTGACTTCGAATTAAGAAAATTGCCTAGGGAAATGCTCAAGGGTTGTATAAAATATATATCAGTACTTACGTGTGAATAGTTTATTGATGGCGAATATGCTTACCGTTATATTAACTACTAGCTGTTACCTGCGACTTCGTCCGCGTGGTATTTTACAAAAAAGATTTTTCTAAAATAAGAGTAGCCTAAGTTACTCCTGGTTACATCATCTGTTTGCCAGTGAAAGTCCCGTCAAAATCGGTCCAGCCATTTCAGAGATTAGCCGAAACAAACAGACGGACAGACAAAACATGTAAAAAAAGTTGTTTTGGTATATGTACCGTGTATACATCCAAATGCACTTAGTAAAACGCGGTCATTTTAATATTACAAACAGACACTCCAATTTTATTTATTTGTATAGATGTATAATTTTATGTAATGAAGTATTTGTTGCCAATCTATATTGTGAAGTGAGCCAACACACAGGCGAGCGTTCAGTGATCTGCGTTCTACGTTCTTTGTAATAGCTGGGATTGATATAGCACCCGCACAAATTGCAGACGGTGTCCCATACATCGATTTCTATCAAGAAAGACGTAGATAGGTTTCTTGTGCTCGGAAATGGCACCACAAAACTGTCCTGCGCAGCGGATCAGCTGCACAGTCTAATTGGTATAGCTACATTGAAACGACCCAGCGCAAAATATATCCGTCTTGCTTTTGATCTTGCCAATTGCTATGCTATCTCGTTTACACTGCCATATTAGTCGTTTAGTGTATGCAGCCAAAGTACGTTATATTTTAACGTACACGTGAGTGCGTCAGCTCGGACCTTAATGACAACGCGTTGGTACTGGCATCATATATTTACGTAATTGTTCATATATTTCTCCTATATATTTCAGTGGACATGGTGCAGAATATGGAATGCGAATGCTGAACGCTCTTTTCTTCGTCTGTTTGTGTAAGGTAAAGAAGCAAGAACTAGATTAGCATGATTTGCCATTACAATTTGATAAACACATAATAATTTCACATAATAACAAGTGTAATTTCTTCAAGAGTAGGTATAGGTACCTTCCTCATAAACCTTACATGTGATGCGGCTGGAATATTACTGCCATTTTAATTATACGATTTTCCAGTATTCTTATATATGTATGATTTCCAACTGTTTGCACATAACTGTATTTTTAAATTGGGAAAGTAAGTAATAGTTGATTTTTAAGAACTAGAAATATTTTTGTTGATTTTAATTCTGAAAATCTCGGAATATTTAATTGGTCAATTATATTAATTGTGTTTGAAAGATTAATTATGCGTTTGACCACCTCGTCCCACACTATGCATGGTGTTGTGATAATTTGGTGATCGGCGCCCGCGCAGGCGAGGCGAGGCGCAGCGCGCGCGTCGTCGTGACGCTTATTGCTCTGTTTGCATAAAGAGTGTAACGCCCTTTGTGTTCCTTGTTTTGTTACAAAATATTGAACACCGTTTTATTTAACACCAACTTTCAAATTAGTTATATGACATGTATTGACAGCTAGAGCGGGTTCGGCGATGTTCAAAAAGACGTTACGAAATGTAACAAATTCATTCACGGCTGCGGCATGCATTAGACTATTGACTAACCGAACAGGATGGGAAGTAAGTGCGTATCGCAATATTATAACTATTGTTGGTAACTTAAATACTTTATTAGATACTTGAAGAATTTGAATAAAAGATGATCAGTGATCAAATTGCCCCACCAATTAGATTACCTTTAATAATATGTTCGGTTTAAATAGGTACATCTATAAATTGTATATATACACTGTTAAAAACTCTGATACTTCTAGATTACTTTTAAGTCAAATTAAACATTAAATATTAAGCGTAAATTTAAGCGCTGTTAAGCTCTTGTTAAGTACAATAATTTTGTGTTTGATCTGTCAATAAGCTAATGGCATACCGAAGATGATGTTACGATGTGAGTACCAGTTTGGTGGGTATCGCTTTAACAAATGGTGGTGCGCACACGCATTGCACAAATCTACGCAATGGATGCGCCAAAGCGGGAGTGCCAATGAACTTGGGCGGCTATTGACAGGTATTGCGTTAAGACAAATATACGTCCCGGCGGCTGAGACAGACCTCCGTTCACTTGACCATATATGAATGTACCCATACGACCACAAGCCTCCTGAGAACTTCTATGTAAATAATCACCGAGGGTAAATACGGAATTCTTGTAAGCAAAGTATATACGTACCTTTATTTCCTAACTGTACTCTGGTGTTTCGCTCGTAGCAACCAATTTTAAGGAAATGTTTACACATTACAGCAAAACACAATTTTTGAATCACGCAGTTAGTGAAAGGAAGTTAAATTGATTTACTTTTTATGATCTTACATACATTTCATACTGTACAAAGTAGCTTTTACACATTTATCTGTGTAATCCGTAAGCTATTGTTAATGTATTTTTTTTTTTTCACGAAATTATCTCAATAGGATTGGTTCGCTTTCTTGTGATGGATATTTAGTCTTGTGTTTCGTGTTTTATAATGTACTTCTTATGTTTGTTGTGCTGTAAAAAACTAAAGAAGCGAGCGCAGTTATGCTCAACGGGTAAGTTTAATGTCAAGAACAGTTGGATGGTGGACGACTGACTAGTCGTGTGTCCAGTTTGTTTACCCTACATAAACAGATAGCGCCAATGATATATTTGCATCTGATTTGCATATTTTTTGCGCCAAAATATAGTCAAAATACATTAGCGGGGGCGGATAGCAGTAAGTAGTGTATGGTGATGATATTATGACTAAATACGTATCATGTGTATCAATTATTTTATTGAGGCGTACTTAGGTATGATATAGTAAAAAAACAGACCCAAATGAATGTTTGATTGATTACATACGTGTGTGTAAATCAAGATTATATGTATATTTGTATTGTAATTTGTGTAATCTTATTATATAAAACAATTTCGTAACTATAACTCAGGAACGGGTGGGCCGATTTTTTTTTTTTTAATTTGTCTCCGCCCGATTAGCTGAATAACGAATTAGAATATGGGTAAAATTCCCAAAAAAAAAAAATCTCATACATTTGATAATGAGGCGTTACGAAGCTGGGACAGTCTAGTTGTAAATATTTTTTGAAAATAAATTATGAAATTGCGTTTTGCATTAAGTATTCAAAATACCTTTTGTCTACATAGTTACAAAACCCATAGCCGCCGCACTCACATAGGTACCAGTATTTTCAGTAATGTTCAGTAAACATATTTACTTGTCGTCCCGTTAGCCCCTCCAAAAAGCCAAACCTTGTGCTAGGAGTGCGCTCACGTGAATTGTTTCACGGCCTGGCTGGAGATCGAACCCGGAAACTCTCGCTTACGAGGGCGGCCCTATAATCACTAGGCTTTTGACGCACAGATTAACTAATAGTTGACTTTCATAGGTCCACTATGCTATTTGCGGAGGAATAACTTATGCCATTCGGAATTATGTTTTTAAGTTGTTTTTTTTTCTCAGGCACAAGCTATGAGTGGATTGAGATTTGGATAGGCTACGTTGGCTGGTCTGCAGTCGTAAATTGTTTCTGTGTCTAATTGTTAAACTTTATTATTATTCAACGTTCCGTGGAAAATATTAATAAAATAGTATTCTAATTCCAATTTAAAATGATGACTCCACCGATAGCGGATGATTCTGCCAACGAGAATACCTGTATGCGAAGAAAAAATAAACGGTACTGATCGACGGTTACCCGGTAGCTAATAAAGTGGTATCTATATTGTTGTACTATAGTTCTGTAGCGGCATAACTTAACTGAGTACATACTCCTATTAAGACTTGTCGCATTTCCTTTATATAACGGTTTTAACATTAATACACAACGGAAAGTATTTTTTTTTATAAGGGCACTTATGCACTCGTCCGTATTCGACCTACATCCACAATTTTCACGGATAGATGATATTCTTTGGATTCTTTATTAATTATTGTATATAGAGATATTTAATTATTACAGATATCTATATTTATATGATGTAATTTAGACATATGGTTCGTATCTATGATCATATTTTCAACTGATTTTATAAATTATGTCTGTGGTTTATTGGTAAAACATGCATTATATTATTATATGTTACTTATTTGGTAATTTAATATCCCCCAATTGCCTGTGACGACATACACGGGAGGTCTTTGCTCCGCCGTGGGACACAGAATAGGCTATATGTCAAATGTGTAATATTATGTACAACGTAAAAATCCATGAAAAACGCGAATATGAGCAGGATGAGTGTACCAATTCCCTACATACATTTGAGGTTTGAAGCGCTGGCTGGAAGATAAATCCGCAGATATAGCTGCGTGTGTCACATAGCTTACTCCATGGTGTATTTGATGGTCACTCCTCGTCCTGTTCCCAACAGACATCAGTGGTTGGTGCAGTGTTATTGATTGTGACACGGTAATGTGGCGAGCCGAGAGCGGCGATAAATCACTTGCAACGAGAACAGAACGAACCACCAATGGATCGCACTTGCGGTGCTGCGTACGCGCATCTTTATAAAAGTTGTTATGAAATCTAACGAAGCTCGATATATAAATTAAAAAACACCTAATCGTTGGGATTCCAAGTTTCAACAATCCGCTTAGGGGTTAACCAGCCGTTATACGGAACTAAGGCGTTTTGCAAAGCTCCTAGCCGGTTTGTAAATAAACGGATTTTACAATCCGGCTGCGACAAATATACTATCTACACAATTCAAATTTGAGTGGTACTTAATTTAAAAGCTTCATAAAATATAAGTTAACAACGTCTCAAACCATTAAGTAAGAATTGAAATTTTGAGTAGCAGTACGGCTGTATATACCAATAAGAGTCTCGCCGAGCCACTAAGCTAACTAAAAAATAAGAGGAAAGTGCTTAAATTCTATAATTACAACAAATTGTTGCGAATCTACTTAATATAAAAACAAAATAATAATAAATACAAACTCGTCTTAGCCCAAGGTCTGGAACATATATGGGAAACTTTCTCGTTAAAAGTCGTTTAAATACATGCAACAAATTGAATCGTGCGCAATGATTCAGACTCGCGCATCGCGCATGGGCCAATAACGATTGCAGAACATTACCATTTAATCTCATTAAATATTTGGGCACTTCGTTTATACAGTTATTTTCGCGTTTGGTGACGACTTTGCAGTCCACGGGCGTTATACCTAGCGCTTTATTTATATTCACCAGTTAAACTTATTCAGCAGATTTGAATCTTAAGCTTGATATGTAAATCGGCTTAGAATTCTTATGAATAAGACAGTCAAGTGCGAAACATGGGTCGGGCCATTACAGTTCCATATATTCTACGTGATTTTTGCCCGGCTAACATCAACCCCTACTGATTGTGACATGAATAATAATTTAAAGGGGATAAAACGGATTATAAATATCGTGTAACATTATAATATTGATTTATTATTGTCGGGACAATCAGACGACGTTCATGCTAAAGGTTATTAATCCAAAATAAGGATCAACAAACTCTACATAGTTAATGTTGAACGAAAACGTCTCACCGAGATAATTGGCATTGACGAATCCCCTTCGATTGCTGGCTCTAATTATATTTTGCACGGATACCCAAAATGACGAGACGAAATCTGAAGAGAAAAAGGGGAAATAATGCAAGCATTGCGTTTTGGGTACGTTGACAAGCTATTAGTATGCAGCCGGGATTTCAGGCTTAAATTAGCTCGCTTTATTTCGGTATGGAACCTTAAGAATCAGCAGGTCACGCTTCAACGGGTAACAATGATGTCACCACAGATAAAACGCAAATCATCGAATACATAGGTTGGTAAGTTGGTACCTAAATAAAAACACAATGTTGCCTTGTTTGTCCTTCTATTATGAGACAATTTGTCAAAGTGTTTTTATGATATCCGTTGACGATCTGCGGATCACTGATTCTAGGGGAATTTTCGACTTCAAGCAATTTTCTTTCACCTAACTGTTCATTTCCGACAAAATTCTATACGTTCCAGTGCACTAGTAATACACTATAAAACTACATATTTCACAATATTAAATCAATATGATTAAGGTATAGAGCTATAGAAACATTCAATTGAACAGACCGTAGATGTGTCTTAACGTGAACGGATGAACAGATTCCAGGCATTATTTAATACAACGCAAATATTTGTAAGTAACTTGTAATTCTTGTAAAATACACCTTCACGCGTGTAATATCCGAAGGAAGAAGGCAGTGCTCCAACATTTCGCCTATGCCAGGTTGGCTAGCCAATTGTCATGAAACACAGGGTGTGTCATTTATCTGGATATGGGTATATATCGTTTTTTTTTATTGGAACAAGAGTATTTTCTCTATATCTTTACATGAGTATAACGTTATTACTAGCTGATTGGCGAAAAACTAACTATATAACTATAGATATAGTTTTATCTTATCTAGCTACTGAATACTTAGTAGAGAACTCAGTGGGTCCTATAATAGACCCGGGAATAAGGAGAACAAGTCCTGTATTGGCTGGCACTGACACTGGTCGGTTGTATCCTGCGACTTAATGAGACACGATCGCCGCCATGGGGCTGTGGCGTTTTTCATTGGCTAAATTAATTCGTTGAACTCCATGCACCGCGGCGCGGGCGGCCGAGGGCCGAGTAAAAAGCATATGGGAACAAGCGGAAGTGTTAAACATTACCAAATGTGCGGACTGGTGCTTCGCAGAAAATGCTCTTTGTGTTAATCGAGTTCTATTTTTTTTTGGAATTGTGTTTTACTTTTACATTTTTATGTATAATAATATTATATGTAAACACGTAATATCTACAGAAGCAAGCTGCTATAGGCATATACATATAGTTACAATATTAGGTCTAAGGAGATATACTTTTTATACAGAGGATTCCCGATCCTTCTCTTCCCCTGTCTAGTATAGAGCTGAAAACAAAAAAAAATGTGCTATGTCATATTAAGACCCATTTTGATGATATCATTGAACAACAAGTAATTGCAAAAATAAATATTGATAAAATACTTATTAATTGTAGGTATAGTATATTTTACAAAATGGCTAGGCGTTTAACAAAATGCCTAGCCAGTTTTGTAAAACGGCTGGTTAACGTTTAGGTGGAATGTCGAATCAATACGTTCAACAATACGACTGCCAACAAGTCAAAAGTGTTTATTCATTAAACCTTCATTATTTGAAACTATGATACGGTCTCGATCTAGTAATATACCTAAACTAATGCTAGTGAATTAGCTAGTTCGACGGAACCCCACTTCGCGCCTCCTATTTTTGAGTTTAAGTTCACCAGGAACCTAACACGATGGGAATGACGGTATATAAAAATAATACATTTTGTGTTGTAATAGTACTTACATATGTAAGAATAGTATCAAGCACATTATTCTTTAATTTGTCAAAAACTAGTCGACAGACCAATAAAGATTGCAATTGTTTTACTATAGTTTTATACTAAAACTTAATATTTTTACAAGTAACGCAAATAGCTGCCATTCCGATAAAGGATACATAAACAGTAAAGGAGTTTGTTATAATAATTAATGAGAATTAACGTAGCCGGGCTCAAAGGGTTTAACATGTAACGATCCCTGTGAAACCCTAAACATTTGAGCATAATTAGAATTAATGAGAAATGGACAGAGTCGCGTCCGTTGACACGACGCAACATGATACATTGCACAGCCCCACCGCCTCTGGGCGACGAGCCGAGGTTTATTTGGGCTTTTTAGTTTATTTATTCAGAAGTCAGAACACAAATTGCCATCTGACATAAAAGAGAAAGATCGTTCAGCGTTGAATTGGACGGCGCGGCGAACTCGGGCCGTAATCCCCGCAAAGATCGGATTAAACAACATCGCTGTGAGTTATAACTTTACGAGCCCACCTAGATAGAAAGAGTCGTGAAGCTGTGGAATTGGTCTGTAATTCATTCCAAGTTCACAAACAAGTGCGCAGGATGCGGATCCTGCGCGTGCGCTGCACTCGATAAGAGAACACCAACAGCCGCGGTGGTCAGCTTCCGTCTAGAGTCTAGACGGAAGCTGACCACCGCGGCTGTTGGTGTACTCTAGACGGAGATTATGGAATAAAAGCTTATTCGTTTTTCACGGACTTTTATTGCAATAGCTTGCATTATGCGCTTTTATAACACTAGTTTATTTTTGTTACGATGTTTCCGCAAAGACTTGCGTACGCAATCATATTGACGCTCCCCTGTTTGTGTTCCATCCATTGTTTGGATACCGACGCGTTCTGGTTAAGCTAAAAAAAACACGGCAGAAAGGTTTTTGTAATAGATGTTGAATTATATTTCTAGATATACTTATACACCTACCTACCAAGGACCTATTGGTAAAATTACCGAATATGGAATGATTACTACGAATTTATTTGTCATTGTCTTTGCTATAAGTAAAGCTAAATAGGATTCTATATTAGGATTTATTGTATATCATACATGGAATTACATAAAAGTAGTACATCTTTTAATCGTTGATAGATCAATAACAGCACACTCCAATTCCTATTTCGATAGATTTTTATTTGTTTCATCAAATATCATAAACAGACATAATCAAGCATGAATGCCATATACTACAAGTAGAGACCTATTGTGGTATCCTTTTATAAATAATGATTAAATCTAAATACTCCGGCAGATGGCTCATGCATCGATCGGAAATTAGCCGGCTAATATTACCCATTGTTATTATCGATGACTGTCGCCCAATAACGTGCCCTACGAAATATTTACAAAAGAAACTCCGAAATCGTCGCGGTAATGCTTTGGCAACCCTCTAAATAGAAATTGCGGAAACTTAATATAAATCGAATAATCCATTCTTGTGCAGGGGATGTTTCGGGAGGATAAATCTCAATCGGGGGTGAGGAGGCCGGCGTGCAGCGCGGGAGGGTCGCAGACGGCGGCCTCGGGCTCCGCGACCGGCCATCTGGCGCGCTATAAAATCGATATTATTTAGCAGATATATTATTAGGTTAGCTGATATGTGATGTTATGGTCGGAGCACACACACCACGGACTCTTCCAGGAACATCATCATGTTATTCCCTTGCTCGGTTGCGTTACTTTTACACAGCATGCATGACTAATTAATAATAAAATATAATTAGAAAAAACCCAGCACGTGGTTTATTGGTTTAGAATGTATCGATTAACTAAGTAGTAGAGTTTATTTGCATGGTTAGAAGAACATGCTATTCTATTTAGTATGATAACGAGTTCTGCGAGCGGTCGTTAAGAAAGCTTCTCATTATTTCACTTTATAACAAAGTGAAAAAGAAAAGTTATAAGTAACGTTAGCAGACTCGTTCGTGTTGGTATCTACTTTATGATGCTTAATTTAGCTGGTAAACTGTGTACTTATTATAAATTAATTTGAATTAGCAATTCTTATAAGGCTGGTCTGGTATATTGTGTGTTGATAGTGATGGTCGAGTGGTTTGAGCCACTCGCGGGTTCGATTCCATTGCGGGGTAAATTACGGAAATGATTTTCTGAATATACCCCTATTTTGGGGTTTAATCGGATCGTCCATTGTACACACCCATAATACTTAGCTTGAGACCATACCGGTGGTGTTTGTCTCACGATATTTATTTACATAATTTGTACATACCTACATATTTATTTATTTAACGTAAACGTAATTTATCTACTCCACGATAGACAATTTTTTTCCAGAAACTAATCTAAAACTAAAAAATAAGTAAAAAAGTAAGGTATGACATCATTACGTTTATTTGGAATGGTTACATAAAAATCAATTTGTCCGAACACATAAGTAAATAAGTATGAGCACGGAATGGGGCCCATGGAAGCATTTCTTTCCGTAACTTTATTAGCAATCACAGCTTCTAAATAATTCCAATCACTTTACCTGGGCCCCGAATCGTGAACTTCTCTGATTAACTTTCAGAAGCATGTTGGTTGAATTCAATCGTGACATGTTAGCGAAGTGACCTGGCTCTCTCTCACTTCCATGAGCAGGCGCCCCTTAGGTTGGTTCTGTGGATGTTTGGGTAACTTATAAATAACTAATACGCTAATGAAACGGCTTGGTGCCCCAACTTAGCTCGTTTATTACCAAGTTTATGTAAGCTATTTTACCTTTTTACTTAACTACCTGCTTAAGAAAAAAAAATACAAATCATAAAATAAAAGCAAATAGATGGAGTCGTTGACACTGATTTTATTTGACTCATATTATAATACATCTAAACGTGATAGTTCATATTATTATGATTCACGCGAGTATTAACGGAAATACCTGCTCCCATAGTCGATCCATGTGACGTCAAAGATGGCGGTCAATGGTTGAGTTGGAAAAATTATCGGACCTACAATTATCGACGTACTTCCCCAATCTGCGTGCGCTGAGATCGCAAAGAGGTGAGTCACAGGCGGGCGCGGGAGCGGGTGCGGGTGCACCGCAGCCGACCTGCCTGCGCCCGCGCGGCCTGCTGCCGCACGCCAACATTCCAAGCGAACGTTGCCTCCCTGTGTTCGTAACAATTCTGATGCAATATTCAACTTTACGGCGTCCTTGCAATGTCGTAATTCATTACTTACAACAAGATTAAGCGACGTAAAGTCATTTTTATACGTTTTTAATCTTACGGGTTCTATGTATCATGTCTACATCGAAGGCTACAATTAGCGATAATTACCTTCGGTCTGGAGCATTGCCTGGAATAGCACATATTATAATAAAATATAATAGAGTAATTGCGTGCTTTGAACTGGAATTTTACTCGAGTCCCTCACACAGAGACAAATCAAGTGGAAGTCCACTTATACAGCCAATAAAGTATTGTGCTTCAAGATTAATCTCGGGATATTTTAAATGATCATACTCTACTTATTTTATTGGGTACAGAAATTAATAGAGCTTGTTAACGTTATACAAATAAAGGTAGCGACGACGATGACGTGGCGGGCCTCTGTCATGTTGAGTGGCAAATTGGCGTCGTCTTCACATTGATTCCACCCTGGCGCGGGCGGCGGGCGGGATGCTGGGAGCGCTATATTCAGCCTTGTGCCCACCTCGCCAATGCCATCGTCTCTTGCGCCGCTATGCTCGATTTGCAAAATAAAATAAAACCTTGTTGATACACGGCACATCAAATCGCTGACAGCTTCATTTCTATCTATTGACTTCTCAAAACAATGATTACATTTTTTTCGTATCAATTTGATCGATGAGTTAATAATAGATTCAGAATATTTAAATCATCGTCCGCGAACGAGCAGTGTTACGCTTCGCTAGGTAGGTATGCCAATATTCCTGCGCATTTTCAATCGGACAGTCTTATTGGTATCATTATATCTGTGTATCTCTGTAAGAAGGCTCGATAACCGATAACCTTTGGCCACCGTAGGCACCTCAGCCGATAGCTCGGTTAGAAATGCCGTTATCTGTAAACTCACACACACTATTCTCGTAGCATAGTACCGCGGCAGCGCTGACCAGCCACCTATCGACGTATCGGGATTTCTATTTCTAACTAGACACACCTGAGTCAAACAAAATTCGACATAAAAAGTCGTCGATTCGCAAAGTAGCACATTAACGATTACGATTAATCATTTAGGAACAATTGTAGCCACATTTTTGCGTACAAAGATTCCTTTGTAGTTAATTTTGCAAAAAACGGCAGGATGTGGAGTCGGAGGCGTGTCGAGTACAGCGGCGGCGGCGGGTTAGGGCTGTTAGACGCCGACTGCAAATACTAGACACCTGTAAATAAACTATATTATTCGAAGCTTTATAGTGCGTACGTGACCAATGTCACACATTCCCGATGGCTATTCAAAGCGAAGTTGCGATTTTATACCGTTTCCGTAATTCACATCATACTCTTGGATGCGTCAATTGATCAAAGAGGTAAAGCATAAAGATTTAGTATAGTTCAGGAAGATGATGCGACCTTGGCAGCCCTGAACGTGCGGCGGCAGCGGAGGCGGTGGTGGCAGGAGCGGCGCGGGGGGTGCGCGAGCGAGGCTCCTGCGAGTGTCCGCGGCTGTCAGGCCGGACTAACCCGTCGCTCCAGGTCAGCGCTCCAGCCGGCTATTTATAGAGGTGCCCCTTAAACAGAGTAATTATTCATTGATTAGCACTGCGAGGAATAAAGGATTGCGCTTCTGATAGCCATCGCGCAAACGAGAATCGTCGTTGGCGCCGAGACACGTCCACTGCGCCGCCGCACGCAAGAATACAGTTTTCATGTTAAATGTTGACACTTATATCCAATGTAATGTATAGCATGGCATAAGACAAAGGAATATATCATTGGCATTATTACTTACTTACTTATATAGTATTGAAATGTCTAGGAATAGAGTTGTTGATTACTATAAATAATTGAATATTTTTGATTCAATTCGGAAGACCTTCATTTGCCCACGATTGATGATGGCCATTTGCAGAAGATAGGTTTTGTATCATTGCTTTTATAATGTTGTTGTATCATTATCATAAACGTGCATGTGCAAATGTAGGAAATTATATGGAGGCTTCGGCTCTGGTATTAAGAAATATAGATTAGAGCAAGGTTTAAGTCTGAAAAGAATATCATTTTACGTTCCTATAAACAAGTTAGTTCAATTCAGATAATACAAACGCACTTTTAAAGCCAAGAAAATATATTTTATAGATGCTGTTGCTGGTATTGGAATGGTGTCCTTAAGCAGATTAGGTCTCAGTTATAATTGTAAAAACATAAAATATTAACTAAAAAGTACTTATTGCTTATCTAGTGGAGGTTTTAAATATGAAATACGTTATTTCTTTATGTTTTCACAAATTATGATGGTGAAGACACGGCTATTAAGTATAAGTCGATGAGAGACACTAAAGTTCATACCACCCTTTAAATGAGTCACATTAAAAGGTTTCCAGTTTTATATATTGCTGTGTATTGGAATCGTGAGAATTGTCAATGTATTAATTAATTTCTGCGACAGAACAGAAGTTAGGAGACCGCAATGCTGTACATAGGTTTTATGTAGAACACACTTTTCTATACAGAGTGCTACAACGAGATGGGTCACATGAATCGGGAATGGAACCCTGTCATTTTGAACAAGTTTCTGTTTTAGTGTTTTTTTTTAATCCAAAAATGCAGTTTTCCTTTTTAGATTTCCTTGAAACTTTGTGAAAAGACTCTATATAAGAATTAATCAACCTGTTTCGTGATTTTCCCAAAACAAGACCGCACGATTCATCATAAACATTCATCCGTAATGGGGTGCTAAAGTTTTTATAGAAAAAAAAAAACTATTAAATAGTGCTACAAAATTCCAAATTCGAAAAAATGTTCTGTATTATAAATATTTGGAAGAGTTGTTTTCCGTTTACAAATCCTTTTCTTAGGGGGTCTAATAGGGTAGAAAGATGGTATTCTATTATATCAGCAAGGGCGTGGAGTAGACCCATCGAGTTTGGGTTCGTTGGATAGGGATTTACGAGGACTTTATTCATCCATGGCGACCAGGATCTGATGACGAAGCCGGAAAAAGTCATTAGAATCACATGAGGAAATCGAGTAGAACCACGGAGTTTGTGTTCGTTAGATCGGTCTTGAAGACATGCCAGGCTTAAATTATTATAATGTTTTACTTTTTACGCGGAAAAAGTAACAGAGCAAAAGCTAGTATTTGTATAAAAACACAACATTCTGGTACCTATTACCCGGTATTTAAACTAAGTAATGTTTATGGAATAGAAATAGCAACGGTAGTGCAAGTTGCAAGTCACATAAGATTATTTTCCGGCTCTCCGAATGATGAAGAGGTACCTAAATAAATAATTCAGTTCGTATGACTGGACGTGAATAAACAAAGCTTCATTTCGAATTAACGGACCGTTGCGCGGAAGCGTTGCCCCCGAACCGATTCGCATATTAGATTTTTTATATACGTCCGTAAACCGTGCCAGTAATGTTAGGATAGTTTCACGGGGATATCTTAACGCCGATGGTTTTTCAGAAACAGAGTTCGAACACCTATCACGTTTTATTGAGCCACCGATAAACAATTCCCAGGCTTGACCGGTTTTGTAATCGGGAAATTCGTGGAAGGTTCGCGGCGACACGGCGACCCGCGCCGCGTCCCATCCGACGCGAGGACGCTGCATCACACACACTGAATATCATTTTTGCACGCTGTAAGAAAAACCCAACAGTACTTACTTATCCATGCATATAAAGACGAAGGAAATTTTCTTTAAATGCTTTTTCGTTTTTACTGTATCAATTATTAATTTTTAATGCACATAATTATCACACCATAATATTAAAAAAAAATTGTTACAAACAGGAAAATAAAAAAAAAAACTTAAAAATAGTATGACAACAAACTATGTATCAAAAATGTAATATTAAAATGATTGGGCAAATAAAAAGATACAGAAGCGTATAGTAGTAGTTGCGTGTAGTATTTAATAAATATATATTTCGTTGATACATTGGTAATAATAGATGAGCATTAAGTGTTAGGCAGCGGAACTCGATGCAGTTCGGCGGGGGTGCGCTCGGGGGTGGACAAAATCAATAGTAGCTACCACTACACCCGCGAAATCTGCACACACCGCGATTCTTTATTCGGCTCATATCCGCCCTCGCACACGCCCGAATTATTGTCTTCGGGCAGGTGCCGGCCACAATTCACACTATAGCTATTGCGTCTTCAGCGATCACACACACATTTTTATTAAATTACACTGAGTTATCGTTGCGAAAATAAAAGATTTTTGATTCGTTTCAAGTAGAGGTTACAATTAACTTTATACATAGCTTCATCATTTGTTTGATTGTTCGAAATGTAACCTAATGCATTCGTCTGATAAACATTTGGAATGATGAACAGGCCAGCCGCGATTTGGCACACAGATTAGATTAGCAAACAGAATAGCTGCGCGCGAGATGCCGGCGACTGAAGCGTACTTAAACGGTCAACTATCAATCATATTTCCGCTACAGTTACGTCTTAAAAAAATGTATGTCACATTGCGGATGCCAAGAAAATACCCTAATAATAAATTTGCATAGTAATGTGTGCGGCCGTTATGTTGGGATTGAGTCCGCTTTAATTAATATAAAAACGCGGCGCTTGGTCGTGTCACTGGCCTGAGCCGATCTCCGACACCAACTTATCCTTTACTGTAATTAAGAAGAAACTACAATAATTAGAGCCTTACTTTACCTTTAATTTATATACGGCACCTACTTTATTGAATCTGGATAACATCTAGGCGTTAGATAGCGTCCTTGAGATAAGAAGGAACCGCTGAAGTTGGGGCAGACTTGTTATTATATCACTGCAGCGTAGTAATCATTGACAATTGAACGTTTATTACGTTCAATTGCCAATAATTACTAACCTTTCAACGAAGAAAGCAGCGGTTACACTATTGAATTTAATTCTCATATCTGTGATCTAGCTAAAAATAAATAATAAATCGATAAACAAGATCGTGAGAGCGGGTTTATTTATAGCTACTAAGCCAGGCGCCATGCCTTCGCGACGCTGTATTGAGTATCTTTTTTAATATTAACGAATAAATGTAACAAGAACACGATCGTAATCCTAATTATCTCTAGTTAACGATGTTATGTGGCACTTGAAATGAGGGAAGGACTATTGAGCTTAAGTTACATTCATCGGTTAATAAGATTAATTATCATGATCTATACAGCTTCAATAACGCCAATTTTTTTTTTATACTCAGACTCTAAAGAATGCCTGTCCAAATCCAAACATTAATTTAGACTATATTTTTTTATGTATACGAAAAAGCTCGACCTAGTCTAGACTTAAATTACGTCTACGTGATGTAGGTCAAATCTAGCCATTTTTTCGAACACTACAGAACACCTAACCTATAGTTTGTAGTCGCCCTAATGCACCCGACCCGAGTAATCTTCTCAAATGGCATTCGTTACAAATGAGAATGTAGATGGACCCATAAACCAACGTTTCGGCCGTCAGCTCGCAGCGTGTTACTTAAAACTAGGTTTAACTGTGATTCGGAATTCGAGTGTCGTTGGTCAGTAAACTTGGTCAGTATCCACGCCACAAAAAAAATCACAAAAAAGTTTTTGATTAGTTCATGTTGCAATAATTAGTTTATCACATGTTACTTGTAGAGCGGGATGATAAAACATTGTTCGGGTTTGTAAAAGTTCAAACTTGTTATTCAAATGTAATAATGATAGCATGTATCCTAATGAAGAATTTGTGTATATAATTAATTGTTAACAGTGTCCTTCCGGCAAAAATAAATGTCTCGATTAATGACACTTATTCACATAATTTACGGGTAACGGTGATTGCCAGCTCGAAATTGTGAAACGGTAATTGAGACAACAGTGTAAGAGGTAGGATAAAAGTGATTATCTCACAACTAAGAGTACCGCATACAATCTATACAAACGATTTTAATGTGATTCGATCGCTATATATGAGAAAAAAACTATTATCGGGGGCCTTTATCAACGCAATAGAACCCAAACTATGATTGTCCGATTTTTTGTCTGCTTATCTGTGCGTTTGTGCGCGCTAATCTCAGAAACGACTTAGCCGATTTGGGTGCGGTTTTCACTAATGTAGTTATAAAATATATATAGTAGTAGTAGTATTATATTTATTTAATAACTACATTCGTGTAGACATACACACACTTATTACGGGTTATAGTCGGTGGATACATTCGGGGTAAGGATAAGCATATATCAAAGAGAATTATCGGGACACATTGACTTTATTTAAGTGACCACAACTTTTTCGGTAGGTGACTATCAGAGGAGCCTTTTAATAATTTCCATGAACAAGTAAGGATTATTAACGGGATCGTCATCATAATCAGCTTATTGCTGTCCATCGCTGGACATCTGCTCCCCCCCCCCCCCCCAATGCATGTTACTGAGCTCGGTGTACAGCGTTCAGTTCATATCATTTAAAATAACCCGACGATATACCTTTATTTTTAAAGGAATATGTGTCAGTCATGCAAAAGAGTAATGTTGAAAAAAATATGTAATCCCCTTTGATTTATTTAAAATGAAAACATGATCAACAATTGAGCCGATAATTTGTGTTGTACCTATTGATGGAAAAATGTACACGTGACGCGGCCGTTACGTGATTTCACTCGAAGGTGACAGGTACGGTAACTCACCTGAGCTAACAGCACAAAATAATAGCCGCATTGTGTGAAATCATCGCGATTAACGAATTCACATATAGTAAGTATGTAGGTTAGATTGTTGAGGGGGACAATATCTTTCCCATGTTAAATTGCCGATTAGAAACTTTTCTTCGTGCGCTGAAAGAAATAAATAAATATCGCCATACGAACACACCAACTATACGGTCCCACTTTAAGCAACGCTTGTGTTATGGGTACCGTACAATGGACTGAGGGCGAACTCAGTATATAATACTTATATACATATTAAACATCCATGACTCAGGTACAAACATTCGTGCTCATCACACAAAGCTTGTGTCCCTACCAGGATTCAAACCCGGGACCCTCGGCGCAGAAAGCAGAGTCTACCACTGCGGTAATCACGCCCACTAATCACACTAATATTATAAACTAGCTGCGCCCGGCGGTGTTACCCGCGATAAAAAGTATGAAAAATTAAAACATCTATCCCACGGGAACCATACATTTTACCGGGATAAAAATTAGCCTATGTGCTATTCCAGACTATAATCTATCTCTGTGCCAAATTTCATCCAGATCCGTTTAGCCGTTCGGGCGTGAAAGAGTAACAAACATCCATCCATCTATCCATCCATCCAAACTTTCACATTTATAATATTAGTATAGATGTGAAAGTTTGGATGGATGGATGTTTGTTACTCAATCACGCCAGAACGGCTGAACGGATCTGGATGAAATTTGGCACAGAGATAGATTATAGTCTGGAATAGCACATAGGCTACTTTGTATCCCGGTAAATAGGACATACTTTTTAATCGTGGGTAACACCGCGGGGCGCAGCTAGTATTATAAATGTGAAGGTTTGGATGGATGTTTGTTACTCAATCACGCCAGAATGGCTAAACGGATCCGGATGACATTTGGCACAGAGATAGATTAAAGTCTGGAATAGCACACAGGCTACTTTTTATCCCGGTAAAATGTATGGTTCCCGTGGGATAGATTTGTTTTAATTTTTCATAGAACAAAGGATCGACATGATTTACAGAAAAGGACATAGAGGAAAAGGACATACTTTTTAATCGCGTGTAACACCGCGGGGCGCAGCTAGTATAATATAATATCGCCTAACAAACACACCAACTATACGGTCCCACACTAAGCATCGTTAGTATTATGTGTACCGTACAATGTACTAGGGGAGAGCCCAGTATAGTATATTAAACTTACATAGATACTAAACATTCAAGACTCGGGTAGAAACACTCGTGCTCATCTCAAAAGTTTGTCTTTACCAGGAATCGAACCCGGAGCCTTCATCGTAGAAGCCAGGGTCACTAATCAGGTTGTTATCTATATCTAGCTATCTGTAAAATATGTTATTTGTGTGTCTACGATCTAAGTAGATAGTAAGTAAGTCGGTCTCTTCTCAGGTGCAAGCTGTAAATGTAAATGAGTAATTTTGCTGAGTGCATTTTGAAATCAGCCTAATTTTAATAATTAATTAACGTGTAATATTTGTTAGATATTCCTGTTTATTTAGTTCTATTTAAGTCTTTTGGCATTTATGAAAACAAATAAGCTGAATTATATGCTTAGTTTACACTTACCGACTCCCTTTAAACAGGTATTTCATTATGTGTATGGTTATTTTAAATATTTACGCCCTTAGTTAAACCGTGACTATATGGCTACTTATAATAGGAGTGGCAATTATTTGCCCCGTACAGCTAGTTAAGTTACGTACCTGCGTGCGCTTGTGAGCGTCACTGTTGATTGTTACAGTTTCATAATAATCTGAAATACATTTCAGGATTCGTTCCATTGACACAATTAACGGCTGTACGTAGGAAAAGGCAATTATGGTTTGATTACCGTGGTTAAACTGTAGCAGGAGGTTTAAACGTCAGGCCAAATCTAAGTAATAACAAGCAGTACATAGTTGAAGAGCAATTGTTTCAAATTTTGTGTTTTTTTTTTCAAAATACGTCAGCTCGGTCCAGTGGTTTGGGCTTAGACCGCTTGGCTTACTGCACAGGGCGGCTACTGGTTAGATCTCCGCCTGGGCTAATTTCGAAAATGCTTTTCTCGTTATTTGCCCTGGTTTGGGATTTATGGGGATGGCCCCCAGTGCATTATATGGTACTTATTATACAAACATTACTTAGTTTTGGTAATACTTCTTTGTATTATAATGTATACATTTTGTGTCCATGAGGGAATGCACAACTTCGCTGATAGGAGTATAGAATATCATAAAATATATGCTATAGGTATTAATTTATTTTGTGTGCTAACTGAGATAAAGATAGCACAAGGTGCGAACTATTATGAAAAACAACTTGTACTTATTAGAAGCAGAATATTTTTTTAAAATCACGTATACCATTACAGTACTTACGAATCGTCAAAAATGTCACAATACTATGCTACGAACTTATCACTCGTTCGGAATGCCGCTTCTATGGTGAAGAACGGGCAAGAAACTCCGTGATCGCTCTTTTGAAATGTATGTTAAACATTTGTGTGTATAGTATATTTTTATGTGTATCCATCATGGGTTATGGGTAGTATCTTTATACATAAGACTATAAAATGTCTATTATTTACAGTTTTCTACGCTGTATCGTCTATTTATAATATAACTTAGTTCACACCGTTAAGTTATTAGCCGTTTTTAAATTTCCTTCAATCTTATCCATGTATATTGACTTATTGACCTGACTATACAGTATTTACTGCATTCATAAACATTTACATTCCTTAACATACATATAGGTATGCGTTCAACTCTAAACACCGCTGTGTTAATTAGTTATCACTTATAAATAAAACACATTTTTTAGTTTAATGTGATAAGTGAACGTAAACGAACCATATAACACCTTTTAAATGAATGCATCTTACATAAACAATTAATTAGCATTGTAAAGATGTTATTTTGGTTAATTCAGTTTTATTTTATGAATGCAATTTTGATTTGCATATTTTGGGCTATCGCGAAGATTCTCTGAAATTATGTGGAGTAAAAAGAATTTGGTAATTATGGCATTAATGGTGATGCGTCTGCCCGAAGAGCCGCGGTGCGACGCCGGCGTCGCACCGCGCCTCTGTTGATCACGTCACTTAACATCACACTTCAATTATTTATAAGGTAGCTGTTTGCCAACTTTGGTTTTTTTGGGATCGGTTATTTTAATGTTTAAGCAGAGTGCACACTTACTAAAGCTACTAAGACTTGGCTGAAATAAATGCTAGAAGGTATTGATGCATTATTGTTAAAGAGATTATGTCACCGAGATTCCTTATTCAATTTTTTTCAAAATGAGACGAGTCAGTGTCCGTCACTCTACAAAGCTCTACTATCAGTAACAAATATTAGCGCGCTGTAGTATGTTCAATGTCTTATTATCATATGGAATCATATGGAATTTTCCACGTGAACTTGCACTTTTTAAACTTATTTTTTTTAAATAATACGTAAAAATGCAAGGTTCATAAATTATCATCATTACAAAAACATTATTTTGGTGGTTTAAACACATTATTATGTTGATAGAATGATGATATAAATTCTGTGGATTGCCTTATATGTAGGTATTGAAAAATTATGACTTCAAACTGTGTTCCTCCTGAAATAATACATCATTAATTACTTCATGACACGCCCTGTGGTTATGCTGCTATCTCTAAATTATACGTAGCATGCGCATTGATTACGGAAATGGTCACGACGTCGACGGTGAGAATTTTGCTAATTGGCTATATCTCATAGATAAGCAATAAAATCAATGGGAAGGACACCGGCTGCATCATCAATTTATGCCGATGTGGATTCGCGATGCGTCGGGATCCGACGCCGACCCCCGCCACCGGGCCTCATATTTATACGCTAAAGCGGACGCCGCTAAGAGTTCAAACGTGTGTCGGGCGCTCGGAACAGTAGACGGTCGAGAGAATCGCAACGCGTGGGTAGACGAGGGCGAGTGCAGTGTGCAGTGCGTGCGTGTGTCGCTGAAAGCTCGCGCCGCGAAGCCTCCGAGAGCGGCGGCATCGCGCGAGCGCCCGCTTCGCGTCAGTGCCGGCCCGGCCGCGCCGTTAGCACAACGCTCCGGCAACCAGACGCCCTCCCACTAACTGTTCACTGCAGGACATTATCACACACCGACTATCAACAACTTTGCATTGCACCCTGCCAGCCGTACAAGTGTTCACGAATATATCATTGTGCAAGAGTGGTAAGTTTTCTGCAATTTATTCTAGGGATGAAAATATTTCAATATTTTACGTTGATTTTTGAAAATTTTGTTGGCGTTTTGTAAGCTATGATTTGGTAACGTGAGGTAGAAATGCGAGATAGACTGATAAATAGAGGTCGCAGCGCACATAAGCGAGCGTCTGAAAAAGCCGGTCCGTGAGCTTTTCCGCCATAACAGTTCAGGATAAAGAGCGCATTTACACCGGTTGCTGCTTCTCATTTTAAGTATGCAAATTATTTTATAACAGTTTCCTTATTATCCAAATTGTTTCATACTTTTTGTAACTAGTTCATTGACAATTTCTTTGTAATTTTAGGTGTTTCTGTAACATTTTGTGATAAATTTAGGAAATTTATGAATGAAAGCATATTGTGCATATTTATAGTTTATGAATTTTTTCATCATATTCATTATGAATTTGGGGCTACTTACTGTTAAAGAATTCTTATAATAATAAAGAGATTTGGGTCTACTAAAAAAAAGGTGAAAACTATTTTATCTAAGTGTATGTTCAAAATAAGAATAGTAGGTAATAAGGAAATTATATTCGTTTTATAATTTACAAAGTATCGGTTATCAAGTTCATTCTGCAAGGTTCTCAATTTTGAAAGGCTTGTGATTGATTAAATACAATCGAATTGGCATACAGTTAATAGAGGTGGATGTTATAGTATTCGTGAGCGGATCGCACAGAGCCGCGCCGCGCCGCGTGCCGCACAACGAGCGTGGCCGATCCAATATTTCACACTCACCACCACTAATCCTTCATGATTGTACTTACAAAGCAGATTGAAATTAAATCAAGCAGTTGATGCATTACCTGCGCATTCAAAATATTTTTTACGTTCAGATCCGTACAACATGGATGTATCTACAAACGAATCTCTTTATATTCATCAACTTTAACATCTTCAACATTATTGCAGAAAAGATTAGCATATTTTTGCAAAGAACTGATTTTTTTTAAAAAAAGATGCTTAATATAAATTTTTGCTGCACCGGCGACGTATTCTTGTAACTGAGTAGTCTGTTCAACCTTTTAACATTTACAATATTGTGTGAACAACGATTCTAACTTCCCAGGTTTTTATCTAAATCTTACTACAACCAGCAATAAAAAAAAATCCGTTTCTACTTATATTACTAACTGTTGCAAGCTTTTTTTAATTTCATCAAAGTAAAAAATAAGAAACTTCCAACACGGCAGTCCCAACATAACTCGATATAGAAACATATTTCATCCCCAGCGCGGTAGACTTGCACCTGGAACTTTCCATAATTTCCATCCAATGTTTCATCTCTCTCTTATTCAAGGAGGGAAGTTGCAGGATTTCTCATGCCGCTTGTTTATCTCGCCGAATTTGTTCCGGCGTCGAGCCCCCTCGGGGTTCATTTAGAGGCGAAATTTATTATTCGGGGTCAGTGTGTTGCGTCTGTGAGATCTCACTTCGATGTTACCCCGTATAATAACACATTTTGCAATAGGTATTCCGCACATCAAGTTTATGCCGACGGGAATGGTTCGGTTTATTGCGCTCAAGCCTTCAGTTGTAAGATAGCTTCTATAGAGCCGTAAAATGTTAATTGTTTTTCTGTTCTGGATTCTGCATGTATTC
Organism: Pheosia gnoma; assembly: GCA_905404115.1. NCBI lineage: Eukaryota > Metazoa > Arthropoda > Insecta > Lepidoptera > Notodontidae > Pheosia > Pheosia gnoma. The sequence continues at coordinate 6,159,673 of FR989897.1, read as the reverse complement.
CAAACATAAGTCTGGTATGCCGTTTTTCTCTAAGGTTAGAGCTATCTCATTTACAATAATGATTCTACAACAAGCTGTACAATATTATATTTCTTACTTTTAAATGTTGAATATGGTCGGTATTTTAATCAAAGTAGTTACAAATAAAATAATCGCGTTGAAATCGGTCCAAGCGTTTGGGAGCTACGACCCCCTCACACACACGACACACACCCTCTTTCTGCGTCAGTAAGTAGATTTTTATTGACTGTATGTTTTCGAATTTAAAAAAAGCTGCCGAAATTAAATATGTCTAAAAGGACCGATAGCAAATACAGTAAAGATTGGATATTACACCGGAATCACCTTAAACTTCAACGGAGGTTGGTAAGTGGTGTGCGAATCGTCGGTTTCGGTTCGGTTGATTGCGCAAAGAGCGGCGCGGGCGCAGGCGCGGTGCGACGCCGAGTTCAAGTGCAGGGTGAAGGTTCTGCTCCGGGTGCGCTGCGCCGCGCCGCGCCGCGCACCGGACGCGACCGCGCTTTTGTTCACCACTGCACTCCCCTATTACTTTTTAAAAACCAATTATTTTTCGCGTGAAAAAAAAATATTGTGTTTATCTTTCTTTATTATGGCGCTGTCCATTTCTTGCTTGGTAGGTAAATCGGTGAATGCATGTATGATTATTTGATTAATTTCTTCAGACAAAGATACCTAAATCGTATTTAATGTTATGCCAATAAAGAAAAATGAACTCGTATGAATTCCTGAAGACTGTAAGCTCAACGGAACTATTATCGAATTAGTCTCTTGTGACCATACATAAAAAAATGCAATAATCCGTTTGACCGTCACCGTCGCCGGCTGAGTCACGAAATTTATAAACGAATTGGCTGCCCTTGATTTGTATTGTGATGTAGGTTGATTTTACTTTTAAAGTATCAAACAGTTTATAAGGATCTCCAATACTTATATAACCATAACTAGATCGTATAACTTACAGAGGACAACCAAGTTAAATAGAAACGATAATTCGATCCTTTCTTTTACCCGGTAATATTGTACCATTTTTAAATAACGAGGTTACAATTAAGTAAATGTATTATTGTGTGAATGTGTGTGTGTGTCCAATTTAGTTTCTGTATTGCTTTGTTTTTTGTTGCACTTCTTTGGTGCAGATATATATATCATATGACAATTTAAAACTTTTCGTTTGTTTTGTTGAGTACACATTATATTGGTTTTGTAGTTATAAATGACGGTTTACAATTTTTTTCATGATTAAACTTTAGCTAATACCGTAGAATCCCAAAGCTTACATTCCTTTGAAAGTTTAAGTATGGATGTTAGAAAATACTTCAGAAATTGAATATTACAGTGGAGATCGAAGAAAGATCTTTCTTTAGTATTAGTATGACTGATTGCCAATATATATAGATATTAGGTAATTTAGCTGTATGAAGTTGTATTTCGGCTGTGTCCGTAAATTTGAGATATTAAAAAAATAATCGAACAATGAGCTATTGGATCTCTAAAATTCTAAGTGCAAAATAGGTGTTCCTACCATTCGAAAAATCAGTTGTTGCGCAGGTGGAGCTGCAGGTAAAAGTTAGATTTTGATAAGTGTCTCTACCACCTTACAAATGTCCTCTTGTGAATATTCTGTCCTCAGGTTTTCCTTTATTCAATAGAGACCAGAGTCATAAATAAAGAAGTGATCAGACATCGTATTTTCCAGATGATGCCTATTATAAACGTTTATTGCAATATTATGCGAGCCCCTTCCTCTAATAATTCCGTTATACGTTAAGTATAGGAAACAGTTTATAGGTCTCATTTTCCGTAATCGAGCTTTGAACATAATAATAACTTGTAAAACTTGATTTTGAACACGTACAAAATAATCCGTATAAGAAAATTATTATAATGCCACTGAATAAATTATATTTTACCCGTTAGTGGCGACCAGGTCAATAGTTCTATACCTATTTATTATACCGCCGAAATTTTTTGGAAGAACTATTACAATAAATAAATCTCTACAATTTGCAAGGCTCTTTAATATATTATGTTTCTGATTAATGGAGATTAAACTGGGCTTGTGTAAACGTGTATAATAGTCGCTTATCATGTTTATGTTAAAAATGCTAAATACCGTTTCAGAATAATATAATAATAGTATTTAAAATCTCATTAAGCGTAAGAAATGAGAAGTTGTGAAACGATTTTACATACTTACGTACATATTTGTGTAGATCGTACAAACATTAACTTTTTTTCAATCTGTTAAATGGCATGTATTTGCTTATACGCGACACGACATGCAAAAAGTAAATAACAAATAGAAGGTAAATTAAATAGCAGCAATCATTGATGATGGTGGAGTCGCAAGGCCGAGGAGCTTCCGATTCTTTTGTTTAAGTACGAAACACTTAGAGCACGGAAATACGCCTAGTTGACGGGGCCTGAATCGCTGGATGACGTTCTTCCTTTAAAATATACCTAGCGGCCGTGAAGCTATGTTTTATTTATGCGAAAAAAAAACAATGGTAACTGTAACTCTTGGTTCATGGGTTTTAACGGAGACGCTTCCATTAAGTAATTAGCTTCGCAATAAATTGCCGTAGATACCAAAACTAAGTCAGGGAATGAATGACTTACGGTATTTCTTCCCATCCATGCCGGGACATAGCCATAGTATTAATGGCGGCTATAAAATTAAGCGTCCTTAAAAGTTAGTAACGTCTCCGGTGACTCCAGTGCCTCCGCATTAATGAAAGCGCGCGTCAATATGCGCGCGCGCAGTCCCGGCGTGACAGAATGCGCTCGCGGGGCGCTCGCCGCGACAGAGCTGCGAGCCACGCGCCGCCACCGTCGCTTCCTGAGAAAATGGCAACTTATGGGGAACTGAATCTGGGCCTCGCAGGTGCTATTGACCCGCTCAACCTGCCACATACGACGCACATGTGTTGCCATTCACATTTAATATTTACCCACATACCTCAGCTTTATATGGGTTTATTAGAGTCGTAAGAATCGAAAGCCACAATGGGGCAGAATGGGTTTTAATGGCGCCGCAGGCGGATCGAGTCCGAACAATCGGCGCTGAAAGACCTACTTCACTTGAAAAATATCAACGGTACTTGTGCTCACAGAATATTTTTTGACACTGTAACCCCGACTTGCCGATGTGTGCGGGTGCACTTGATAGTATCTAGTGAATGTTAATTACGCGGCAGGTTTGTAGATGTTGTTGATAGTGGGTTGTCTCTCGGTGCGAGTGCAATGTGACAACGAGCCGCCGCCGCCGCCGCCAGTGTGGAAGTCGAAACCGTTACCGGACCACAAAAATGTCGCAAAAAAGCTCGTAAACCGTTTCTGTTTCACTTGTTAAATTGTAACTCTGTGATGTGCTTCGATTTCATGGTTTATTCCATGTGATTGATCAACAATGTACTCATATCTCCAATTATGTAAACTATTAAAGCCCACTTCGGATTGATTTAATCAAAACATAATCTCTGCTTAGACTTCGAATCAATATGGAATTGGATATTCGTAAACAATTAACACCATTGACAGGGAATCGTTCGTCAGATAATTGAGTCTCGCTCAACAAGTTGTCTAATCACGCGTTATGGTAACGAACAAAAAAGGTATTGTTCTACTGCGGTATGGTTATTGGCTCCCGATGTACGCAGCATTGGTACCTAGCGTGTAAGAAGCCTCGCGACGGATCGCCGCCTGAATATCAATATCAGAATATAGCCAAGCAACGATGCCGGTCACAATGACCGATAAAAGAGAAACACACGAATATGGCCCTACGCGGAGTCCGCTTAAAATTCACATTCAGTGGTAACAGCCCGGTGTTGGTGCTCGGTGCCACCAAACGGAATGTAGGTTATGATGTTATTTAGCCTGACTTTTTTGCCGGCCGAACTTTTTATTACTTACAATAGATAATAGTTATCTCCTTTCATGCCAATCAATTTCATATAAGGCGTGAAAGTATTGACGTCACTGTGCCAAATTTTGTGTTATTCAAAGTGATGACGCCCGCGGCTATTTTATCGTGATAAAGCATTTTAGCTAAATCTTTTTATGTTGTAATGTGGCGGCTAATTCAATACGGCTCATAATTATATATTTTATCTCTTCTGTACCAACTTTTCTCAGGAGTGAACTGCACTGTGCTTTATGTTACAAATCCTTTTATTTGAAAAGTGGGTTAGGATAATAGAATCGATTTTCTCAGCACCGCTGAAAGTAAACCGTTTGATTTGGCAGTTTTAATTGCAATCTCATTTATAGTTTCAGGTTAATTTTTATTTCTTATGTACCTATATATGCACATCATGTTAATAAGAACCTTATTAATAGGTACTTAGAAGGAAATGCCGACGGCTCTGTCCATTCACACGCATTCAGAATCTCGTGTATTCCTAAACAGTGTCCACTCAATCACTGGCCATAATCAATTATCCCTATGTGCATAGGTATATGGTATATATTTATTTAACATTAAAGAATAGCACAGCTGCATTGCTCGATAAAATTAATAGGTGTCTCTCTGCCCGCGAGTTGCTTAGAACGATACGTTGAGTACCAACCTTCCCTAAAGAGAGCGGCTACTCCAGTGCCCACGCTCCTGGCACCCACACTCTAAATATCAAGACAAATAGACATGTCCACTTTACCATTTACCGAGTCAAAATTCTCGTGTTATGTTTGAATAGGTCTTTTACCAATTAGTATTTGTGCCGACCAATATATGTATATATGACGTGCGTCTCGTTTGAGGGTTGTCTGTTACACTCACTAACCACTTTGTGTGGTGCCCGCAGCCCTTGGGCCCGGCGATAAGTGTGAGAGAATAAAAGACTCAGCCTAATTACTAACAGTCCATTGTTTATGCTCAAATATCAGTCGTTTTGAGTTTTTATGTAGACAATTAATGGTTCGGCCTGTTCTTGAAGTACTACCTACTTAGCAGAGTTTCGTTAAGGAATGTGATGCGCAAGGAATTTATATGACATTGATAAATAAGGAAAACCACAAAACCAAACGATCGCTTTTAAAATATAAATGGTCGTTTCGTTTGAAAGAACCTTTACCTCTTTTCGTGACCGACAAACGAGATTATTATTGACCTTTTATTTTACTTTTGTATGGCAGATATTAGAGTACCTGTAGTTGAACAGACATATCATGGGTATTATTTTTAACAGTTCGTTCGCGAAAGCAGTACGTAGACATAATTTTATAATGATGCAATTATAAAATTGTGTCTACATTTTCAAGCTAATAAAATGGCTCGGACAACATTCATATTGTCCAGGTTGTTTTATGGTGCGGAACGTGCGATGTCATTGTCCTGCGAGTGGTAAGGCGCGAGCCGGTGGCCAAGCGGGCGCTGCCACCGGTCGCCGCGCTCGGCCGCCGCCGCCGGTGGCGTCGTCGCTTCGTCTTCGCCTCGCGCCCGAGCGTGTCTCCACCGACAACTTTTTTATATTTTTATGCTTAAGAATTAGAGCCGTTATACTTTTATTACGCACTTTTATTTCCCGCCACTCATTTAAGACCAAAATCTTGAGATCGGGAGTTATATATTTATGAACTAGATGCTTTGTATGCAGCGCTCGTGATCCTATAGTCTCAATGTTTTTTTTACATAATCACAGCTTTGTCGATTCTTTAACCGTAGTACCTATTCATATTAGCTTTATACGGGTTCAGTTCAGCTTCAGTATTTTTTTAAAGAGGTTAAGTTGAATGTCTAATCAATAACCTGTATATATACTCGTGTGTATATGCGTATATACTAACCTTATCATTAATATGAAATGTGAAAAGCTACCCACTTGCTGTCTTTGTTTTTCTTTAATCACGAGAGGGTATATCGTTTTCTGAAAGTAATATGTCTTTTAACTGCCTCCCCCACATGAATTATTCACACAAAAGGGAAACCCAAGGGAAATGAAAACCCGCTTAAATCAAATCAAGCTTGATAACTAGAAAATATGGATAGCTCACGGGTATAGTTAAGAACAGATTTTTATAATGAACTCAATGAAGATGACATCGTCCGTCACATACATATCTGACAGAACAACAGTGTGTCGTTAAGTTAGCGTGTTTATTTGCGTGATCATTACGTTATTAGGATTAATTTGTGGCGCAACACTTCCTGATTCGTGGCGCTTCCCTGAATTTGCTTTTAAACATTCGTGCTCCGACATCTTCACCTTGAAAGAGCATAGGCATTTTTTCCACGTCTGTTTTTTCCATGGCAATAATGATAATTTTTAGAAGCATTCATTCAATATCTTGATGTTGTAGCTAATCACGAACGTTGCTGTTCTTATAAGGTCCATAAAAAATCATCGTGTCTGATAGCGATTATGAAACTTTGATAAGTATACGAGTGACGTAATATTGACCGCTTCCTGCTTTAATTTCATTTATGTTTAACACTAATCCATCATTTGAACATGCAGCGTTGAACTCTATTGTTAAAGTTAACATACTCAATTTGTAATTATATAACAATTAAATTGTAGTTATCAAAACAACAAGACAAATGGATAACTATAATATTGTGTGTAGGTACGTGAAGTTATAAATAAATTACCCATTTTTTTTTATTTCTAATATCCAATCGATGATGTTAAAAATTCTACGAATGATTGTACAAAAAAGGTTTGATCGCAAAACACAGATAAGCATCTACCTACCTAAAGATAGCCGTTTCAAGATGTCAAGGGGTCAAGACATTTTTATTGCAGAACAATTGAGATGGACGGACATGACAGGGCAATGTACCTATTTACCGAGTGGTTATATATATATTATATATATTGATTTTCCGAAACTTGTTGTTCACCACATTACATTTAAATAAAACTGCCTGAAATGCAGATGCCAGAAAATTCGATTTTTAACGACTGTTTTAAATGTTAACATTATATGCTTGTACCACCACAATTTTATACGTAAAAATTACGCTCATAAATGAACATCGTCGCGGTAAGTGGTTGTCTTATAAGTACGGTAATGCTGTTACAGGCCCAATCCACCTCACTCAACTTGGCCCCTTATATTGCATCAGTAATTCAAGCTAATTTCCTGTATCCAATTGAATCTGTTTTCATGATCCCTGGCTGATAAACGTTAATAATTCTAGTAACCGTCCGTTCCTTTTATTACCTACTAAGAATTACTATTACCGTTGCGAGCTCTTAAATAACTAAAGATTTTCCCATTAAATCGCTGGTATAAGTGTTAATAAATTCAGGTAATAAATTATATCGATTTATTTCGACACCGTTATAACAGTTAACAGTTTCTTTTTGTAACGTTAACTCAATACATGTCGTGAAGTGATGACTCAAGACGACTGAAAGGCTGTAACTATATAATCGACGAGTAAACACGGTGGCCACGACGGCGGCGGCGGCGGCGGACCCCGGCCGCGGTTATTGTGCCACTCAATATTGCTAAATCGGGCATCTATAAAATGAAGGAATATCTGTATACCTTCAATTAAATTATTTACTCTATTTTTTACAACTTATATTGACTTCCAAATTTAAAGAAAGTATTAGGCAATTTACAATGTCATTAAATCTATTTTAATAATTCCTTGTAATGTTATTATAAATAGAACAACATTTCTATAAATTTGGGGGCTTATCTTATTTCAGCCAACATATTTAATACATAGATATAATATGAGTAAGCAGCGGTGACACTCGCAGTCATACGTTACTCGTTAACGCAGGCACTTGACTGTTAAATCAATATTATATAAGTTATCCCGTAAGCGTACGAGCCATGAGAAAAATCAGTGATTATTGACATAACATCGATGATCCGAGTTGCGCTATTGGAAGAACGGTGCCGGAGGAGCGGCTGGCTGCGCGCGCTGGCGAGCGGGCAGGCGCGCGGCCGGGGCCGGCCGCCATTGCGGCTCCCACTTACTAAATCAATATTTGCGCAGATGTCGGCGCAAGAGCATGCTATGCTTGTAGCGACCTAAAATTCATACAGCTTATATGGCAATGTTAGCGGTAAATTTTCTCGGCAGCTACTTGTAAACCTTCAAATGTGGGTCGGTACTGCACGCACCAGTCGACCCCGGCCGTGACTCCCGAAGGGTAATTCATTCAAATTGATCGCGCATCTCAATAGCTTCGGCATTAGCTTACAAACAAGCTCGGTTATTTCGTTACTCACTGATGGTGCAACGTTATACTCTATACGAATTTCTTTTTTTATTGGTACAATGTGCAAAAGTCAAGATGCAATGTCCAAAATTCTTCTGATCATTATGATAACTTTGGTTGACTAGTCTCATATTATAAGGCGTTTCGATTACTACCTATGTCATAAACAGATAAGTACCTATATATGATTCATTAGGCATTATACGAGGATATCGGCAAGACGATCTTTTCCCCATCAGAGTCAGTGTTCTAAGCAAAAGTTTTTATGTATTTTTTTTATACCTCCGCAGTTTCCAAGTGAAAACGAACAGCATAATTTTCTAAACGATGACCACGATTCCCTTGTAATATGATAATGCGATGTATAAATATTTCATGTCTAGGGCTCTATATTATCGTTTTTGCGCAATAACCAGTTCTGTACAATGCAGTTCCACGGGAGCCCTGAAGCTATTATTGTTATTTTTGTAGTCAACTCTGTGCACGTTAAGTAAGTGTATGCACGTCTGCTCCCGGCATTTTATACAGTATTGCGTGGACTTTTTCACGTCAAGTAATACTTGAGTAATAATATGTAGGTACCCATTAAAAATACATTTTTTATCGATTGCTTATGTAGTCGCTCGTATGTACGATTTACGTATGTTTTTTTCTAGAATACTATGTTTCGAGATGTGAAACAGTTAGTATAATATAACCCAAGAGCTTTAAACTCGCTACGTGCCTGTGGTGCTCGTTCAAAACTAAGGTCTGAAGTTCGTTTGTAAGTACTTGCCATTCATGCCTTACATAGAGATATGGCCAGTAATGACTGGCCGGTCGGTCACCTATCGGCCAGACGCTCGTAAACACTGTTCAACACGAAGTATTCGAACATGGCTGCGAATACAAGTCAATAGACATCATGCCCAGGGCACTCACTTCCTGGTAAGAGGTAACTGTTTTATTTCACTCAGCAAAAGAACGTACACAGAGTTCCTACATGACGAAGATATAAAATATTTACAGTTTCTCTAATTAGGTACTTAGGATTCGAGGTTCAAAGGTCACTGATTTGGTGGCCGATGAGACACAAATGGGTTTCTCGTAGGGGTGTGGGAGCGGCACGCACGGGTCAGCGGTCGCCCTAATAGGTAGTGCCAGAGAACGGCTGTGTCCCACAGGGCGAGAAGCAGGGGCGGTACGCGTGAGGGTCCGTCCGCGAATCCCATCATTCGCAAACCTATTACTGTCATCTATACTTTGTGTAAGTGCAAGTATTTCCAATGAAATTATGCATAGTATTTCCTTTTTACATTATATAGATAGTAAGTTACAAATATTACTGCAGGTAGGAACATTGTAATCTCGAAAACAATGTGGATGGCATATCGCGAGAGGTGTCAGTAAACGACAAGGTGGAGTATAGCTAGGTAAGCAGCAGGGCGGCGCACGGGGGCAACGCTCATCGTGTGAGCGACGCGGCCGCGGACCAACAATCGCGAATTCAACGTATGCCTAGCAACAGCACTCACACTAACGGTGGCTTTCTTCGAGCACACATAGAATGCACTTACGAGCTTTGAGCTTTGATCGTCTTTGTCACATTAAAAGTCGCTATTTTCCTGTCGCGAAATAAATCTTACGACCACATTTCGCAAGTTTTAGCCGTTGACTCCCGGAATGCGTATGAAATTTTAATGATTTGGAAAAAAAACCTTTGAAAATGAATAGGTATTTTTCGTAGATCGAATCGAAATCACGAAATTGCATGGAAATAAGATAATTCGTGCGAGCACTCGGGCGGAATTCTAACGCGGCGTGTAACGGTGATGAGGACGTCTAGCGCGGATTTACCTAAATTATTCGGACTACGTTGGCGATGCGTGCGTGCCTCTGTGCACGACCAGATACTCATCATGCAGCCCGACACCCCTCCGACTCTGTACATAACAGTGATAGCCAAGTTGGAAGACCGTTCGCTTTGGAAACAAGTGTCGCCGGTTGATACCCCAACTGCGATATCTGATTTTCATTATTACTATGACGTGTTTTTTAAAGTTAATACTGTTTTACCTTGTACCGCCACTTGTGATTTTCATTGGAAGTATCTCAAAACTCCTTATTTGTTAAAAAAAAAATGGTGAACTTGTAGAGCTTAGATTATTAAGTGCGCCCAAAAAAGCACTGTTACGTTTTTATGAAGCAGTTAGATAGATTTATACTTGTGTGTGTATGTTTTGCCACAAAATTCGCGCGGGTCAACGAACCGCAATACGACATGAAGGAAACTAATATTTGCCGTCTTCCTACACGCTCCCTAGAGACATAAACCCTGCCACAGTTAGTTACTTCCACTATAGCTCCTACCTTTCTGAAGCTAGGTACCTACTTTATTATACTTTTGTTTTCGCTCTTATGGCCAATGAAAAAAGTTACATCTACAGCGTGGCTTTATCAAAGCAGAATCGTTCTAGGGTTGTGCATACATTAATCAGTTTTAATATAAATATACTTATGTTATCTACACAAGTATACAAATATTTCCATAAACAATTTACTCCACATAGTTACATACCTGGTATGCGACGGGTTCATGCGCAGGCTACTTAGTATGTACATGGCCGGCCAAGTCTGCCGTTAATCGACCGCTACACTTCAGTGACAATTATCGCCTAATAACAACGCAATGACGCTTGTAGCCGAATCTAATAACGTCGCGGCGTCGTCGCCGCCGTGTCCACGACACGACTTCTATGCTAATCACTCGTAATTTACGACGGCCGATAATCGCGACACGCGTACGTGAGTGCATTGTGCGAGCGGCGCGCGCGCATAACTCAGTGCTATGCGAATATGTGCGCCCCGAGCTTCGGGAACGAGCCGTGAGAACTTTCGAATCGATATAACTGGGCTACAATATAATTTCACACGTACGAGTTTGAGATTACGTACTTGACGTTAGCGAACTAGGAGTGGTCCGCGACTGCGTGCCCTCCTGCCGGCTGACCCGCCGGGCATCGCAGCTAAGATCTAGTTCTGTGCCCCTTGGCAAACTATCCGACTCTACTTGAACTCATATAATAGCTACATCTCTACGTGTATTTTTATTAAACCACATACACGTATAATAAAGAAGCATATCCCGACGGCATACATTTTGTATTAAATAACTTCGAAAACTAAGCCGGAAGTAGTTTGTAATAGAATTATGATACAAATTTATACTGAAATATTGGACAACCAAGCCCGATGTTATAAGTATACCAATTCAAAATTATAGAACCAATTCAAATCCGGCAATAAAATAACAAAATTATCGTTGCCATAAGCGTTTCAGGTACAAAAGATAATGCATAAGAAGGCTTTTCGATCCCGAGCCAGTTGTCCAACGTCCAAGAGATTGGTGTCAATGCTCGCTGCGGTTGCAGTGTTCCGAAATGATGTGTTGGGCAACATTGCCGCGCGCCCGCGCTGCGCCGGCCACCGACCCAGCGCCCGCGCGCCCGCTCGCCCGGTGCCCATCATGCCCTTCTAATTTCGCCCAAATCATTTGTACCACCATCCTAAAATATACATATTAAGACTAAATATTAGGGTGATATAAAAGATAAACACTGGCGACAATACTTTTAAGTATATAAAATATTAAAAACCTTTTTATCTTTATTATATTGTATGCGATAGGTACCTATACTTAAGATACGACAATTATTACACAAGAAAATTGCTTTAGATAAATAAAACGTGGGTACAAGTTGCCTAGTCAACAAAAGTGCTTACGTAGTACCTCGTAGCTCCCCAAGCGATTCGCGTTTGTATAGATAAGTGCTTTTGATCAATGAAGGCGACGCGGACGCCACTCGTCTTGGATCTACAGTTATGGTCTCGCAAAAACAATTAAATGAGCCATATATTGTGATGTGTAATTTTCCAACTGCGTGTATTTTGTTTTTTTTTAATCGCCTTAACTGTTACTCAGTCGCCATGGATGGCGGTGGAACAAACGGTATGCCAAATTATGTTTGAGAAGTGGGTCTCTATTGTATACGGAAGTCGGAGCTCTAACTTTGAATAATTTATAATCATAACATTACCTCTTTGTATTTACTTATTTAGATAAACATATGGAATCATGTTTTTATTTTGTGTAATCCGAATGTAAATCATTATTCGTTTTGTAATAAGTAGATCCACTATCTAATAGATATACTATTTTAAATCTAATAGATATAATATTATTTTAATATAGCTGGGAGGGTATTAGAAAAATGACAAAAACAGGTACAAGTAATTTGCGAAAAGCTCTCGACGTCCGTAGCACGTGGTATTTTAGCAAAGCAAATAAATAGATAGTTGTGAATTCTCCGCACCCTCACCCTCTCAATAGAGATGACTTGCATGGAGTGTCTAGACGGAGGGATGCCTCTTAAATAACCGCTTGTAGCTATATATATTTGCGCACCTCTTATTGACAAAAAATCGTTATAATAATAAGAATAAATTTTTCAACAGAAAAAATCCAAAGCAAAATATAAGTCTATTTGAAATTTTTGCTTAATAGGGTGCCTACATCCGCGTAAGTACCCAAAGATGTGTAGATATTCTTATGAAAAGAAAAAATAGAGAGAACACTCCAGCGAGTGGCAGTTAAGGAGAGGGAGGTAGTTGAACATGCGTGTGAGGTGTAGCTTGCGTATGTAAAGAGTAGGTAGGGCTTGTGGGTGTGTGCAGAACGCGGCGGGCGCGGATACGTTCCCACGGTAACGCTCGGGTTATGCCACGGAGCCGGGACTTACAATAATTTGCCCCTAACCATTGACTCTTTCGGGTAACAGTAAACACACAATCACCGTTTGAAGTATCGGGTATTCCAAATTGTTTTTCCATTTAGACTTGATTTATAAAACAAACCTAAGCCTATTAAAGCTCTCATGGTACCGGTTTTTAAGTGATTCTTTTACATACTAAATATAAACGACTATCGTATAACTGTCGGTGACAGAAATACCAATAACTTAGTATTTTATTTTCGTAGATTTTTCTTTAAATACATGATGTTAGTGCATATGTGGTATTTCATTAAAAATCCTACTCTTACATTGTTTTAAATGGTCGACGTTCAAGCCACTCTGAATAGACAGTTAAAGTTCCTATTCAGTTGGAGTTACTCACGAGCAAATGGATACATTTTTGCCTGAACCTCGTTTCCGCGTTCCTGGCAAATAACTCCTGGCTCAACTGTACCATTCAACTTTTATTATGTTATGCTTTCGTGCTCGAGCCAGCTGTAGAAGGTAATAACTGATAAAACCTTCTACTCGCATAAGCATTGCGTGCAATATGGTTCATAACGAATGGTAGAGACGATATTTTCTCATTCCTTGAGACATTAACTTCATAAACAATAAATATAATTATACAAACAGGTTAGTATAATACGTAGGTTATACAAATAGCTATCATTATAATAAACATTAAATAATGATCTTATATTCCGTACATTTGCAGGATAATTATGTAGTGCAATAAAAACAAAATGTTCTCTCATGTTAGCATGTATGGGCGTCCCTTTTCCAATTGTATATTTTTTTTTCGTCTTGCGGCCAAGAAATTTCGTATAGGCAAAGTAGTGTTTTCGTACTCTATTGGTCACTTTGGGTTCGGAATCCTAAATTATACTAACTTATGTTGTGTGATTTACAGGTCAACATAAACCCAATAACAATACAACCTATACTTATAAAATATCATTACTATAAGTTATAAACATAACAATATCACATAGTTTCGTGTCGTATCAGACATTGTATTACGTACATATCGGATGTTCCCGTTCCCGCTGTTCCACCCACTCGGGCACGCGCCCGGGCCACTCTCGGCCCACGGCTACAACACTACGATCACCCCTTTATGTCTTAATATTCTATCCTCACTACAAACAATATTCATCCTCACACAATATTATATGCTAACGTCTCACGATTACTTTATATTGACCCCCAAACCGGTCGTGCACAATGAGAAAAAAATGAGACAATTGTTTTACAAATATTTCAATGTGTCTGAAGTCTGACTTTTTATTGGTAGTCTGCGTTATGGAGATAAAATAATTGTTTTTTTCCGCATCATTAGGCACCTTTGCTGCGGCTGTTACTCCACTGTTTCACAAAATAAAACGCTTTTAACTATGGGAAGCTGGATTTTTTACAACGCCGGTTCTTTTAACGATTATGCATAGTCTAACTAAACGTAAACCGGCATATCGCCATTACTGAAAACTGACTATATTTAATTAACAAAATTTTTACTTTATTTAATATCTGTAAGTAAGGATCTTGCCACTGTGCTACTGTATTGTAATGAAAGTAGGTACTTGTTGTGAGTTGACTGACTTTTGACAAAGTTACAACTTTCGAAATGGTTCCACAAGACGTAGAGCTTATCATTAAGAAAATAAAGAGTGTTTAAGAAATAATAAATAATATTTTAGGTGCATAATAATAGCAGATAAATAGTTCGCGTAAACGATAATGTACTCCAAAAAAAATATCGAGCGAACTTTGATCATTTTTTACTAGTTCGTTATTTGCCAGTTACTACATTTGCGCAAATATGATATCGGGCTTTTATAAATACTACTTATACAATAATTAAGCACTTATTTATTCAAATAAGCATTTTTTTATTCAAATATTGATGAACGCCTCTTAAGTTTAATATAGCATAGCTAATGAGCTCAGTACCTTAAACACAGTCCTTTTTACGTACCGTTTCGGTAACCTTAAACCCCTTAAACCACAGATTTCATAAATAAGCATGACAGTGACAGCGTGTTTTCTCGATGCCGTCACGATAACATTAGTAGTTACCGCTTACCCTGCAAGTAGTGATTGTGCAAGCCCAAGCCAAATCTGAGAAAATATCGAAGGCATTTAGAGCAAGTTAAAAGATCGTATTCGTACGAAGCAAGCGCTCATATAAATGGAGCTACGACTACTTCGGGTGTTCACGAATTTGGGTCGGTATTAGACGAGTCTCAGTCTCTGAAGATATCTTCAAGCGATTGATAATCCATTAAAGCTTTCACTAAGAAATATCTCAGCGTCGAACCCTATTGCCAAATGAGATGTTTATTTCCACACTAACGGATATGGCACCCGTACCTACGTCAAAATTGAATGACAAATCCGTCCCCTACAATTGCGAGCGAGGAGTGTGTTGATGTGACGGCAGTAATTGATTCGATCGTGTATTGTTTGTTGCAGACGGGGTCAGATGGATCGGCGGCGCGCGGGGGCGCTGCTTGCGCTGGCCGCGTGCATCGCGTGCTCGGCTGCGGGTAAGTACACGAGGAAAGCCCTTTGTATGGATCTTCCATCAATCTAACTTTTGATCGCATTGTATAAGCAATTTCGGCTAACATCGCCTCTCTCTAGTAGCAAGGAAATAAAGCTTTCGATGGTAGAGCAATCGAAACTGATTGTTTTCTGGGGCTTTTTGTTCAGTTCAGTTCTCCCTGTTCTCCCTTGAGTTAATACGTTTTTGTGTGTGTGTGTTTTGTGAACACTAAATCTGAGCGAAACGAAAATAAAAGTGTGCTAAAAGTTTGTTTCGCTATAAGTTGTTCCCTGATGATTGATCAATATATGTATGCCACCAATGACTCATACGATCGAGATTATTATGCAAAGTAGATTAAAATACGTCATGATCACAGACTTGTTTAGAAGTTTAGACGTAATGTGGCAAAGTGAAGCCAGTTTTTCAATGCATTTGTAGTGGTAAATGAAACTTCATACAAAACTTTTTGCCCACTAAATGGTTCGGTATAGACTAAGAAGTTCTGGGCATATTTTTTATATGTGTTCGTGAGTGCATGTTGTGCTATGTGAATATTCTAACATGTCTGTGGTCATAATTAAAACATTCGGTAAAACTACTTATGAAGTGTATTAAGTACGTTGAAAAATATGATGTCAAATAATGAATAGATAGGTCGGTACGCTATTTAAAAATATATAATGAATGATAATAATACGCGACAAACACACCAAGCGATAGATCCTAACTAAACATCATACTATGGTATCAACTTGTCTTACCTACTAGCTATCCCTACAGAAGTTTTCCTGTTAAAAAACACTTTCAGCTTTTCCCAAATTCTCAAATATTTCGGATAACTTTTTCAATGGTTTTTTTCTCTACAAACCTAATTAGGACTATTACGTACATTTTAACATGTCAATTAGCCAAATCGGTTCAGAAGTTATCTAGTGATGCGCTTACCAACGTATATGATTCCATGTTTATCATATAGATTGGCATTATATAAGAAAAAAATAGTGCCTTCTATAATTTTCATTTCCCATAAATATTGAAAATATATATAAGTGTAACAATAATAGTGTAAAATATTACAATTATATTTGCTAGTATATAACAATAAAAAACCAATATAGGCAGTTACAATATCATACACTTGCGATTCGTTTTACCTACTTCATGACGTAATCAAATCGTAAAAGCCGTAATTTCACACTATAATGAAATGAAACGATAAGTAGACGTATAAACACATTCATTATGGCCACACCATGCGACAATGTTAGTCTTTATTTTCTTTATCACTATACATAGAAAGGTATATTTATGGTACATCTTTCTAGTTATTTATAAAGCTGAAAATATATGAATTACAAATGGTCCATTTATTATATTAAACATTAGTTATGACCACGCATATTACCGAGATTACACATTCCGAGCGGTGGTAGTATGTTAATGTGGCAGTATCGGTGTACTGTAATTCTTATTTATTATATTTTGACGGTGCTGGAAACGAGTATCTACCGTTGCGGCGTCTGGTGACCCGGTTGCTCGTGAGAAGATTTCTACGCACGATATTAAAGTTTCCGCTGCCACTCGCGCTATCTTTTCAGCACGGGACTCTCCTTTTATAGCCATAACGAGTTTCATTTTGTGTAAAGAAGTTTCGGTTGCGACAACCTGCTGCGTAAAGATCTAGAGTATCTGAGACCTGGCATCTGTTCCGTTATGGTCAGGTGCAGTAAAATGACAGGTCCTTACTTGCGTTTGATTCAGATTCATAGTCACCGCGGTGTATCATAGGTAATAGAGAGCAGAGAATACTTGAAGACTAATAGATAATATGAATACTAGATGCACATTCATAGCTCTATCGAACAGGTTGAGAGTTCATTGATCTCCCGCGATCCGCTAATTCACAAATCACTTTTATATGCATTTTTATTTATTACCTATATTTTTATACGTGCCATTTATCATAAATATAAAACTTTATAGAAATGCAATATATCTAACGACTCATATAAATGAACGATATTGCGTTTTATAACATTTATTATAAGAAAATTATACACTCATAAATTAGAACACATGAAATTTCTTCATCTGCATTGACCGTTCCCGTTACATGGGATCGGTTTCCTAATCGTCGCCGCTCGCTTCTCCGATGCTCGTGGTCACTATTTCGTTTTTCACCGGCATTTTATGACGTCATCCGTCATGTGAACTGCGCGCACCGCCTACCAACACTAAAATTATATCAAAGAAGTTGATAAATCATATTCAGTTGTGGAGAACGAGCCGTGGAGAATAGCCTCTGGTGCAAAGCGTCGCGTCGGAAGGGCCGCGGCGCGCGCCGGCCGCGACCGTATCTTCCCTTACCCGCAAATAACTGTACAAAGGTCTGTGCTGTGCGTGTCTGTTTCGCGATGCATGTTATTAGATGAGGCTATTTTGGTCCGCGCAGATTTAGTATCCGCAGCACGGTTGCTTCAAAGAATTCGTATTGAATTTATGTTATACATAGGAAGTATATTTAAATGCGGCCTACAATGTTTAGGACTACCCGTGTGAACTTCATCACGCATGGCGACCACGCTGACATTCATTCATTGAAACAACGATCCATATTAATGTAGTGCAAATTTTAAATTCATGTTGGCTCCTCATTTCGATTGGCTCGGCCCATGTTCCTAGGCGCACGATTTTGCATTAAGTAGTTTTTTGTTCGTGCAAAGCCATTTATAACGTCACACTTATACGTAAAAGCGATTCATTAGGTATCATGGGAATTAAAGATGCTACGTCACGTACTCGGAGACTCGGCTATGATTCGGTACTTATTATGCAGTCATGCGGCTTGGAATTTGACACTTCGTGGCGCGGCGACACCTACTCTCTATACGTGGGAGTAACCCACTTTATTTATTTGGTTCTTTTGTCGATTAGAGGACTATCACTATTTACGAGTTGCAAATTGCGGGGACAGGATGGTCGGTATTACGATGTTCCGTTGTTTTTACGACGAGTATTTAATCGTGAGAGTGGAAATAGTATAATTGACAATCGCGGTTGGCAAAAACTAGATGCTAACGACATTCCTGGCGACCGTTATGTGGACGATGCGGCTGCGGAGCGCCACCCGCCATATAGAGCCGCGCCGAGAGCGCGCCCTAACGGTGCCGCCGCCGCCGGCCGCCGAGCTGATAAGCACAACACACCGCATTAACCGACACCATCAATTATACAAGCAGCCTTATGCTTTTGAAACTCGCTGCGGTCGCGGAAACCACTGCTGCATCTTTTAGTACCCGTCTTTGAAATTAAACAGAGTTGTAATTATGGCGTTCTATATTTGAACGCCATGACGTCTTTGTATTAAATATTTTTTTAGAATAGGCTTCATTTTTGAATGGGTGTATTTCCATCATGTTTATGCTCGATAAGTGTCGTCAAAGTCAATAAAGTATTTGATCATTATTTTGCATTGCAAAAGCACCTAGTAAGTAATAACTAAGTATATAGTTTTATGATATCTAACGGCGAAATAAATTTCGGAAAAATATTTTTTAAAGTTCCATTCAGTTGCATGATATTTTCCCTCCACGAATTTCCAAAGAATAGTCGTGGGTGATACCTACATGTCTAGTGCAACGTATGACTTTTGCCCTCAGAGGGAACAGAGAAGCCGCGGTTTCAATGTTAACGACGTTCGCCGTTAGGTTAATTACAGCTTTGTCGCCTCGCCGGTCGGCTTCAGTAATTATACGCAGTAAAACGGATATGTAAAACGACTCTAAGACGATGACCGATCACGGGTCTCGAGCGATTTGCAGCTAATATCCTGCACAGCTGTGACGTGCTTAATAAGTCAGTCGTAAAACAGCAGTTAAATATTCTCGGAACACTCTTGGCTTTAATGTCTGTATTGATATTTTTCTCATAAAAAGAATTAATGTTATGGCCAAAACTGTTACCGCTTTAATGGTCCGAAGCCAGTGTTATTTTATCTTTTTCAGTCATTGAAATAAAAAAAAGTTCCTAAGTTTTTATAAAATTTACTAGCCGCCTGCGCAACCATCCATTTTGCAGCTCGATCCCCGATCGCAGTAAAGGTTTTATAACTATAATAACCTATTGGTTTGAGTGTAGATCAATGAAAAAGGATCGGGAAAAGCAGCCATGAAATGATTAACGTACGTGCAGTCGTGCATGTATATACCTACGTCACACACACGTTGTATAGTGATTGTCTACGTAGGTACGTTATATGAGCAATAACATTATTGACTAAGTTAAATGTAACGTAGTAATAGGTAGGTATATATACTTTTACAGTGAATTGAACGTGACATTGAAAATAATTGAAGTAAAGAAATATTAACCGGCAATGTGTAAGCGGAACATATTGTACACGCGTCACCTCAGCACACGGCCTGATAAGAAAACTACGAGAAATCGGAAAATTCAATTTACACGCACTCACACACAAAAAAGCAATAAAAATAAAGTTAATGAATGTGCTTCGATGCAGGCATATTTATTGTTCATCAAATATAATAATGCCTTTTTTCTATTTCCAGCTCCCACAACGAGTAATCACACGGCTTTAGATTTATACGATGGTAAGTTGTTTTAAACAAAATAAGAAAAGTTTATATCATGAAAAAAAATGTTTATAACATGTTTATATAAATTATTTATCGTACTACAAAATAATTGTAAACATAAATAACACAATCCCTTAATCAAATAAGCCTCGTTCACGTAGCATGGTGGCTGAATACTGGATGCATTTTCTCACCGAATTTGATTAATTAATGATAATAATAAAATACTTCATCGTTAAACCACATTGAGGATGAGTTATAATTTGTTTGTGTTTCAATTAAAAATGTGGACGTTTACTTTCAGGCGCTCCGGAGGGTTGCTACTACAACTTCCAGCATTACGGGGAAGGAGACCGCATCATGACCAACGAACCTTGCCTCAACTGCACCTGCCACAATCGGATGCTCATGTGCTACCTTAGGGTCTGCCCTTTCACCAAACCCATAGGCCAGGACTGCACTATAGAGAAACGAGCTGATCAGTGCTGCCCTATCGTCACTTGTCCCGACGGTAAGTCCCAACTTCCATAATACATACCTAAACTATGCTTTACCTAGTAATTGCTCTCCGTGAGTACTAAAGCAGAGGCTCATATAACCCTCGAGGTTCTTCTAAAGTGTCCCTAACGGACTTAAACCGCAAGCTGACACTGTAAAGTTATCTTCTCTTGCCAATTTTTTAAAGCAGTTTGAAATTTTATTATAGTGTAGTCTCCAAATAAGTATAATAATTCTATACCCGTTGTCTAACACACATAATGTAAATCAATTAGTGATTTTTCATGTCACATAAATATTTACAGATTTGTATTGTTTTCAGTTCCAGTTGACCTGCTCACATCTACGTCGACCACTTCCCCAGCGGAATATGGAGCAACTGGTCTCGGAAAACATGACAAATATGGTTGCAGTATGAACGGAAAATACTTCTCCGAAGGATCTAAAGTGCCTCCGACGCCGAACAAACCTTGCGAACATTGCTACTGTATTCGAAACATGACGACTTGCGTTATGCAAGAGTGTACGCTCCACGTGGACGGTTGCACCCCGATCTATCACAAGGATGTCTGCTGTCCGGTCCGCTATTCGTGTGGTGAGTTTCAAATTTATCATAAGAATACATTGATCTAAAAATAGCAGTAACCCGGGCAGTGTACACGGCGAAACTATATGGGTTCCTAACTTGTCTAGAGAACTTGGGTTGTCTAGTCAAGTTAACTTTAGTGAGTCAACTTGGCTTTGTAGTCGCAAACAAAATCTGAATGGTATACACACTGTACTTAAAGCTACTTTTTGTGAAAAGTTTGTGTTTTAACATTCTCAACATTTATATAACATTTATTCGTAATAATTAAATTAAATAAACATTATTTCCAGATCATCCGGAGGACGAGATGCCACTTTTGGATGACATGTCAACCACAGTCCGACCAACGCCTGGATTCTTACTTACGACCACTACCATCGCACCAGTGACTCAAATGACACAAGACTGTGTTCACGACGACCGCGTTTTCGCCGATGGTGCTCTGATCAAAACAGAAAAAGCCTGCGAACATTGTTACTGCATGAAGGGAGATATCGTCTGTGTGGTACAGGAATGTGGTACACCCATGGAAAATGAGGGTAAAAATTGTACCTCCCTTGCACCGCGCGAAGGTCAATGCTGTCCAGATACGTATATTTGCGAAGGAGACGAACTTGGCACTGAACCTTCAACTGAGCTTACTACTGAATCGGTGATTGATACCGCTACCACCCTATTACCACCACGTCGAACCGGTATTGAAGGCAGCGGATACAGAAATGAGCCGGATGAAGATTCATACACAGGTATACCAGAACATGAAGGTAGCGGCGAGGATCAAGTAACATTGGCACCTTATGATTCGACTGAAAAACTAGCTTCAGAAAAGACTGACGAGCCTATTGTGGCCATTGAAGAAGGCACAACGTATACCACAAAATCTCCATCATTTGGGGAACCCGAAGATACTACTGATAATAAAATTCCTAGTGAAATCGAACCACAGGAGTATATCCCAGCTGCAACCGATGTCCCGATGGAAACAGGTGATGAAATAAATTCAACTGAGCAAAATCTAATTCAAGAAGGAGTAACTGAGAAAGAAAGCTTGGCATCTCATGAAACCATCTCTACAACTCTTGCTCCAGAAATATTTGATAAAATCACAACAGATTTAGGAGAAGCTCTTAATACTGTTCCCGACTCTATTAATGCAGAAGAAGATATTGATACACACAGACACATCCCTAGCCCAACAGTTTCTTCAGTAGAAGAAAGTGAAAGGACCACTCCATCAATATCAGATGAACAAATTGCAGTAAGTGGATTATCTGAAGAGAAAATTACTAAACCAGAATTTACTTTCCCAAGCACAACAATACGAGCGGACGAATCTTCAGATACAACAAAAGAAAATGATCTTATTACTCTTGACTTAACAACAGGAAATGAAATTTCGGAACCCGAGCAATATGCTCCGAGCACTCCTAGTAGCTCTATAAAACACGAAATCGAGACAGGAACTCCCGAAGTATATGAACACGTAACTACTGTAGATATTGGTAAAGAAAACGAACCAGATGCCTACGAATCTAGTACTATTAGCATTCCCATACAAAAGGGTGAAGAAGCAACAACTGAACCAGATCACGACCAAAATACTGTTGCTGTAGTTGAAGAGGATAATATTCAACCTCATTTACATACTACTACTACAAGAACTTCACTTGAAAAGGAAGAAGGAGCCACATTACATAGTATCGAACTAGGTTCTGGCTCAGAAGATAATACTGAAGAGAATATACTTGAACAACACGAATATGAACATGCCACAACAGCATCTCCTTCCGAAAAAGATATTATGAAAACCACCGCTGAACCAGACAAAGGGCTAAATACTATCCCTGGTCATTTAATTGAAGAAAGTAGTTCCAAAGCATCAGTACCAGAAAGTACTCTTGCTCATGAAACAATAGTTACCGATTCAGATGACACGCAAGGAACTGAGTCTATACCGACAATTGCCTCCGATTCTTCCACTTTGCCCTCAGAAAGTACTGTCTCTAGAGCAGACCACTTTACCGTAACCACTGAGCCATCATTCAGAAAAGAAGATGAAAGTCTAATTTCAACTGAAAAAATCAAAGATTCGCCAACAGCCACAACAGATAAAAATGACTTCACTGATGAAGGCTTCATTCCGACATCAGTCCACGATGACAAACTCAGTAGTGGACCTAGTGCTCCGACTGTTGACCAAGAATTCACAACATTTGTCCCAGATAACGAAGTTGAAATGAAAGTACCCACAACTGAATCAATTTTAGTATCTTCCGTTTCATCTGCCACTCTACCTGAAAAACTTCCAGAGCTTCCCAGCGAACAAGGAACTGAATTCATATTTGGAACACCAACAACGGAAAAGTCATCAGATATAACTACCTTGATGGCGGAAATTGGAGCTCAAGAAGAACCAGCGCGAATTCCCGGCGAAGGAGACTGTCTTTTGAATGGAATAACATATAGAAACAATTCAGTGGTGCCCAGCACTAATAACTGTCATTCAGGTTGCAAATGCTTAAGTAGTATTATTAAATGTGATCCTATTATTTGTAGCCCGCCACCGGATTATATGGATAATTGCCAATCGATCTACGACTCACCTGATTCTTGTTGCCCCACATATGTGTGTGATCATCCCAGAGAAACCGTCCCACCTCAGTCTGACAATCAGATGTCTGGGACCGAATCTCCTCAACATTCTCATTCCCCGGCTATTGAATGCCGTGGCGATCAATGCGAAATAAGTGTCGATATTAAACACCCAGGAGAGCCTAGTGACAAACCCTATAGTAATGATTGTGGGCCTGAGGGCTGTCAAAGTATCACACAGAAACCCGATGAGGCTAAATATTCCCTTGAACATCCTGAGGGTTGTAAAGATGGTAAATGTCCATCGCCTCAAGACGATTGCAGCAATGGTAAATGTGAGGTGCCTGCCACACATGAATTAGTTTGTGATCCAGAACATGGTTGCCAAGCTGTCCCAGTCAAACCCTGTGAGGGTGAACATTGTAAAGAAACAATTGAAGACGTTGGTGCCCAGCTGCCACAATTATGTAAAAATAAAAAAGACTGCAAAGATGGGACGCCATGTGTTGGAGATTCGTGTAAATTTGAAGTCTCATCTCCACAAGATACTCAACAAGTACCTTGTAAAGAAGAAGATGGATGCAAATCTGAACAAAAACCACCACATGATTGTACAGGGGACTCTTGCAGAAGGAATGAAATTCCCGACATTGGACACAATTTGCCATCAGAATGTGAAGGCTCTCAATGTGAACAAAAAACACAAACTACACTTGCCGAGAGTACACACCATATGAATACGGAATCATCTATGCAGAAACAGACACCATTTGAATTGATCACAGAAAAACTTGAGACGATTGAGGGCGAGCACAAACCCACTGAATCGCATAAAGAATTAGAAATGGCAGTTACAGAACAACCTTATATTCCTGATGTGCAGCAGGAAATGGAAACAAAAACTCCGGAACAAAAACCTACGACTTTATCTGAAAGCTACGCTACTGAAAGTGATAAATCTCAATTGACAACAGAAAACACCATCATTCCTGTTACAGGCGATAATCTTGAATCACAGACAATAGCTTCACCTGACAAAGATCTAAGTCTAGTTACACCAGAACCAATACCAGAGGTTTATGCGACTGAGTCACAAAATATAGGAACAGAAACTAGCAATAAACAAGACATGACGATGGGAACTACGGTGCCGAGTACCTTATTAGAAAAGGATGATAAAACACCAAGTTCTGATAAAAAAACAACGGTTTCTGAAAATATTTATCACGAACGCACTACAGTGCCTTATAACACAGTCGATTATAACATACCGGTTCATGGCATAACCCAATCTGAAGTAACACAATCACACGAGCTTAGTACCGAAATACCAACCCAAGCACATGAATTTGGAACCCAGACTACGCAGTCTCCTTTGGTATATGAAGTGAGCACAGGCGTACCTCTATCCGAAATCAAACCAGTTTCTGACGTTAATAAACAAATGACAACCTTAGGGGTGGAAAGTGACACTGAAAAACTAGCACATGATTTCGGAATACCCGAAACCTCGGTGACCATAGATTCTGAAGGAACAGTTTCTAAGATAACTGACCTAACGACAGAAGCAGAATATGGATTTACTGATACTCCAGAATCTGAATCACCAGATACGAAAGTGCAAGAAACAGGCCCTGTAAAAATTGAACCACAAGAAGGTACTACGGAATCACAGAAATCACCAACTATTGCTGAGGAAAGTACTAGGAGAACATCTGAAATTACGGAATATATTGCCGACAAAGACCAAATTAGAACAGAATTGCCAATTGAAATGTCGCACGTGACTGAATTAATACATGACACTGATGTAAAACAAACGGAATCTCCTGAACAATACGATGTAAAACCAGAACAACCAATTACTGAAGTTAGCCCAGTGATCGAAGAACATTCTACCGAAATACCTTTGCCTTCCACTGCTGAACCAGAAAAGAGCTTTACAGAAATTGAAGATACATTTGTTACTGGTCAAGATCCAACTACCACTGAAAAATCTATACCTAAGGCAACGATATCAGTTGAATATTTGGATAAGTCAACAGAGCTTATTGAACCTTCTACTACTGAAAAGATCCACGAAATTGTAGAAATGTCTTTGTCGAGCTCCGAAACACCTCTTTATCCAGACTCACAATTGGTAGGTGTGACCAAACCACTAGAATCTACTACTAAGACTACAGAACAAGTTGTAACTGATCAACCACAAGAATTTGAGAGTGAAATGCCAGCTTTACATGAGTCACCTGAAATCAAATTACCAGAAAAGACAGAGCAGTCTGAAAAACCCGAGACAGAAGAAAAGGATCAAAGCACTACATTATCAGTAACTGAAAAAGACATTCATAAGACTTCACAACACTTAACTACGGAATCTTATGAATTCATTACAAAGCAACCGCAACAATATGAAGATACAACAGACGCTAAATCACCTCCTATAGAATCCCAAAAATCATCCACGGAATCACCAATTACGTCATCTATGGAAAGTCTTAAACCAGTAGATGAAATTACGGGTCACGAAGAAAAGACTACATATATTCCAGAGGTCGAGGATATTCAGGTGCATTTGAGCACTAAAACACCTGAAATTATTACAACGGAGCATGTAACTGATAAGGAATTGCCACAAAAAGAATACTCAAATATACCTGGTTCGTATGTCACAGAATCTTATGAAACCGAAACACAAGATGTAAGTACGAAATTGGAAGAATCCAAGGAGACGGAATTACTAAGGACAACCACAGAAGTTCCAAGCTCTCCGGCTATTAAAGAAGTATCCACAGGGGAAGGCGAATCGAATAAACAAAAGCAATCAACTGATTCCTCGATTGCAATCGAAGACATTCGCACGGAATCACCCGTTACCCAAATCATAACTAAACTACCGGAATCCATTGTTACCGAACAACAAGAATACATTGGCACAGCTTC
This sequence comes from Pheosia gnoma, assembly GCA_905404115.1. Classification (NCBI taxonomy): domain Eukaryota; kingdom Metazoa; phylum Arthropoda; class Insecta; order Lepidoptera; family Notodontidae; genus Pheosia; species Pheosia gnoma. The sequence goes on along the minus strand of FR989897.1, from coordinate 6,132,929 downwards.
TTTAGCACCAGTTGCTACGAAAGGTGAAACTACAGAGCCAGGTCAAACTACACTATCCAAAGAAGAGGTTTCAACGGAATCAACTGTACAACATTTACCAGAATCTTTGGAGACAATTACAAAAACGCCAGAGGATACCGACGATAAATACCATGTAACAAAGGCTCCTGTAGATGATGAAGAACCAGAACCTGGACGTACAGGCTTAGTAGAGACTACAACAAAAGTCCCTGACGATATTAAAGATTCACAGGCAGAGGTTACTGGTGATGGCGATATATTAAAGACTCCTGAGGATGTTAAAAAGACAGAAAGTGAAACCACCAGCTATGAAGAAGGGATAACAAAAGCACCTGAAGATACTACAAAAGAATCACAATCTGAAATCACAAAGCAGGATACAGCAACTACGGCTCCCGAGGATACAAAGGAGACATATACATATGTGACTCTTGAGGAAGATAATGTTACCAAAGCCCCAGAAGTTATGGAAGAATCAGAGGCAGAGGTCACTAGGCGGAAAGAAGATTCGCACAAGATGCCAGAAGTTATAAAGGAATCCGACCCAGGTGTCACCGTACAAGATGTGGCAACAGTAACAAAAGGACCTGAAGTTACAAAGGTATCAGAATCAGAATTTACTTCGCAAGAAGTGGAAGTAACTAAGGCTCCTGCAGATAAACAACAAACGGGAGACCAGTTTACCGGACCAGGTGAAAAAGTGACAATTGTTCCTGAAGATACAAGTGAATCACTACCAGAAATAACACAAGAGGAAATAACACAAGTTCCTGACGATATGAAACATATATTGGTGGAAACAACTAAACTGCAAGAGGAAGTAACAAAATCTCCTGAAGACACAAAAGAATCAGTACTAAAAGTAACAAAACATGAAGAGGAAGTCACTCGAGCTCCAGAACATACGGAAGAATCCCTACCAGAAATTACTGGACAAGAAGAGAAAGCAACTGAAGCCCCTAAAGACACCAAAGAATCACTAGCAGAATTTACTAAACAAGGAGAAGAAGTAACAAAAGCGCCTATGGTTCCAGAAGAGTCACAACCGGAAATTAGTGAACAAGAAGAAAATGTAACTGACGGCCATAAAGACACGAAAGAACCACTACCAGAAATTACTGGACAAGAAGAGGGAGTAACTAAAGCTCCAGAAGATACGAAAGAGTCACTACCAGAAATTACTGGACAAGAAGAGGAAGTAACTAAAGCTCCTGAAGATAAGAAAGAGTCACTACCAGAAATTACTGGACAAGAAGAGGGAGTAACTAAAGCTCCAGAAGATACGAAAGAGTCACTACCAGAAATTACTGGACAAGAAGAGGGAGTAACTAAAGCTCCAGAAGATACGAAAGAGTCGGTAACAGAAATTACAGGACAAGAAGAGGGAGTAACTAAAGCTCCTGAAGATACGAAAGAGTCACTACCAGAAATTACTGGACACGAAGACGGAGCAACTAGAGCTCCAGAAGATACGAAAGAGTCACTACCAGAAATTACTGGACACGAAGAGGGAGTAACTAAAGCTCCAGAAGATACGAAAGAGTCACTACCAGAAATTACTGGACAAGAAGAGGGAGTAACTAAAGCTCCAGAAGATACAAAAGAGTCACTACCAGAAATTATTGGAGAAGAAGAGGGAGTAACTAAAGCTCCAGAAGTTACGAAAGAGTCAGTAACAGAAATTACAGGACAAGAAGAGGGAGTAACTAAAGCTCCTGAAGATACGAAAGAGTCACCACCAGAAATTACTGGACAAGAAGAGGGAGTAACTAAAGCTCCTGAAGATACGAAAGAGTCACTACCACAAATTACTGGACAAGAAGAGGGAGTAACTAAAGCTTCAGAAGATACGGAAGAGTCAGTAACACAAATTACAGGACAAGAAGAGGGAGTAACTAAAGCTCCTGAAGACACGAAAGAGTCACTACCAGGAATTACAGGACACGAAGAGGGAGCAACTAAAGCTCCAGAAGATACGAAAGAGTCACTACCAGAAATTACTGGACAAGAAGAGGGAGTAACTAAAGCTCCAGAAGTTACGAAAGAGTCAGTAGCAGAAATTACAGGACAAGAAGAGGGAGTAACTAAAGCTCCTGAAGATACGAAAGAGTCACTACCAGAAATTACTGGACACGAAGAGGGAGCAACTAAAGCTCCAGAAGATACGAAACAGAAACTACCAGAAATTACTGGACAAGAAGAGGGAGTAACTAAAGCTCCAGAAGTTACGAAAGAGTCAGTAACAGAAATGCCAGGACAAGAAGAGGGAGTAACTAAAGCTCCTGAAGATACGAAAGAGTCACTACCAGAAATTACTGGACAAGAAGAGGGAGTAACTATAGCTCCAGAAGATACGAAAGAGTCAGTTACAGAAATTACTGGACAAGAACAGGATGTAACAAAAGCTCCAGAAGTAATGAAAGAGTCTTTACCTGAATTGACTGGACAAGGAGAGGAAGTAACCAACGCTCCTGAGGACACGAAAGTATCGCTACAAGAAATTACTGGACAAGAGGAGGAAATAACAAAATCCCCTGTGGACATGAAAGAATCATTGCCAGAAGTTACTAAACAGGAACAGGAAGTAACTAAAGCTCCTGAGTACACGAAAGAACCACTACCAGAAATTACTGTACACGAAGCGGGAGTAACTAAAGCTCCAGAAGACACGAAAGAGACACTAACAGAAATTACCAAACAGGAACAAGAAGTAACTAAAGCTCCAGAAGATATGAAAGAATCACTACCAGAAATAACTGGAAAGGAGGAGGATGTAACGAAATCTCCTGAGTATACGAAAGAATCACTACCAGAAATTACTGGACACGAAGAGGGAGTAACTAAAGCTCCAGAAGATACGAAAGAGTCACTACCAGAAATTACTGGACAAGAAGAGGGAGCAACTAAAGCTCCAGAAGATACGAAAGAATCACTACCAGACAAAACTGGGCAAGGTGAGGAAGTAACTAAAGCGCCAGAGGACAAGAAAGAGTCATTACCGGATATAACTACACAGGAAGAGGAAGTAACCAAAGCTCCCGAGGACACAAAAGTATCGCTACCAGAAATTACTGGGCAAGAGGAGGAAGTAACTAAAACCCCTGAGGACATGAAAGAGTCACTACCTGAAATTACTGGACAAGAAGAGGGAGTAACTAAAGCTCCAGAAGATACAAAAGAGTCACTACCAGACATCACTAGACAAGGAGAGCAAGTAACTAAAGCTCCAGAGGATACGAAAGAGACACCATCAGAAATTACTGAACAGGAAGACGACGTTACTAAAGTGCCTGAGATCACCGAGCAATTACCATCAGAAATTACTAGAGAAGATGAGAAAGTAACTAAAGCACCAGAGGTCACGCAAGATCAAGAAGCAGAACCAGAAGTTACTAGTGAGGAAGACAATGTCACTAAGACCCCTGAAGGCGTAAAACATTCAGAGCCTGAAGTTCATGAATTAAGTCCGGAAGATGTTGTTACAGAGAAACATGAAAGTACACCAATGCAACATGATATTCATTTACCACAAGAAGTGATAACTGAAACTACTCTAGGTGATAATAAAATTTCGGAAGATACCACTCCTCAACAAGTCGTAGAAATCGGTACTGAACAACCTAAAGACAAATTCTCTGAAACTACACCAGATGTTATCATATTAGAGGAACATACACATAAAATTATGGAAGAAAGTTCAACAGCATCTCCTGCACACGAAGAACGTACAACAGTATATATAGATACAGAGGCACCGATTTCAGATGTTACTTCACAAAAACCTACAGAACGCATTGAAACCGTTACAAAGGAAGTAGAAATAACAACTAAGGCTGATGAAGAAATACCCACTGTTGGTGAACAAATACTGCCCCAGTCTACTTTGGCAACATTTGATCAAGTAACCGAAAAGGTTGAAGAATCTCCAGTACCCACAGAGGAAACATCATTAGACCACAATGTTGATGAAGCTATCAAAGAAAAGGAACCAACTTCAGCTCTTGCATCTGAGGGAACCACCCCTGCAGTTCTTATCGACACAGAAAAATCACCGGTGCCCGATACAGAATTCCCTATACAACATGAAAAATTACCTTCGCCTACTGAGAAACCAGTTCATCATGAAGTTGTAATCGAAAACACAACAGCTGAAGATGTATTAGAAATAGCTACAACTAAAGCAACAACGACAAAACAAGAAGAAGTGACAGCTATGGCGGATGATAAGCCTACAAAACTTGAAGATAAGCCTGCTGAAAGTAGTGAAGTGACTCCATCAGCAAATATACCAGAATCCCCGAAACCAATTCCCAGTGAAACACAATCGACAGATGAGCTACCAACTCCTGAGGATGATAGTCATTTCCCTCCAACTGGTATGAGTGGTTACGGTGAACCAGACTACGTAGAAGAAGACCAAGCGTTCGGTCCTGGAACTTGCCGCTACGGAGGAAAAGTATATGTATCAGCTCAGCAAATACCCAGAGATGATCCATGTGACTTCTGCTTTTGCTTTAGGAGTGATATCATTTGTTTACAACAAAGTTGCCCGCCGCCTATTCATGGATGCCACGAAGAGCCAATTCAAGGGTTCTGCTGTCCTAGGTACGAGTGTCCCGTTTCGATGGCGACCACAATTAATATGACCACAACTACTACAACCACTACGACCACATTGCCACCTCATTTCCCGACTCACTCTTACAAGGGTGCGGCTCAAAGAAGAGGCTGCCAAATCAAGGGCCACACTTATAAAGTAGGGGAAGTCGTACGTTCATCATCTGGACCATGTTTACATTGCACGTAAGTATTACTTCAGTGACTTAATTGTATACTATTATTTGATTATTAACACCCAATTATTTTTTTATTATACCTAAGATCTCACTTATTTCATGACGTACTGAAATAATATTACATAATTTCAAATATATTCGCCATTAAAATTTGGTGTGTGTGTTCGTACTCATTCTCTGTAGCGCACACGTTGAATGCGTGAAAGTGATTTCACGGCCCTGCTACTTTCGACTGTTTTACTTTGTCAATTTGATATGTTCTTATTAAATAATTAACTGTTGGTTATTTATTACATAATTATACAAGTAAAAAGAACAACGACGGCAACTTACCAATTACGTATTTCCAAATTAATATTGACACCAATCCAAATTGGTATACCTGCTACCATATTTGTCTTACCCACCCAACATTGCGGCTTTGCTCCAACAATTAATCTGTATTACACCCATTGCAGCAAATATCTAACAAAGGATATAAATTATTTTCAGATGTGGAGGAGACGGTCAGATGAAATGCGATCCCAAGGCGTGTACTCCCGAGCCCATGCTGAGACAAATGATAGCAGCCGCCGTGTCCGCGAAGCGGCGAAGGTGAAATACCTCCGACCAAATCCAAATAGTCTCGTACACGCCATCACAAGGATAAGCGCCTATGTGATATTGAATTCCATCTACTCTTCTATGCACAAGAATAATGCTCAACTCAAATTATCCCCATGGAGTAGTATAAGATTTCGTGTCATAATATGTAATAATCTATTATCGTTTTTTACTTTCCTCAAAAAGTCGTGGCACGCACAACTGAATTAGTATGGAAGCAACTGATCATGACTGTGATTAAAATATTAAATTTAAATATTATTTTCTCAATGTGAAATTTATACGAATTTCGAGTCTTGATGTAAGGCTAATTTATTATGTTATTTATCTTTTTCTAACAAAAGTCAGTGCCAAACGCTAGTGCTAAGTTGTAAGCGACTATGCCTTTATGATAAAGATGATCAAAATTATCAAATGTAACTCACATAATTATCATATTGACCGAAGCGAAGCTATACGCTCTCGATGCAATGATTGTAAGACCTTTATCAGGCTTCGAAGGTCATTTAGATCGCCGAAATCTTGACCATTTTAAATGTAAACTTAATTGTTTTACCGATATAAGCTTAGTCAATTTCTTTGTTTTTACACGATGTTACAGCAAGCGATCTAGTATCGTGTAAATATGAAGTTATCTTAAGAATCCCTGATGTTGTAAATGCCTTACTTAATTTGTAATAATTTATATATTTTAGGTGTATAGTACTTAAGCCATGTTTTGAGACCAGTGACTATTATAATTTTAGAAATAAAAGGCCGATTACGACAACGAGAAAAGCGTCGGTCGATGTTTCTGCCTTGGCCGGCGCTTTTCCTTCTCCCGCGTCTTACAGAAAGTGACCGATCTTGTTTTCTTTAATTCGTGGAAGACGTAATACACATTTTACTAGCACTCACTAGGTGGTAGCGGCCAATATTTTAATCGTTTTGTAAAAAACTTTTACAATATGATAACACGATAGATACATATTGTAGGATCTTTTGTAACTTTTGATAATAAAGTGCTGGTAGTATAATAAAAAAAGCAGATCGAGATGGGTACGAAAGTTGTATAAACTATTGCGACCGTTTTATGGAGTTGAATGGGTGCATGAAACGGTTGAACGCATTAATTCGTACCAACCTTTATCTGTTCTCAAGTTGTAGTTATATTTTTATCTTCTTATTTATTTAAAGTCGTAGCAATAAAATTATTGGTTTAAAATTTAATTGTGAATTGAATTTTACCTTTCTAAAAAAAAACTTTCATTGAAAATATATCATTTAAATAGTATTTTATTTGTTTATAATTATTATACAGAGACTAGCGACGAGTGCTGTCTGTACAACTGTGCGAATGAGTTTTGAATAAAATATCTCAAATGAAAATGTTTCTTAAATTACCCCGATCCATTACTTCAACAACATTAGCAAACTTCTGATTAGGAAATAATAAACTTAAGTTTGAAATGAAAATTTAAAGGCAGTAGATTGATTTTCTAGGGTGAGTAGAGATTACATTTTTACAATTACTACATGTACAATGTCGATGTCAACAGCCGATATTGTTTTCAGTTACGAAAATATCCACTGATATCGAAAGTTACCCGTTAGGGTAAGAAGTACCACATTTAAATGGCCTCTATAACTTTGTATAATAGAAACGGGATGGAATTAAAATTTTGAGTTAAAGTCGCCCATACATTTAGCACAGCATTTATGCAATAATTCAGGTCCTACTGAATAAAGGGATATGCATGATTTAATAAAACGGTTAGGTACTTAAAGATATCAAGATTAAATATATCAGCATAACAAACAACCACATCCACCACACCAAGCCAATCTGGCGCAGTACTGAGCATGCTTGCGCGTCACATGGTGACAGGAAACGATATCACCCTTTGCTATACTACCTAGTCCGAAAACGACTTAAATAATGTGAACACGGCGCCTAAAAATATTTAGAACAGTATTTTAAAAAAATACAACCGAATTGAGAACCTCCTTTTTGAAGTCGGTTAAAAAATAGAACCAAAATCATGCTAAAATCAGTGGTCGTTTTCAGAAACAGTAGATCATCAACAATACTGTCAGGTCGGCTACACCAACTTTGAAAAGCTACAGCAAGCTCGCCACAGATGTCTCTGCGGTAGGTACCAACTAATACGCCTGCCCATAGACAGACCGCCTGACTTAATACGTGTAGATGACGACAGGTGTCGGTAACTGTTTATGAAATAATTAAAAGAGTTATTTACTAACAAAACAAGTAGGTAGGTAACTATATAAAACTACATTACATGAGAACAGATATGTACCTATTTGACTTTTTATGTTTGTATATTTTTATTTATGCGGCTATTACAAAGTTAGATATATACATAGGAGGTATATTTTAATACCTCATACTTAGCCACATCAGTCGGGGTGAAAATATAGTCAATATGATATTTAATATAAGTACTGGTCACCAATCTAAAGCGGCAACGCCATAATTGCAAAATGGTTTAATACGTAAGTACACCAAGTAATAATTCATTTTAGTACCTGCTATACTACCTACCTGCATACATGTAACGTACCAAAGACATCTAAATTAACTTTTAATTAGAAACCAGTCGAATGCGAATCATGACAAGCTCGCTGAAAGCCGGTGTAGAATAATACCACAGTTTAATCTGTGATATATCTTATCACAGTACTTTCCTTCGACATGATATTATAAAGTATTATCTACGCGAGATTAAAACATATTTAGGTAGGTGCTTACTTAATAATAATAATATCGTCAGACAAACACACCAACTGTACGGTCTCACACTAAGCAACGCTTGTCTTATGGGTACAGTACAATGGACTGAGGGCGAACTCAGTATATAATACTTATATAGATATTAAACATCCATGACTCGCTTACAAACATTCATGCTCATTACACTAAGTTTGTCCCTACCAGGATTCGAGCACGGGACCCTCGGCGCAGAAACCAGGGTCTCTACCATCTTCTTAATAAAACGAATGCATGTTTTCCTGGGACGCAATTTACAGAAAAATGATTTCATATTAGCTGCACAACCTACATATTCAAACAGTGTAAATACCTGTTCTTGAAGTTGCTCCTGCAACTCTCTTCAACTTTTCTACTTTTTGTTCAATAATCATAACGTGGAAATACCATACTTGCTAAGGTTTATGCGGCCGACTTTTTACTATCACACTAAATAATTGTTTGATAAGATATATAAGTGTCATTTTCTACCTGCTGGTAGTTTTTTTTTATAAATATATAAATACCAAAATAATCGCAATTTTGTGGGGTTGGTAAAAGGCGAAGCAAGAATAGGTACCGTTTGTGACAATTGCTCACAGTATTTTTTTTTTAATGACTGAAAATGATAAAAAACATCCATTCAAAGATTCCGATGAGAAAAAACTATAATATTACAAAACCGTGACGTCACCACCATTAGGCAGCGCGTGTGCTATAGCGAAAGAGCCCCACCCACCCAATCATCTCCATACTACTTCCTATTACCAAACATTGATAGCGAATATTTGATTGATATTATATAATATTTTTCCAAAATTTGTTCACAGTACTATAATCATATCATAATTACAATTTAATTTATTTAATAAACCAAAAACACTGCTTATTTGTGTTATATATGTTCCTAAAGAACATAATGCTCAAGCAGGTAATTTTATCCAAAACCTAACTAAGTAAGTATCCAAATCATAAAAAAAAAATTTAATAAGTATAATAATAATGCTTGTAAATTTAATAATAATGTCGACGACATTGTAATAAATAGAGTCGATTAAGTTTACCTTGTCCAACGGACGGGTAAATATTTTCTTTATGGACGACGTTGGTGGGACTCATTTCACCTGATAATAGGTTATTATTCTGACCCGCATTAATGCGATGGTTGTATTGAATCGAATTTATTTATAGCTTGTAATAGGCAATATTAAAACATTATGTATTATTAAAGAACCACTCTATGTAAACACATTAGAACAATCAAAATAATGAGAGGGATCCAATCCATCTACTAACATTACATATTAGACAGCAGGAATGCTTTATCTATAAACATTATGAATATTTTTATTATGTATTTTCTCAGATCCTCCGCTTGCTTCTTATCTATTTAGTCCATTTCTAATTCATAACTGAACTGGAATATCCACATTTTTCTCAACAAGCCATTTGTTACCTATGTAGAAATATGTACCCTCAATTTGAATAAGCTCGTCTCACTCGCACGAACACTCCCTCGTCTCTGTCATCTCTCTCTATCCCATTACTTTTATATTGTTCGCTAACTTTCTTGTTTGTATAAGCAAATACACGTATTTGAAAGTTTGTATTTGTAGATTGTATTGTACGATGATAAGTACATGTTGGTACGTACACTTTTAAATATTTTGATATTCCATTAGACTCGTTCACGGTCTTCTCGTTTTTATGAATACAGCAATGATTAATTACTATTTAAATAACAACTACTTTCTAACTTTTATAATAAAGTCCCTTTATGTGTGGGGCTGGTTAGTGCCATGCCATTATAATAAGGATCCCGGAGACTAGACAGCAATCTCTCCAAGCAAATATCTGTTACCAGTCAATAAAATAATTGGGAAGAGGCTGAGAAGGAGAGAAAGAAGAATGGATTTGACACAAAGACTTAGTGCCGTAATGGACGTTGCGTCAAAAAGTCCAGAAGATACTACACAGTTTCATACAACAAACACATCTGTACAATATTCAAGCACACACACATTTGATAACAGCGACTGGAATGAGCACATAAAATGTTTACATAATCTGAACGAAAAATAAGCAAGTTTGGATTCAGTGTTCTCCCCCGCTTTGTATTCCTTCATTACGTATTGATGACTTGCTGCCTTGAAACGGGATTGTTTGCTTGTGTCTTATCTTACAGCGCAATTTCAAATATAATGTGCACTATGATGATGTCAAGGTGTGTATTAGCTCACATATACCACATTAGGTATATAGATACGTGATCTATTCCTATAACATTACACTAGATTTACATTGCCATACCATTAATGATTTAGATTCCGTTCGAAGTCAATCTTGATTTGGAGATTTCCTAAATAAAATTAAGGATACATCAATACAATCGGCGATTTGGTTCTGATCAGATCTTAAGTTGAATTAGGATACATCAATACTACTAGATAACTAAGAAAACAAACTATTTTTGCGATCCCATAGTTTTTTATCCAAAACACTTTTGAAGGTAAAAAAATTTACCTCCAAAACTGTGATTTGATTTGACGAAATAAGGTCATTATTACCTCTATGACTGAGACGGTACCCAATACCTAATAGAACGCGGAGGATAATAGAATATCTCAAAAAGACAATTCTAAAGGGGAAGGGAGAAGAAACGCGTGGGAGACGAAAGCCAAGACTACATGAACCAGATAAAATGAGCTTGATAAAAAGCGTCCAGTAACATTTCTTATTGAAAGGTTAAGAAGGTTGCTAGATCGAGACAGACCTAAAGAATCACATTACCCACAAGCTACACCCACTAGGGTTTTACGGAAGGAACTGAGATAGTAACGTGTATAAGTAGGTTTACTACATAACTTCTGCTTCATCTTTCAGCCACTGTGAACCCACTGCTTGGTTGACGCCGTTACTCTTTCAGACTATTCGTGACGGTCCAGTGCTATCCTCGTCCGATGTCATCAGATCATCGGGCTGCTGCCTCTCTCTGTATGTCCACTTACATCAAATATATTTGAGAAAAGGATCAATGTTTTATGTATGTAGGTCTATTACGCACTTCCGTCAACATTACTTCTATGCGAGTCATGTGCTTCTTCAACATAAGTAAGCAAAGTGGAATACTTAATAATTATGTGATATACCTCTGTATTGGGTTTAATAGGCGATTCCTTACGAATCCACTACATTGCACATTACATTGTACTAATAAAGTAATCCGACCCGGCATTAGTCGTTTATCATGATACACAAAGGTAATTGCTTCCAAAACTATCCCTATACAGTTAAAGAGAAGACCGATTACTGACTGTTTGATCCTACTCAGTCTTTTTACCGACCACAAGTTTTCATGGCGAACCGTTTCGGTTTAAGATTGGATAAGGATGTAAGATACTCCTATCTAAGACCCTGCGCTGCCAAACGAGCGTTCAGCGGTCTGAGTCCATTGTAATGTAGAGTTTTCATCATATCTATTATAACTATCGTAAAATTTATAAAACTGTGACCATGGATAGGATCACATGTTCAAATTATATTGTAATATATCCGTAAAGTATACAGCGTGTATTCAGAAATATTACCCTTCAAAACTACGCTTGCTTTAGCGCATTTATAATCATTACGTGTAGTCGCAATACCTTATAACCCAACCCATTTTATATTATTATTGATACACCAATGATCCTCGATAAATAATAATGAAATATTCTCCATAGACAGGATAAAGAAAATAAAAAGGGGCCATAAACAACTATATTTCGAGTTACATACGCCAGTGCGAAAAACGTATGCATAAAAAACGGTTAAAAACGGCGGTAAAAATCGGCGACAAAACTAAAAATACGACTCTGCAAAAGTTCTTATGAAATAACATGAATTGGCTAAACACCGTTTGCGATCGACGTAATAACCTATTTCAATCAGCTGGTTGTCGCAAACCGCGTGGGGAACTAGCCACTCGTACCGCTTCCCAATACAAATGGTCAGATTTAAACTGTGCCATAAATTATCTGGGATAAATTATACTGTAGTGTGAAAGGCGATATAAAAATTAGAATGTTTTCGTGCATCGTACCCTTATCATTTTTATCATCGCCCTCGCATTGAGAGGGATGTATACCCGTTACCAAATACCATTGGCTAAATGTGGGCGCTCTGTGATGCACCTCTACCTACTCTCCCCCTCGGTGATTGCAGGCGTGGTTATATTTAATTTGACTAAACTGAATTAGTGGATTTCCAAATCAAGTACCCCATGGGGTAGGCAAAGGTCCTCAATTATTTAATCTAAGTAGGTAAGAGGTATTTTAAAGCGAGCTAATCATATACCGTTAAGTTTATAAAAGTCATTACAAAAAAATCTAATGAAAAGTGCGTTCTAATTCCTATTTCCATCCACAAACATTACTATGAATGAAATTTAAGAAATAACTAGTCTACCCTACCCGGCATTGTAACTAATAACCTCGAGATGAAAAATAATACAAAGACAAGATATAATTTTAGAGGAATCTACAAAATGACAATTTTTATAGAGGGATTTGTCCCAAATAAGGTTGTATCTATTTTTTCATTTGGTGAGGGCTCGCGGGCTTCGCGGAGTCCCGTGCACCCACCATCCCGAAGCCGCGGCGCCGCCCCGCTCCGTTCGCGGTCTCCATGGCGACCAGCTCAAATGACGTATCGATCCCGCGGAGGGGGGCGGGGGGTGCTCGCGGGGTGGCACCGCTCCACCCGCCGCGCCGACCCCCTTGCACCCCTGCCACCGCCACTCGACCGTTGGCCCATGCAAAATGACGGATGTAAACTTTGGATATACCTACCTCCTTGGAAGGAAATTATATTTTCATTAAAATGAAAATAAGCTGTATGATTATTTTTTCCTTTTTAAACATGTGCCGTTCAAAGATCGTCTGGTTAGTTTTAAACGAGGATGTAATAACCGCCCTATAAAATACAATTTGTACCACAGTACAACTTAGTAGGTTCGTAGTATCTGGTCACACAATGATAATCCATTTATATAAAACGAAGCCGTGTTAGTTACACCAATTATAGCTCAAGAACGGGTGGGCCGATTTTAATGATCTTTGATTTTTTTGAATTTATCTCCGTCCCGAGTAGCAGAATAACTATTAAAACATGAAAAAAAATAACCAAAACAAAAATAATTATTAATTCTAAGGCGATACAAAATTCTAAGGCGAATTTTGTTCTTACCAATTATTACTTACCAATTTTTTTTTTATAATAATAGTACATAATATCACAACATAATGGCTGGGATAGGTAGATTAACATAAAAGCAAAGCAAGTAGGTACCGAATAGAAACAGAGTTTTTAACATTAAACATAGCATAACAACGAAAAACAAAGATTAATGAGATATAGTGCAATCCCGGAACACCAGTTCAAGTTTAATTAGTTCGAGATATTAGGTTTCCACTATCCACTAAAATGTAATCAAAGTTTTTTTAAGATAAAGACACTTTATGTGAACCTATAAAGCAATGCAATACTTCATATTTTAATAACAACAAGTACACTGACCCTAGGTTTAACCTAAAGTTAATACAATGTTCTGATACCAACGATACACAGGTACCTACGTAATTAATATCAGTTATGTAATGAGTACTTACTACTTTTAAATGAAATTATTGTCGTGTTTAAACGTCTCTTCTAAAATTTTGTTTCAAACATTAACATAATTAAGTGGTTCTGAAAGTTTTCCCATTATAAACTTAGCGAGAAATTTTATTTTTCCCTCAAGTCAAGCGGCCGTGTGTGCGCGCGTGTGCACGACACGGCGAATTGGATTTTCCCTAGTGTGGGTAAACCTACTTTTGCAAAGGGAACAGGGAAGCCTTGGAGATTCATGAAATATTAATATCAAATGATCAAGAACTCCTTTCTTAGATAATTTAAGGCTATGTTGCTAGTATAATTTTTAAAATGATCATCAAAGCAATGCAGTTAACGTGACACCAATTGAGTTTTTCCCATGTTAATTATTTATATCCCGGTACGTCATATTCTAAAAACAGTGAATAAAGAAAACAATTATACTAACTACACTTCTCCACAGAGTAAAGAGAAACTATGCTTTACTACCTGTTGTTTGATAAAAAAAACAACTATAAAAATGTTGTTCCTATATGGTAATGGGTATCGTGATATTACGGGCCTAATGGTTGTATTAAGTACATAATGTTGTCCGTACACTACATTACTTTTATCGGGAAAGTAATAAAAATATAAAAGTTAAATACTACTCTAACGATTTAAGTTTCAGTCATAAAGTCTTCCCTCGATGCAAACTAAGAAATATAGATCCTCGCGAGCAAAACCTGTACTAAATCACTAGTCTGCATTATTACATACATATAATTTTAGTTTCAGCAAAATATATGTATCATCAATAAAGTAAGAATATCGTAGGATTAAGAACTGATGGATTGTTTATTTGCCTTATAAGATTTGATCCATACACAAACTTGTTTAGGGGTTCAGACGTGACGTTGCCACTGCCACAAGTGAAGCCACTTTTAAAATGCTTTTGTTGTGGTAAATGTTACCAAATACAAAACTTTATGCGTAGTGGATGGTCTGGCATCTATCTGGCATAGACACAAATGTTCTGGACATAGTTTTTGATATGTGTAACCAGAGATTTTTTAGTCTTCACTTGTAGCGCACCCTGTGTGTTGTCTGAGTATTCTAATAAGTCTGTGGATCCATATGATTAAATCTAAATATAATTATTTTTATGAAATCTATTTTGCAAAATAATAGTTGTTTTAACGATACCTAAGCTAAAATCTATTTTAATTGAAAAGTCAAAGTTTTTTGATTTAATTCCAAAAGTCTGAAGTACTTCATAATTAGCTAGACTAGTACTCAAAAAATAAAGTTTTTGGACATTTACAATTGATTGTATTTTTTTAAATATCTATTTATTTGGGAGTAAATTTAATAGTCGTGCGGTTATAAATACCTACCTTATTACTCTGAACTCATAGTTATACGTAGCGTAAATTAACTATTTCTTGTTGTTACGCCAAAGCTCGCTGTATAATATTTATACAATACTTCGTAATAAGTGTTTAGTAACGAACCCATCAAGTACAGTTAACAATTTCTCTCACGGACCGGTTTCGGAGTTTGAACAAACTTATGTACGCTTTATGACTTGGTATTTTTAAGTAACAAAGATTGTGATTATTTTCATTGGAGCACAGTTTTGAAAAAAAAAATTGATCGAACTGCATTCATTTTTATCGATTCCGAAAAGTATATGTATTTGTGTAGTTGTTTTAGTTTCTTAGCTATGAATAAAAGTAGAGCAGCACGGCAATATGCAATAACTTTTGAAAGTATATTTTGGAAATAGAGAATGTACTCAAGGATTGAATATCTAAAGGGCAATCTAACTATAAGTTAATGCACAAACATGATCATCACCCACTATTTGGGCCACATCTTTGTTTGCTCGTTTTAAATTTCTAATGGAGATTAGAGAGACAATTACCTTGCTAATGAACCGGTCTCACACAATCTAGTTGGATACCCACTTACCTACATATTCTAACATTTGGAAGCGCTCCCAGTTCCAACCAACAAGACTAATCTTTAATTTTATCATTGCTGTAAAAGGTTTATGAGGGGGTGACCCTTATAAAAATTACTACGTTTTTATTGTTAAAATTACTTTATATCTAAACACTATTAATTAAGTATATTGTCCATATTACTTGAGGCTTGGTCCAGTAATTTAATCATGTGTGACTGGCAATTTGCATGACAAGTAGGTATCCAAATTAGATCTGTGCAAAAAGTGTCATACCACCTGAATGATATTATACTAACATGACCATGTGTAGCTATATTAGTAATATAAGGTATAACAAAATTGTGTAAAATATTTTAACCGATGAATCAGTAAGTTATATGGATCTCGTTGATGTATAAAATAATTGTGTCAATGATGTTTGATTTTTTTTAAACAAGGCGGCCCAGTAGCATTTGGGTATGCGCTTAGTACCTTTAGGATGCCTTTTCTTAAAAGTCTAATTATTTTATTTTAGATAGGTTGATATTGTCGATAGGATCCTGAAGCTTTTAAGGTATCATTTAGGTGTATATTAGTGGATTGTATAGCGCATAGTTTTTAGTCTTAAATGGCCTTTAAAAACTAATTAACCTAAAACTGATCTTGAGTTGTTTCAATAAATATTTCTTTCTATTATATCAACAGGCAAATACACTAAAATGTACTAGGGGCGAAATACTAGACAAATTGCGACACGATTATGTTTTGATTTCGCACGACAATCAGTCTAGCAAATATTGACTCGGACGAATACTACGGAAATAAGCACCGAAAAGCCCTAAAACGTCTATCTTTGTAATAAATACTGAATCTTCTCAATGTCACTCCATATATATATGTACGGGATGGAAATCGTCTTTACCAAGATGGTTTTAATTATTTACAAGATAGGTATAATATTATTATTCGAATCGGTCCTCCAGACATTCCCGTTTATGGGAGCACGAGTAACGATAATAAACACGAAAGTACATGATGAGTGTAGCTAGCAGGCAGACAGATATAATGAAACGAACAATGTTGTTATTAACATTTATGTACTTAATTAATAAGTTGGTGTCCGGGATCGGTCGACTTGCACAATAGGATAGGATGGGACACGTCGATCCCCCCCCCCCGCGCCTCCCACCCGCCCGCCCGCTCCCCGCCCGCGCTGGAATGCCCATTGTCCCGTCGATATGATGTTATGCTAACTATTGCCAAGCAACTCATGTCAATAGTTACATTTTGGTTGTATAAGATCTATATCTATTACATATAATATAAAAATTAATTATCGCTGTCCGTACATGGAAGATCAGAAAACCTATTATTGGGGGCCTTTATCACCGCAATAGAACCTAAAACAATGATTGTTAGAATTTTTGTATGTTTGTCTGTGCGTTTGTGCGCCCTAATCTCAGAAACGGCTTAACCGATTTGGGTGCGGTTTTGACTAATGTATGATGGTAGGTAGGTGGGAATAGTGTATGGTGGTGGTAAAATTTAGTCTCTTTTTTATTTTAATCAGTTCATAAATAAAAAAGTTATATAAATTTAAAGTCGCACATGAAGTCGCGGGCAATAGCTAGTAATATAATAATATTAGCCCTTTTTAAACGTCCCACTTCTCACGATGATTTCCTTCACCGTTTAGCATGTGATAATCATACTTGAACATCCAGAGATTCCAGAGGTGCGAGCCGGGGTTTGATCATACGATCCTCGATACCGAGGCGACCTTTATTTATTTCTTCGTATTTCTTAGGTGAAAAGCTGTTGTTCATTAGAAAATGTACTATTTACTTAGTCTTAAATAATTACTATTATTTAGTAATCAATACTTATGACATTTACATATTCATGTAATAATGGTCGCTTTGTTAATTTACTGGCACCTACTGCAGTTTAGTCCTAAAATAAGTTAGAATTATTTTTAGGGTTCCTTCCTATTTCTACGGCGACGAAGCCCTATTGTCATGGCTTGATGTCTGTCCGTCCGTCCATGTGTTAAACAAAATAACTTAGGGTCGTGAATTGAATGCTCAATATGTACATCTTTAACCGTAAGTCCAATCAATACAAAGAATAGTTTATGACAAAATGGAAAAGGGGAGCCAATACATGCGAACGGGAGAGCATTTTATTTCCCCTATACTCGTACTTGTGGGGCGTCATTGAAAATAATACTTTAAGAAATTAACCTAGGTCAATCACAAAATGGCCTATGCGTAAGGGGCTGTTATTTATCTATAATATTACACCTATTCTGAAATTTTACAAAATATTTAAATGGGTAAAGTTTAATTTAAAATAGGAAAGCGTTTTGAGTAATACACCAAAACTTATAGGTATTTTCTACAGCCGTTTTTAAGCTACGAAATTAATTTGTTTTAATGAATGTTACATTTTCAAATTTGACTCTACTCCGGTACAAAAACCATATTATAGAACCCTCAATATGCGAATCTGACATATACTTGGCCAGTTTTTAAGATATTTCCTTTAATATTAGCTTAAAATGAAATGATCCCTATAAAATCCTGTAGCAGCTTAGACCATATATGTGGATGTACCATTAGTGACAAAGCAAGCCTCTCATAATAAAGGTATTTAAATAGGAACCTTTCCAAACACACAATGAGACAGCATAGAGTTTATCGTGAAGACAAATTAATATCAACAAATCATGCGTTTAGGCGGGCGAGGAAGAGCCGAGTGGCCCGGTAGAGCGCCGCGCACGAGACGAGTATGTGAACGTGTGTAATATAATGTAACGCGTAGTTGCATCGAGAGCATTATAATGTTGTAGTAAAGTTATTAGTGGTTGAATCAGCCGAGAGGCTCGCGCTGCTCGGAGTGAGCGCAGCTGTCAAGGCCAAGAGAGGTCAGTCCTCCGACGCTCTCCGAGCTACGATGCGCGAGACCGGTTCCACAATTTTTAGTCTCTTTTTATTTTCATTTTTGTATACACGACGCTGAGACTAAACAATGTTTATTCGAGTCAGCATCGAATTAACTTTTACTGCGCGGTCAACTGAAATAATTTCATATGAATTTTTAATATAACTACGTTGGATTTTATATAAATGTAAATGGGTTTTAGATATTTTATTACTTATTGTTATTTTCTAATAGGACACCTACAGGATTGATTACCATATTTTTTTTCCATACAACGTTAGGACTTTTTAGCGCAAATGCTTAACAGGGAATTTCTTTCTCATTCTTCATATTTCCCTTTTTTCGGTTCCGCCTCAGTCTGCCCTGATTTTGGTTCAATAGCCAAATTAACGATATTTACATAGAACTATTGTCGTGGGAACGGTTTGCCGATACCTACCTATACCTTAGTGTAATTGTCAATCTCTCTCTAAAAATGTAACTGAAATAGTAAATAATTAGAGTAGAATACAGAATTAACAGATGTTCCTTTATTATACAAACAAATTATTAAATAAGTCTTCCTGTGTACAGAAAAATACAATAAATCAAATATATATTGTTTAAATTCAACAGTGCTGTCTATTTATGATACCTACTGCGTTTATTTATTTTTACTGAAAGTTTATTTTTTCTCGAATGGTTGATGGCCACCAGATGGCGTAGCCATAGTGTTCACACTGGATACTGTATGGTTTCATTTCTTAACGGCTATAAACATGGCACCCTCGTCTCTCGCTATGGAATTTTTACACACACACTCTCTGTAAATAGCCTCACAATTTACACAAATGTACTTGTTAGGATTGTTGTGGGGTTTCCCGGTGAAATATTAACAATTATAGATATACTTACACGTAGGTATTAATTATTTGAAATTCTTGATCTAATTATTAGTTTGAGATCGTTTTCAAACGATTTTGGCAAAGGTGGCAACTTGGAATATTGGTTTATACCAGTTGGTTGCGGGTTGAATTCCAGCCTGGGCAAAAAAATTTAGTTTCGTCTATCAAAAGAATACCTACTTATACAATAGATAACACTTAAGATATTATAAGATTATCCATGACATTATAAGTCGTTTTACTTTTTGTAATAACGTATCCGGAATCAATAAAACCGGCCGGCCTTATACCTGTCGCATTGTCACCATGCAACCAATGAGCGCAAAGACATCTTTGAATATAGAACACTTTTACTAACAGGGCAATTTATTAATCAGGTTTGTCCACGCTGACCACGAGCGTCGTAACTCGTAACGTAGCGTAGCTAACCTACGTCGTAAACGTTGGGAATCGTAAAATATAAAATAATGCCACAACAACTTATTCATAAACAATTTGGGGGAAATACCCAACGATTACCCTCAGCTTCTCAAATTATGTATCGCAAATAAGTTGATCGATATTGAAAAGGCTAACAAAACCGAACTCCCTCCGTTTAAAACAAGTTTTTTTTTAGATTCGCTTTGTTCCGCGAAGAACTGGATATTGCTCAGGATCCTAGACACTCCTGACAGCCAGACTCTCGAGTAAGACTATAGGGAGTTTGGTATAATTTGAGAGGATGGCAAGCCGAGGGTGAGTGGTGGATTCTTCCCCCAAATTGTTTTGCGATGCATTTTCGCCAAGTAACGGCTCGTTCCATCAAATAACTTATTCATGTCTGAAACAAATTCATATATTTAATAACACACCGATTATTGTGCATTATTGTGTACGGCTCTGCCCACGCAGCCGTTCGCTTTCACTACAGCAGATACATTCAGCACGACCCCTAATGGGCATGGCATGATGATATAACCCGGGTCAATATAGGAATCTTTTTATCCCGATCAATAGATGGGTTTCGGCGGCATGCTGCTAGCTTATAACAATAACAAATTTACAATTAATTTAATCCTAGGAATAGGAAGGGTCCCCTGGGATAGCCAAAACTGAACTCCACGCGTGGGTACAAAGTTGCGGGCACCGCTGTAGTACAACCATTAATAAAAAAACAAGTGACCCACGTACCTACAAATATGAGTCAAACGTTTAATTGCAAACCGTAACATCGTTTTATGGTATTCATGCTTCGCTAGTTATGTGTATCACTTAAATAGCGGCCAAGCATTGGAAATGCTGGAGAAATATCAACGAACTGAGGAACAATGGAGTATTATGTGGTAATATTAGAAATATATTCGATTACTTATGCGTGGAAAAAAGTATCTAAACAAATCGCAGCATTGTTATACCCGATCGAGGGTCGAGAGCGCATACACGTTTACTTATAACGACCATACGCCGCTGTATCAACCACTATGCAGTTTCAGAAAATGGAGACAGTCGATTGCCGACTTCAATATTTTTACGTATTTCTCTTAAAGGTCGGTAATAAAATGAGACTGAAATAACTCCACTTAGCACACAATTAGAATAAATTAAGTAGATGATTGTATAATCAAAGCCACGTGTGAATGCAGTCCTCACTTAATGTCAAGATATTTTTTATCTTATCCTGGTTTGGGACAGAAAGGATCGAGTCAATGTGCCTACGACCAGTGTAGCAAACGCTTCCCCGCTCCGCGCACTCCATACTGAGTACACTCCGGGGGGGATGTTTACACAGACGCTGGAGGTTTTTGAACGTGGCCACATTCGAGGCTTCGAACAAGTAACTTGTCGGGGTCATAACCTGTTTGCGACCCTCCCTGCGGGACGCGAGCGCGCCGTGTACTCCAGTGACCCGAGACCGGGGCCGTATGTGAACACTCATAATAATAATATATTTCCTTGTAAAGCCTTTTTACATTCACTCACGACACTAAAGAATAAAATTAATAAACACCTAATTTTCCTAAAGATAATAATTATAGCTCTATATGTTCCGTGAAAACAATGCATGTGTAAAAAAATATTAAACGTTTATCGTTTAGCTGTCTGGGCTTCTAATTAATGAGATTTAAATCTTATAACTGATAGTCAGATCTAATTAACTAAATTACAAATCAAGTTATATCATGCGTGCATATGAGAAAAAATGCTAATAATACATTACTAATAGAGTATTTAGGACGTGTTATATTCAAAGATTTTCATCCATATTTGGATTATATTTCGAGATGTAGCGCAGACGGCCCGCGTACATGTATAGGCATCGGTGCGAATATATGAGATTCCCGTCCGCGAGCCGGGTTACAGGGAGGGCATAAAATTTAAATTGGCTGGAATCGTCGATTTCAGTTTGTTTGCCCAGTGTATTTGATTTGTTGAAATGACGTCGTAGACGTATTTATTGTGTAGTGTTCTGTGGCCCTGTGGATATTGTTAAGGCACACAATGCAGCGGGCCGTTGCGCCTTCTGAAATGTTGCACGACTACTTTTTTCGTCTGGATTCTATACTCACGATACTCGTTTTTTGAGCCGCGAGCCCGAGATGTACAGGTTTATCTGTTTAAAATTTATTAACATCGAGAAACAATTTAAAATCTTTTCTCAAGATGGGCCATGAGCGATTCATGATGAATGAAAATGTACTTAAGCTATTATAAAGTTATTGCTTGTGGTCATAAGATACGCTATAATGTTTCTCCATCTTTTTTGTATTTAATATCATTTACATAATATTATGTTAATGCGTTTAGAATATTATTTAAAGTAAAAATGATGTTTTACTCGTACCATGTTAATGCATGTTCAGAGAAATGCATAAAAAGTACACTTAAGTCTTCTTTATTTACCATAATTATTGAGGTTTACCATGAAATGTTAAAACAATTGCATAATTTCAAATTATCGTGTTACGAGCTCATGTAGTTTTTTATATTCTTCACACTTAACAGTATGTGTTGTTGCTGGGTATATACGATTTTTTTTCTATAATTATATCCATTGAGAATAGTGCGAGGTCATTGTAACGAGTATATTAAACAACTGGTCTGCTACATACCTGGACTCTATAGAATAACTTTTAGCTGACTCTATGAGGCACCGTTTAATATTTATCTATCAGTAGCATTAAATACGAGTACCATAATATAATAATTCTTAATTTACTCGTGTAAAGTAATAGGTGAATGACTATATACACTTTCATTTTGTTAGGACATGAAATCTCTATCATGTGAAGGTAACAAGAAGCCACAGATATACTCTATGTCTGTGCTAGAAGCCCTATTTTTAGGGTTCCTTACCTCAAAAGTAAAAAACAAAACAAAACACACGTGCGTCTGAAAATAATGACATAAGAAAGAAGTATCTAGCTTTGTCGTGTTTAGTATGTCCTCCGATTTTTAGCGTTTTTTTTGGGGTAAGCTTCCATTCTACCCTGATTTGGCTGATTACCGATATATACACGGAACGATTGCCAACTGCTCTTCGAATCTCAACTGGTAGGACTACCAGTAACCCGAGGAATAACCCCGTATGTCAGATTTTTGTCAAGCTTCAGGTCTGCCCGTAACAACCTGGACCGTCACCTTGACGAGCTCTCCACGGAGCATTAATTTTATAGTTTATTATCAATAACATTTATGCCACTATCTATAATATTTTATACCCATTTCAATTAAAACAAAGCATTTTTTGAATAGCCTCAGAATCAAATTAATAATCTGAGTAACGTACGGTAAAAATAAATAAATAAACATATCATTAATTACGAAACAAAAAGCTCTTAAAAGCTTTCCTTTACAAACTCAATAGGGTTGGGGTAGCGCCCCTCAATTTTATTATACTTACATGCCAAACTAAATTTCATTGTGATTATATTTTCAGCTGCAAAGAGATTCTGTATGTATTATGTGCTATATACTTAATATGCTACCTAACTACATATCTACTTTTCATTAAAATAAACAACCAAATCACACAGATACAAATTAGTCTTAAGCACTCTTTTCTTTTAATGCTAAAGCTCAGAAAATCCTAATACATTTAGTTCCACATTCAGGGGACAGTAACTATAACAACAAACGATAACGGGTCGAGTAAAATTGCAGAATACTGACGTTAAATATTCGAACAGAAGCCGCTGGACAATTTTATAACTCCTCATAAATCCCGCAAGCGTCGCAAATGTTGATACCGGTGAAACGAAATGCAGTTGGACGGCCTCAGTAATTAGTTACGGTTGGAATGGTACAGATAAGGAGGTTAAAAATAGCTAAGTGTTCCAATCGAACTAAACAAAGCATTATGTATCTAGTTGGTGTGCGTCAAGTCGATTCACAATACTCATATTAAAATTAATTTAGGGAATGTTTGTTGGAATTTTTTTGGTTGTAAATTGGAGTAAAATGAAGGAGCGTCCCGGCGCGGGACGGAGTGGAGAATAACACATGGGGTGCAGTGAAGGGTGCGGCGCGGGGCGGCCCACTGAAAAGTGCGCGGGTGGGGCTGAACAAACTCGCGGGGACATACAACTGCGGATCGCGAATATTTAAATATTTTAAATTTAATTAAAACAAAACCTAATTTTAATATCGCCATCGTTCATTGTATATATCTAATAGCATACTCGTAATATAATAAGACAGAAGGTAGAGAGTACCTTATAAAAAATCGTAATTTCATTAAATAATGAGGAAGTTCATGATAATATAACGCACTGAATACTTATTTAACAAGAAATAAAGAAAACAATAAGAATAGAAGTAATCACCATGCTAAATAGCAATTTCAAGTCAAACTACAGTTATTGTAAAAACAAAACATAACAAAACCGACACTAAACTAGTTGTTAAAATACAATACATTTCAGATAAGAGTGTACGATAGAAAGTGTGTCACATTCACGTTCCAATGAAGACGCATCCGGTCGTAAATCTTACGTAAACTATTCACGATAAAGTACAAAAAAAATATGAAATAATAATAAGAAAAATAACTGAATATTTCCGCGGCCGCAGTTGAACGTCCCCCCAGCATGTACTCTCAAATAGGGGAACAAGCATTTTAGCATTACCCCCGTGCACAACTCTTCCCGCGGGGGAGGGGGTGGGCCCACGGCGACGTAAAAATCAATATGCTGGAGTTGTTAAATCACGCTTATAAACGAGCACTCGTCTTCGTTTCATTCCTGAAATTGCCCAAGTATACATGTTTAGTTTTCATTAACATCGCCCGTTACGGACGACAAAACTACACAAGTTACACGCCACTGGACTTTGGTTCTTGGGCCGGCCAAATCTTTTTTTTTATCTCATGTAAAAAAAGTAGAAAGGAAAGGAAAATATTTTGGAAAAAATCCCTCACCTATAAACATACCGTTTAAGTTACAGCTTAAGTAGTTATTCTTTGGGAAATATAGTTATCCGGTTTTATTGTGATAAATACCTGAAAGCTGGAAATGAGTCCGGAATATAACCGAGACATGCCGATACCGGGGGTTTAAATAGCATTAAGTTTAGAAAAAATTAAATCTTATGAAAAAAACTTGCAATGCCCGCAATATTCTACGCGTGCCCGGTCCTCGGCATCCCGATAACAATTCCCTATGTAATGAGTATTATTTGTTTTAACCCACATTATAAGCTTTCAGCATGCCAAGTTTCATTAAAATCATTCCAGTAGTATTTCCTTGATGCACCAACAGACAGACCCAAAACGAATAATGTCTCCTAACAACAACAATTGTTTACATACACTTGCTATTACAGATACGACTAAGTCTTATTATATGAATACATAGGTATATATAAAGAAATAAGTAATACAGTTCTTGAATGTTGATTTCGTCTTTCCGTCATCCTCTTCTTAGCCGGCCGATTTTTTCCCCTTTTAAGAAAATATTGGGGGTTATACTATTTACCGTTACGCTATTAAAACTTATTCAAAAATAGATTTATTTTCTAATTACCAACTGAGAACAGTGTTTATATACTAAAATGAACCGAATATTTGACTGAGATTTAAATTTTGAATAACATAAGACTCTGCCATCTAGCTATAAAAAATGTTATTGACCTACAATACATGTCGTGGATTCTGTTTGCAAGATAAAAAATACAATGGCGATAATAATTACTATTTACGAGTAGGTTGTGAGTCAAGTTATTAAGGTGGAAGCTCAGGGTCAGGGCGCGAAATTCAAAATGGCAATGGTTTTTATTTTTTTACGAAAAATTTGGACATCTTTACGATGTAATTTAGTGTTTTGCGATATTAGCATTCTACATTGGATGTCTCAATGTATTAAATTTGCTTAAAAATGTACCTAATCCGATACAATACCATAAGGTTTGTAAAAACCGCTACTTTTACTAACTTTATGGTGTTGTATCGCTTTAGGTATTTTTTTAAGCAAATTTAATACTTCGAGACATCCAATGTAGAATGCTAATATCGCAAAACACTAAATTACATCGTAAAGATGTCCAAATTTTTCGTAAAAAAATAAAAACCATTGCCATTTTGAATTTCGCGCCCTGACCCTGAGCTTCCCCCTTAAATGCTCATTATTTATAACTACCTATGTATGTACCGGTACTTCGTATGCGGACTTTAGTTATTATTATTACTAGCTAGTTTTGACTATCTCGTATCCCTTTGGGTTACCGCTACAAAAATATTCTAGATGTTGATTTGGTTAATAAGCTATGCCAAGATTAGATTAATTAAAATGCGTCCTGTGGATTTAGACATAGGTACTGTTTTGTCGCTATCCCGTGAGAACTCTTTCATTTTCTGGGATAAAATTCAGCACCTGTAATCAGCAGCATCTCTAAAATAAATGCCCTTTTTTTTCAAATTTTTTAAATGAAAAGCCACGGTTATTTAACAGTCTTATTATATGTATAGATTTAATGCCCGAGTAGTATTCATTCAAACAATATGGGTCACTATTTTGGTGTAGATATATGTTTCAACCTAGGGGTTGTTACGTAGCATTAGGATGCTACCCAACCCCTAATATGAGCCTCAATAGGTTACAAATGTTTAGGCAACACAGATTGCCGTGGAAATATTCCTAATTTGCGATTCCCTCCTGCGAACTTTCTTAAATGCGTTTGCAACCAACAACATACACCACACCACAACCATTGCTTATCGATTTAAACTATAAGCATATCAATTATTTATTAAATTTAATATAAGTAATATTTTTTAACAATTTACATAGAGCTGTCAGCATGTTTAATGCAATCAAGTCTGTGTCGCATAAGAGTCATGTATGTAGCCCAATATTTTTCTATTATGACTAATTTTTTTTATTTTGTTTAATGGTCGAAGATTTAACTCCGATTGGTCATATAGCACTATAATTGACATAACCGTCATACCCGATACCATTTACTAGACACAAAATGCCTAAGCTACGACCACAGAACAAATACAAAGACTAATATTTTTAATTAGTTCCGTGATTTAAACAAATAAAACAAAAAATATTTTCTTTACCACTTAGAGATGAAATAAACTGGATCAAATTGGTTATAGACTTAATCAGAAAACAAATCTTCGATCCCGAACCGAGTGAAGTTAATTAAAAAGGTGTTACAAACCAGTTGGACTGTTGTATTGAAACACAATCAGTTCATAAATTTGATATTGAATATTATACCCAAAATGGTCAGAAAACCTACAGGCTTTCAAACAAGTGGTCATATGTTTTTAATTCATTTACCAGTAAAGCTGCACATTTCCACTAGGGAAATTCATGTGATTCTATATGAAAAGATTCGATCACTCGATCAGTATTTGGTGTTGTCAAAACTCGTACCAAGCCCCTCTCTCTGGTCGACATGTATCAGAGAATCTACATACGCAAAACAAAAGGCACCAAAGATATACTATATACCATAGCTATGTAAACACGGTACGGCAATAGCACATAAACTCGAACATACAAGTCTGCTCACAATTTGTATAGGCCATAGGCATTGTGTGATCGTTTAGATCACACGTCCGATTGCTTTCAATTCTTTCTTATTTCTCCTGTGGATTCGTAGTTTCGATTCTTGATTCGTGGCTACGATAGTAATTTCTCGTTTGTGTATTAATACTAATAACTAGTATCGTTGATTCGTTTAATTTATATTGACTTCATAATAACCTTAATATTTAATGGAACGGAGAGACGATAAGAATATTGCAGTGCGTTTTATTAAGCTTAACATTATCATATTTTAATTGCATAAATTTATTTAATTAACTCATTAAAGTGTTTCCTTTTTTACTTATTAAATCGCGGACGATAATGGCTGATTTCCTTCCTATGTGTCTATACACATAATTATTCATTCATTTGGAAAGGGTAAAGTTTATACAATAGGTAGGTAATATATGTTATTATCGCGATAAAACATGAAATAGTTGCCTAAAAGTAAAAAGTAATATTACTTGTCCCGTTAAAGTGGGTCACCCCCTAGCCCCCGCCACCCTGTCGCCTCACCCCCGGCGCCATCTCTCGTCCGCCTCGCGAGTGTCCCCACTCCCCACACCACCCCCCACATTCATTGTGCCGCAATATATTTCTTTTTATGTGCAAACAGAAAAGTCATTTATTTAAATTTTCTCACGAATTCGTATCGCAATTTTATTTTATTATATTATCTGTATCACATTTGGAGTGCTGTATACGTTTATAGTCGTATCAGCATGTTGCCAGGGAGTAATCGAGTTCGCATTGAATTAAACATGTTTAATTTAACCATCCATCACCCTATGATTAACTTCTAAGAAAAAATATTATAATAACGAACAATTTAAATACAAACCTTTATCGAATATGTATTACTGCACGTTGTCTCTTTCTGCCGTCTCTCCGCTATCGCTGTTGTGTCCCCATGTAATTAAATTTAAAGCTCTCGACGTAGAAGGGAATAATATTAAACTCAATTGCATTGCAAAGATCACAATTTTATTTCCGATTTCAACTAGGAAAGTTGGATCGCAAATATTTTTGGGTAAATGATGTAACCAATGTGTACCTCCTTGTTAGTGTCTGAGGCTTCAATTTTTAGTACATGCTATAAAAAAACCCTTAAAATTGATGTTCATATTCTGAAAATACTCTTGTTTTGCTGGTGTCCAGACACTCCCACGTTGATTACCTGCATATTAGGTCTATCATCATCGGGTTGGCTGATTTTTTTCACATACTTAATTGGATTTATGTTAATCTGTTTACCCCAAAGTAATCTCTGTCATGACATTAGTAGCGTTATTCATTACAACTATCACAACAAGAACTTAAGTTACTTTTATACATACTACTGAGAGCAAGTTGAGACTCCATTCCATCATACCCATAATATCTACAGAAATGTTGTACGAATTGAAATTCTACTATATTATTTCCCCTCAGTCCTAGTTTAGCAATCTATTTGAGCGTAGTTAAAATAGGGTAGGTACAATAAAGATTTATATCTTTCTTCTGATTTTTTAATGATAAAATTATTAAAATGAGTTATAAATCATTACTATAGAGAGAGTGGTGGGAGAGAGTGTTATGATTAAGCTGAGATAGAGAACAACTCCTCTAGGTATCCCACTCTATAGTAGAGTCAGTGAAAGAGATGGTCGATGAAATTGAAACTAAATCAATAAAATAATCGCATATTATTATTTAAAATCATTGTTGGTACGCCGATGTGTAGAATTCATAAACAATACATACACACATTTAATGTTATTACGGTACCTACTTAGAGATTCTGCTCTCCACAGTGACGGAGTGTGGACACAGTTTGGATAAGTCCTTATGAATGTTCATTAATTTTAATTGAATTCTCCACTGATAAACAACTATTTTGTACATCAAATATTTATACTACAGACGGAAATTATTGTATACAGCGTAGCGTTTCGTAGCACTTGCGTAGCATTAAAATGGAAACTCCATCATGAATTTAGTATATTCCGTAGGCTTTTATTATAATTATGTTAAATATTTGTTTATAGGGCAATAATTGTTTATTAAATTAAATAAAACAGTTATTTTATTGTATATATGTATACTTATAATATTTGGGCTACGTACGAGCCACTATAACTGACTTAAATAGATGATTCCTATCTACAAAATAACAAATAACTAGTTACCGAGTCTCAGCTGTCCTCGCTCCATGTTAATTGATTTCACTTCGACTCTCGTCCTACGTCCGCCATTAAACTGACAATCAATTAGTTGCAACAAGCTAATATATCGCAATCGGAGGTCATAATATCTAAACAAGCAGGCACTGTACCACATTAATCCTGTCAATACGCAATTCAAACGATTGCCATAAACATCGGCAATATTCTGTCAATCAAAATTATTTGCATACACAAACAAGCAAATTACAGGTGTCCGTAGTTAAAACGTCACTTTCGATTGTGATTCGATACCTACGTGAAAAAGGCGATAAAATGCGTGTTGACCCGTTCATTCATGTCCGCGGCGGCACGCCCGCGCGCCCGCGCCGCGCTGGCCCGGCGGCGGCGACCGGCCCGCCGGCCCGCCGCGGCGCCGCGTGCCGCCAGCGCCTCGCGGCTCGCGTCACGTCACGCGCATTCTTTGACAACGGCTACCCGACCCTCGATTACCTTTGCATTCCTCAAAACAGTTGGATTCTTTGTGACAAGTATGTCATTCGATATTTGTAATGCGGATTTGTAAACTATTGCTGACAGCAAGAAATATTAGGTACCCAAATTATTGAAATATGTACTACAATGTAGTAATTTCTCAAGTTTGAGCAGGTATTCGCTTCTCAAATCCACTCAAACTTGAGCAAGTTTGGCTACATTTCAAAACTTTGTTAGATCTTTTAAGAAAAGCCTCCGCGTAACACAATAGGATGTGCCTATGAACTAACTTTCACCGCGACTTGACAATATCTATTACTCTACCTACTTATTTTGTATTGTAGAATCACACATCCCGGGTAATTACGGGCTAGCTCGTTTTCTGGTTATGGAAAAACATCTTCCAACGTTGACAATGTTATCATATTGGTGTATGCCCTAATTACTCCTCATATTACCGTGAATCATAATTAGTATTTCTGTAAACAACGTATCGGCTGTGGATGGATGCTTCATTAAAAAGAATTCAACGAACGTCGCGAAAAATCAGGAAATGACGTAGCTTTTATTTTCATTTAGATGGGACATAAACAGGACGGCGGCGCACGAGTGCGGGTCATTCGAAGTTAGCGTGGCTCGTAAAGTTATCGGGCAGGCCCAGGCGGGCTACCGAGCGCCGCCGCCGCCGCCGCCCCGCGGCGACCGCACTCGACACGCTGCCGCACGTCGCCGACGCTCTGAATCGCACCCATTCACACATTGGTTTATACTGGATATTCCTATGGGTTTTTAATATATTTTTTATCAGGTTTCACAATTATTGTGTTGTGAAGTATGCTCTCGGAGAATGTGTCGGAGTTGTCATCAGGCCGCCCGAAGGCCTAACGTATTTGAAATAACCGGGATCACAGCTTAACGTGCCCTCTGAAGCACAGATGGGGGTGCTCATTTGAAAATGCTACTAGCGGTCATCAAGGTGCTTAACACATCGATCACTTCTGGGTTGGTCACGTGGTATGCGCACATATACATAGTTCCTTTCGAGTGTTAAAACCATTCGTATACCTACGCTACCGGGATTTGAATCCACAGTAGGACCATTACGAGTACCATGGCCCATAATCAATATATCAGCATTAAAATATCACAAGGCGGTAAAGTATGTTTGTAATTTTACACACTTTTTTATTTGATGTAAGTTCCTACTAATTGCAGATAGCTGTTCAATTACCTTACATACATGGTGTGAGAATTTCAAGAAGATGTGTCTAAAGTGTGTTTTTACACTGAAATTATTCATGACAGATTGACAGATAGATAAGTATCTGATTGCACTAGAAACTATTTGTTACAGGGCATGTCCACAATAGGCTCCCCTGGGAAAGGCGGCGGCGGCGTTCCGACAACAGACAGCGGGTGTCAGCCGCCACGTGCTACCCAAGGCCACTCGCTTAGTGTCAAGGTCATTGCCACTCCAGCTCGGTACACACCGCACCCACGCCTCTCCTGTCACCACAAATAGACCGACCTACTCGGCACCACTATGTGATCTACCGCAACAACTCGGCACGAGCCCGCTACCCCAAACCAGCGACGAGCGATAACTTTTCTCCACATGCGAGGGCGGACACACTTGATCTGCTTTCCTGCTATTGGATATACATAGGAGACCTGACACCCTTCTATTTAGACCAGCGGTTCCGAAATGTACACACATGATATCTGGCTTACGAAACAAATTGTTCAAAATGAACTAATTTTGCGTTTGATCTATGATTTCTTCTTCAAAGGGAACGTAAGCTCTTATTTTTTTTCCAAAGAGTACTTAGAGATAGCTGATTAGGGAACCACTGGCTCAGGCCATGTGCAAAGTTATATCAAGGAGCAGAATGAGTTCATACTGCTTACATAAGATGTTATGCAATATCTATGTCATATTTACCAATATAATTTATGTAAGTGCACGTAACACAACACTAGGTTATTCAACTGTTTCTGCGGGCTGTTACTACTTATTAAACTTGCAACTTTAATAAGTACTCATGGGTATTAACTTAACACAAACACAATATACCATGTAAAAAACATAGAACAAAAATAATCTGTAAGATTTTCTATATTTTAGTCTAGTCATTACAACTAAACTGCAAATGCTGAATTCAACGATATCATATCATGAAAAGCCCAATGATTGGTCTCATTTGAACTCTATATATGCGACAATATGACTATTGAGGAAGTGTTTCGAATTGATGGAGGGTTTCAAATTTATCCCACGCAAACCAATATATATATGTGATAATTACTTGAATGCAACTCGTTATACAACTACCATAAAAGCCTGATAGTCTTTCCCACGTTTGTTAAATGTAACTCACAACTTTTTTTCAGTATAAGATGTATGAAGGTGGAACAAAAATAGTGTAAAATATTTTAAGCGTTAAATGAGTAGGACATAACGATTAAGTGGCTGTATGAAATAAATGTGTAAATGAAGTATGATTTTTTTAAAGAAGGCGTCCCAGTAGCCTTTCACCGCGTACTTAGTATGTGGTAGTCTTTTAAATTTTCTAATAATTTGATTTATATCTTTGGGAATGCTATGTGTATAACCTACTAATGTACCCGTCAAAACATTTTACACTAATAAATTTACACGTTGTATGTACACTAAAAAGTAATAAGCAATATATAAGGGACAAGTACTGTCTAATTGATAAGCTAGCTACTACATAATTACTTACTAGACGCCCGTGGGAAATTTATTTTCTTCAATGCTCTTAAGGTGGAAGCTCAGGGTCAGGGCGCGAAATTCAAAATGTCAATGGTTTTTATTTTTTTACGAATTACGTCGTCGTAAAGAAGTACCTAATCCGATACAATACCATAAGGTTTGTAAAAACCGCTACTTTTACTAACTGTATGGTGTTGTATCGCTTTAGGTATTTTTTTAAGCAAACTTAATACATCGAGACATCCAATGCAGAATGCTAATATCGCAAAACACTAAATTACATCTTAAAGATGTCCAAATTTTTCGTAAAAAAATAAAAACCATTGACATTTTGAATTTCGCGCCCTGACCCTGAGCTTCCACCTTAACGTGTTTGCATCGTTTCATTAATATCTTAGGTAATATTTTTTTTTAAATGCTTAAATTTAAATTTTAATAAATTAAAGTTACTTTCAACTAACTGAATCTGTTTTAGTTTGAAAGTTTGTTTCTCAACATGCTTTATAATGTAACAGTTACGAAAGATCCTAAAAAGCAATTAATAATGAAATCAATTTATTACAAAACATTTTCAACCTAACTCGTTTATGATATGCAATAAATGTTTAATCAAAATATTTATACACATTTGCTCTATTTCCAATCTTTACGCCCTCTCCTGTAATTAAAAATAGTAAAAAGTCTGAACTGTGTAATGATGCTTACATTAAACCTTTTACAAATCACACTGACTCACTTGACTTTATGGGAGTACCTACAAATTTACATATAGTCAGGTTACTAACGCTTTAAATTCTCGGGGACTGCACGAATTTTCGGAACAATCAATTTCTGACCAATTGAACCATTTAAATTGAGTAGAGATCTATAAAAGACCTACATATCCTACAGCATCCTTTTCTCAGACCCGCGACCAGTTTATAATTCGTCTAAATAAAATAAAAATATATGTATTCCAGGGACTCAATTATATATTTTGTATTGCATTGTCTATAATGTTTAATTTTTATTGATAATTTTATGCAGTATAAGTCAAACATAGGTACCCACACAATATACCTACATGAAACAAGGTACTTATTAATCCTTCATCCAATAAGGACTACGCTTGGTGTGGGTAGGCTGTATTTATTTTTGAATTGAGAATAACTGTTGAAACGGTGCGTGGTGTACAAGTACCTTCTTTACATTGTGCTTTGTGCTGTATGCAAGATAGGTAAGTGCAACCTTATATCGTTTGTTTAAAGTCCTCTTGTGGAATCACCCTTCAGGTTAAACAGAATGTTAGCAAACTAAAACATCCCATGTGTTTAGTGTAGCATATACACCGGAGCAATAAAAAGGATAAAATTTTCAATGGGGTACCGCAATCCCTTCGTCTGTTACCCAAACGGGATCTCTAATGAATGACGTCAAATTAAGCTCTGAGCTTAACAGAAAACATTACTGGAGCCTTAATTCGCGATTAAGGCAAACATAGTGTGCGGGGTGGTGTGGTGTGGAGACGAAGGCTGCGGAGTGCATGTGCGGGTGTGTGGCGGGGGGCGCGGGCGCGGGCGGCGGGGCGCGCGCCGCGGGCCGCCACTTCTCTGTGCTCGAGGAGCCCCGGTACACCTCGGTTTCCGGCGGGTGCTCCCTCGCGGGTTCGCAAGTGTATCCCGCCGCGCCGGGCCCGCGTGCCGGCCACGTGGCCGCCGCTCACCTACTGGCGACACCCCGCATTTTTACGCGCACTCCATTGATAAAACACTGCTAATTAACAGCCTGCGATTGATATAAACAACACTTTTTATTACTTAAGTGTACTTTTTAGCTTTTATTGTAAATTAATTAAAATTTGCTAATTACGCAATTATTAGGTAAGTTACGTATGTAATTGTGTAAGTACTCTAATATTAGCTTAGATATAGTGACGTCAGTCAAAGTATTTGTTAATGTACCTACTCCTAATTAGTAGGACCGACATTACTGAAATTAACAAAATAATACATGTTTGCAATAGCTATCCTGTTTATATTTTTCCTAAGGAAATGCTGAAACAAACAAGTTTTCTTGTATTTCGTCAAGCGACTTCTATGACGCTGTTCCCGTCGGCAATATTACAAAAAATATAAAGTTACTCATATCTGTTACCGATATTTTATTTAGTAGGTATGAATTGTTTCATTATCAATGTATGCATCAGGATCGATTCGCTGATAAAATAAAGAGTCAAACAGCCGCCTTAGATACAGTACCTATTCATAAAGGTGGAATTTCTCCAAAATTACCTGTTAACCAGAATTAATCTGAGTAGTTTCTTACTTAAACATTTTTTGGCATAACAATAATGCTTTGAACCTGTTATTGTTTTATAGACAAGATTGGATCAAGAAAACTTTTATTCTTCAGCTTGTGTCTTACATTATTCGGACTTATTTCAACAAGACACGGATAAAATAATAATTGTGAAAGACACTGCAGTTATTTTAAGCCAGTAAATGGACCGTCATAATATTTTGGACATAGTGCGCGATCCGGTGGCCGATGAGTCGGAATGGCGTCGATCCAGCAGACTCACGATGACCAGGAAAGAGCTTACAGACTCTACAATATGTACAAGGTTAGTATGATGTGTAGTAAGTACTTACATACATTCGCCGGTACGTAGTACTTATACGGCTGTAGAAATGAGAAAACAATAAAATAAAACGATAGTTCATGAGTTTCCCGTGGGCCTTTACTATTATTGACTTTGAATCGTTACATCCGTATGATGAGTGATTTATATAATAGGTTGGATAGTCACAATCCTAGAACCTCATCCATTCCGCAAATCCTATAGGTGATACGGAAAATATTCAGCACTAGATAGTACGGGAACGTAAAAACATAAAATAAACGCGATAAAATCCATAAAATAAGTTTTATTTCAATGTGTAGTATTCTCGTAAATATAAGAAATCATTACTGGATAGTATTAGACACAGATATTACAAGGAAATCGGAGCGAGAGGAGCATCCGTGTACAGTTATAGACTCGTATTTTCTCAGAAAAATTAACTTCAACGGTTTTTATCTTCTAGGATCGCAGTCGTTTATTTATAGTACCCATCTAAACCCTTTTCTAATTCTATTTTCTAATATAATGTACACTCTATGTCTATTCCAATGGCTATATCCGAAATAGGTGAACAGGTTGCAAATATCCTGAATTTAAGGAACTATGAACATGGCTGTAGAATTCGTCCATCGAATGTATAATAGATATTGATGCTTACTACAAAGTTACAATTACATGTTGTACTCAATAATTAAGAATCGGAAAAACTTGTCTTATTATGTAATTAATATAATGGCATTACAAAGTATTTTTTCTTAAATTAAATAGCATAAATGGCCGTTCAGTGCTGAAATCTACTCGAGGCCGCAGGCAATATGAAATGGTAAACTCGGTGTAATTTCGTTCACTTGTTTTCACGTGATGCGAATACCAATAAATGGTCAGAGGAAATCTTAAGTGGATCTATCTTAGTTATTATGTATCGTTTTAATCTTTAGTATTTAATTGTTCGTATTATCAATAACTACTTATGCCCACGCCTTGGTACGCATGGACGGAAAGTTGTTATTTTTACCAACCCGGAGAAACCCTTCCATTAGAAAAAGTAGCTATAAAAAGGAAAATTTCAAGAAGTAAAAAACGACTGCGAAATATGAACTATAAATAAAAACTGAACAGAAAAACAACAATTTCAATGGCGACTTTAATAGTCGGAACCCATTATTGGGAAGATTTGAGCCGGTCTAGATTTTGAATGGGTTCCGACTGTTAAAGTAAATAAATACTTACTGAATCACACACAGTAAGGCACACTGTAATAACGAATTAGCCGAACGTTGAGGATAACTTAAATTTAGTTAAAATTAAATGAAGTTTGATTATTATTTACTAAACTGATTTTCAAATGGCAAGTCCGAGTTTTATTACTAGTACACACATAGTTTAAAAGTTACAATACTTGTGTAACTAGTAATCAACATTTTTGTAAATGATAAGCAAACATTTTTTTCAGTGCATTTGTAATTATGTTTATGCTGACTCTACATTGAAGAAATCACAATTGATCTGACGAATTTCAAAATATGCATACGCATAAATTTGTGTTTAACAATGTTAAATGCATTATTGTACATCCGGTGCTTCCAACTCTACTTAGTACTTTTAGGATGCTTGCCGGATAAAAGCCATATTTAGCTAGGAGTGTAATTACGAATTCAATAGGTACTTAAAGGCCTGTTTCACAATGTGTCTAATCAGTTGCGGATAGGGTTTATCAGCATATTGTGAAAATTGTAGGCACCAATGTGCTCTACTTTATTTGCTAGCGCAAGCTTGAATGTTGGCGGGATATACATCCAAGTATCGAGATTACCAACTAAACCATTGGTTTTCTTCTATTTTTCGGTCGCAAATTCTAAGGAATATACTGCTTAGTAGAGTAGATAACTTCAAGTAATACAAGTATAACTAGCAAATCATGGTCCGTGAGAGGCTAAAGTATATTTTGGTTCAAACCCAAGCGTAGATTAGATTAATAGTTGAAGGCTACACTACAGTAGATTATGTTGAACTCTTATTCAAATTGGTGAGAGGCGGAGGCTTCGTTGGTTTATGGTGTACACCAGCGCCACGGGTACGGCGCGGCGGTTAATGAAACTAGCGAAGCCGAGGTGCGGCGCGGCGCGGTGCGGCGCCCCACCGCAGCGCGCGCCGCGACCGCCACGCAGTCTTCCCGCGCGGCCCGCACGTGCGTCTAGCGTGCCTTTCTAACGTGCTTCTACTAAATGTTTCCGTACGAACTCCAAATAGGACTATATTCAAGTGGAACTAATTAATATTAACAGAAATTGATTGTGCCTGTATATCGTGCGAGACCGGAGCGGTCCGATCCGACGTACCGGTAGTTGAACTTGTAGGTGCCGTGTAATGAATGAATGACTTCAGTGCTCTATCAATTAAAGTTGAAATTGTAATATTTTGTATTTCCTCTGTAGATTAATTAGATCTTACATGAGACCGGAACGTATACATTTTTGTATGCTTATTAATAATAATTCATTACAAACATTGGATGGAATAAACCTATGGCAACTAAATAAATATTTCAATGGTAGGTATCTACAAAGTTTTAACACTTGGACAAAGTAACCATTTATTTAATTAAGATGGAATGTTAAACCGCTGTTGTACATAGCAATATTTAAAATTGACTTCTATTTAAGCTGTGAACATAATATAGTTTTATTGTGTGTAAATATGTATAATATGCTTAGTTAATTTTATTATATTAATATTTAGATAGTTACTATATTGAAATTGCCACATCGCTGCGCGCTTGTGGTACGTACAGACCTACATAATTTAAATTATTGCGGAAGTAATTTCGAGTCCTTTATAGTAATAATTATTAGCGAAATTATGAACGGGTACCTGAATCTAAAGTAAATAATTCACATCCTTGTTACAGTAGTTAACAATTATAGTAACATCGTTCATAAAAAATTATGTAGGTATCCAAGTATAGGTAACAAACCGTCTATATTATTGGTTCGTCTGAGCCCGAATTACAATATTTTCAGATTTATACAACATCTATCATAATTGTATTTTTTAAAGTAGGTTCTTATATTAATTATATTTGTCGTTTATTAGCTAAGTAGGTATAATATTTATGAACCCGTACTATGTTGATAAACTACAACTTATCTGCAACAAAGTGGAACACAGATATTGATACGAAGATAAGATAGATACTAGGGCGTTTTTAATTAAGTAAGATACTCGTTTCATATATTTTTAAATAAGATGAAAAAAATACATACCTACTTGAGATCTAGTTTCAATTCAATTACACGTTTAGTAAAAGTAGGCAATTACTCTATCGGGAACTACTTTCACTTGCTATCATAATTATTAAAATAAAACACAATTGACTTGGCGGAGGCACTGTCTTGCCCCTTAATTTGTATTTATGTAGGTATTTGTATTTATACCTAGCTCATCGAAATAGTAAAATGATGTAATTTAACGACCTACTTTTGCACGAAATATCTGCCCTGCTTTAATTTTTACTTTTTACATTAGATTTGATTACTACTATAATTTCTAACGTGGCATAAAAACCATCCGTGTGCAAGGAATGTAGGTACGGATTACGATACCTACCAAATTTTTATGTAACATGATATAATAATTATAATAAAAAAAAATTAATTGTGAATGAATGAAATGAACGATTTTAATGGCATACATATGGTAGAGTTAAATTATTAAATAATTCACTCAACCTAATTTGATTTTAAACCTTTTTTCTTCATCTCTCTCTTGCGTAGTCTCGTATATTTTTTTTCAAATAATTAACGTTTCTCTAAAAAATAAAAAATATGTCACACAATATTTTCATGTGGTTTTCGTTTCGTGTGAACATATTTCGGATTTTTTTTAGAATCTTATTTAAATTTTGATTAATCTATGATTTACATTTTGGAATGAATTTCACTAAAACATATGAATTTCATTTCAAAATTCGTGTGAGTTAGGTGCCTAATCCGGTTTATATTGCTCCGATTGGCTGTATCTGACATTCGACATGACTTTGGTATAATCACTTTGAACTTAATTATAGGAATATATGAAATCTCCCAACCCTAGTATAACCTATAACGTCCCTTGTCGTAAATGTGACAATATGTCATCGATCGATATTGAAGTCCTGGGTTCGATTGTTATCCTAGTGATGCTATGTTATTTGAATTTCCTGTGAAGTTATTTTTAGTAGTAGATAACCATGCCCTGTTAATAGTAGGTTCACCTCTATTACATTGGGACCTAATACCCACTAAATTATTTTTTGTGTAGATATTAGAAATCAAATACTTACTAATTTCATACCATCGAAAAAACGAGCATAATGTCATGTTCAGTAGGGTGAGGAACTACTATTGTAATCGTAACGTCAACGAGAAATTATACTGTCACTGTCATTCTTATTTATGAAATCTGTGGTGTGAGCAGGACGGAACTACGTTAAATTTACGCAACTTAAGAATATTGTGTTTTTGACACAGGTCTTCTTCTTAAAGTATCTGTAACCAGCTCTCTAGTATGAAACATTTTGGTAGTCTGAAGTGCATGTCCCCACGTGTAAAGCCTTGTACAGACCAACCAAGTGAACTTACCAGGGTATACTCAAACCCAACTCAAATTGTCTCAAGAGTTGCTTAATTTTTACGCGTCATAGAAAATAAATGCAAGGTAACGACGTCGTCTCAAACAGATTAGTAGTACTTAAACATTTGATTATGTAGCCGTTAACCCCGTCTACCCTGTAGCCCTAGCACGCCGGCGCGGCCGCGACATGGCATATTTCACACTGTTTTACTTTTTTATATGTACAAACAAAAAACATTATTAAACATGTTATTTTGTCACAGCCGACCGTACCTTCGAAATATCAAGACATTTCGGCACAGCTTTAACTCATGCAGACATCGACTTCTTTCATTCACTTATAGCAATCGAAAATGGTTTTATTCCTATAAATTATTACTTCAATTATTAATCTCGGAATCAGATTTTTTACCAATTTGATTTGAAAATAATGTACGTACATAAATGTACATATGTACATATATGTACATATATATATATGTTAATAAAATTAATGTAATAAATTTCCTCAATAACAAGTCACACACAATGTGTCTAGACATTTTGTATTGAGAATTGGACAGCGCCTCTACCGGGCGGAATTTAAGACTAATTCCCAATACTATAAAGTATACGGTTAGCTCACAAATAATCACGCATTTGACGCTCAGAACATGAAACTATAAATACATAATTAAATGAGCTTACATTGAAAGATTTTGCCAGAAAAAAAAATATTTCTTTTTTTTTGGTATAAAATGTTATATGTCATAAACGTTTCCGTAAAATACGGTGCCCTAGTAACAGAACCAGTGGACCACGGTGACACCTCACGAAGGTATCGTCAGCAAGTGAAATAACGGCGATTCTCAGGCCGGTGATAAGTAAAAATGCCTAGTTAGAGTTGTTTGCAACTCCATATTTTATTTTCCTCTATAAAACGAACACAACGCTCCTAATGTGAGAATTGAATTTCACATTTTTTCCCAATATTTATTTTTAATAATTGCAATAATTAATGGAAAATGATATATACGTAGAGATGGAAGATAGAATATTAAACCTTTATAAAATTATATTGATTGACTCTACACAACGAAGAATATTGTAAACTGACTACAAAAAAATCCACCTCTTATATGAAGAGGAAGAAATAACATAACATCTCCCCTATAAATTGTAAGTTATGATGAGACTCATGTTCCAATTGTAATAACATCAATTGATTTAACGCTATTTTAGTGGAAGGAACGAAACGAGGTCACTGACCGACAATTACGTCCTAGAGACTCGGTCACTGCACAATAAATGCAGATACATTGTAATAGATTTGTACTGTGCACTATTATTTTATTTATTTTAGCTTCTATTTATGAATAATGTAGGTCCTTTTATATTATTTAGTATCTATCATTCAAAAACTCGGGTCTACGACTCTACGTCGAATTTACTTCTTTATCAATAATACCGACTAAAGCTGAGCCTGGTCGCTAGTATTGAACATATAAATCTATTGTAGAACTAATATACATAAACAAATTGACTAAATAAATAGTAGTACATAGATACTTTCCGGACTGTATTAACTGTTGCCTACTTTAAAAACTTTCTACTTTCCACGCTCTAAAAACATATTAGAAACATGGTATCGTTATGAATGCTACATTATAATCGACCATCACTAAGATTTATCGGCTAGAAAATTGTCTATTAATAATTATATAACGTTTATTTGTAATACAAAAAAATACATACAAGTTACAAAACAATACATAAGAATGTAGTAGTTTTGCTCTACATTTTATAGTAGTTACCTTGTCAGTTCCATAACAGTCATTTAGTTTCGGTGGAATATAAATATTTTATTAATACTGTTGGCTTGTTACAAAATCCAATCGTACAGAAAGCAATTATTGGCGTGTCCTTTCACTTGCTCGTTGATAGTGGTGTGTGTAGAGCAAAGGCCCAGCGGGACAGAGCCGCAGCCGCAGCCGGTGTGCCGCTGGAACCGGTCCGAGAGGCATGGGGCCGACTTGTGGCTCAAGGTACCACCCATTACAATGTTGTTCAATCGCATTTTGAAACAACGATTAAAACGGTCCACATTTTTTTAAATATTTATAAACAGAAACCAAAACTGTCGTAATCACAAGTGAATTGAATGCTTTTATTAATGCGATAGTAATTTATTAGGTGCTAATTCTGTAAACGTTGAGCCTTCAGGTGTGAAGTTCTATGTAATTAATCCTATTTTTTTTTTTATTACATTATAGGCAAGTATTTGATCTCGATCTCACCTGATGGTAAGTGACGATGAGATCTACGATGGAGCATACTTGCCTAGGTAGGAAGGCGGCAGTAGATCGAGACGCTACATTCACTAGGCACATGCAGCGCAACTGATCTGACCCGCCATCCATGAATGGCAACACCGAACATCATGCCGAAACACGGCTAGGCCGCTTGGCGACATGGCTTTGTTCAGTGAGTGGTGACTAGCCACGGCCGAAGCCTACCACCAGTAGAGTTGTCACCTGGTTGGCACCACCCAGGGTCACGTGTAGGGTATCTCGAGGGTACTTAATTCTCCTACGGACTAAGGTGAATCGACCCCAAAAAATTGGTATCATATTTATGTGTTTACCATTTACAATACATACGTAATAGTACTTATTCAATACTTAAAAAATACATTCACTGGGTCATAATCATCAAAGTAATAAAGCCAGTTTTGAATATCTGTACATCAATTGTGAGCTTATTCATAAGCTAACCGTATAGTACATTATAGTCTAATTATTTAGACACTTAAACAGCGTCTCTAGCGGACGGTATTTGAAACTTACAATCGTCTATAGTGGATGAGTAGTCTCCAGTCTCAGCCAAAATTGATTACACAAATTCTGGACCATGTGAAGCCACTAAATCGAAATGTTTAATTTTTATATGAAATTATACCAAAGTCGCGCATGGGTCATGTTTAAAAACATATTGTATTATTTATTACTATAAATTATGTACAATAGTTATTTACATGGAAAAAAAAAACTAAACTATACTTATTAATAGGAAAAATACACATGTATAATAAAAATAAAATTATATACATAAAATATTGTATTTGAAGTGTATAATACAGTTATGATTAGTAATGGCAGCGAAACTGAATATCACGAGACGGAGAATGCCATTCGTCCGCACAACTCTCGCCATCCAATATCGCAATGTTAAGAAATACTAACTGGATCAAGAATTGGCGCACGAACTGCAATAAGTAATAATTATTGTGTATGAACCACTTTCCCAACACTTTAACATCTTTGAATTATTATAGCACCTGCATTTTATTAATGTTCCTGACCTAATTAGTTTCCAAGCTGTACACTAACTCACAAATTTAATAAAATCTTCAATCAATTTACAATAGCTTACAAAGCACCCAATAAGGCAAATGCTTTGTAATATAAAATTGTAAATACCTAAACAAAATCTTTCCTAGAGATAAGTATTTATAGTTATCTTATTTCAGGTACGATAACATAAATTAATAAATTGCTTGAATGATTTCTTGGTGAGGTTATTCACTCAATTATTTTTTTATAACGTAGCTACCTTCGTCCAGTCTATGTTTATTTTCCATTAATCCCTACAGATAATAATCAACAAGTTACCCAATAGGGCCGCAGGAAAGTTAATATTATGTAAAAAGTAAAATAAAGCATTGAAATTGTTCGTAACTATAATGTCGGGAAGTTAACGAGGTGGTTGCGCGCCGCGGGTATTGGTATTATAGATACTTGTGATCGCGAAATAGTGAGCTGAGATTCGGTTCCCTGCTTCATCTAACGTGTAAATTGTCTAGTATACAATTATGACAAATTAAAGGTTCCCGACTCGAGAATTTAAACCGTAGTACAATAATATAGCAGTCTAGTCAAATTGTTCTAACGTGCGCTTTGGAAATTAGGTGTGCAACACCTCTGACATTTCAGGTTTCATGTGCGTATCTCATTTTCAATGTTGATAATCACTACCTGTACGGTAAAGGAAAACATCGAGATAACACTTGCACTGCGGCTTTTGGAAGTCGTGTGAAATTCGCCAACCCGCACTAGGCAGGCTTGGTGGCTTATGGCTCGAATCTCCTCGCATTGAGGAGGAGTAAGCAAAAGACTCGCCTCCTATTACATTGTGATCTGCAGTGCACCTACTGCCTACCCCTTCGGGAATGACAGG
This sequence comes from Pheosia gnoma, assembly GCA_905404115.1. Lineage (NCBI taxonomy): Eukaryota > Metazoa > Arthropoda > Insecta > Lepidoptera > Notodontidae > Pheosia > Pheosia gnoma. The sequence goes on along the minus strand of FR989897.1, from coordinate 6,088,559 downwards.
CGTGGTGGTGGTTTATTATTATTTTTTCAATTAATAATCCTGTAACTATGTCATGGGCACTAATTAAAACCTATATAAACTTGTTGCGTACATATTAAATAAGTACGCAATAATCTTCTTTAGGTTTTCTTCGAGTAAAATATATCTATAGGTATTGGCACCGAATACCTGACTAATAATTTACCTACACAAAACGTGAAAGTTATCAACGTAAAACAGAAAGTCGTTCTAAAATGTTTGTGTTTAACTTGATTTTTCTTAAAACATTCTTCGCTTTCTATTGTTTCAGAGACCAGAAAATATCGAGTCACCACTGTCTGCTCCCCGCGACACTAAGAATAGTGTATACGCTATGAATGATCAGGTCGGTATATCTACTCTACCGGGTGTTTCAAAGGTTTGTAAATGATTATACGAATTATGCATGAGTAACTATCGGTATAAGACTAAATAGCATGCAATTCATCCTAAATACTTTTTGACACATCTTTTTTGAGCTCTTTCGAATCCGGCATTATTTATATAGAAACGTTCACGTTCTATTTACTAAATAAGTATTTTTCTTCGCTATCCATAATACAGTTAACATTGTCTTGGCAAATATTCATTGCAGGGATGATAAAACAAATATACAATTCTATAGATACCAATTTTATGAAAAAAAATATGTTTTATTTTTTGTAAAATTTGACATGTTGGCCGTAAATGGTGGCTTTTCCGTATCAAAATAAAATACAAAATTAACTGAATCATGATTCAATCAAACGTCATTATCACGGATTGATTAAAATCATGATTGTCAGATTTTTGAAATTATAAAAGCTTTTTTTTTAGTTCCAACATTTGTAACTCAAGAACGGGTTGATTTTTTGAATTGATCTCCACCTGAATAGCAGAATAACTATTAATACATGGTAAAAAATAACAAAAAAATAATAATAAAGGTAACTAAATAATAATTAATTAACATTTAGTACGAAGTTCGCCGGGACAGTAGTAGTGAATTATTTTGTTGAAACCATGCATCGAAGTTTTCATACCAATCACGAAGTTGGTAATAACAATTTTCAATAGGGAAATTTTCTCTAAGTATTTTTTTAATATCTACAAATCTAACCGCTTTTAACGAGTCTCTAATCTATAAATTGTATACAATATACGCAACCTACCTATCTACTGTATACTTATTTTTTTATAAAGAATTGAATTGTTACAGACATTTCATACACCATCGTTTGGCGACGAAGAATTTGATATACCACTGATTCACGGACAGCATGCTGCAAGCGCTGGCGTCCAAAATACCCACATACAGTACACACAGCTGCACCACTCTGCTCCCCAGGTAATCCATTTAAAAGTTGTGCACTTTATGATTTTTATTATTGAACATTTACGAATTCGCTGCTGTAATTAAGACGTATCAATCTAGGGAGAAATTGGAAAGTGAAGTTACAACATTTTATTATTCATTACACTCTTGTAAGTTTATGCACTCATAACGGTTACCTACAGGCACGGATACTAGAGGGGGGAGGCAATAGGTGAAATTAACACCCTCCCCCCCCCCCCTCTGAGTCACGACTGAAGTAGGTTTTTAGATAGGTTCACAATTTCAATACTTTTTCTGAAATATATTTAACGAAATTCTGGATCAACCCCTGGTTGCTTATTATAATTTTTTTACGAAAATAAAAAACTTTTTAACAAAATAAAAACCGTCTTCAAAAAACTAAAAAGCAAAAAATAATCTAATCTTGAAATCTACCTTGTCTAACTAAATCAAATATTTAACTAATGTGAAGTCGGTGCCGAACAAACAGCTGAGTCGAGTATTGCCGGTCCGCGCCAAAGACTATACCTACAAAATGGTCCGCGCATCTCGTTACTGAGTATACTTTTATTATTCTTCGTCGGTGGTTTGGCACCGACTTCACATTCGTTAAATATTTGATTTAGTTAGACAAGGTAGATTTCAAGATTAGATTATTTTTTGCTTTTTAGTTTTTTGAAGACGGTTTTTATTTTGTTAAAAAGTTTTTTATTTTACACTTTTTAGTGGTATATTTACTATTCTTTGTCACTAAAAAGATTTTATATCGATCTTTTTACTGGATAATAGGTATACCAATTATAACATCATCGCGAGATAAACATAGATTCAAAGAAATCAAGATAAAACAAAAAGTACTGAATCAATCACGCTGAATTTTAAAAGGGTATACCATATTCTGTAAAAAAAAGAATAATCCAAATCAGAACATCCACGAAAAAGTTTTATTTATAGCCAAAGTGCATCCCATAACAATTCAAATAAACCCAAACACGGCTTGGATACATTGTTTTATTACAGAGTTCCGGTTCCTCCTGGATTTATCATCAGATCAGTTCCATGGTACCATATTCATCAGAACCATTTCTATAAATTTGCTTCGTCATAGTCGCTTAACGATTATAATCGAGATTACATGGGCGCCACCCGTGAAATACGTATCATCGAGATGTTCCGGTGGCCATTTGTGGTCTTCTTCATCACTTCCACTTCAGCAAATGATACTTTCTGAATGCAAATGCTTAACTTCTTGATGAAAATACCAAAATTGCTATAGGTATGCCTATAAAATTTGAGGAGTCCTCTCAATTCCTCATGGATCCCATGATCAGAATATTTTTTTGAAAAAAATGGGACCAATCTGTAAGCATATCCTTTCATATAAAAAAATAATTTTCCAAATCGGTTCATAAATGACGGAGATCTGAGGTAACAAACATAAAAAAAAAAAATACAACCGAATTGAGAACCTCCTCCTTTTTGAAGTCGGTTAAAAAGGACGTCATCTTTCTTTCTTTAACCAACCCAGCAGAATTCGTATGTTGCCAAGATAACAAATTAAATTACTTAATAATTAAAACCACATTGTAGAAAAATGGATGTCGATGATAATCAAAAGAGAGTACTTAAATCGTCTGCACATTTTTTAACCAAATATTGGCAACTTTCTGTCAAATATCCCGCCAAAGAATCGCTTTAACATAGATTATAAACTCCATTACAGCGTGGTCGCACAAACAGCAATGTTATAGGAATTTACAATGGTAAAATTGCATATTCGGTATTTTTAGTAAAGGATATCTACTTTATTTTTGTCCATTTTTATCATCATGAGCATCGACTTTATTAGGAGAACTGAAATAGGTAGGTAACACGAAATTTCACTAGAGACTGGCAAAGTTGACTCAATTTTGTAGCTTATTACTAACAAAAAAATTGAAGTTAGCCTAATTTCATAGAGAAAAAAACGCTGCCTATTTTGATTTGCGTTGGTTTAGTGTTGAGTACTTTGTATGTCTTTTTCTTTTTTAGTACAATCTTTTCATTATATATCAACTAGTTTTATCAATATCAATATATAGAGTTCTTATTCTTTATCAATATTTTTGTAAGTGTGGTCAAATTTGGCCAATTTTTAAACGGTTTTATTTAGCTCGACCCGTACGGAATTTATTTATTTGGGTCAAAACTAGAAATTGAAATTTAAGCACCTTCCCGTTGTCAGATTGATCAGAAATTTGGTACACACATTTATTTTAGATGACAATACAATATAATAAAATCAATAACATTATAAATCTAAGATGGCCGCCGATACAAAATGGCGGATTACATATTTTTCCTTAACCCCCTCAATATGGGTATCAAATGAAAGGGCTACACTAGTAAAACACGATGATTATGTCAAAATTTAAAATTCAAGATGGCCGCCGATACAAAATGGCGGATTACATATTTTTCCTTAACCCCCTCAATATGGGTATCAAACGAGCTACAAAACCGCTTCGAAGGCCTAGAAATATGCGAAACTGTGAACGACATCAATGACAGGTTCGTGGAAACTGTCCATACGGTAGGGTCAAAGTTCTTTCGGCCCCGACGTACAGATAGAACCAAAAAACTCTCGGACCAAACTCTCAAACTCATCCAAGAACGCAACGAAATGGGGTTGCAGTCTTCAACACATTTGTCGGAATATCGGCAGCTCAACAGACGGATCTCCAAATCCCTGACCCGCGACATCCGCCGATTTAATACGGAAAGTATTAAAGAGGCTATAGCGAAGAATAAGGGATCAAAAGTATTTGAGAGAGAATTGTCTGTTGGGCAGCGACAGCTGACCAGGTTGAAGACCGACTGTGGCAACATCGTTTCGTCCAAGCCGGAGATTTTGAGAGAGGTCGAGAAGTTCTATGGACAGTTATACACGTCATCACAAGCCCCTGTTGACAGTTTAGCCGAAGACCCAAGGGCTAAACTTACCCGACACTATACCGAATATATCCCGGACGTCAGCCTGTATGAGATTAGGATGGCTCTCAAATAGCTTAAAAACAACAAGGCACCAGGTGATGACGGAGTCACAACAGAGCTTCTGAGGGCGGGTGGAACACCAGTTCTGAAAATCCTTCAGAGGCTATTTGACTCCGTCATACACGAAGGTACGACGCCAGAAGCATGGAATAGATGTGTGGTGGTTCTGTTCTTCAAAAAAGGTGATAACACCCTATTGAAGAACTATAGACCCATCTCACTTCTGAGCCATGTTTACAAGTTGTTTTCGAGAGTCGTCACGAATCGTCTCACGCGCAGGTTCGACGAATTCCAGCCACCCGAACAAGCCGGGTTCCGAAAAGGCTTCAGTACCATAGACCACATACATACGCTGCGGCAGGTTATACAGAAGACCGAGAAGTATAATCGGCCACTGTGCTAAGCGTTTGTGGACTATGAGAAAGCCTTTGATTCGATCGAGACATGGGCAGTACTACAGTCCCTCCAGCGTTGCCATATTGACTACAGATATATCGAAGTGCTGAGATGTTTGTACAGAAACGCCACTATGTCGGTCCGGATCCAGGATCAGAGCTCGAATCCCATCCAGTTGCAGAAAGGTGTGAGACAGGGAGACGTCATATCTCCGAAACTGTTCACCGCTGCACGTCAACACTGGAAGATGTCTTCAAGCTTCTGGACTGGAAAAGGTCCGGCATCAATATTAACGGCGAGTATATCTCTCACCTTCGATTTGCAGACGATATCGTAGTCATAGCAGAGTCGCTGGAGGACCTAAGCTCAATGCTCGAAGACCTCAATAGAGTCTCCCAACAGGTGGGTCTTAAAATGAACATGGACAAGACAAAGATCATGTCGAGCGTTCATGTTCAACCCAGAACAATAGCCGTTGGGAGCTCTATTCTCGAAGTTGTGGACAAGTACATTTACCTAGGGCAGATTGTAGGGCAGACCGTCGAATCCAACTCGGATGGGCAGCGTTCGGGAAATTGCATGATATCTTCTCGTCCAAATTACCTCAGTGTCTGAAGACAAAGGTTTACAACCAATGTGTGCTGCCAGTGATGACATATGGTGCCGAGACGTGGTCGCTGACTATGGGCCGCATAAGAAGGCTCAAGATCGCTCAACGCGCAATGGAGAGAGCTATGCTCGGGGTTTCGCTACGCGATAGAATCAGAAATGAAGAGATCCGTAGACGAACTGGAGTAACCGACATAGCTCAAAGAATTTCCAAGTTGAAGTGGCAGTGGGCAGGGCACATAGCTCACAGAACCGATGGCCGTTGGGGCAGAAAGGTTCTAGAATGGCGGCCACGAAGCGGAAGACGAAGTGTAGGACGGCCCCCCACAAGGTGGACTGATGACATCACACGCGTCGCAGGAAGCCGGTGGATGCGAGTGGCGGAGGACCGTGTTGTGTGGAAGTCGTTGGGGGAGGCCTATGTCCAGCAGTGGACGTCTATCGGCTGATTGATTGAATGAATTAAATAGAATGAGGAATATTCGGTAGACAATTTCACTAAATACTAAAAACAAGAAAATAAAAATCGGTAAAAAAACTTTTAAGTTAAACGGTTTTATTTTATGTGCACTGAAAACTACAAAATAAATAAATAGTTACTTACCTATCAACCTACGTAGGTGATCTCGGTCATTAATATCTCTGATGGTAGTGGTTGTCATAACATGAACCATGTCAGCGGCCGAAAGGCAGTTCATGAAAGAACACTAACACCAGGGTTTGCTTGGTAGGTAAACTAAGCAGCCCACACTATAACAAGTAGGTATTTTGACCTTCTAGTTCAGAAATATTTTAGTACTAGGCAGAATAGCTTTTAGGCATATTAGACTAAAATAAAAACGTGGGGCCCCTCTGAAATCATACCTATGGCAGAGCATATCTTATACTTTGGTAGATCATGAGCTCGGCGTTCGCTGGTGAAGCCGTAACGGCTGGTTATTGATGGTCAAAACCTCCAGTTACGATTATAGTAAGTCGATTCAGCGGACCCTGGACTCCGGAGCTATGAGGTTTCGGATGCGACCGGGATAAACCGCTAGGATGATGATGATGACGATTATAATAAGTCGATGCAATCCACACTTAGTATAGTAGAAAGTAATACAGAAATAGTTAATGGGCCCCACGTTTTTATTTTAGTCTAATATGCCTAAAAGCTATTCTGCCTAGTACTAAAATATTTCTGAACTAGAAGGTCAAAATACCTACTTGTTATAGTGTGGGCTGCTTAGTTTACCTACCAAGCAAACCCTGGTGTTAGTGTTCTTTCATGAACTGCCTTTCGGCCGCTGACATGGTTCATGTTATGACAACCACTACCATCAGAGATATTAATGACCGAGATCACCTACGTAGGTTGATAGGTAAGTAACTATTTATTTATTTTGTAGTTTTCAGTGCACATAAAATAAAACCGTTTAACTTAAAAGTTTTTTTACCGATTTTTATTAAACATTTGATTCCCTTATAAGTGATTTATAGTGTGGTATGTTAGACAAAGTTCGTCCCGTTTGCATGTATACTTTACTCTAATATCGAACTGTTGTACGTCAGGTTGGTATGATGAACCCGGCACAGGATGGCTTGGCGCCGCCGGGCGGTGCTCCCTCCTATCAGCAACCCCTGTATCTGCAAGAACCACATACGCCAGTCACGTCGCACAGGTAAGTTCATGTTACCTAGACCTTTTTACTCGGAAAATGTATTATTGTTTTTAACCCCCTCCATTCTGTTGACCTGGCTACTAGAAATAGTAACTTGCTGATCAAGTAAGCTAAAACCATATTGCGTCAGACTGAGGTGGTTTTTTTTGCTGGCTTATTATTGCTGACAACTGAGACACCCAGCTAGGAAACCTGGGAAGCAATCTGGCATGGTGCTCAAGCTGAAGGTTGGCTAATATGTGAAGGACTGCTTTCTTTAACACCTTATAATAACAATGTACATTACTTGCAGTGGAGCTGGAGCCCCAGCTGGCAACTATATGATCCAGCAGCAGCCTGGAGGCCAGCAGAGGTTACTGATGATGCAGCCAAGTCCAGTAATGAGTGGCCCACCAACCCCTGGCACACCTACACAGCCCGCGGGTCCCGTATATGGGTCTCCACAGCGAGCATCACCACCTGGAACCACCAGTGATGACTCTGATGATAGTGTACCATCACACCACTCACAGGTAAGATTCCATGTCTGCTTTATCAGCTGGTAGTATATTTTTTCACAAATATTTTTATTGTTATTATTTATTATCAGGCAAGGTACATTTTAAGAGTAGGTAGATAATTTATAACTTATGTTTAGTTATACATGGTTAATATACATCAATATTAACCATGTATAACTAGTAACTAGAACCTAGAAACCAATTAAATAACAATCTTAGCAGGCCTTAATATTATTATGCATGTATAAGCTTTTTTAAATTTTGATAATAGTGAAAAAAAGTTTGATCTGTACTTACTTACATCTTATATAAGTCACAGGCTTGCCCTAACTTATAAAAACTGGTCAATAAGATCCCAGTCAATTATTTATGGTAGTTTTAGATCACATATATTTAGAAATATAGTTCATTGGCCTACATACATTTTTTTTATTTTTAGTTACAGAACATAAACCAAACAGTAGTGTTATAATTTATAAAATTCTAATGAATTGGTTGTTTGTTGGTAGTTGCCTGGTGATGCGGAAAGCCTTCTGCCTATCCATTATTGCTCAGCGAGCCGGCAGCAACAAACTACGCTTCATCAGGTATAGGCAACTTTTATCCCTTTACATTATGTACATATGTTATAGTTTATGTTGCCAATGGACTATATTTTTAAAATAGAACCAAATTATAACAGTAGTTTTACTTTTATTTTTGTTACAGATAGGTGTAAGCAACATGGGGGTGAAACGATCATCTCCAGAACCAATCGACAATGGTATTAATAGAGGACAGATGCAGAAAAAACCCAAGGTTCAAAAGAAAAAGAAAAAACGCGACCCTAATGAACCTCAAAAGTTAGCACATATTTTACAAATAAAAATTCTCAGGATTATAAACAAATAGTATTTAGCAAAAGACAAGTAAAACAGGGCCACGGCCATGGATGCCTGGATCATTATGTTTGATACTATTTGAAGCGCCATAACTTCCCCATGTGTTTCAATCGAGCTGTTGAGAATAGAACTATTTAATATTATTTTTGTTACAGGCCTGTGTCTGCATACGCGCTGTTCTTCAGAGACACACAAGCTGCAATCAAAGGACAAAATCCAAATGCTAGTTTTGGCGAGGTCTCCAAAATTGTAGCGTCAATGTGGGACGGATTAGATTCTGAACATAAAAGCGTAAGTGTTACGAAAACCTATAAATAATTTAATATGTGGCAGTACATTATATTCGTCGCAATATTTTATATCAACATGCATTTTAATATTGTAACAGGTGTACAAACAAAAAACAGAAGTCGCCAAGAAGGAATACCTCAAAGCACTTGCTGCCTACAGAGCTAGCCTAGTATCAAAGGTAAACATTTTAATATGTTGTATTCAGAAGACAGCAAATCCTCAATTCATAATCCGAATTATTTTCATTTTAGAGTGTCTAGATGTCTACAAAATTAATGTTATAAATCTTCCTCGCCTGTTTCCCGTTTATCCTTTTGGTTTCGGCTTCCAGGCAACTCTGATTTGATGATTACCGATGTTTACACAGAACGATTGTCGTTTGCGCTCAGAGACCCAACTCCTGAAACTAAGAGTAATGTTTCGATCACCCATCTGAGGTCCTCCATCAGGTCCTCCATCAGGTGCTCCATGAGGTCCTCCATCTGAGGTCCAGATCGTGGTGGATTTGAGAATAATATTGGTACTTGAGAATTCATACATAAGTTCAAGTTTTCCTTCAATAAATAAGGGGGAAATTACAGTATCACAAAAAACATATATATTTTTATTGACTTATAAAATGAGGCAGCCAATCCACCATGTACGATACTGCCATATATTTTTAAGGTGGAAGCTCAGGTCAGGGCGCGAAATTCAAAATGTCAATGGTTTTTATTTTTTTACGAAAAATTTGGACAAAAAAACTAAATTACATCGTAAAGATGTCCAAATTTTTAGTAAAAAAATAAAAACCATTGGCATTTTGAATTTCGCGCCCTGACGTGAGCTTCCACCGGAAATTATGGCGTCGTTTTTTTCTCGATTCCTATATAGATGGCGCTTTCGAGATAAATTAAGCTTAGATCTCTTTGGTAGAGTTACCAGATTGGGTATTTTTTTCGCAATTCTGGGTGAAAAATTGGCTTCGAAAAATTTTGAAGCAATAATATATTAGGAGAAATAAAAGTCATGGAGAATTTTGGTTATTTTTGAGTCTAACCGTAGGGTGTAACTGAACACATTTACATTAATGTGTATGAGTGCATTTTACGAACGCACCCTTTTTAAACAATATACTCTAATATGGTTCATTCTTTTCAATCGCTCACTTATTTATTTTGGCTGTCATACTGACTACAAAGACAGACATACTAGAAGATAGGAATAATAGTGTCCTGTAGTCGACCGTATCCGAGCTTTAAACTTACTACTGTCCGATTAGTTCGAAGGCTGGCGATAGTTTGTTTTGTTTCATTTCAAACAGAACTAAAGCGTGCAATACTTTTGTACAGAGCCCGGGCAAGTTTCTCAGAGAATCGCAGACGTTCAGGGTTCAATCCCATTCATAGTGATTCCTTAAATAATTTCTGAATCATCGAAGTACTTGCTTATTAATATAACATCTCCTTATAAAAGGTTTTCTGGGTTTTAGTTTCGAACATAGAAATTGCGCACTTAGTCGATGGTATTCATCGACTAAGTTCGCAATTTCATACGTACTATAATATAGGTGTGTACTGTATATGTTATGGGTAACCTTTTGGAACGCGTTTTGCTTTTAACCTAGTCCAACCCAAACTTAATTCGTTTTTATAGTGAATGGGTAAGTCAAATCCGAGAAAAGTTCAAAAGCCTAATCTAAACCCGTTCTATAGGCTTACCGAGTTTTCGCCCCTACTTTTGTATATCGTGTTAGGTTAGCCTGCTGTTTCGGTTCAAAATCAGAACAGTATTTTAATCATCATCCATGAAAATTTAATTAAAAAGGCAAAAAGTTAATAATATCGAGCAACCCATTAGGTTTATTAATCGATATTGTTATTTTTTTCCTGTGGGTAAAACTTATAACCATTTTATCATCTCTGAGAAAAATAATTTCAAATTTGGGTAGAAATAAAATATCATATATGGCAACCCTGCTCTGTGGTTTAGATGTTTGACAGGCCAGAGAGCTTTCAAGGTTTCAAGCTTCTTTTTGTGTAGATGGAGTAGCGTGTTTTTGCGCATAATGTTTGTAATAAAATATTAGTTGATAGTGTTATTTTCTCTTCTGGTGCATTACTAAGTAATCTAAACCAAATTGGTTTTGTTAAAAGGCTTTGCTAGCATTTGTGAGCTTTCAAACCGGGTAAGACAGCAATTTTCAAAAGCTTATTGTAATTATAGGTTATGTGCAAAATAAGCTTTTTGTATATTATGTTTGTAAACAAGGTATTTTAATAATGGTTTATAGATGATGACTACAGTCGCGTGCCTGTAACTTTTCATTATAATTTGGCTTATTATTGCATACTCTCCTGTTTATTACTGATCTCCCAACAGTCACGACAAAGCAATTTTCGAAGGCTTAGTGTGTTTGTAGGTAATGTGCAAGATAATCTTTTTGCATCTTTATTTATAAACAACATATTTGACTAATTGTTTTGAAATCAGGTAAATAGACACACACACTGATAGTTTTCACCAAAAAAAAAACTTATTTTTCAGGGAGGTGAACAAGAAAATCAAGCAATGTACAATCACACAAATAGTGCCAATCCATCATATGGTAATTACTACCAAGGTCAAACATATGGTAATGGACACTCGCCTCAGGGTTATGTGCCAAACCCCACACCACAGGGCTACACACCTCAGAACTACACAGGGGCCCAACCCCAGGTTCCTTACCCTGCGCAGACAGCCCAGGCCTACCCTCCAAACCCTCAGCAGTCCCCTCAAAGCTACCAGGGCAATATGAATCTCACTCCGCAAACATACCAGGTAATTACTTTGTTAAGAATTGTTATATGGATCATAATATCTATGTTTTTTTTATAACATTTCTTATTTTTGGCCATGACTTAAAATTATAATCTTTTTAATTAGTTACAGACTTTTGTGAATAAGAAAAAAACAATGTTTTTACATTTTCAATCCATAAATAAATCAAACAAAAATCAATTTCAACAACAAATCAACTCTGTCATATTTATGATTTTGTTTCAAGTTAACTTAGCATTAATCTAAACTATTATTAATCCGTACAACAGTGGTAAATATTAACAACTAGGAGGAACCTTTATAAGATAGGAACCTCAATTACTAAGAAAAGTTTAATCTGCACAAAAATGATTTATAAACAATTTGATATTTTTAGACTTGAGATCCAAATAAGGTCTATCTCTACCACATTTTATGCAATTTGGTCAAAAACTGTAGATGCTTTGATGCTGTGTCTGACATACTAGGATCAATGAGCAGACTGGAAGACTGTATGGGTCCATCCATTTTATAATAATTGTGACTCGACACAACCAACACTCAAATGTGTAGTAACAAATTACTAACACACCACTTTATTTCCCAGGGTGTGCCCAGTCAATCTCCGCAGGGCTACCAAGTTAACCCAGCCACTTCACCACAGGGTTGTCAGCCTAATATTGCCCAATCTCCAAGAAGCTATCAAGCAGCACAGTCCCCTACTAACTACCCAGCAAATGCAGCTCTTTCTCCACCTGGATATAGACAAGTTCAGTCACAATCACCACCAATGGGCTCCGTGCATGCAGCCATGCAGTACCATCATTCCCAGCAGGTATTTTCATAATTCTTTGTTAATGGTCATTTTGGAATCTCCATTCAAATGTAGAGGAACTATGAAATTTAATTAATAATCACTTGATTGAATCGTCTATAAATAATTGTTTGATTTTCATTTTAGCAGATGCAACAGTCTCATCAACAAATGCAACAGGCTCACCAAGCGCAACAGTATCAACAACTTCAGCAACAGCAACAACAACAGCAGCAGCAGCAACAACAACAGCAACAGCAACAACAGCAGCAGCAACAACAGCAGCAGCAGCAGCAGCAACAGCAGCAGCAGCAACAACAGCAGCAGCAACAACAACAACAAGCACCAAACCAACCTCCCAAAACTGAACAACATTCAAACAGTAATGGGAATTCTGGTGTTCCATCACAAACTTCGGATGTAAGTGTTTATTTAAATTCTTTTGAATGTAATGTTTGTTGGAATTATGCTTTTTAAGGTCCAGCAAAGAAGTAATAGTTCCCTTAAATTAGTTTTTTATCAATCTAATTGTAAACACTGCAACTATGTAGTGCAATTATGAAAAAAAGCAGTAACACATTTATACCGATAAATATAATGATAATGAAAGCAGTGACATACTTTTTTTCATTAGGAAAGCAAACTGTGCTGATGTATAGTGTCAAGAGAGTTACAGCTTCTATAAAACTTTAACTTTTTGGCAGCAAAATGAAAACAGAAGTACACCATCGTGCATTCGACAGGGCTGCACCAATCCAGCCATAGCAAATAGTGAATGGGAAGACGAATACTGCTCTAATGAATGTGTGGTCAGTCACTGCAGGTGAGCAATTATTATAGGTATCTATTAGCCTCTTTTTTTTTTGGTGCGATCAATATTGTGCTTTCCTCTAATATTGATCAAAATAATTAATTCTGTCACATTTCCGATTTCAATTTGGATAAAAAGATAGCCTATTATGGTATTCTAGATTTTAAGCTACATTATACTAAAATTCATTCAAATATGGTTTTATATTAGCCATTCTTGCATGATGCTGAGTAAAATTTACAAACTAATAAACATACTCATATATACATTTATTATAATCGTTTATATTTTCCAGAGACGTGTTCAGCTCATGGGTGGCATCAAACAACAGCAATCAAATTCAAAATTTTTCTGCTGTCAAATAAAATGATGAGTATAATATAGATACATATCAAATTTAATAAATCCACTTTATTAAGAACTTCCCGATGATTTTGCATGCTGTATAAATATTAATTTGTAATGATGAATTTAGTTTTCACATATGTAACCTAATTTTATTTAAAACTATATTATCAATCTTTTCATTTCTTGTAATATATTACTTATAGATATAAAATAAACCTGAAATATTTTAGTGCATCAGTTATTATGATACATTTATTTATCATTGTTTTCTTTGATTCCACTAACAGTGATATGACCATTACTGAAAGTCGACTGGTAGATAAGACTATAAATAATTAATATACTATATACTCAAATACCCTTTCACTACATATGTATTATAGTTATAAAATATATATTTTGTAGTGCTGTCATTACTGAAAAACACTGTTCTTTTAAATGTAGAGTAAATACGCGACTTGAGATGACAATTTGGTGTAATTTCACACTGCTGAGTGGCATTTTGTTAGTTACTTTTTTTTCAGTATTGTTGGTTGATGTTTAAATTTATATTTATTACTAAGCATTTATTGTACGTAAGTAAATCACTGAATGGCTATCGCCATATAACAAACTTTTGGTTGAGGCTATAGAACAAATGGCTACTTAGATTTCAATACTAGCATCTACTTGGATATAGGAGAGTTAAATAATTGTTGGATATTGAAGATAAATTTTGAGATTGTACTGTATCGTAACTTAGTAAGTACATTATGGTTACTATTAGTAAGTTGCAATACCCTTATTGCATTATATATTTCTATGAAACTAATAGCAATATCTATCTACCCATTTCTCTAGGAGTTGCATTTAGTATTATAGGATTAGCTGGACCAAAATTTCTTTATATTCAAAACAATGATAAATGATAATTATTTTCGGTAGGTATATGCTTGATTGTATGTCCAATACCTTATGATAATTTAACGTAATAAAATTGTAAATAAACACTCGCAATAATAGACGTAGACGTAGAGACTACTTATGATAGGTAAGTATATTATTTTTATGTATTTATATTTAGTAGTCTTATTAGACCTACCTTAATGTAAAATATAACAGTGTATAATATGTAATTAGAAAACTGATTTCATTAAATTTCTTAAACGACAAGTATTATCTTTTATGTCCTTTATGGGGTGAGACTCGCCCAGCAGTGGTAGGTTGTGTCATTGCGACACAACAAGACCCAATGTTTAATCGAGAGTCTCATTGAGGTCCAGTGACTGCATTGAGCCCAGGTCTGGGTAAAAAGTACAGTGATAGGTAAGTATGGTATTATCATCGAAGTAATAAGTTGCAACGTAGCGTATACGTCGTTCACTGTACGCAAAGATTATTATAATGATGTACGAGACACTGGTGCAACAATTTCCGAGTGAACTATAAACATCTAGAAGAATGGTTCATTGTGAAAACTTTTGTCCAATAAAAAATGTTGTCTTGCTCGGCTCCAAACTAAGCGTTAGCTTGTATCTTGCGACGCTGGTTAATTATAATATAATTATTTTTCATCTATTATGCGATTATTTAAGAACTTTATCACAGCGATATTATAAGCATTGAGATAAAGATAATGTTCAAATACCTATTCCTGTTTATATGTGTATTATCTACGACCTATTCAATGATACATAGTTTGTGGACTAAAGTTTTACTTTTTACAATACAGCGTCTGGTTGTCGCAGTATTGAATTTGAATTGCTGTCATGTTTAGTGATACTCGCAAGAAATCGATTGAGGTAAGAAATATAAAAATCGATCTAAGCGGTTCAAATTTCTAACATATACAAAGTACTCTAGCCATAAAGGAACAAACCTACATACTGATAAACACATTACCCTCCTATGCATCGCACAGTCGGGTAAAAATAAAAACGAACTTTGTCTATGAAAGACGTTGGTGTTATATAGGAAATGTGTGTTATATCGGAATTTACGTTACACTTGGCCGAATCCAGACTTACCTTGTGTTATAAGAAAGCCCTTTCAAAAGGTAAGCAAAGGAAATAGGAAACCCTAAGTTAAATTTGACAGCAGTTAAGTCGTTCCATAAACCCAATTAAAAACCCGTTGATAGGCTTACCGGGTTCCGAGCCCCGGAATGAAATGTTGAGCATGAGCCAATATGGTACCATAAATTGTCTGTGATAAAGAGGCTAGTGAAAGCCGAGACAATCCTATGATGCCCTTAGATTTTTAGGCCAATAGCGTGCGAATTCATGCATTATCTTATCCAAAATGTATTCATGAAATCATGAAATATAGTAATATAGCACTGTGTTGGGCTAGCGCTAGCGGTGTTCGGTTTATAGTCATGTGTCGATCATTACTTTTTGCTTGCAAACAGTATTGCAGTTCTTCTTTCTTTACGAAATGAAATTGATATGAATATGGCCTTATCCTCAACTTAGTGCGTATTTTGCCAATGTCAAGAAATTAATAGCAGAATAAAAACAAGTTATTAAAATAATGGTATCATGAATATATCAAAATGGCGTGCACGTTTATAAACTTATAGACACGCAATAATTACAATCCCACTATAATAACACATTATAAATCAAAGAAAGACCACTTTAAGAAAAAACAAAATTAACAACTAGTCTGCATTGCAGTTACAGTTACTCACTGTTCCAAAGACCAAAGAGGACTGTGCTCTATGGACTTCCCGTCACAGAGAAAAAAAGGTTCCAACTAGTCTTTTTCGAGCTTGTAGTAAAAAGAAAAGATTTAGAACTAAAATACAAGTTACTTATGTGTATATAACTTGTAAATCGTTCCTACGTGTAAATAACATCAAATTCGATATATCCTAACCTTAATAATTTATGTACCAGTAATGTACTTTAGGTAGGTATTAGGAACTCGATACAGGAAATTTACGATAAAAATGATGGATGGAAATGATTTAGTGTCTGAAACACCAAGAAGAGGTATAATTTCACAAGCCTGGACACGTATTTCTCAGGTAATAATCTTGTTTGTACAGATTTTGTAAGAATATTGGATCAGTTACAGATGTGAGATATGTTCACAAGAGCATGAATTAACCAAAATGAATACTGAAATATACTCTACCTTTATTGCATCTACATATCCATCTAATACAGTAGTTTTTTTCCTTTACAAGCTGTGTGAAGTCAAATTCTGCAGTATTTACATATAAATGTACAGATAGGTAACTATAAGATATCCCCAATTTGATAACTAAAGCATTCATTAATGTTTATAGACTATTGGAGAATTCATGCCCTGCTCAAATTAAGGTCATTTGGTATGGCCTGCCAAATGAAAATTTACTTAAGTGGGCAGATAGTGAAGTCAGGTAGTCAAAGTAAAATGGAATTCTTCTATCTATAAGTACTATGTAACTGTGAGATGGTTTTGTCAAGCTAGGTACCTAAAGATGCCTATATATCAACTAGCATAAGTTATATTTACGCTGGTTGATAAATTATTGTACATTACAATATGATATAAATATGTTTAATGCAGCCTCTACTTACTATTTAAATTAGTAGATAACAATTAAATAATAATACTTTTGGTGCACAGGTTTATCAAGGTACATTAGATAAATGGACACCACACACAAGGTCCCGTTGGGTTGGAAGCTTTGTTCTCTTTTGTATTTTTCTTCTTCGAATATTTACAAAACAAGTAAGTAAATTGTAGACTTGTAATATATTTATGAGTTCTAACAAGAGGTTAACTAATAAGCTGGTTTTTATGTATTTCAATTTTAAAAGCATGGATGTAAGTAGGTATGTTGAACATAAATAAGTAAATATTATATTTTGAACTATATGCTTGAAATCAAAACTGTGCAAAAAAACTAATTCCATTTTCAAATATTTTTCAGGGATGGTATATTATCACATATGCATTGGGTATTTACCATTTAAACTTGTTTATTGCATTCCTTACTCCTAAAATCGACCCTGCAATGGATTTTGATGGTATGTATTTCTGACTGCAATTCTATTCAGAATTTATTTAATTTTAAAGAAATCATACTATGATAGATGAATACACACTACAGGACTGGGGGCATGATATTTCATTTTTACAATCTGTTTAATTTACTACTACCTAATCAATGATCTATCATATACATGATTACCTTCATGAGCCAATACGTAAATCTTTACAGGTGATGATGATAATGGCCCTGCCTTGCCCACCAGGGCTACTGAAGAATTCCGACCATTCATAAGAAGATTGCCAGAGTTCAAATTTTGGCTATCTGTTACTAAGAGCACACTGGTTGCATTTTGCTGTACATTCATTGATGCTTTCAATATTCCAGTATTTTGGCCAATATTGGTCATGTATTTTATAACCCTATTTTGTATTACTATGAAGAGACAAATTAAGGTATGTCCATTTTAAACTTTTCACATTGCTGTAGGTTAAGTGTTTTTAACTATTTGTGTGCTGATTTCGTTTTTCACTATATGATCAAGAATTTAAAATGCTTGCAACTCTAGTCATAGGTACATTATATGCAGAGGATGTTATCTATCTCTAAATTACACACTTATAAGATCGTAAATGTTATTCATCAGTTACCCAAACAACATATAAAATTAATTCCTATATATTAATTGTTATAAACTGCTTTTTTGTCCACAGCATATGATTAAGTACCGGTATCTACCATTTACCCACAGCAAACCAAAGTACAAAACCGTCGACCCAACAGTGACTGTGAACTGACGACATATTTTTATTATGTTCACGTAAAGTAAGAACATTAAAAAGTTTTAGTTTAATTAATTTAAAAACTGTTGTATGCAAATATTTCTAGAAATACAGTTTTTATTGCAATGTTATTTTCATGTTTATGTTATTTTCATTAGTTTTTGTTAGTGTTATAGATTATTCTTCATTTACTTAGATAAAAACATGTCTCATTTCAAAAGAGGATGATTCAAGAAATAGTGCTACCACATGGTGCAAAAGTAATAAATAATGTACTTACCTCAGATTAAAAAGTGAACAGGATGGCTAAATTCATTGGCCACGCCAGAGAAAAGATAAAAACCCTGGTACCTAGCATTGTTATTTTCCTAGAGAAGTTCCCAGAGTTACAAATAAAGTTCGAGATAATTATAATCACATAAGTAAACATAGTACTAATCATCGCGTAGGACTATTGTCTGTATTTCTGTTTTCATATCATATATATATAATAATAGAGATTACTTTTGCGCCGGGCCTGGGATTTTTCTATGGCTTTTATCCGATTATTATTTTTGTAAAATATGTAAGTAATATACATTTTATAAAATCGATTTATTTCAAGACCTAATTAAAATTATTTAAGTATACCCACAACTATATTATTATCTAACTTTAACCCGCCACTCCGCCTGGGCAGCCATACATTTTACTCTGCTGCTCCACCCCTAACGTTCATTGCGTGACGATGTTTTGTCACGCTATGAGCATAGACTGTTTTTATGACACTCGGTGATAATGTAGCTTTCTGGAGATTTGCCCCTACAAATATACAAAATTACAACTTTTATTCATAAAGGAGATTGCGGGCGTGGATCTCGTGGATAGGATACATCTGGAATCTTTCAGTAAATTTTGTCAATATAGTGCACTGTATTCGGCGTATTGAATGTGTATTGGTGCCGTGTTATAATGAAGGTCGCTACAATAGCGTTTAATTGGAAAAATATAAAATTATAGACATAGGTCGCATAAAATCAAATCAGCTAACAGCGATTCACCACATGCCAATTTGTCTGACTTCCACATGCGCAGAACTACGACAGTAGCTAGGAGTTCACATCTTTGAGCTCTGGACCAGAGACAATAAGTAAAAATTCGAAAAAAAAATAGTATTTCTTTTATTTGTATACGGTATGTTAGTTAGGGATTTCGTGTGGATTGGACCCCCAAACCCATCTCCTCGCCTTGCCCCAGCCTTGTGTGGAGCTACATCTATACCCATTTAATTTGATGCGACCTGTACTAGCTATAGGTACTTACTGAAAAAAATATTTAAATTATAATCTATAAAATCTATTTCCTAGCTATACAAAACATAACAATAAAATAACCATCTAATACTAAACAACCAGGAATATGCCCGAGGATTCGTGTGTGGTGTGAGTTTAGTTATTGACAATCCCATACCCTCATCGCATACCTAGGCGCCTAGCGCATTACAGTAATCACCATGGATGACCAGCCACCGAAGCAGTTCTCATCATCATTCAGCATCTGCATAAAACGCGTCGCCGCCGTCGGTATAGGCCTGTAGTGCCTACTTACAAATAATGCAGACAACATTTATAAAACATGCATTTCGAACAGGAGTATAAATATCACAATCAAACGTAACTTACGAAATTGCAATTAATTTATATTGATAATCCACACACTGACAAAAATAAATGCAGGGCCATCGGCGAGTTAATTATACAAAGCAATTGTTAGATAGATACATACATACATACACCACCACATATCCCTGAAATAAAATTTAAAAATAGTCGCTACAGCGATAAAAATAGTTGGTAGGTACGTACCTAGCTGTTGGTTGGCCACGATCCGATAATGAACCCTAGTTTGTTTTATGACCTACTTACATGATATTAATATGGGAGTACCCTCTCTGGATAAGCCTGTATATAATATTACACCTTACGACTATCTGATATAAGTAGGTACCCACCTACAGATCCTTTGAAGTGGAAATTACACATTTCTGCCTACACCTACCAGGTACCTATGCATAAGTTATGTCGTTTACATTGGTAATTGTATAGTGAACCATGGGCCAAATAGAACGCTTTCCTCGGTAACGAGGATCGCAGGTTAAAATCTCGGCTTGCACCTCTGTGATTTCTTGATTTCATGTGTGAATCTCATTTTCAATCATGATTATCACTTGCTAAACAGTGAAGGATAACATCGTAATGAAACCTACATGTCTGAGGGAACCCCTCAAAAGAAGTGTGAAATGGGCCAACATGGTAGACTATGGCCTAATCCCCCTCGTATTGATGGGAGGCCTGTGCCCAACAGTAGGATATCAAAAAGGGCTGGTATACGTACATCGAGTGAAAACTGTGATTTTATTACAATCGTGCACTGACTAATTATGCACTATAACACCTGTATTTCCCGATGAGGTAGTCAGAGGTGCACTGCAGTGCACCCAATGGGTGTGCAAAATATGGCTAACATAGTGCCACCTATATTTCACAGACTGTATTACCGGCCATTATAAACAAAAAAATATATGACACCTAAATCAAGGAAAAGTCCAAATTCCACACTCGATAGCAAAAAGATGGCAAGTACCTATTAACCAAATCCAAACGGAACAAAATGGGAAGTAGATTCGTTCGTGATTGAAATAAAAATGGCGAAGTGCGTGTCTAATGACACACAGGGTAAGGGTCCGTAGCTATGCAAATAACAAAAACTTAAGTAAACAATTTAGGTACCTACGTACTGTACATCAAGTGCGAGATTATTCGTAAGCTAACTGTATAGTTTCTAGTTTACGTATGTAGACACATTCTATAGCAAATGGAACAGCGCCTCTAGCGGACAGTATTTAAAACTTACAACTCTCAATAAAAATTGTTTAAATACGTAGACTATGAAGTATACGATTTGCTTACAAATAATCACACAGTTGTGGGCCGGCAAGTGACCTGGAAATAAGAGTTCTTAATGCGTTCCTTGTATAATCAGTCTCGAAGTGGGTGTAAAATTATGTTTGCCTTGACTTTCCATGCGTTTATAAGTATCCATAAATGTGACTTTCCAGCCCTTTTTCTCTGTATAAATTGGCCGAGACAGACATACAGGTGGATGGACATGCACGGGTGAATGACAAAGGCTCTCAGTTTGACTACCACTTTTATAGACTTTCTATACGGAACCCTAAAAATTTGCACAATATAGGAATGGTATAAATGGTTGAAAATCTGTAGTATTTGTGGTGTATATTTCAATAATAATTATTTTATTGAAATTACTACTGCAATAAAAAAAAACCTAGATTATATATTTCAATGGGTATAGTAAATACGATATTTTTATTTTCTCAATAATTCGACATGAACTTACTTACTTTTTACCGATCTATTTAAAAAATGCTATGCACTGGCAACTGTCCTTATATTGCCAGTGTTACTATCTAATGATATTTTCAAAAGTAATAAAACGCGCTCGATATCCCTGTTTATTTTATTGACCACTCGCCAGATGTTTGCGCATTGTTTTCCAGTGCGCAGTAGTTTCTCTGTCGTGAAATCGGGATTCTGTTTTAGTATTATATCTATTCTGCCATTTTGAAAATAGTGGCGTGTATGGATTAGACCTAGTGTTTTTTATGTGACAAATATGTCCGGGAGCAATGATAAAGTGTCGACTACGCAGCGTATGATCCAAAGTGTTGCTTTTCCTCCTAGTTGCAAGCTCACTGTATCGGAAGTATTCGATGAGAAATCTGGAAAGCCTCTACCTGAAGTGTTGAAGCAACATTTTATCTTAGAAGGTCGGATCGAGGAAAATGCGGCCTTACGAATCATCCAAGATGGTGCCACCTTATTACGATCAGAAAAAACGATGATTGAGATCGATTCCCCGGTGACTGTGTGCGGAGACGTCCATGGCCAGTTTTATGATTTGATGAAATTGTTCGAGGTGGGAGGCTCGCCCTCTTGTACCAAGTATTTATTCTTAGGTGATTATGTCGATCGAGGTTATTTCAGTATAGAATGTGTTCTTTACCTCTGGGCTCTCAAGTTGTGTTATCCGAAGACGTTATTCCTATTACGTGGTAATCACGAATGCCGACATTTGACAGAGTATTTCACTTTCAAACAGGAATGCAAAATCAAATATTCTGAGAAAGTGTATGATGCATGTATGGACGCTTTTGATTGCTTACCTCTTGCTGCACTTATGAATCAGCAGTTCCTATGTGTGCATGGCGGTCTTTCTCCAGAGATCAACAACTTAGATGATATTCGTAAACTAGATAGATTCAAAGAACCACCTGCATTTGGAGCCATGTGTGACCTGCTTTGGTCAGATCCGTTGGAAGACTTTGGTAATGAAAAAAATGCAGAACATTTCTCACACAACTCTGTCAGAGGTTGTTCTTACTTCTACAGCTATGCAGCCTGTTGTGATTTCCTACAAAGAAACAATTTGCTATCAATCATACGAGCTCATGAAGCTCAAGATGCTGGTTACCGGATGTACCGCAAAAGCCAGACCACTGGCTTTCCTAGCCTTATCACCATTTTCTCTGCCCCAAACTATTTGGACGTCTATAACAACAAAGCTGCAGTCTTAAAATATGAAAACAATGTTATGAACATCAGACAGTTCAATTGTTCACCACACCCTTATTGGCTACCCAACTTCATGGATGTGTTCACTTGGTCTTTGCCATTTGTGGGAGAGAAGGTGACTGAGATGCTGGTCAATGTTTTGAACATATGTTCAGATGATGAACTAGTGGCGGAAGGAGATGACGCATTGGAGGAAGCTAATCTCAGGAAAGAAGTCATCCGCAACAAGATTCGTGCCATCGGGAAGATGGCTCACGTGTTCTCTGTTCTTAGAGAGGAGAGTGAATCTGTTTTGCAACTGAAGGGGCTGACCCCTACTGGTGCCCTGCCTTTGGGTGCCTTATCTGGCGGCAAGACATCCCTCAAAAATGCCCTGCAAGGATTCTCTCCAAATCATAAAATAACTTCATTTGCTGAAGCTAAAGGTCTCGATGCCATCAATGAGCGCATGCCCCCCCGTCGCGACGGCCAGCGCACACCAGATGCTCAGGATAAGAAGCCACATGTGAACAGCAATGCTCATTCGTGAAGTGCTAGCATCTATATCTCTTCGATCCTTACATTTTGGTCCACAATATAGTGGTAGTGAAATATGTGTGAAGGAGACTCAGCTTTTGGGAAGATATTTCACAATCATAATAACTAGGTGGATTTGAAGGGAATTGTCATAATAGATACAAAATATTTTTAAATTTGGATTTAACATTTTTTCAATAGTTGAAGTTAAAAATTTCTCTTAAGATATTACCTCTCGATATTTAAATAAAATATGTCAGATCTGCAGGCAACAAATTTATTTAGTCAATTAAATATTAAGGTATGCACATTTATTTATAATGCGCTGCACTGTTTAATTTTTGGTAATGTAATTTTAAAGTTTTCATATGAAAAGACATGATATTGTAATGTAAATTAATTCAGATTGTCTACTTATTATACTCTACATTGTTATCTACATTAGTGAAAATTAGACATGTCTATAATTTTCAAAGCATAATTAGCTGTGATATTAAGCGACGATCAATGTATTATTTAATAGCGATCCGCTAGTGGAGTACAGGCATGTTCATTGGCTAATCATGCATTGAAATGTGTAAAATAAGTGGAGAAGTTCTCAGCTTGGGCGTGTCTTTATATTCTATTAAGTAATTACGATTAATTATGTACTATAGTGTGCAGCACATTGTGTGTTGTTGCCGTGCGTGTGTGCTGTGTAAATATGCCTCGTGCGTACACACACGTTATTGCAGCTTTAACACTTGAGATAAATATTACTCTCCTTAATATCTTTGCTACAAGTTGTACTTAATTGTATTTTATTGTACAAAATAATATATTAAAATTACTATCTTGAACTACATATTACTTAAAATTAATTTATAATAATTGGGTGTATGCTGGCCCCTTGTTGCCTGCATGCAGCTCAACTTGTATGCTGGAATATCAATATTCAAGTTTCTTAGCCATAAAGTTTTGGTATATAAGGTGTAGTGGCTGGTCTAATTGCAGATTTTCTTACAGCTTCAATTCCCTATTACACTTATATTATAAAACTAGGTTTAATGACCTATGCACTGTTGGAAAATCTCTTTTGGTCTGCCAAATAATCATTAACTATTGATGCAATAAGTTCATATTGTGAATACTAAAAGTGGCTTACATCATTTTCAAGTCAGTACTAAGTATTTTATCTCAATTCAGTGTGTAGTCCTTCATATGTTCTGTACTTTTAAATAAATTTTACCTATGTAAAAAACTAACAATATATTTAATTTTATTTTGTACTAATCATGGGAAGTGTTGTTTTATCCTTAAAATATATTAACATTCAGCTCCATAATAATATGGTTTCAATAAGTCCTTCAAATAGATAATTGGCGGGCGGGCGGTGTTTTATTTTAGCGATGAATAATACTTGATTACTTACAACATGTTTGACTACAAAACAACTAGGTAGATATAAAGGGGTTATGATTTTATACGAGTGTAGTTACCATCTACCTACTGCTCATTACTATAAACTTTACCTCCTCCAGTCGTTCTGACAATTTAATCGTCGTGTGTGTTCTCGGTGGTACTTTTCTAGGCTATGTGCTTTTCTTTGTGGTTGAAAAGTACCTACTTTGTCGGCCGACGCAGTATTTACAGCTTCGCCGAGTTTTTTGGCAAACGCAGAGGGCGGTTCATCCAGAGGGGCAACTAGCTCAAGGACACCACAGAGGGCCTAAGTTAAACATAATATCTCTTACGGCCACATTCAACTGTACTCTTTATATGACTACCTACATTTTTATTTGCGCATTCTTTTGATAAGAATATCTAGATGTTGTCTAGACTACTATAGTCTAAACGATTGCAGTTCTGTTTTCGCAACTAAAAATAGCATAGCAATAGGCTTGCCCCCTATTAGATTGGGACCAAATACCATCCGGCGACATGTGGTCGCACTGCATTGCACCTCTGCCTACCCCTTCGCGAATTACAGGCGTGATGGTGTATACAAATGTACCATCCAATAAAAATATCAATCAAGCAGCTGGTACCTAGCCTAATAATAAAAAACAGGACCGCTATTTTATTTTCTCTAAGCCTATTCTCTAAGTACGCTTTTTAATCGCGGAAAATACTGAACGTATCTAGAATATGTATTATCCCAGAACATGAGGTTTTCACAGGATAGGTACTCAAAAAATAAACACCTTCACGACCGTATATTCCTACGTGATATAGGCCCTACTTACCTATTGATATTTACAGGGAATACGTACGGGAAGTAAGTCTGTCCCCAAGTTAGCGGCCAGCACCTAGTTAGCGGTACAATGCCAAATCCCCTCGATTTGGCATTGTACCGCTAACTAGGTGCTGGTTTGATGTGAGTGACATCATTTGCAATGCATGTAGATCTCAGATAATAATATAATCTGGAATTCGGAAATCTGCTTTGGATTAAAACCTACGACCGCGTCAGTTTAAAGGTGAGCGTCTGAAAACAGTTGCTATCACAGATTCAACCTGTGACGCAATAAAAAACGGTTAGGTGTTTTTGATTTGGAGTCCATATCCTGTCTGTCTGCATCGTAAGTAGGTTCTGAACGGATCGACCGATTGTAGCGCGGTTTTTTTTGTTCGTTAGCTCGTAAACCTGTTTTTCTTAGCCTGTTTGATGGAAATTTAGACCGAACATCACAGCACAGCTGTTTAATCTCAGCTGTACCAAGAATTTGGGCCTTATACTGTGAAGTTTGCCTACGTACTGTATAGGCAACCTACATATTTTATTGCATCGGAAGAAACAGTAAGACAGGCTCCACACAAATTATCGGACAAAATCCGATAATTAGGACAGAATCGGAAGGTGTGGAGCGTAAGTGGTACGAAATCAGGACTGTAAATATTTGTTATAATTATCTGTTTATATTCCGGTGACTATGCATATACATAAAGATTGTAATTAACTATGTGTTTCAATGGGAAAATACAGTTCAGAACCAGGGCACAGAGATTTTATCACAAGAAAAATATAGAACAATTGAATTATTTTAAATATATTGTATTATTTGCATACCTACATAAATAAAAATATCATTCGCAGTTATACTTATAGGTATTTACCCATTTAAATACAATTTCTTACAAACAAATCTAATATTCAAATCATGTAATTGCGGCACTGTATTCTCTTCTAACTCCTCATGAGACGTCACATAAATATTCTTTACACACTTATTCATATCTTTACAAATACAATGACCCAGTGCATCACTATGCACCTCATTCAGTTTACATGTGTAATGAGCATATGGGTCGCTTACAGTGCTAACACTGTCTATATTAGCAGTTAATATTAAGTTTGAACTTGGGTAAATAAAAAATGCAAATATTGTGAGAGCAACTAAACATTGTATGGGTATTGCTGTACTCCAATACTTTTGTGGATAGTAATAAATATTGAAGTAATGTAAGTATGCATCGGGTGTGATCGCCCAAATACAATATACACCTAAAAGTATTATACTAAACAAATACATAAAAAATCCATAAAGTGATCTTGCAGGTGTCGGTGCTGGGGTGTGTTCCGGCATTGTAGCAATTAACTTTGCAACTCTTTGAATTGATTTAATGTTTTTACAACTAGTAGAATGTTCTTGATAAAAGCATTTACTGCTACTCTTAATCGCTTCAGTTCAAGTCCATGAAAATTTCTGAAAAATAAATAAGTAATTTATAGAAAATTTATTCACTAACTAGCTGTCTTAGATCTAGCTTGTTTGTACCAATTAGAAATTTTAAAATCAAATTGTTCAATTACCAGGAAGGGAAAAAATATTTCAAAAATCTAATGATCCTGAGACTCCTTTAAACATTTTTTTGCTAATTCCAGTAGCTCTCGATTTGGCCATCCTAGTCAACTTTTCAGCCTGTACATTTGTTTATCGATATACAAATTTACATATGACTGATACAAACATTCATGCTCATTACACAAAGTTTGTCCCTACCAGGCCATATTTTTAAATCTCATAACAAGACCCTGGTGGTATCCTATAAATACTTACACGTCTAGATGTTTTCCATTGATACTAAGTTTTCTAATGACCCCGCTTCCTTTTAGTTCCTTATCAACATTTAAAACATCGAAGGCTAAGCTAGCTGATTCAGGCGATGAAAATGGAATTGTTAGACAACTGTAAACAATAATACATAAATACACACCATGAACATGAAGAAACATACAATAAAATGAGTTAATATTTTCTTAGGTTGATGCTAAGCCGACATGTGAAATCAGTAAGAATATCTCCAGGTGACTTAAAACTGGTACCGTGGTACATACTCACATGTTCATCTTTATTCTTTACTATGGTAAAGTTTTATCATCACAATACGTTAATCTGGCGAAACAAACAATTATGACCCATTATTAGGGATATTCGATATACATCGATGCATCGAAATCACTCGATGTTTACAATACGATACATCGAATCGATCCGATGTTTTGAAAGGTTATTAAAATACTCGATGTATCGATGTATTTTCATAAAACATCGAATCAATGATAAAAACTCAGTTTGATTTCTAAATCTTTCGAAAAACTTTTTCTTTATTTCTATTTGTTTTAAAATATGTTTATTTTACATTTTTTTTATTTCAAACCTGTATTGTTTAAACTTATATGAACGCAGCGGGATCCGGAATCTTATTTCTTTGTGTTTATATAATATTTGAACGCCCTGTTTGGACTGCCAACTATTTAGGCCGAAATTAGAAATTGATGTTGGCTACACTGCGCGTTACATCTATCTATACATATAAATAAAATTGGATTGTCTATTTGTAATATTAAAATAACCGCTTTTTACTAAGTGCACAGTTACGGGGTATTTTACATGGACCTAGCCTTTGGGCCTGTTCATATGCTCGAAAACTGAAATAATATGTATTATTTGACACTGGCTAAATAACTATGGTGATGCCAAACTAAAAAAAAAACAAGTTCTGAATTCTACTGCTGTTTTTGCTGTCTCAGTGAGCTTTAAACAAAAACCAAGTAAACCAACAAAGAAATCGACTCAAGGGAAAGCGTTTAAATTAACTTTTGATTCTTGCAAAGTTTATCAGAAGAACACTGGAAATAGGGTGTTTAAAGTTGAGGATGATTTTATTTAATTTGTATTGTCATACTATAATCAATATTGTTCTCATTCATGGTTTTTACTTTTTTTTAATAAACTGTTTTATTTTCTTAATTATATAGATTTCATGAACATTCAGCGTCCTTGAACACACGCGATAAATGTGCAGACATGGACAGTACTGGGCTGGGCCCCAAATCTGCTATCACAATCGATACATAATCGAACAGCAACCACATAGTAACTGTCACTTTTGACAGATATCCCATACAATATCTGGTGTAGGAGTAGTATTTATGTAATTATAAATTGAAGTTTGCATGGTATGTCAGAGGTTTGACTAGGTGAGGGCTTTGTGATGTAATGTTAGAAAAAGTACTCGATTTTCAGTAAACATCGATGTTTCTAACCGATACATCGGAAGACACTATCTATGCACACTTCCGATTATATCGTCTTTTTTCGAAGTGGACACCCCAACCCATTATCACAACTTCTAACAGCCACTTCACCAGTGTTGCCAGCGAGGTCTTGTCAAAAGTAACCTGACTGAAATGTACAAAAAGTAACCTTTTTGTAAGAAAAGTAACCATTTACATTTAGAATTATGGGTAATGTTCATATTAACCATAATTCTGTAAGTTATTTTTATTTTAGTTTCTTCCATAACATAAATAATGTTGAATTTTAATATTTACAAAATCTACTTCTTCTGAACACCTGTTATAACACACACACACACTCACGCAGCACACACACATGAACATACCTACTTATTGTGGTTAGCCGGCATTATTGTGGGAACCAGTGTCTCCAACCATACCGTAATTACGGTAGACCTACCGTAATTTTTCTAGTTCTACCACCTACCGTAGACATGTTATTACGGTGTCACATTCTACATGCTCCACTGCTACAGAATATACATAATAATACAAGCCACTGGAGGGAATTTCAAAAAGCATTCTGCACGCAAATTCCAAAAAATCACCTAAATGTAACCTTTTGTGTCGTGTAATCTAGAAGTAACCTGAAGGAGTTAAAAACCACCTAAAAGGTTACCTAAGTAACCTTCTGGCAACACTGCACTTCACCATATTATTTTACTCTTTGCACTTCACAGACTATTAGGATTGGATTGATGACTTGATGAGAGACAAGCAAGGTACTCTTTGGATTAAAGATATGTCATGTCAGAGACTACATGCCACAGAATAAAATTACTGAAGAAAGTGCAGTGCAGAGCACTCTTACTCAAGAGTGCTCTGCACTGCACAGACCATTAAGAGCACAACATGCTATGCTTCACGTCTTTTATAAAACTCCACTTCCATTTTGCTTGTGGTTATACAATATGTTTGCAGAAATCGTATCGTATTTAATTCTTATAATAAATTATATTAATTCGTATTATATTATGTCAAGTACACAAAGAACGACTTATACACATTACACTCATGTGGATAAGTCGATCTTTGTGTTCAAGTAGTCAGGCAGCAGGCTCCACACCTTCCTCATAGATCATAAGTGCACCTGCCTGTACAATCTTAATTATCAGATGAAATCCGTTAATGTGTAAGGCAATCCGACGTCCTAAATTACAAAAGCATGCATAGGAAACTGGGCATTACAGCACGCTCCACACCTCCCCGTTTAATCTACAGCGCGTTTTTAAATTTCAATATTAGCCCGTTCTCTGTCTTTGGCCCGCGCAGGTAAAGAGGGGATGGGTATAATCATCAACATTAGCGTAGATAGTGAAACCCAACGAGCTATTAGGATATTCGTAGGTAAAATCAAAATTAGTCTAATCATCCCCTGTTAGGGAGACGGGGAAACTGGTTCTGGGCGTATGTTTTGCGAGCATTACCGGTATACTGTAGAGATAATCGGTATACGCAAAGCAAAGTCCTTAGTGGTGCATCCTTCCGTCCTATGAATTGTTTTCGGGCATGGCCCGAAATTCAAAATGTTAAAAAAGAAATGTATTTTGTTCTCCATGAGAACGGCATATTCCATTGAATTATTTTGTAAATTCGCTATAAGATTAATATAAAGCATATCTAAAGTTCAAGATCAACGTTTAGGATATTGTTTGTTCCCGTAAACGGAAGGGGTCCGAGATAGTAGGTAAATTAAAAATACATACATCACGCCTGTAATCTCCATACAAATTATTAACTATTTTAAATAAAGAATCTTATGTTAATAAATACACAAGTTACTTTATTATTGGTTCGGATTGGTAACTTGAAAGGTAGCCTGTAGCCTTGCTCTAGACACGCTCTATGTAAATGACATCACCAAGCAGTGAATCCTAGGCCTAGCCATGCACACAAAAGGTAATCGTTGCGAGTAAATAAAAATAATACCGACCATCATGTAAAAGATTTTATTTTAATATTCTCAAACACAATTTACTATGTACAAATTACTATGTAAAAATATTCATTCTTGTCTTATTATTTATCGATTCATTATTTCATAGGCAACATTATAAACATGATAAAAAAAGATAATCATGAAAATTATAATGTATGAAAAATAGACATTTCATTAATAATTTTTAAATAAGTACATACACGGAATCAGTTTTATTATGCATACAAATACGGATGCACGAAATATATAATAAATCGACGCGTATCATATCTCTATAATATTAAAGTAAACAACAACTCTGTAGAATGGCATCACGATACATATCATTACTGTAATTCATAGTAATAAAAAGTAAAATAAGAGGGCGGATCGCGAGCACAGTCGGTCCGCCGGCGCTCTGCACTTCCTCCGGCGGGCGCTTAGCGACGCGGGCCCCAGGCGGCGGATGGCGCGGGCGCGGCGGGCGTCGGCTGGCGCGGCGCGCCCGGCATGGTGGGGAACTCGTGCGTGGACGCCGTGTCGGGCGCGCGCTGCTCCCACGGCCCGCCCTTCACCACGAAGCCGGCGGGCGGCGCCGCGCCCCCGCCCGCTGCGCCGGCACCGCTGCCCCCACCCCCACCCCCGCCACCGCCCGCGCTGGGCGCTGCGGGCGCAGGCTCGCCGCTGAGCGCATCGCCGAAGTCGCCCAGGGAAGGTGCGACGGGTCGCGTGTAGCGGTCTGTGGCGTCCTGCATCTGTGGGCCGAACATTCACATTTATTCTGTTGCCAGGTGTCGAGGTCTTGCCAGTGCCGCTTTCTATCAACCTTGTTTGCTCCCGTGAGAGGTACGCTTTTATACAGATGTAATAGAAATGTGAACATTTTAGGTGTACATAAGGTCTGTTATTATTGGTAATTGCTCATTGAATACAGATTATGACGCAGACAGACGCGCAGGTGACCGGGCTAATGAGGTCGTACAATTGTTGTAAAGAATTTAAAAATGAGGTAACAACTTTTTTTCTTACTATTTAGCTAGTCTCTCCTTACTCATGCATGCACAAGCACATGCGTTATCATTATTTCTTGTTTTTGAAATACCCTGTATAATATTAATACGCAATCATGCGAATTGCATTTTTGTATGTATGTACTTACATATTCCTCGGCCAGGTTGAGAAGGTGGTCCTTCGCATCGAGAACGTTATCCTCGTCTCCAGTGATCACCACGATGCTGTCGTCGCCCTGTTTCGGGAACCGAATGTCTACTTTGTAGTCGTCCATAATGCGCCTTATGTTTTTACCCTTAAGACCGATCAGCCTCCTGTGAACGCGTGGGTCGATGTCGACTTCTTCGCGGTATTGATTATCCTGCGGTAATAACATTTACATCATCAGGTATTATCACAAAAATAGGCAGGGATGCTATATCTTCTAAATCCAAACATAATATTGGGACTGTCTGTTGGAAGTATTTAAAAACATGGTGGAGTAGGTTATTTGGACGGATATTTTTTTTTTAAATTCTTGTCTTCGTGTCAATTAGTTCGAACAGTATGGAAAAATGAATGGACAAATTTCAATGGGACTCAATCTTATGGTTATACTAAAATGGTAGGGTTTCATATCGCGCTATGACCATTAAGGCCATTGCGTGGACGTAGCCGCGTGCAAAAGCTAGTCAATAAATGTATGTGTCTTCATTTAAACATACTAACCAATTGATGGACAATAGCCATGATGGCTTCCTTGGCCTGCAAGGCCTTGTCCTCGTAACCCTGGACAGTGATAATGTCGTCATCGGGCTCGCCGCGCTTGGGAAGGTTGATTTGTACTCCATAGTCTGTGCGAATCTTAGTGATCACATTACCACCCCTCCCTATGACTAGAGGATGGTACTCCGGATCAACTTTGAATTTAAGCTCAAAAGACCTGCACGGGAAATACATGTATTAACAGAATAGTATCTAAACCAAACATTAACTATGAAAAAGAACCTGAAAAGCTTAGCTTACCGGTACATACATTGGTTCTTTATTTCAGATTGATTCAATTTAAAAAAACAATTTGAGGAATAGAGTACTTAATTACTTTTCATCAGTTAATAATGAATAAGATTACCAAATTTTTTTAATCCAATTGACCTTTCATTGCCCTCGGATTATCAGTAGGTATGACCAAAAGAAAATGTAACATTTGACTTATTGTATCACTACTTCTATTAAATACCTATTATTTGCATTACATAAGCAATTACGTTAAGTTATGCTAGGTTTACACGAGGACAGTGCGCAAGTATACACCTGTTATCAGCTCAGCAAGTATGATTTGACAAATGTCCAGAATATATAAAAAAAGCCAAATCGGTGCATTCATTATCAAGCAATACAGTAACGAACGAACATAATTTATTTTATAAAATAGAATAGCATAAATAAATGCATAATATGAATGTTACCTGAGCATGCGATCTTCTTTTTCTTTCTCCATATCAACAATCGCCTCGGAAAGAGCAACCTTGGCCTTTTCCACATTAGTGGGAGTACCAGTTACCTATGAACAAACGAGATGTTATTAGAATTAAATTGCTATTTGTCGTGTATTACTGGATGTCGAGGATTACTGTTGCAAATGCAAAACTTACCTTCACAATGTCACTGGTGTCCTCATTAGGCGGCAGGAGAATGTGCACGTCAAACGTTTGCATAAGTTCTCTCCTTTTCTGACCAGCGAGCAATCGATGCAGTTCGTTCGGCACCTCTACGTCGATCGTAATTGGCACCTAAAGAAATCGGTATAGATTAATATCTTAACACAGCCATCTATACACATAAGTCTGATTCTTAGTAGTACTTTTATATAAAAAAAAGTATTATTTTCGACACAAGTCGAATCCAACAATTTTGGAATTTTAGTCTGTCTGTTCGCGCATCACGAGAAAACTATTGAAATGGAATAGATTCCTGCAGGATTTTCCTGATTTTCTTTTAATTTCCATGGCGGCTTTCACCTTACATACCTTGATGTTAATGTAGACGATGTGCCATAATATCAGGAAACAAAAGGATTCTTCCAGGACAGTAAAAAAAAAACGTATACGCGTACGAAATTACGGGCACTACTATTCAATATTAACATTCACAATGAACGCATAGATAGGTCACCTGTTCCAGCAAAGCTTTCTTAGCTGCCTCGCAGTTCTCGGGGCGGCCGGTGATGCGGATGACGTCGTTGGCGCCGGGCTCGGCGTCGGCGTCGCGCACGGGCACGTCCGCGCCCTCCGTGGCGTCGCGCTCGGGGAACTTGATCTGCACGTCGTGCTCCGCCGTGATGTCCTTCACCTTGGCGCCGCGCGCGCCCATCACGGTGCGGTGGTGCTTTTGTGAGATCACGCACTCGATCGTCACCTGTACAATACAAAGAATACACATTATAACCTCAGACGAACAAATAAAAATATTTTTGCGTGTGAGATTCTTACAAAGTCCCCAAGAATTCGGTCTGTCGTCCCATTCGGGTTAATTCGGAAACTGTGTGCAAGTAGGAAATTCTAATGTAATTGGCAACATCGACAAAATAATGCTATCACTGTAGTTATTTTTTATGAAATCTGATGTGTCGCTTTTCCATGTGAATCGACTTTAGACAGATATATAACTTTTTAATTTTCCACCACATAGAATACAGATAGAAAATAACACAATGGACAATAATAATAATTAATGAGGGTAATAGCGCGCGTGTAAAGATAGACAAGGAGAATGCGCAATCGCGTCGACTGCGCAACCTGCCGAGAGTCTCTCGAAAATATTCGGTTGTAGTGTAGTGGAACTGCAGTGCTCAGATAAGAAAAGCAATAGGCGGTCAGTGACCTTAGCTTCCAAATCTTCGATGATTTCGTTGATGCGGGTCTTGGCGGCCTCGATGCACTCCTTGGGTCCCTTGAGCACGACGCGGTCGCTGTTGACGCCCTGGCGCGGGAAGGAGATCTGCACGCCGCCGCACTCGTCGGCGATGCGGCGCAGCACCTCGCCGCGGCGCGCCACGAAGTGCCGGTGGTGGCGCGCCGCCACGGTCATCTCGCCCTCCGCCACGTTGCTGATCTCCGCCACCGCCGCCTCCAGCTGCTTGCGCGCCGCCTCCACCTGCTCCTCGCGCCCTGGATACACATGTATTGCATTACTTACTCTGCCCGCAACATCATACTGGACGTCGTTTTTTTATTATTCCTAGGAACCCTTCAATTTCTCGGAATAAAAAAAAATTGCATTGACTCGGTATTTAACTATTCTGGCGGGAAATCATCCATTTTTCGGGTTTAACGTACATGTGAACATGGATTCATAAGCTATCACAAATACGTTGTAATTTCCCATAGTGCGTAACCAGAGAGACAATCAAGATTTCCAAAAATGGTGGATTAAGACTGTATTAAAAATAATATCTCATAATGTTAACGTCTATTCGATAATAATAATTATTTTCATATTGCATATGTTTTGTGTTGTGCATAAATATGAAACGTACCGATAATAAAGATCGCTTCCTTATCTTCGTCCTTTTCCGTTGGGAATATGATACGAGCGCCGGTTTGCTCGCGTATCTTTTTGATGTTGGCCCCGTTCTTGCCGATGAGGAACTTGTGGTGCTCGGGCTTGGCGCGCACGTGCGCGGTGTGCGAGGTGAGCTCGCGCTCGGACGCGTGCGCCAGCAGCTGCTGCTTCGCCTTCTCCACGTCCTCGACCGGCCCCCTGATTATCACCTTATCGCTGTCGCTCTCCGCGGCCGGGAACTTTATAAGTACCCCGCCACATTCCTCCATTATGGAATGAATCAGTTTCCCACCAGCACCGATCAAGGAATTATAGTATTTCGGAGATATCGTAACTTCCTCCGTGACGACGTTCGCCTTCTCGTTGTGAATCTGTTGGATCCGCTTGACGGCGTCTTCCACATTCTCGCGCTTGCCGCGCACCGTGATCACGTCGCTGTCGTCGCCCTCCGCCGGGAGGTCGATCACAGTTTGAGTTTCATCGCGGATTTTTCTTAAATTCGCACCTCCTTTGCCGATAATAAACTTATGAAACTGTTTGAATATCGGCACTTCTTGAACGAACGACGACTCGGCTATTTCTTTTATAATCTTGTGCAAGTATTTCTCACACTTATCGATGTCCTCCTGGGGGCCTCTCAATTTGATAGGGCTCCTTTTTTGTCCTTGATCGGGTAACGTAATAAGTACACGTTCATACTTTTCGCGAAATTCTTTAATCTTCTCCCCTCTGACTCCAATAAGAGATTTAATGTACCTATGATCCACATAGACCTCCTTTGTCCTTTCGTTTTCTAGCTTCATCACCATTTCTCTTATTTCTCTCTCAGCATCAGCTACACCCTGATGGCTGCCTTCAATGCGAATAATATTGTTGCCTTCGTTTTCAATAATGTTAATAACTACACCAGTCTCATCCTTCAGTCTATTAACTGAAAATTGAAAAAAAAAAGTATTTAATTTGCATTACATTAAAACTATGATGTAATTTAAATATCGTAGCCATCAAATAAAAAAAAAACTAACTGTTAGTTCCGCTCTTGCCAATAATGTGTTTGAAGAATTTAGGGTCCACAGACAGCTCAACATAAGTTAGAGTGGCGAGTAAGTTCTTAACAAAATCGTCTAACTCCACTTGAGCGCGCTCAACTTCTTCTGGTGGGCCATCAATTTTAACCTTGTCTTCGGAGTGGGTAATGTCAACATGAACCTGCGAATAAGTTAAATATTATCAAGATTATTATTTTTACTATAGTTATGTATAGTCGTATGTCATAGATTAGAATGAATTTTTACCTTGGAGAAATCCTGAGTAATCTTTTTAATGTTAGAACCGTTCTTTCCAATAATATATTTATGAATCCACGTAGGCGCGTCGACCGTTGCCGTTTTAACAGAGTTAGCTTTTTCACACACTTTCGAAAGAGCTGTTGAATAAAAAAAAACATGTAGAGGAAAACCAATATAATTGAAAATATCAAATTATTATAACGACAATATTAGTTATTCTACTGACCAAGCCCAATCTTGTTGTGAGGTCCGTGTAGGGTTATGGTGCCAGTGGGGGAGTCTGGAGGCGGCATTTCCACAGATACTTCGGTTTCCTTCAGGATCTCCTGAATAGTTGTTCCGCGAGCTCCAATCACATATTTGTGTTGGGATTTGGGAACTTCCACCCTCACAGTTGAACATCTTTTGACCTGTTTATAAAAGCATTTAAATGTATCGCCGCC
The DNA here is from genome assembly GCA_905404115.1 of Pheosia gnoma. Taxonomy (NCBI): domain Eukaryota; kingdom Metazoa; phylum Arthropoda; class Insecta; order Lepidoptera; family Notodontidae; genus Pheosia; species Pheosia gnoma. The sequence goes on along the minus strand of FR989897.1, from coordinate 6,051,435 downwards.
CAAGTTTAATATTATTTGTTAAGGTGTAAACGCGTAAGACATACCATATCCTGATAGATTTGTTCGATTTGAGCTTTGGCTGCAAGCACGCCATTCTTCTCGCCGGCAATCACGATTTCGTCGCTTTGCGTAGACGCTGGAGGAATATGGATGCGCGCGCCTGTTTCGGCGGTCAACGAGGACGACCGTTCACCATACGGACCATGTATGAATGGATGATAGATCTTTGGGATCTTAATACGCTCCAGGGCCTTGCGTGACTAAAATTATAATCAAATTAGTAAAATTATGAAAAACAACTAAAAACTCGGCCAAAATTCTGCACTGTGTTTTTCTCCACGCACCTGTTCTTCGGAGCAAACTCTTATTTCATGTTCAGCTTTCTCAATGCCCTCCTTGGTGCCAGTGATGGTGATGACTTCACTGTTGTCCGCGATGCTGGGCACACTAATTTTCGTGGCAGTGGCTTTCTCCAAATCTTTTAATTTCTGTCCCAGTTTGCCTAAAATCCAACCATGGTGCTCCTTGGGGATAGAAACTTGTTTGCTGGCCTGAACAAAGGAAAAATAATTTAGGAAACCACAATCACTATTTTTAAAATATTTTTATTCTGATTATTATTATTTTCTACCTGTTGTTGGAAATGAGTCAGAATAAGACGCCTAGCATCCAAAACCGCACTATGTTTTCCAGTGATCAAGAAAGTCAGACTGCCATCCTTGCTAGTAGATATTTCAATGTGCGCTCCAGTATCTTTGGTGATAGATTGACAGGTCCTCAAAGATTCGCCCTCGCCAAAGGTGTTAGCGTTATCCAATTTTCTCTCTTCATATGGCAGATGGAACACCTACAGGAGTTAATAAAATGAAATGAAAATTTAGTTTCAGCTTATATTCTTCTCTATCTGACACATTGTCTTTGTTATCAATCGTATTTATGTATTACATTTTCTATGAGTCTGTACTGACCCTCTGCTGGGCAAAGGCCACCCTTTTCAACTGATCAATATGGCCAAAAAGCCGAATTTTATACTTATTTTGGCGTGCGCCTTACGAGTATATGGCTAAGCCCATAATTTTTCCCTTCTCAAATTATGGGCTTTATGGGAAAAGTCAGTAATTGGAATCATGGTGCAAACCTCATATACCGTTTCTGATATACACTATGTCAATCTGCTGGCTTAAATAGCAAGTGAACCTTGGATGTTTGGTAAAAGACCAAGTCCGAGCTCCATATACGAAGATGAAGATAATGTAAAAGCAAACAATAAAACCTACACAACTTTAAAATTGGTTTAATTTCAATGTATTCCGAAGGATACTACTTATCAATTATATACTTTTTATCAGACAGAACTCTCATGTTATTACATAACAAAATGTATTATCAAGCCCATTACTGATTACATGTCTCAATGGTTAAAATACATACCTACCTACCTAGCATACATGTGTATTAATAAACACGTGTTATTTCGACGGCTGCCCTATATTTGAGCATTTGTTAAAAGCTGTTTTGAAAATAGGTACACCAGTCTCCTTTGGCTACTTCAAATATGGTCTGCTATCCTTACCTGAGTGTGAAGGGAAGAACCGACACGTAGTTTATTCGTAGCTTGTTGTATGTTGCGCTGCACGGGAGGTTGCGAATGCGGAAGAGCCGGGAACAGGTCGTCGTACGCAAACGAAGCGTTGTTCTCGTAGTTCACATTATTCATGTCCTCAACGTGCACAGGTATCTCAGAGTGTGCGGGAATCACGTCTCCAACCATCATAGATTGCTGATGCATCATTTTCGTCTCCTTCAGCAGTCCTTGTCCGCGCCAAGTCGTTACAGTACTACACAATAAGAGTAAACATGTTTTCAAAGACAATTGTTAGTTCTCACAAGCCCGCATGTAATGTTATTTACATTATCATGTTTGGACAATTGTTTTTAAGTTATTCACTCTAAATGTTAACCATTAAATATAAAATTGTTATCATATTATCAGTATACATTTTATGAAGAGAATATAATTTTGGTACCTTACTTATATTTTAATACAAAGTTTTACTGGAGGACTGCTTTATTTAGACAGTTGGAGGTTTCATGGCCAATGTCATCATATTTTAAGCCAAGATACATTTGGGTTTTATAGGATATCATTTTATTGCAGAAATGCGATAACATACTTGAAGTGATAAAAATAATCCATGGATTAAGTTCTGGCAGTCTGTCAGTCAGTAGCAGAGCACTGGCAGGGCAGTGTAAAGTAACATACTCATGTAATGAAAAATTAAACAGAAATAATAATAATAACTTTATTGAAACAAAGAAAGGAAACAAGTAAAAGTAAGTAAATGTTCTAGCCCCCACACTAGGAATCTCTTGTCATAGGGATTAGAATTCTAATAAAAAATGCTAAATTTATCACAATTAAATTACATATAAGTGAAAACAAGTGCCTGCTTATGTGTATATTAATTATATTATGCAAGTGTCTAACTTATGGTTGTTATATTAGTGGATGAAGTTAGTTCTCAGTGGAATCATATGATAGTTTAACCAGCCATTCCTTTACTGTTTTTTACATGCCAATTTAAATATCAAAATGATGCAAATAATATGATCCTCATTGTTATATAAGAATGAATCAAGAAAGCAGAAAAATCTATGGTTGAAGCTAGTGTTTAGGGAGATGGATCTTGCAATAAGGTGATTATGTATGACAGTGTTGGTATCTATGGGAATGAGAGTGTATTAAGGATAGTATAGAAAAAAAATAATGTTTGACCATTAGTACTGAAAATTATGTATGTATGTATATACTATCTAAATAAAAAAATTATAAATCTGTGACAAACACTTTTTAAGCAATCAAATACATACCAATTTAAATGTGCTAAATGGATTTCTAAAACATAATTGCATGATCAATGTGCCCATAATGGCTTGACATATGTAATTTAAGTATTCAAAATTCTTATAGTGACTATGAATGAATTTCACCACCATTCTGCTAGCATAGTATAGACATGTAGTCAGTGAAATGACACTGTATTTATATAAAGTACTACACTCAAATAGGTATTCATAATTATTCATAAAATCAATAAACATAATAGAAAACATAGTCATTATTTCATTAAGTGCCAGACATTTACTTCAGTAAATACTGATAAGAATATATTTTTAATGTTGGATTTAACACTAGAATATTTTGTGCAAATACATATACTTAGAAAATAATATAACAATGTTTTAATTTACTATCTACATGAGGAACTTTTGTTCTTGAGAACAGATAAAGTGATGGACGTTTGCCCATCCCATGCATTACTTTCATAGGTAGCTAATAGGAGTTCATTGAACATTGCAACTTATCATATCTTTTTTTTCTCTGGAAATACATTATTATGCGATATGTAATAGCAGATAATATTCATAAAACTGTTAAAGTGGACAGACCTTATACATGCAAATCTAGCATCCCGATATTGATAATACGTGTCACCTTCCACATTTGACGTGGAACACGTCTCACTCAATAAATATAATGAAGACTCACCGAAAGTACTGTAGCTAATCAACCTGGAAGATTACTCTGTAGACGCCAGGATCGACAGTTCTTTCTCCTGTGTAGAAATGTTCAATAATTGGTTAATAATTATTGGTAAATCATTTTTATTTCGATTTTGAAAAAATAGACACACGTACCCAGCTGCAGTAGCGAGAGAAATGTGCATAGAGTATAGAGTAAAATGAAATATGCCGACCAAAGAGAATAAAAAAAATGTGCATGCACAGATTATAATAGACCCATGGCGTAGATAGAAGAACGTAACGAATCAAATGAACGAAGGCCTGACATCTTACTAGACACTGGAAAAAGTAGTTTTATTTTGAGGCCGATTGCCATAGAAATAAAAGAAGAAAAACGAAGGCTGATGCAAACATGAATAAATCAATGTATTAAATAGGTACTTACAACTGAAACGATTATGTCTCTACTTCGCAACGTTTGCCACGTCAAGCCATGATCAAGTTGACTATAAGTTTAACTGTGCGGTCATCCTTACTCTATGGATATTAATTTGACTCTGTGACTATCCGGCTCTTGAGTAATTTTGTTCTGTACTCTATGGTACAAATTATTGGCGTGGGGATTACCTATTATTTTTGTGTGGGAATATTTTGTGAGATTCGCGTTAAAATATCGTGAAAAGCGTCCCCCAATACTTGAAGTGATATCTGTTAAGTCACTCATGCCATCCTAATAATGGATAAGATTCCTAGGACTCACGAAGGTAAGAATTTATTACACTCGCACACATCCATCACAATGCTAGCCAGCCATATTTTGTAAATACCTAGTACCTAGCCTATTTTAAAATATTCCAAAGAATTACTCTCACTCCATGTACTCTATGTACAGTTATTTCTCTGCTATATAAATTAATGTTTTACGGTTGCACATTGAATATTTTTTTTCTCAAGACGAACGCAAAATAAAATGTTTGGCAACTAACTGGAGACTAACTTGTGGCTCAATTGCTCATCGAAAGATTCAGGAGTCTTATTTAAAAGCTTCGATGTTATTTTAAAAGTTCAATACTTGACGGTGTATCTGATCGGTCTAAATTGTTGCATTACAAATAATAAGAAATCTTTATTATCGTGGTTATCAAACCGTGTGTTGTTTTACAGCAATTGAAGCTCAGATCAGAGAGATCCAGGCTAAGAAAAACGAGCTACCTGAGAATGGTTCCAATAAGGGTGTGTCTCTAGGTGAGACATACTATGACAGTGATATATATGACAGTTCTGGGCAGGCTGGTAAGTCAAGATATGATGGTTATGTGACCTCAATTGCTGCTAACGATGAAGTTGAAGATGACGATGTTGAGAATGTCCCAATAACTCAAAAAAGATCTGGATACACTGCGCCTGCTTCCCTGCTAAATGATGTTGCACAGGTATACCCTTTGATAATTGTTTTTGTTTTGCCATATTCCATTATATCAAGCACAATTGACATTTGGTCAAATTTGATAGTGTTGTGGTTGTGGTGGTGGATAGCTGTTAGTTGGAGATTGATTGGTGGGCTATTAATTTTTTTTGTTGGGTACTAATCATTTCAAGGTTCCGGCATTGTCCCAATCAAATCAAGAGAGCATGGTGCTGTAAATGCTATTCTTAAAGCAAATAGTGTAAATGTGCCTGTGCAAACTGTGTGTGACCTGTGCTACCGAAAGTACTAATTGCATACACTGTTATGTTACCTCTAATATGTTTTATGAAAAAAAAAAAACTTAAAGTTCTACATACTTCAAGTGTGTTTTTTTTGCAGTCTGATAAAGATTATGATCCATTTGCTGACAAGAGAAGACCAACCATTGCTGATAGGGAGGATGAATACCGTCAAAAGAGGCGTAGGATGATAATATCCCCAGAACGTTCAGACCCATTTGCTGAAGGTATTTTTTCTTTTGATTTAATCAATTACTTTCTCATAACAAAATAGAGAAAGGATATACAAAATATAAGGCAATTTTTTTTCAGCGGTGATTAACGTTCACTCTACATAACATATAAATACAGAAATTTAAATGAACATTTGTGTTATAGTTTTATATTTTTTTCAGGTGGAAAAACTCCAGATGTAGGTTCTAGAACATACACTGAGATTATGAAGGAGCAATATCTTCGTGCTGAAGAAACAGAGGTGAGTATCATCAATTCATGTATTACTAACTTCTGCCGAAGGCTCTGTCTATGGTACCTCGATGAACATAGCCTCAGTATAGTACACAGATAATGTAGCGTCCTATTAATGAAAGACCCTTCTGGATTGGATCAGTAGATACCAGGGTTACCCTCTACATCCATATTCTCAAATAAACAAACTATACCTCTTTATAATGTTACTATAGACTATTTCTGTTTATGAAACCTGAAATTTTTATGTGAAATGTATTGTCATTTGCATTTTGGACTGACAATTTATTGAGTGTCAATGAATAAATCGTCATTCCAAAATTCTGATCATGAACCATAAAGCAGCATAGGCAGCTGTGACATGATATTAGAATTCTTCCTCAATCTCACTTATATATAAAGAAGAAGAAGGCTGTAATAGTCTGCTCGCCTTATTATGTTATTATGGTTGCAACATTTTTATCATAGTGCTAAATTTTTCAGCTAAGAAAAAAACTGTTAGAAAGAGCTAGAGAAGGCACCCTCAAGCCAGTGGCACCGTCCAATGGTGAAGCTATGAAACCTGCTGCTAAACGTAAAGGTCGCTGGGATCAAAGTTCTGAAGATACACCCTTGGCTAAGAAGACTGTGGCAACCACACCTAGTTCTCAAACTACTCCATCATGGGACACTGAGGTACCTCAGACCTATTACTCTATAATTCACAATTTCAAATATTTTTTTGTATAGAATGCATTGCATTTGGTCCCGAGCTAGCGGTGATCTAGCATCAGGAACTAGATATAATTTCAGTTTCAAAGCACAGAAATAGGCGGTCTATCGCTCCGCCTTGGAATGGCGACCATTTGATAGAATAAAACGACATTTAAATGTCTACTATTAGTCCATTACTTCAAAAGATATTGTAGTCAGAACATAACCCTATTTTGTATCTAGGTACTAGTACGTTATAATAATCGTACATGACACTAAAATAGGGATGGACCCTCCTCCATATTTTAGTGGTTTTGGTGATGAAACGAATTATTATCGTTGATCATAGTTTATGACTAGCTTGTGCTTAAATAGTGTATATTTGAATGTTCATGATGTGGTATATAGAGAGGTGCTTGGGAAGAGACCCCGAGCGCGCCGGGGCGGGGCGGCGAGACGCCGGGCGCCACGCCGTCGGCGCGCGTGTGGGACGCCACGCCCGGCCACGCCACGCCCGGCCACGCCACGCCCGGCCGCGACACGCCCGCGCAGCACGCCTCCCGCCGGAACCGCTGGGACGAGACACCCAAGACGGACAGAGGTGATATACTATTTTGAGATACAGTTACAGTCCCGTTCCGTGCTCATTCTGGTTATGTTTATCGATTGAAATCTGATTTATAACTAAATTAGACCCTTGTTTTCACTCTCACAGAATTGTCGTCAGATTCTGAAACTGTAGATATTTTATGTTTTTTTGTTGGTAGGTATGTAGGTAGTAATGATGAATTATAAATGTTGGTAGGCAACCTTTTCATTTATATTGTAATTTTCTTATATAAATAATAATCGTTCCGGCCCTTCAATCTAAGCAAAATGTAAGCGCGCTACTACTTTTTAGTAGCTATTTATTACACGCGAAGGTAATTCTCGCTATTCCTTTGCGATTCTCATGCGATACCAGTGCATCGATAATGGTAGGGCATGTAATAAGATATGTAAACGTACGGTCCAGAAACCCCCGGGCACAACAGCGGCTGGGCCGAGACGCCGCGCACGGACCGCGGGGCGGGCGTGGACGGCATCCAAGAGACGCCCACGCCGGGCGCCAAGCGCCGCTCGCGCTGGGACGAGACGCCCGGCGCCACGCCCGGCGCCGCCACGCCCACGCCCTCGCACGCCACGCCCTCGCACGCTACGCCTACACACGCCACACCTTCGCACGCCACGCCCACGCCGCATACGCCCGTCTTCACGCCGGGAGGGGTAAGTTTTATTGTTCATTAATGCAGTTGAAAGATTTGTAAGAAAAATATTACAATATATTTTCTTCACAGTCGACCCCTGTGGGGATAAAGGCCATGGCGATGGCCACTCCCACGCCCGGTCACGTGGCCGCCATGACGCCGGAACAGCTGCAAGCCTACCGCTGGGAAAAAGAAATCGACGAGCGCAATAGACCGTACACCGACGAAGAGCTGGATGCCATGTTCCCTGCCGGGTACAAGGTTTTGCCCCCGCCGGCCGGTATGTACACATTTTATCCGGGACTATGTTAATTGATATAAGTTGTAATTCATAAGATTTGGACACGTTAGTTATTAATCAATCACCACTTTACTTTCAGGACATATGTATTAAAACACAGGACACAATTACACTGCCGACCATGCGGAGTCTGACGACGTCACGGTGTTTCGAAATACATGTGTTGTCAAATTTAAAATCATAGACTTACATTTTAATACTCAATTTTTCTTTCAGATGATTGATGACAATAAGGCTTTACGGTCTCGTGCCATCGGATTAACCACCAGAATATGCTTAATTTTTTCGGTCGCCGATTCGATACCGTACCGATATTAGGGTGTTTGACAATAATTGAAAATAATATAACTGTCATATTAAACCATAGGTACTAATATTATTATGACTTAGTGTGAAAAAATTTTTGAAATTAGTAGTTATTTTGGAAGCAGTAACATAAGTTCAAAGATGTAATTCTAATTCAAGTTAGATCAAGCAATATTGGGAAGTGATGATTGATACTCTTTCTCTGTCATACGCGCTCTGGGTTTATCAGGGTAACGTCACATGCCTGTAGCTCTATACTGTTCTGTTTTTCATGAACGGAAATATTAAACGTAAAAGTAACTTTATTGAGGTATTTCGAAAATTGTTTCACTGTAAGTAATCGTAAAACTAAAATAATATAATTATGCCAAAAAAAAAGGTCAAACACCCTATGTATGGTCCCGAGTCAGTAGTTCGCGGCGGCACGCGCCCGTGCCTCAACTCACCCGTGTGTATTGTTGCCCAGGTTATGTTCCGATTCGGACGCCGGCTCGTAAGCTGACCGCCACCCCCACTCCGCTGGGTGGTACCCCTATCGGCTTTTTCATGCAGACGGAGGAGCCGGGCGGGTCGGCCGCCGCGGCCGCGCGCCTGCTCGACCCGCAGCCCAAGGGCGGCCAGCAACTCCCGTTCATGAAGCCCGAAGACGCTCAGTATTTTGACAAACTACTCGTCGACGTGGACGAGGATGCTCTCTCACCTGACGAACTGAAAGAGAGGAAGATCATGAAGCTTTTGTTGAAAATCAAGGTAAGAGTATCGGGGAGAGGGTCGCGGCGAGCCGGATAGCCGGGCAAGCGTACTGACCGATGTTATTGTTCGTTCGCAGAACGGCACTCCGCCGATGTGCAAGGCGGCGCTGCGCCAGATCACGGACAAGGCGCGCGAGTTCGGCGCGGGCCCGCTCTTCAACCAGATCCTGCCGCTGCTCATGAGTCCCACGCTCGAGGACCAGGAGCGACACTTGCTCGTCAAAGTTATCGACAGGATCCTCTACAAACTAGACGACTTGGTCCGCCCCTATGTACATAAGGTGAGATGCTATGACCATATTATATACCGACAACATTTATATAATTTACATGAATTTAGACCTATAAAATATTCTAAAAGGTTTACATGCAGGTCATACCAATTATTTTTACGTATAAAATAAAATGTAAATAATGCTTATTTATTTTAAACGCAAGCTCTCATTACTATTCTATCCTGTATTTTTTGTTGTGAATAAACATTGCGATTGACCTCTACACATGTTCACACATTTTGTTAGACGTTACATAGAAGGAAACTCATTGATTTATAATCATGGAAGTATTAACGCTCGATTAAATATTTTAGATACTTGTCGTCATCGAACCTCTGTTGATTGACGAAGATTACTACGCGCGTGTTGAAGGCCGAGAGATCATCTCGAACTTGGCGAAGGCGGCCGGTCTCGCGACAATGATTTCCACCATGCGACCGGACATTGATAACATTGATGAATACGTGCGGAATACTACCGCTAGAGCTTTTGCTGTTGTTGCTTCCGCTTTGGGTAAGTATACGATGAGATTTAATTATGTTCCTGATTGTCATCCGTCTGTATTTTCGTAATTTTGAAAGTTATTTAGAAGTTAACAAACGCACAAACGCTGTTTAACACACACATTATATAGCGTGATAACGAAAGGAAGGAAGAATCGAAATTCTGATTTGCAATAATGATTGAAAAATCGCTAAGGAAGCGCAGTTTTAAAGGTTAGCATACCCTTTATGATACACGCTGTATAATTATGCATAAAAAATCAACCACAACACTTTTATTTCAGGAATACCATCCCTGCTCCCCTTCTTGAAAGCCGTATGCAGATCAAAAAAGTCGTGGCAAGCGCGACACACAGGAATAAAGATTGTTCAGCAAATCGCTATCCTTATGGGCTGTGCTATATTGCCGCATCTGAAATCTTTGGTGGAAATTATTGAGCACGGTAAGTTTCCCTGCAAGTCAAATTAATATTTCCAGATTTTTATAACAATGCATTTCGATATATGCATAAAATCGCTAGCTTCCATAAAATTATACTGCCCATTATCTCCACTACTCTCACCATTATCTCTACAAAATCGTTTCACCGCAAACACTGGCGAGCTTGGTATGGAGAGAAAGCCTTTTTATATACGTTATGACGTTAACAGGTTTGGTGGATGAGCAACAGAAAGTCCGCACAATTACGGCGTTAGCCAGCGCTGCGCTCGCGGAAGCCGCCACTCCCTACGGTATCGAGTCCTTCGACTCCGTACTCAAGCCGCTGTGGAAAGGCATAAGGACTCACCGAGGCAAAGGGTTGGCGGCCTTCTTGAAGGCCATCGGTTACCTCATCCCTCTCATGGACGCTGAGTACGCCAATTACTATACGCGTGAAGTGATGCTCATCCTTATTCGTGAGTTCCAGTCGCCCGATGAAGAAATGAAAAAGATTGTGTTGAAGGTAAGTCTGAAACGAATTGTGCATCAATGGCAACATTTATATTCAATTAGTGTGGAATTGCAGTGCGATCACAATGACAGCTTTCATGACTTCAATCCGGATCACAGGTTAACGATCCAAATGTTCGATTCATGTTCATGATTCCCGTGATACTTATGATAATAATGATAGTGCAAGGAGTGTCAATGTGATAATATCGTTTTCATATATCTCAGTATTACGAGCGCATGTTATATATTTCAGGTAGTGAAACAGTGTTGCGGTACGGACGGTGTGGAGCCCCAGTACATTATGGACGAAATTTTGCCGCATTTCTTCAAACACTTTTGGAACCACCGCATGGCGCTAGATAGGCGTAATTATCGCCAACTCGTGGACACCACTGTCGAGATCGCCAACAAAGTTAGTATTCATGAATGAATCCGTATAGTTTTATTTCTTTCTTTAAGAAATGAAATGCAATGAAATAAAATGAATAACAATGTCAAGTAATTAATAGCAATAGCACATTATAAATAAAATAATGGATATGAAATGAAGATATGAAAATGGCGTATCCTATAGTTTTAGTTAGGACAACATACTTTTATTATTAATATTTACAGGTTGGCGCTTCAGAAATCATTAACAGAATTGTTGATGATCTGAAAGATGATAACGAACAGTACAGGAAGATGGTTATGGAATCCATCGAGAAGATTCTCGCCAATTTAGGAGCTGCGGATATTGACTCAAAACTAGAAGAAGCTCTCATCGACGGTATATTGTATGCATTCCAGGAACAGACTACTGAGGTAATAATACCTGCACGCGTATATAGTACTTGTACTACATCTATATGTTGATAACTATACAGGATAATTTTTCTTGCAGGACGTGGTAATGTTGAATGGTTTTGGTACGATTGTAAACCAACTGGGCAAGCGCGTCAAGCCGTACCTGCCCCAAATTTGCGGTATCATATTGTGGCGTATGAACAACAAATCGGCCAAAGTACGTCAGCAAGCCGCCGATCTTATTTCCCGTATTGCTGTTGTAATGAAGACTTGCCAGGAGGTTAGTTTTTATGAATATTAATTTAATTTATCCCATCCATCCTATTATATATTATAAATGCTTTTGTAAGCAAAGAGATCTCATGTATGTTTTTTATGTGCAGGAAAAACTGATGGGACATCTTGGTGTTGTGCTCTATGAATACTTGGGTGAAGAATATCCAGAAGTGCTGGGATCAATCCTTGGGGCGCTCAAAGCTATCGTCAACGTCATTGGTATGACAAAAATGACGCCGCCCATCAAAGATTTGCTGCCCAGACTTACACCAATCCTCAAGAATAGGTACATTACCCATATCATTTTTAAATATTGTCGAAATATTGCAAAAAAATAATTACATTTGAATTTACAAAGTACAACAATAAACATCCATGTTTTAACATACGCTATTAAAATGGCCTGGCAATATATTTTTTATTTCCATCCTGTTTCTAGGCATGAGAAAGTGCAAGAAAATTGTATCGATCTGGTCGGGCGTATTGCAGACAGAGGTCCCGAGTTCGTATCGGCCCGGGAGTGGATGAGGATATGCTTCGAACTGCTGGAGTTGCTGAAGGCGCATAAAAAGGCCATCAGGCGAGCGACTGTTAACACGTTTGGATACATCGCTAAAGCGATAGGCCCTCACGATGTGTTAGCCACTTTGCTCAATAACTTAAAAGTGCAAGAGAGGCAGAACAGGTATTTTGTTTAGTTTAACATTTAAACAAACTGACATGCGCTAATATCTTATCGTAACTGGACATATAAGCTTGCTTACTTACCTCAAGCGTACTTCGACCCTATGGCATCTTTTGTTCTTCCCTTTGTCTCAATACTCTGCCGTACCTAGTTCCCCAAATACTCTTAACAGTTTTTAGATTCCGCGTGCAGGGATGATGCTGTATTCCTTAGTTCATGTATCGCCGTATCGTCAACAACATCGATAACATACTACAAACATAATATTTTTATGTTACAGAGTATGTACAACAGTCGCCATTGCTATTGTAGCCGAGACGTGCTCACCTTTCACAGTATTACCCGCGTTGATGAACGAGTACAGGGTACCAGAACTGAATGTACAAAATGGAGTTCTCAAATCATTGTCATTCTTGTTCGAGTACATCGGTGAAATGGGGAAGGACTATATTTACGCTGTTTGTCCTTTACTTGAAGATGCACTCATGGATAGGTATGATAAAGTTCCTCTTTGGTTAAATTAACTATCTATAAATATTCGGATTTAAAAACTTAAGTTAATAGTTAGTTTCGTCGCGACTCTATTTTGCTCTATTGCGATTGCGATGCGATTTTGCTATACAGCTCGATCCCCAACGGTCTAAGCGTGATGTACACTATCAATTGAATCAAAGTAATCGTATCCAATAGTGAAAACCCTATTATTTAGTATTTTTTACGTGACGCTCACGAGCACACGGATTAGAATTCAAAGGACACTTGTTGATAACTTAGGCTAAATTCGTTAAGAAATGACACGAAACAAAAGAACCGTGTGCTTTATATTTCTTGCGTTTTCAGGGACCTTGTGCATCGGCAAACCGCGTGTGCAGCCATAAAGCACATGGCCCTGGGCGTATACGGATTCGGGTGTGAGGACGCTTTGGTGCACTTGTTGAATCACGTGTGGCCGAACATATTCGAGACTTCTCCACATTTGGTGCAAGCCTTTATGGATGCCGTTGAAGGCATGAGAGTAGCTCTCGGCCCAATAAAAATTCTTCAGTATGCTTTACAGGTAAGAACATTTTAAATTAATAGGTACCTATTTGACTTTTAGTATAATGTAACGGTTGTGAGATGAACCAACGCCACCACTATTAACAAAGGAACTTGTATTTTCCATATTGAATTTCATTAAAACTGACAAATATAATTTCACATTTATACAGAAGGAATTGTCATTTGTTTCAGGGACTGTTCCATCCAGCTAGAAAAGTTCGTGACGTGTACTGGAAAATCTATAACACCTTATACATTGGTGGCCAAGACGCACTAGTCGCGGGGTATCCAAGAATACAAAATGATCCAAATAACCATTTTCTTAGATATGAATTAGACTATTTGTTGTAAGTCAACCGATGTTTCAGGATAGATTCCGTTTCTATAGCAATAGCGTATGCCTAATAATTATATGATTTAACATATTCACACATTTTAGGCTCGCGCACATATAGGCAGGCTGCACCGCACCGCATTCCAAACATTCTCGTGCATAACTTAATATAAATATATTGTACTAGTATTTGCCAGGTGGCACTGTCCGCGTAAACATAGATTTTGCTGTGAAACAATGGTGAAATTTTCTATCAGTCAGATTTCGGAGATTAGCCCCTACAAACACAACTTTACGTCTGTGTAGAAATTAGTATAGATGATATAGACAAGTCAAGTAGCAAGATCGCTGTCAAACTAATTTCTCCTTGTTTCAACTCTCGTGTTCTCAGTTTTTCAATGAAACATGGACAAATGTGTGCGCGAAGCTAAAGGTTGTAAAATAAAAAAGTAATGTATGCATACTTGTCACATTTAATGAAATTTAGCCATTCAGTCGGCTACATGTCGTGTTTCGCATTTGTTGATACCATCACTTTTCCTGTTTTCTGATGGTTACTGTGTTTTAGAAAAACACACAGCAATATATGGATGTTAAGTATGGATTTCGTTCTGAGAATAAACAATAATTTCATTCAAACCAGATTTTCAATTAAAGGCATAATAATTATATATCGATTTTTATTATGTACCTCTATATTATATGTATAAGCACAAGCTTTTATATTTGGTATACTTACGTTTTAATACAGTAGACGATGTAAAATCATGACTAGAATAAGAGAACTATTTCCACTTATATATTTATACCTAAAATTATAGTCATTAATAAATTAATAGCAAAATTAATTTGGAATGTTTCATGTTAAATAGGAACAAAAGTAAAATATATTTCTACAATCTAACATAGTACCGCCATCATTATAATATCATAGTGGGAGATCATATCATGTACATACAGCTGCCAGAAAAACAAACTTATGGCAAGTTTAAACATATTAGAGTAGATATTACACTGACGCTACTGGAGCACAAATAGGGATGAGATATACTTGCAAAATCAATACCAGGGCTTCCAAAACAAATATCTAAAAATACCAGTCGAAAATTAGGTCTCAAAATACTTAAGTCTTGGGCTGCCCGCGTCAGCGACGCCACGCGCTAGCCCCGAATCTAGGGCTTTTTGGCATTGGGAATCGATCCTTATTTTCGTATAAGTAGCATATCTTATTTACGAAAAACATACTAGGTATTTAAAATAATTACTTTATTCGTAAATACGATGAATCATATGAAGATAAGGATCAATTTCCAGCCCTGGAAACAGTCTCGCGCGGAACCAAGAAGTTCTTTCGCTCTTACTAGCATTTCCTTCCTGTAACAGGACGCCCTAATTCGAAGTTAAGACCTGGTAGCGTAAATACTGGATTCCGATCTCTGTTCAGTAAAACCCCACAACATTTTTCACACCTACTACTTTTCTCTTATGTCAGTTTTGGTGCATTTTGGCCACGAAGCTACAAATACATAGGTCCACCTTGGAGGGCCATGCAGTGCGTTTTTGCGCGGCACAACAAATAAGAATTACACGATGGTAAGAGAGGCACCTTCTAGATATATATAATTTTAGGCACGCAGCGCAATGCAAGCTGAATTGCACTTAATCGCATTGTATCAAGAAGCGATGTCTGCGGCGTAATCCTTCTGTACCTGTACTATTCAATATTCTGTGCTTATGTTAATACCTATATGATACTACAAATGTGGCATACTATACCTTTGTTAATGCGATCTGGAACCAGTCTGCTAATAAACTTTACTTTTAACAGAATTAAAGTAAATTGTAGTTGTCACTTGACCGTATTAGTATGGAAAATGTGATAATAACGATGCCATTGCCATTCAATTATGGGTACATTCTTTAGACGGCTCGGGGTCCCGGATGTTTATAAAAGTATTCACTGCAAACAACGACTTCTAGCTGATACATGGACCAGGGGCCCGGAGTGCACACACTGCCAGACAATACCGGCGGGATTTTCAGCAGTTACACCGAGTCTTCTCTGGAGAACGCCCTCTGAAGTAATCGCCCATACTTCTTGATCTATACTTGACACGTGCTTGAATGACACTTCACATTCTAGAATGAAAAAAAAAACCACTATATTGTTTGTGGATTGGATTAACGCCGTTCGTGCCAGCTTGCATTGAATAGAAACTGGCGCGAGCAAATACAGTCTCATTACTAACTCAAAATATTGATTACCTGACAAATACTTCCACTCTTTGCCACCTGGATGATCACGAGATATTTCAGTTCTTACTGTAATAGCACCATTGGTCAGAATTACCCAGGCCGAAGAATTTGTTAATGTTACAGTTTTTGCGCCCACACTTGATTTCGGACTGTAGGGATAGTTAAATCTTGGTGGTTCAATTAGTTTCCAGTTGTTTCCCGAAGGGGTTTCTTTAGATACACCTTCTCTGTAATAAAGTTCACCTTTTCGTCCAACCACCCACACAATGTTACAGCATGTGCTTATGGCAATCGGGGATTGAGGACTGTTGACATGCTCCCAGTGCAATCCCTGAAATGAACATGATGCATTACAACAACACAAATGTCATATCATTTGTACTAATTGTATGGTGCTTTGCTTACCGCTGGTGTAGCTGCCGTGACACTGGTTCGGTAAATTGCATCACCACCCAGGGTGATAGCCCAAACAGAGACATCGTCGCCTTGGTTCTATAAAGGACGAGCGAACAAAATAATAAATAAATAACTAATTCCCTCACATACACGTATCAGAGGCATACACCCCTCTGAACACACAATGCGCTATCGAATCAAGTTTTCAAAAACTATCGGCATTTTTACTAGACCAACAGAACAATACCTAGTTTGGGGACAACTCTCAACTTGGTATTTGGCTTGGTTTTTTTTTAATATATTTTTGTTAAAATTACCTCCAGGGAGACATAATACGATAGACTAGGGCTATCCCAGTAACACCCAGACGAGTACAAATTATGAAAATAACATTTTGCATTAGCCCAGGCGGGAATCAAACTAGCAACCACCCTTTACAGTGAGTCGACCAGTATGCTCAGACCACTTGTCCTAGACCAAGCTGTCGTCAAATCTATATACAAGCAGCCTGCTTTAATCACAGCCCAATAAATTACTGGGCATGTCGGATTCTTTGATAATTTCCAACTTACCCATAAAGATATATCTAATAGAGCGGTGCTACCGGCACGAATCCACGGGCCTTCAGTAATAATTTGAGCTTTTCTGTACCATCTTCTTCGTCGAACGCAATCTGTGAATATTTTTTTCCCATGATATGGAGCAGGAAAATCGGTTGCATACTGCCATCCATCAGTGTCGACTCCACCCGGCGTATTATAGTCAATCATCCACTCAGAAATCTGAAAATAAAGGGAGATTTATAATGCATAGATATATTTCTGTTCAGGGGTGCCGACAAATTTGGATGCTCTGAGATTCCAGCACACATAGGGTGTAAATAAATAGTGATTGACGACCTTTGACCGCGGACACGCAAAACTGATCAATGCTCAGATTTGAGCGAAACGTACTTCGACAGTTCTTTTTGTAAAAGGCATAATGAGCATGAGCGCCCAGGAGGTTTTCTAAAAGCCTGCTTCTGAAATCAATAAAAAATAGTCAACTTAATTTTATTACCCAGTGCCAATGACGATTCAGCAGTTTAGTGTGTTCACGAGTTCTTTTGTGCTTTCCAGTGATATCACTCCACATAAAGCGGTCTGTGGGCAGACCAGTAGATGTATACCCAGTGAGGGGATTCCATCGCTGATTTTCGTACACGCAATATGTTTGAGTATCTGTCATGGGATGGATACCTTCTTTACTACCTACACCTGAATAAAACAGAAAAGTTCAGTTTAATTATTCAAGTGACCAAACTTCCAATAAGATTCCACCCAGAACATTTCTTTACCTTTAAGAACGCCCCCACCCCAACCTCCGGTATAAACCCAGACTCTATGATCATGTGAAATCCCCCATACAACTCCATTTTGACAGCCCTCAATTCTTCGCAAATATCCACCCATAATTCTCCAATACATTTCATCCGCTCCTATGATTGCATTTGTAGTTGAATACTCCATAGAATAAAGTCTTAATGGTCCTCGGACCAAAACTGATGTTACTGTTTCAGGACTCAGTCTGTGTTCATAGTAACAGTAAATCTTCTCATTGACAACTACTTTAAAAACTTTCTCATCACATATAATTTTTATACAGAATTCTTGCCCTGGAGCTAGTGGCAAATCATATCGTTCTTCAATCCCCCAACTTCCAAATGTTTTGGTGTTGCACACTAGAATCCTTTCATCAAATCTGACATTAAAATGGAAAGGAACTTCTGCTACTTCAGTCTCAATTTTATGTCTTTGTTTTTTTACTTCAGGTCCTTGTAAATCTATGTTAAATCTATTTATTTCATCATTCAAACATCCCGTGAATTTCAGTGTGCTCCCAGGTGGAAAATTGTTATTTAAAGGTGTTGAGAAACCACTTTGAATATCTTTACCAAACACTTGAAACTCTTTGGTATAAATACCATTTTTGGAACTGTTTAGCTTTGCTGGCATAGAGTCCCAATTAAGTATATCCCCTGAGTTAGAAATAGTCCAAATTGAATTTATTGATGGTTTGCCAGAAAGTCCGTTGATTTGAGATGTTATATCTACTAACACATTTAGCCATTCCTCTTGTTCCATTTCTGAGATAAATTGAATCCTAATACAACTATTATTTTGGTGAGGAACAGATATAGTAATTCTAGGGTTTCCAGGTTCTGAAGAAGTGATAATGCTTGTTACTTCACCTAAGTTAAGAATGAATTTTATAGTACCATCAGGTTGAAAGACTGATAATGTTCCTGTGTTTTCTAAGTCATGCCAATATAAGGACAGTATGCAGTCTTCACAGGACTGATGGACATTAATTAATCTTGCTTCACAACTCCTGGTCCAACCTTTTTCTTCCACTGCCAGACCATAATTGGATAAATCCAAAACCTTATAATCATTTCTACCCTTTAGGCTATCTAATATTTGAATTCGCCACTTAGCAGAGAGATCTGTATTAAAGGCATTGTGAGAATCTGTGAACCAGTGGGGTACCTGCATGACATCTACAGAACAGGCACCTGCCGCTACAAAAGCCCATGTAGTTTCACAGCTCCCCCATGCAGTTTGACTAACTTCTTCATCAAAGAACATTCCTGAATCCAAATCAAATACACTACTATCACTGTCTGGCTGAGCTTCCATTCCAACAACTGATCCAACACTTCTAACTGGACTCCATGCTCTTGGATTTTTCAGTGTTGTTTCATAACTTTTCCCTGTATAATCTATATTATCAGTGTTATCATTCCTTTTTGAAAGAGCTTCTTTAGATTTAATGGGTAATGTATGTTCTATAGGAGCAGAGTGGGATTCCTCCCAAGAATGATGTAAATTAATATGAGATTTGCGCTCAACTGCAGTTTCACTCAACATACTGAGACTGCGGTGTTTGGTATTTGAAGTTGAGGATACAAAACTTGCTGAGCTAGATGTGCGGCTAAGTTGCATGTTTGCTTGAACCATTCTCCATCTCTTACCAGTTTGTTCTGCAGGGGTGATACCACAGCGCCAATAAATACATTTATCGGAGTCTCCAATAGCAAAGACTTGGTCATTGATTCCGACAGAGACATAACTCATATTGCCTGTTATTTCCAGCCATCCACTCCCCATAGCAGCTGCTTCTGAAGTGCCTACTGCATTCCCATCTATGCCTTTCCTAAACCACACTCTTGTATCAGAACTAACCGCCCAAACTGAATTATAGCCAACAGAAATTGATAAAAGCTTTGTTTCATTTGGAGACTTTGCTTCCATCCAACCTTCTCCAGTGGGACAATCTTTAGTAATGCCTTTTCTAATAATAACTCTCCCAGTCCACAGCAGAGCCCACACCAATCCTGTTGGTCCAACAGATATTTGTTTGATATCACAATTGGGTGGAATGCTAATGTTTATCCATTTTAGCCCCTCTGGAGATGTAGAGCTTACTCCAGCTCTGTACATGACACGCCCCTGTGCTGTAATTGCCCAAACTGCAAGTGTTCCAGGAGAGGCATATGGGATTTGATTACCTCCAATGCTTACATCAATAAAAGGTTCTTGTGTGGGATCTTTGTGCAATGGTGCTATGGCGCACCATGAGTTCATAGCACTAAACTTCCTATACCTGATCCACTTTCTTCTTCTAACACAGGATTTCCACTGCTTTGTGGGGCCAAATTGTGCTGGAAAATCAACAGCATAAGTCCACCCATCATGGTCCAATGGTTGTCCATCTAAAGTCAATTCAAGTTGCCAGTCACCTTCCCATTGCCATGCCATAGATGGCAACCTTATGCGGTCAATAGAACGGTCTTTTGTGCCATCTTGGGACGAGAAATGATACCTATCAGTTGGTAAGAGCCTTCCACTAAATCCTTCTAATGGTAACCATCTCTCGTTTTCATATGACTCTTCTTTTACTCGAATAGGTATTTCCTGCCCATGAACATGCAAATAGATTTGTCGGTCCCCTCCGACGGCCCATAAAAAATGTTGAACTGCCGACAATGATTTGAACTCCAAACCTAGATACATGAATTCTCTCCAACATGATCCACTGGTTGACAAAGCATAAACTTTGCCTTCGTTATTGATGGAAAATAGTAGTGAATTATTTGCCATTATCGTGTTAAATAAAAATCCAAAATCACCTTCGAAATCATTAATTAAAATAAACAATACATAATTGGCCGAACACTTCAAAACTACACTAAACTATGAATCGGTAGCCGACGTATCTACCCCTGCTAGGACATGCTTATTCTCGTAACTCACGATTCTATCATTTCAATAATCTACCTGTACGCGACCCTCTCAAGAATAAACAAAGAAAGAATAGATTTGAGTTGTAGGTCAAAATTTAATTGGAATCGCGTATATTTGAAAGAATATTTATATATCTGGGATTTCTGGGAATCATCATAGACAGTTATCAGTGTTGCCACTTCAGTTTTCAAATAGGGGCCGGAAAGGCAATCTGGCACACTGGGTGAGGGCATCCTAGGGGATTTCTAGGGGAAAATCAAATTAATCTAGGGGTACGTCGCCGAGACCATCTGGCAACACTGAGCCGTAGACAGATGGACGAAAACAGGGTGGCCAGCAGTGCTACCAACCCTACTGTTTTAACAGTAGATTTGCTGTTTTCACATTTATCCCCCTGTTTTCTGTTTCATTCCTAATTTTTACTGTTTTTCAATTAGCGTTAAATTATACCTACACTATGAAAATATTTTTTGATAACCACTATGTAATAAAACGCAATGACACTAGACAGCAGTATCTACTCTTGTCGAGATTCAAGGGATTTCCCACATTGTGTGAATTGGTGAAGAAACTTTTGTGGCTACCACATAGCAGCGCCACCGTGGAAAGATTATTTTCAGCTATAAATAATATAAAAACTAAATTACGCAACAGAATATCGACTTATTGCACACTAAATCCGAAATAACCTAGTGCTACTCATTTTAAGCCACAGAAAGGCAAATGAAGAAATTTAACAAAAATATGTATGATTTTAATAAGGAAAATGAGTCTGAAAATACTGAAGATGAGGCAATAGAGGATGAACAATAATTTTAACTTGAAGGTGGACAATAATTTTATTTAGTTTTTTTTTTAATATGTTGTGATCATTATTATAATATAACAATGTATGTGAGTCCTGGTAACTAATAAAAGTAGGTGATTGTTTTAATTATATCAGGAAATTATGAAATCTGCCCTTTTTTACTTTACCTACTGTTTTCTCCTGTTTTTTTATTGGTGAGCTGCTGTTTTTTAGTTTTTTGGGGTTGGCAACACTGGTGGCCAGACGTGTGGAAATGTTGGGTACGATCATAGACATCGTCCGATATATCATTTATAATCGCAATGAAAATTTTAGAGAAATTCTCGTTCCTTTTTGAAACATAGTTACTCAGGTATTTTGCCGTAACGTGCAAAATGGCAAGATAATGCTCTCGGCCAAGTAAACAAGGGTATTATACCTAGAAGATGAATTTCACCGTCATTATCATCACAGGTACTACTCATTTGACGAACCTGATTAGCGCAGTTGGAGTGATTCTGTTTTCTGTGCCGAGGGTCCCGGGTTGGAATCCAGGTAGGGACAAACTTTGTGTGATGAGCACAGATGTTTGTACCCCACTTATCTTCGAATACTACGCGGGCGGGGACCGCGGTCGGCGATCCGCGGGTAAATGCTAGTACTTTATAATATATAATATAGAGTAAAAGAGTAGTAAAAAGTAAATGCCTTATTATTTAGAATATATTTATTTATTCTTAGTAGGTACAATTTGTATCTATTATTTTAAGTACTTACCTAATTAAGATCTTTACAGAGAGAATGGTTATACCATTTAAAGAATAATATCACACAATATTGCAGACGGAATAGTTAATACTTAATAACCTACTACATAGAATAAATTAAAAATTAACATCTTTGATGTAGAATATAAAGTTTGCTAGGTAAATAATGTACTTATAGAAGTCATATGCAAAATTTCTCATAAATTCATCTTGATTAAATGGATAGGATTCGGTCTTGATTTTGAAGATACCTCTTCATTTTCTAATTGCTTCATATATGCAAGGAAACAAGTCCATATAAGACTACAGCCACTAATGAAAGGAACTCTGTTTCTTGGAGGAATTAAACAGAAATTGATCATAGCTACAGCAGGCCATACGGAAGCACCCACCTAAAACAAACATATTGGAAGTTCTTATTATGTTATGTATTGTATTATATTACGTAAATTGAGTATAGGTAAGTATATAATTATGAACATTATTTATACCCTGTGGCCTTACCTTATAAGTTGGCAAAAATTTGGCAGTCACTTCTGCAACAGCTTCATTGAACTGCTTGGATTCCAGTAAACTCATGCCAAAATAGAAACTGCACATTGCAAAAGGTGTGTATGTGATTGTCTCAACAAATGTCTGTAACATAAAATTGATACTTAAAATATAATAGGAACTTAGGCTACATGGGCACCATGTGGATTGCAGTAAGTGGAAATAGACACAGCTCTGCGCCACCAAGCAACAAAGGCCAACAGTATACTCACTAATGACTGGTATTATAAAAATCAAAATCTTAAAAATTACACCTAGGTATAACAGGTGTGTACAGCATAGACATGAAATAATGTCTGCATTTATAATGTTACTGGAAGCCCTTTAATATTATACAGTACTATAAAAAAATGACCATGGTTAGCTATATTTTTTACCCAATATCCTTTAAGATTTTAATTACCCACTCTAGATGCTATTTGGGCTTTGAAATTATTAACAAAGGTTAATTAAAATTTCAAAGCTTAAAAGTATAGTCAACATTTTCATGATATTAAATGTTACCTTAATTATACCAGCACGTATTGAGTTCCCAGGCCACATGATGCTAGCAATTGTTAACCAGCTATACAAAGTAGGTGCAACATAGCATGATCCATAAAATCCATAACGGGCACACCTCGACCAGTCATAATTGTCTGAAAGTCAATTACAAATATGAGTTAAAGATAATACCCTCACAGACCCTAGGAAATAGTTTGTAACATACTGCTAGCAAGCCCTATACAAAATGTTTACAGTAGGTTTATGTATAATGGGTGTCTCCTTACAAATATAAGTAATCAGAGTAATAGTTTTATGCAGCATTTTATTTGTAGTCACTAAATAAAGTTACATGAGTCTGGTAACAAAAAGCAAACAAGTACTCACCAATAGATTTTCCTTCAAAAGATTGTTGAATTAAACTAGAAATTGGCCAAATGATACTATATGATGCCATTCCTCGTAAAAGAGGGTACTTTTTAAAAGCAACTACAATTTTGCTGTAAACACCCATTTCTGACACATACAATATAGTCGATGTAAATGTAATTATATAAGATCATAATTCCATAAGACCTACAGTAAGTAGATCTACACGGAAACGATATTTCCTGGTAAAATGCCAATTACAATAAGTTTTATTTATAGAAGTTGTATTTCGCTAGGTACTACGTAGATATTCTTTGGTATACTTACATAACATAGAGGTACGTAGCAGTACGTAGGAACTATACCTAATTGTTATAAATTATCCTAACCTGCAATAATAAAAAAACAAACAAACGAATCTCCATTCGATTTCATTCATCATTCTAAAGTAGGGATTTTATTCTGTGGTAGTTTTTTTTACCGACAGTGCTGCCAGATTGTGGGATAAGAATTATCCTAGATTTACTAAAAAAAAAAAAATTATCACTTCAATAATTCACAAGATGATCGTATTTATCACAGACACATTCTCTCAAGGGGAACCCAATTATTAGGATTCCCTAAAATTTTACCTACCCATCAAATCAAATAACTGCCTAAAAAACGTAACGTTCTGTCTTCATACGTATGTTCGAGGTAGCAGTAGACGGACTATCATTTTTCTTTGAAAAATAATGTCACTTCACTTTTTAAAACAGCGGGTTACTCTTTTACTTTATTTTAGAAAAAAATATGAATATGGCCTCACCACATTATCGTGGGTATGTTGCCAATGTCAAGTAAAACATTTTTTTTTGTTTTAGAGAATGGCCCTAACTCCAGTTGGTAAATATTTTGCCGACATCAAGTAGACTGTTTTTTTTTTAAATATAATTATGAGGTTCTATGTGGCATAATTCATATACTAGGCCTAATAAACCCCCCCTGAACCCTATTACTAAAGTGGAAGATACTTTATTGACAAATTACCATATACTTGGGAAAACTTGAAAAGTAAAGTTAAACATAACCATATAATTTTATATTCCTGCACTTGTACACGTTTATGAATACATAATGTTTAATATTCTTCCAAAATTAACCATTATAATTCAAAGCAACATATTTATTGTCAATTTAGATTGTAATATAAATGGTACAAAATTCTAGGATCAAGAAAAGACAAAATGGCTTTATAATTGTGACGACGAACCACTGCTCTCTGTAAAACAAAATTATGAACTAGTTCGTTAAGTCCGATAGCAGGGTTTTATCAGAAATTGATTACTATTCATATTTTGAAAAACCCGAAAAAAATATACTGATTGGAGCCTGGAAAAATATACTGTGTAGAATATTCTGATGTGGTTTCAGTTAGGTAGGGCCAGCCTGCTAGGGAATATTTTTGTTCTGTGGGCTAAAGCCGGCAACACCATAGTATTAAATACAAAACAAAAGCAAAACTTGGAAAAAGCGCGGGAATCGTTGAAGTGGATAGGCGCGTTTTTCAAATTGTTTAAGCAAAAAAATTTAAATTAGAATAATTGATCGGTAGGGTAGTATATTGTATTTATTTTTTTCATTCTTTTCATATTCTTAGTTTTTAGTGTATATATATTGCTGTCTAGGGGTAAGTTTTTATAATTTTTTCATGGAACCACCCGACCCGGGGGGCACGGTCCCCCCGGTGGGATATAATGTAACCATTTCCAGTGATTCGGAAATGGACACCGATTGCTCCTCACGCAGTCATGAACGGAGATTAAAGCGCTCACGTTTGAGCAAAGTATGTAAAACATGCAATAAAAAGAAAAGGAAGAATGGTAATACTGACTCTACAAGCACTTATGATTGTACTTGTTTTGAAAATGATATTATTTCACATAATTTACAAACTATTGCTACATCTTCTGTGCCTTTAAAGGGATCTATTCCTCAAAAAGCCCCAGAAGTTGCTGCTTCTGTGGATCCCACTTGTCCTCCGCCTCAAGTAGGCCGCAGGGAATATTCATCTTCCGACACTGGCCCATATATTGTACATGTACAAAAAATACAAACTGAAGACAATGATAATACATATTTACACCCAGTTACATTTGGTAAATTCTTAAAAAGAAATGCTTTTAATAATATTGTGAACGGCAGTGTTAAAAAAATTGGTAGGAACAGAGTTTCACTGGCATTTATTAATTTTTCCGATGCAAATCTTTTTATCTCCCATGACAGTCTTCCAGCTAGCAACTTTAAGGCATTTATACCATCGTTTAATGTTACCAGAATGGGTTTAGTCCGTGGTGTACCTGCGGAATGGTCTGTGGAAGAAATAATGGACAGTATTAGTGTTCCGGTTGGCTGTGGGAAAATTTTAAAAATCCGCCGTATAAATTATAAAGTGGTTGTGGAGGGGAGCCATGTGTGGAAACCCACACAATCAATTGTACTCACTATTGATGGACAAGTTTTACCAACAAGAATTTATATATGTTATAATGCATTACCAGTGGAGTTATATATTTTCCCCACAGTGCAGTGTTTTAACTGCTGTAGATACGGGCACACTAAAGTGCAATGTCGGTCGAAGCCTAGATGCTACAAATGCGGTCAAGGTCATGCTGGATCTGCCTGTAATATAGAGGAAGACATGTCATCATGTTGCACGTGTGGTGGTTTCCATTATGCCACAAGCAAATCTTGTCCAGAATTTATCCGCCAAAAAGAAATTAAGTCCACAATGGCAAAAAGTTGCGTTTCATATTTAGAGGCTACAAAATTACATCCTGCTGCTCATAAAATATTATATTCAGAAATTCTAGGTCATTCTAATAGTAATAGAAATAATAATAAAGTTGTTGACCAGAACATAAGAAATTTAAATCAATTACAAAATATTAATACCTCACACAAAAAGACAGTATTTTTAAAACCGTCTAAACCTCGTTCTAGTACTAGCAAAGGCTATGATCGTGAAGCACACGAATCACTTATAAAAGATTACAATTTTTCTCCAACGTCGAACGGGTGCGCAATGTCTAATAACTCAGATAATAAAGATACTGAATCTTCTCAATCACCTTTATCAGAGGTCATTATTGCCCTCATAAATGCACTGTCCCAATTTAATTTAATTCCACCGTCCAACGTTGCCGCAGTCATCGACTCAATTTTTAATAATTCAACTCGTAATGGATCTCAAACCAATAATTCAGTGGAATTGCCGCAGCATCAATAATAAGAAAAGTGATTTAATTTATTTGATCAATAAACACAATCCTTCGGTAATTTGCCTTTCGGAAACATGGCTGAAGCCGGAGTACAATTTCAGGATTCCTGGTTTCACTTGTTTTCGGGAAGACAGATCTGACGGGTATGGCGGTGTTGCCATTCTCGTTAAAAATTCTTGTACATTTTCTTCGTTTTCTCTCCCTTCGCATTGTGATGATATTTCTATCATCTCAATTTGTGTAAATAGTCTTTATGTGGTTTGTGTATATATTCCTAAGCCTTCTGTATCAAATTTTAGAGAGCTTAAAAATATTATAAGTGTCATTCCTAAGCCTTCCTTAATCCTGGGAGACTTTAACTGTCATCATCAAATATGGGGTAGCACAGTTACTAATTGTTATGGTGAAGACATTTTAGAAATGTTAGATACTTATAATTTATGCTTACTTAATACCGGTGCCCCTACCAGACGAACCGATCCGTCTGAAAATGCTAGCGCTATAGATTTATCATTTTGTTCGCCAGAATTAGCCTCCTCATTGTCTTGGCAGCCTCTTTCTTCTACTTTCGGAAGTGATCATTTTCCATTATTAATTTCTTTTCCACCCTCTAATCCTGGTAAATACATTAGACCTCCACGTATGAGGTATAAGTTAAAAAAGGTTGACTGGCATAAATTTAAATGTAAAGTAGATGATACAATTTCTCAACTTACGGCAGCTGCTGTAGGTAATGAAAATTCAAGTAATCAACAATTTTCGGAAAGTCTTATTAAAGTTGCTGATGAACTGTTTCCAAAAAAAACCCCTATAAGTTCTATTCCTTCTCCTCCGTGGTGGGATGAGGAATGTACGAATGCTGTTAAAAAAAGAAAAGAGGCTGAAAAGGTTTATTGCGATGAAATGACTACTGAAAATTTTCAAATTCTATCTGAAATTATGGCTGAAACTAAGGCATTACTAAAACAAAAAAAGTTTGACGGTTGGAAATCTTTTTGCTCTTCTATTTCTCCTTCGACTTCTTCTACTTCTGTTTGGGGAAGTATTAAAAAATTCAAATCTGCCATTATCAAACCCCCTGTATCCGTTTTACCTTCTTCTTTATCCGATTCTTTTTTAGACTTACTTGCTCCCCCTACTGTTAAAGAATATTCTGAACCAATACCTTGTCGTCTCAATTATTTTCAATCTACTCTGAATTCTCAGTTTACATTAGCAGAATTAAAAGGTGTACTTGGTTCCCTTAAAGACTCTGCTCCTGGCCTTGACGGCATTCCTTACTCTTTTTTATCCAATCTTGGTGACTTTGCTCTTTCGTACTATTTAAATTTAATAAATACAGTTATGTATTCTGGTAATATTCCGGATTCGTGGAGAACACAATTAATTATTCCGTTCCTTAAGCCCAATAAACCTTCTGCATCTGCTTCTTCTTATCGTCCTATTGCCCTTTCTTCAGTCATACTAAAAGTAGCTGAACACCTTGTTAAAAACAGGCTGGAGTTTTTCATCGAAAGCAATGACATATTATCTGAGAGCCAATACGGCTTTAGAAAAGGCAAGGGTACAATAGATAGTTTAGCCATATTTACTACCGACATCCGACTGGCGTTTACGCATAATAAATCAGTATTAGCTGCATTTCTGGATATACAAGGTGCATATGATAATGTGATAGTATCGATCCTAGTTAAGAAACTATTACAACTGCAGGTTCCTTATGTTCTGGTCAATTTCATTTCTAATATCCTGTCTGAGCGTCGCATTCAGTTGTCTTTGGATGATGGAACAATGCTAACAAGAAATATTTATAAAGGTCTCCCTCAGGGATCTGTTTTAAGTCCGCTGTTGTATAACATTTATACATATAATTTAGAATCTGCTTGTATTTTAAAAGACGAACCTAGATCTATCAATATTCTCCAGTATGCCGATGATTTATTGTTTTACGTTATCGATAATTCAGTTAATGATGCATGTTCAACTTTAACACGTTCTATGGGTTCTCTTCATTCATGGTTAAACTCTAATGGCCTAGAATTATCTGTTGCAAAAAGTAATGTTGTATTATATTCAAGAATGCGTATGCCTCCTCCAGTTACCGTTCAATATAATACTTCTAATCTTCCTGTCAAAAACCAGCACACGTTTTTAGGAGTAACTCTGGATTCAAAACTCTCAGGTCTGTCACATTTTGATAATCTTGTGGTAAAATGTGAACGTCTAATTAACATGATGAGATGTCTAACAGGGGTATGGTGGGGAGCTCATCCAGCTTCCCTCAAATTGGTATATAATGCTATGATAAGGAGCGTTTTAGATTATGGCACTTTTCTTATAGAGCCTGGTAATGCAGCAGGCTTCAAGAAATTAGATCGATTACAATCCAAATCCTTGAGAATTTTGTCAGGTGCTATGGGTTCCAGCCCGATAAATGCTCTACAAGTTGAATGCTGTGAACCTCCACTAAAACTACGTCGCCAGTATTTAGCAGATAGATTTATGTTTCGTTGTTTACAATTTTCTAATCATCCTATAGTTCCTAAGCTAAATCTCCTATCACAGTCGCTTCTTTCATCTTCATATTGGACACATAAATCTCCGCCTTGTTTAACAAAAAGTTTTCAAAAATATACTTCTGTTTCGGCACCGGTTTTTAACTCTCCTCGTCTACCATTATTTCAATATGATTTTCAATCATTAATTCTTTCCCCTGTAATAGAGTGTAATTTAGGTATTCAGAAAAATAGCGTATGTCCTAACTCTGAATTTTTAAGTGTGGTAAATAGAATATGGCCTGAATGGCATCATATTTTCACGGATGCTTCTAAATCACATTCCTCTAACACGTGTGTGGGTGTGGGTGTTTATCATTCACAATATAATATTGTACAGAAAATTAAGTTACCCTCGGAATCTTCAGTGTTTACTGGAGAGTGCTATGGCATATATAAAGCATTAGAGTATATAAATATTTGTAAACTAGGACATACTGTTATTTTTTCCGACTCATTAAGTGCCATACAAGCGATTGCGCGGTTTCCATTTCATTCTAAAGTCCACTTCCCTATCATTTATGATATTAGAAATTTACTATATAAAGTGTCGTTAAATAATTTATCAGTCGTCCTAGCGTGGGTTCCCAGCCACATAGGTATAAAGGGGAACGACAAAGCGGATACATTGGCGAAGGATGCATGTATTTCTGGTGATGTATTTCCATTCAAAAATTGTACTCGTGATCTGCTTAATCTGTCCAAGTGTCATCTTTATGAGACATGGAATATGTTATGGTTAGAGTCCTCTAAGAGCAAGGGGGCATATTATTTTCAATTACAAAATACTGTGCCAGTGAAACCCTGGTTTTTTCGCATACAAGTTCCTAAGTTAGCAACTAGTACTATTATCCGTTTGAGGTTGGGCCACACCTGTTGCCCAGCCCATCTGTTTAAAATAAAAATTGTTAATAGTCCCCGCTGTGCTTGTGGTGAGGACGTGGGAGACCTTAACCACATTTTTTTATCTTGTCCGTCCTACAACCATGCTTCCTTTTTTGATATGCTTATTTCCCTTCGTGTTCCTCTTCCCACTTCTTTACAGTCTCTACTTATTTATAATGATGTAAATATATATAATGCTATTATTCTATTTCTCTCTTCTAACAATATAAAATTGTAATTATTACTTATATATATATTTATTTCTACTATATTTATACTTTTAATCTATTTAGTTTTATTTTCCTGCTTTTCCGATCCTACAACTTTCCTTTTTCCAAATTCTACATTCCGATTCCCTAACTTTATACATGACACTGGCAATATACACGAAGGTGTGATGCCAAGAAAAAAAAAAAAAAAAAAAAAAAAAAAGCAAAACTTGAGTTTTAAGATTATGCTTTTAAATATCTCGTAAAACCAACGTATGAACATAATTCCTTCAATATTTCTTGTATTTGCATTTTATTTAGTAGTAATCGGTATAACAGTTTAAGTAAACATTTTGCTAAGCAAAATAAGTACCTACATACATTATCATTTCATATTTCCATTTTACCTGTCTCTCAACTAAAAAAGTTATAAACAACTATAACTTTGTTCAATATAAACACATCACGAGAAGCAATAATGCCTATTTACTACGAATGGTTGGTGAATAGTTCTATTTATACTTACTGTGGAATTTATAAACTAATGGGTTCATTATGCACATATAAAAATATATTTCAGGACTTCAAGAAAAAGAAACCAGCCCATGTTACATGAATGTTCCAGTTTTGAAGTAATGTCTCATCCATTAAAGGCAAATAAAGTAATTATGGTTAGTATACATGGTGATCTCTACCTAACATTACATATTATGTATAATAATATGTTTACACATACCTATTTGAAGACATACAACAAAAAACATGGGAGTTAATTTATTTCGTCAAAGGAGTTCAATATTGATGCCAAAAATTGTCACTAATGCTCGTGTAACACAATCTTAGTTACCTTACTCTACTACTGAGTTTTTGAATCTCTATTTGTCTATCTTCTTGAATTGGATTTAGCTGTCAACATGAAAGGCATGCAAGTAGCACTCATGTTTAATTCACCTTTATGCTTTTGTACTAATAACAGACACATGTATTGCAAGCCTATAGAAGTTAGTGTAACATTGGGAATATATTTAACTATCTTGTATCAGTTTCACTAGGGCTAGTATTAAGCGATCAAAAGTTTATATAACATTCACCATTAAAGCAGTAAAATTCCATTTACATCTCTGAAAAATGCAGGCATAAACGAAATATGAATAAGTGCACAATCTATCAACTATTGA
Organism: Pheosia gnoma; assembly: GCA_905404115.1. Taxonomy (NCBI): domain Eukaryota; kingdom Metazoa; phylum Arthropoda; class Insecta; order Lepidoptera; family Notodontidae; genus Pheosia; species Pheosia gnoma. The sequence continues at coordinate 6,019,619 of FR989897.1, read as the reverse complement.
TAAAAAGATGTTATGCATTACACCAAAAAATTAAAACAAAACAAAAAAACAGAAAAGCATGGTTACCTGTCTCTTGGTTTTTTTTTAAGAACTCTTGTCCTTTTTCCTCCAGATTAGATGTAAATATGTTGTGTGTAGGTACATGGTTAGATTACAACTTACAACTATTGAACAACAATCTAGGTAATATTAAATATATTTACAGAGGGAACAACCAAGTATTATTGATCACATCCACAAGTGGAGTGCTGGTTTTGAAGAGGTGGATCCATTGTTAAGATTTGAGCAAATGAATTCAGATGAAGTAAGTAGTGTTAAGCGACAACCACATTTGTATAGTTGGTAATGACCCTGCTTTCTGTGCTAACGGTCCCAGGTTTGAATACTGCTAGAGCAAACTATGTGGGATGAACACAAATGTTTGTACCCAAGTTATGGATGTGTAATATTTATATAAATAGTATGTCCTGGGACTGCCCTCAGTTCTTTTTATGTATGGTGTCCATAATACAAGAATTGCTTGATGAACAGTTTTGAATACATTATGGAATCAAGGTTGGTTTCAGCAATATTGGACCTTCCTTTGATTTTAATATGTGCCCTCAATCCAGGGTGCAGTTTAGCTATGGGTAATCCCTATCCTATCCAATCTGAATATCCACAATCAATTCATCATTGTCATTGTCCACTAAAAGTATTTTTTTTATCATTTAGGACATCAGTACTGCAGAAATAGAAGTTAATGAAAGTGTAAATTATGCTAGAGCTTGGAGCACCAAACGAGTAGGTATTTTGAACAAGTACACTACTGGTGAAAAATTGACCATTGTCAGCAGTTACCTTCCTGGTGGCGAGAAAGGTATGCTTCATAGAAAAAAAAAAACAAATTATTAAAAAGTTATGCATGACAATCATGACTAATCATGAGGTCAGCCTAGGGTCTACATAGAGTAGTTTGATTAATTTTAAGTGTTGGTACCTACAATAGTGATCCTTTGAATGAAGGTGTAAAGAACATTTTACCAACTACTAACTGTTACTGAACGGGTCGGTGTCTGTGCATTCGGCATAATCATATCAAACAGTGTCTCTATGTTTATTTAAGACATTTCCAAGTCAGGATATAGAAATGTATCAAAATACCATCTTGATTCATGATTTGAACATAGCTTTCTTAATCATTAAATATAAATAATATAATGCAATAAAGAAAAATATTTGAGAGCCCAACTTTGCACACACAGTCGCGGGCTATAGCTAGTATACAATAGGTAAAAGGAACTACAGCTAACCTACTAATATATTTATTTTCTTTTTTTTTTTCGTTAAATTTTAAGTTAGTTCATTTTCAGCACTCATTAGGCAAGTATCAAATCTAAATGAGAAAGTAAAACATAGACTTGAACAGTTGGATGACTTTGATGAGAGTTCTATTAGAAAAACAATGGGGTTGAGTCAACAAGAATTTGTCGCTAACATTAATATGCTCAGTGATGAAATAAAGAAGGTAGGTGCATTGACTGAGTGTTTTATAAACTCTATTGCCACGAATATTTCAAAATGTATCAGAGATATCTAAAACAACAATGCAGTTTTTTAGACGTAATTATTTTGCTTGTGAGCTGTATGTGCATTTTTTTATGTAACAAAAACTTTTCGAATAGCACATTTGGTGCAAACTTTGAGTGATGAACTCGAATCACGCCAGAATCGGGTACAAACGTACCCGAGTCTGACCCGATTTCTTTTTAAATTGGTTTTTCTTCTTGTTTAAAGTGTAAAATAATAATGATTATTTCTGATATATTTGTAATAACTATTTCGCAGGCGTGGGAATCCGAACAGAGGGTCAAAGCATTTAAAATAGGAATCCAATGTTCAAAGTTACTGTCCGATATAAGTGTAATGCACTTCTATCCGAGCAAGTTCATTTTTATTACGGATATTTTGGACACATTCGGCAATTTAGTATTTGATCGTCTCAAAGATAAAAGCTTTGGGTGAGTGAGCTATTTCAATATTTATGGGGATTTCACTAATAGACGATTTAAGTAATGTAGTCATTGCATTTACAAGAGCATGCGACTCTTGCTTGTAAGCAGCTGATTTATATTGCTTTGAGATAAAAATAGCTGTACTTCAATTAGCGTAAGCTTTATTTTCAATAATCAAGCAACCGGCCTCTATATTCTAAATCTTCGAATATTGTTACTATTGCAGAAACAAAGATGTTAAAAATATATACAATATCGATCCAAAATCAGTGCCAGAAGCGGCAAAGGAAACGTGCCAGAACTGGATGTACAAGATGGCGTCGATCAGAGAGCTCCTGCCTCGCCTGTACATGGAAATGGCTTTGTTGAAATGTTACGTGTTCATCTCGAAGGAGAACATTATACCGGCCATAAAAAGACTCACAGCTATGATCAGAGGCATCGGAAACCCACTAGTGGCGATTTATTTGCGAATTTATTTATGCAATGTCGCCTTTAAGTTGTTAGGCAAAGAGAGCGAGGAATGTTTTTATACAAACTTGAAAGAGTTTTTAGAGGAATATCAACAGGTAATAATGAAATAAGTAGCTTGGTAGCATGCGAGATTCCGTATATAAATCATGATTTTGAAAAAAATACGAACGTACGGAACATGTTCATAGTTTCGGCGAGAGTGAGCGAGTATACCGTTTAATGTTCGTTCATGTGGTCTGTCTGAACCCGGCATTAGACAACGTCTATACTGAAAAAGGATTATGGAATAATTAAACTATACTCCTTGTTTTAATATTTCAGATATTCCAGACATCAATGAAGAAAAAATACGAGACACAGTTGTTGACTCCTGATAAATATTTGAGCCTCTACGTACCGGCCGTAGATTGGTTGCTGTACGGCGCACTTAACTCTAACAAATGTAAACAGACCCTTTTAGAGGAGTTTCTGAACCAATGTGAACATATGGAGAACAAGTATGTGGCACTTTTATAGCTACCTGTACATTGCATTCTGAGCGTCAATGTTAAATTCATTTATGTATAGGTCGCATCTAATAAAATGAGCAAAGATGGCGGCATGCGCAGAAGCGCCATTTTTGCTGATTTTATTTGGTGTGACCTGTATATTGTATTGACACTAATAAGTTTTATATTTTCTAGCGAATTATTTTTGTGCTGCATTGTATCAGCGTTCGATTCGTTAAGCGTTATCAATAAAGCGTCTAAAATCTTGGAAATGATTAACAATTCTGCCGATAAAATGGGTAACTTGTATTTGTTTACAAATTTATTTTTAATCGATTATGTTATATGACGTAATACAATGTGAGATGATTGTTGCAGTCATGATAAATGAGGCGTTGACGCCTCTCGGCGAGCATCTGTGCAACGCCGAGAGCTGTCGCCAAGTGGCGCCGGAGTCGTTGATCCAAACTTGGTGGAAGATTGCCAGCAACATAAAATCGACAAATAACTTTTTGCAAGTTCTAGAACCTTGGCTTCAGTTTGCGTGCACACATTTATCGGTAGGATTCTTTGGCGAAGTATAACTATTCAACACATCTGATTTATATAATGTACTAGCTGACTCGGAAATCATTGTTTTGCCATATACATTATTTCTAGGAAATATTTTTATAGTTAAATATTATAGATTATAAATTGAGATATAAACTATCCTGTCTGTCAAGTTAGATAAAACTGCACACAGTGTGCAACATTTTATTTAAATCAGTTTAGTACCTAGTTTAGGAGTCCATAGTGGACAAACACCGTGACACGTAATCTTATATATAAAATTATCGAATGTTAGTTGACCGAAACTAAACGGCCGAAACGGCTTGACCGATTTTTATGAAATTTTAAATGCATAGTCAGTAGGACTGAGCATCGGCTACTATCTATTTTTCATACCCCTAAGTGATAAGGGTTGTCCACCCCTAACATTTTTTTTTTATTTTTTGGACAACATTTTTATTTTTTTATAATGTGGCATTAAAAAATACATACAACCCTAAATTTTCACCCTTCTGTCACCAACCCCTATTTTTATAGCGTATATTGTCTCGAATAGCGGAATAACTATTAAATGAACATGGGAAAAAACCACTTGAAAAATAATTAATTTGCTTCTGAGGCGGTACGAAGTTCGCCGGGACAGCTAGTTTATATATATTAAGATTGGGCTTTCTTCGTAGACTCAACACGTGAACGTCATACTGCGGGGCACGATACGCTACATGATAAAGTGCGGCCAGCCCGCCGACCACTTCTCCGGGAACATGCAGTTTGTTATCAAAAGAATGCTGAAATCCATTCCGGACGTCGAGGAACTGTTTTTAATGGTGGGTGTCGGCAGACAGACAGACAGACAGACAGACGGACGGACAGACAGACAAAAATTGTAAAAAATGTTGTTTCGGTATAGGTAACGTGTATACATCCAAATGCACCTAGTAAAAAGCGGTTATTTTAATATTACAAACAGACACTCCAATTTTATTTATATGTATAGAAAACCATGACTGGCGACATCAATCAATCATACATTAAGACAATTTGTTAAAATGTAGGTGAACAGAATGGCATGAGATTATTTTTTAATAATACAGTAAATTTGTGGAAGGCGCTATATTACCATAAGCTACATAAAGCTTTTTTCAATAGGATGCGTTCATGCCTCTATTGGAGCTGGCCCAGACGTCGAGCGCACGCACTATGATGGCAAAGGCAGTGCTATCGATATTCTTCTCGAGGTTCAACTCCGTGCAGATTGAGGACCACATCGTCATCTCTAGTTTAATGCGACTTTGCTGTATACTACACGACTCTATTAAGTATGATTTCATTTTATCAGAAAAACGAAATACGCACCATACTATGCGATAAGTTTTATACTACGTTTGGGCTTTGTTCTGTATCACTTTGAATGAATTAGATGGGAATAAATAAGAGTAATTGAAACACAAAACCGTCTAGTTACACATATCAATGGTTAGGGTTAGGCAAGTGTACAGCTACCATGATTCTAATATTTTAGATGAAATTCATGTAATTGCTGCGACTTGTAAAATCCGCTGGCTAGACTAACAAGCGAGAGTCTATTAAAAAAGAAACTTCTAAGTATTTATTCCACTGATTTTTTACACTTTTTGCAATACCTGTTTATTGGAATCTGATGTCCCTTGTTTTTATCGGTAATTTGTAAAAAATACTAGGTACACTTTTTTCACCATTTGTCACGCTTCTTTGGTATTGTGCCAACCGCTTTGAGAGTTTTGAAATATTTCTCTTCACGCATTATTAGCATAGCTGACAAAGTTTTTTAACATAGTTATGTACAATTAATAAAATTATTTGAACATAAAAATATGTTATTGACGTTGAATAGATTCTCACGTTCGATCGATGTCAAATAATTTTACTCAAAATTAAGAACGACGATAAAGATGATCAGAGCCCGAGTGTGCCTACACAATCGACACATAATGGAATCGCAATGACATAGTAATGTCACTTGATAGTTTTTGTACTGCCGGTGCTATTGTTCCATTACGGGTAGATTGTGTAAGCAGACCTGCCCGGTAGGATTGGACCACCATTTCAATGCTAACTTATAGCTGGGTATTTTATTACTTTTCGTTATGTCGGCAAAGTAACCCAAACATACATATATCCAGCCTCTGGAATATTTTATTTTAGCGCCGTCACTGTGGAAGATGAGACTAAAATATGCGGTGACCTCATCAACAAGTTCATACAAGCAGTCACGTACCAAGACGACCTCGAGAGACAGCTGAACTTTTATGTGGTGTGTCGATCGGCTTTCATTAAACTGGATGCTGTACTTATTACATTAGTGCACGTAAGCAAATAATAATTGTATTATGATAAAATAATCAGATTTCACTACAAGATTGGCAGCTGGTAATGAACCTGCTCTCTGTGCCGAAGTTCCAGGATTCGAATCCCGGTGTGATGGGCACGAAAGTTAGTACCTGAGTCATGGACGTTTAATATCTATTATATTAGGATCGCCCCTAGTTTATTGTACGGTACCTATAATGTATGGATTGCGTAGATTGGGACCGTACAGTTGATGTGCCCGTCTGGCGATAATATTATTAATAAAAACAGATGGCACTGGATTCTGATCCTTGTACCCTATGAATGTATTTGTTAAGGCTGTGAACTCGTTGTCGGCGCGTGCGAGCCCGGCGCAGGGCCGGTGGCTGCAGCGCGCGTGCGCGGCGTACTGCTTCGTCACCGTGCCGTCTCTGCACTGCACGCTCGCCAAGCTGCAGCTCTACTTGCTCTCCGGGCAAGTGGCGCTACTTAACAACTGCATCGGACAAGGTGGGCTTCTGTATTCGTTTACTATCGAGTCTTCCGATTTTGTAATTTTGGCTAATTGCATTCAAATTCTATGTCTTTTATTGCTAATAAGTAAATATGCCTGATATGCTTTTTTTTCTTATTATTTTTCTCCTCGTTAACCCCTTAAAAGATATTATTTTTGTTACACCTTATATATCTTTAGCAGCTCCTTCCTTCCACATACTTATATTTAGTATAATAAGAAGCCTATACACCAAATTTATAGAGGTTCTTATTAATTTACAATGGCATGACAAAGTATTTTGTAAAGAAGATCAGGGTCCCGTAATGCTATTCAGTGTATAACCTACGTCTAAACCAAATTCAATCAAATCCGTTCCGCCATTTTTGCCAAATCTTACAAATGACCAATGACTACACATGCCCACAAGATGTATGGCAGACAACATTTAAATGTCGGCCCGGTGCCTTTTTCCAGCTGAAGCTAATTTCAAAGCCCTCGTTGGCTTGATACCAGATATACCCGAGTACATTCTGGAAGATGGACAAAAGAAGCCGACGCATATCAAAGTTTTAGGCGTGCTAAGCAACTTCTTGTCTACATTGTTACTGTTGCCTGTAAGTAACTTAAGAGTAATATTGCGTTATTGATTATACATACCAGGTATAACAAAAATAGTGTAAAATATTTATACCGATGGATCAGTAAGTTATATGGATCACGTTGATATATAAAATAATTGTGTAAATGAAGTTTGATATTTTTTTTAAACAAGGCGAATCAGTAGCTTTTGGCCATACGCTCAGTAAAGGGTCTCATTTTTAAAATATCTATTAATTTGATTTATTTTTATGAGAATGTTATCTTTATAACTTACTGTTGACCCTGTTAAAATATTTTACACTATTTTTATTACACCTTATATCACGCTCGAGACCATGACATCATTTTGTAGACGGGATTTAACAGGAAATGGCGTCAATATTTTGCTGAAGTTTTTGGCGAATGTAAACGATTGTAACATCTACTCATAACACTAAATTATGTTTTTAATAGGAGATGCTTACCATTTAATAAACGATTGAATAATTATTGATTGTAAGTTATATAAAAAATGATTTTACATGAGCATTATCAGGTCTCGCTTCAGGGTGGGGCATAGGTAAAGAAATTGCTTGTACTAGCGTTAGCGTAAGGCTTTTAGAATTTTTTAACACCCATGGGTACGCACGTTACCTGGGGTTCTACGGTTAACAAACTCATACTTTTAGGATAACGTAGACAGCAACTGTAAAGCGTACATATTGAGTGGGTTCATTAAGACCATGGAGAGGATACATTGGAAGAAAACAGACTCACTGTATTACACATTGCTGCTCCGCACGCTAGACCTGCTGTGCGAGTTGACGCAAGAGAACTACGCCTACCATATTGAATCAGGTTTGTTCTTACTATGGCTTGTATGATACAATTAAGCAAGTATTAGCAGGTTATTCCATAAAGCCAATAAACCATCGATCTGTTTGTATCTCTTTGCCAGCGCCAGATACCTATCATTACGATTTCAGTTGATACATACTTACATTTAGACTATGATATTACGCGGGTGGGGCGATAGTTTTGTAAATAAATAATTGTGTGGGACATTATTATCTACACTGATACGTCGAATTTGCAATTATTGGGTTTATTCGTCTATCAGACCGCGTATCACGAGAAAACTACTTGACAGATTTTGATGATACTTCAAAGGGTGAAAGATTTTAACCGGAGGCGAAATATACTTAGTTCACATATTGATTTCTTATATTTACGCGAATACTACACATTGATATAAAACTAATTTTAAGAATTTTATTTCAATAGACTTAGTTCGCTAAAATTAACCATTATCTCTTGTGTTATAGTTCTCTCTAACGATAAGTTGTACGGATGCGACGCGGAATTCGTGGATGCATTAGAAAAGTACGCGACCAACATCTGCCAGGAGCTGCTGGTTGTATTGAAGCAACTAGGCGACAACCGGGAGACTAAGAAGCAGTATAGCCTCGCGCTAGAGCTGTTCTGGCGCGCGACACGCCGCGGCGAACTGCGGCAGCGGCCGATGATGAGCCTCGCGGCTAATTTGTGGATGCTGTCCCAAAAAATACAGGAGCCTAATAATAAAATTGCGGTGAGCGATATGATGAACTAATCAATACATTATTACGCTAAACTTAACTTTACTACGGTTGTTCTGTTCCCATTTCTTTATAGAACACATATGATTCGCAACTACCTATTTAAAACTCATTAAAATTCCCGTTATTGTATGTTTTCGAAATAATCTTTTACCCATTTTCCCTGGTCTGGGTGTCGGTGGGATCGCCTCCTGTCTTTTGTGTGGTACTCATAATACGAGATGAATTAGTACCATACAGGTCGTGTGGCTTGTCTGGCGATATTTTTAAAATTCACTAAGAATACTAATTTAAAACCAGACTATATATTTGAACGTCTTCTAGACGAATAATAAACCTTGAATAACACCGGTCCGAATAATACGCGTATTATTCGGATATTAGATACTTTTAAAATGTTTATTGTGTTTTTTAATACATACTCCAAAAGTAAATTGTATTTTTGCTTACAGAAGGCAATTTTATCAGCGTTACAAACTGATAACAACCCAGCAAGTCTTCAATTGCTCCAAAAATTAGAGGAAGGTGTAAAAAATACGTGAATTTCTCAATATAATTAGACTAATATAATATAAAATTAATATCTTCCTCTTTGTAGTAAACATAGTTCGACAGTGCTGCTATGGTTGATAATGTTAACTAAGAATGTAATAGTTTCTCTCTGAATCATGGCGAAGTATTTTTTTGTACTTTAAACCGTGCTTAGAGAAATTAGTTCGCGGCACGCCATTCATTGCAAAACACTTGTGCTAAATATCTACTCTCTCTATAGGTTTAGATGCAACGATATCGCATATGCAATATAAAAAAAAAATATGAAATTATTGGAAATATATATTATACAAGTGTTTTAATATATTTAATAATAATAGATACTTTGTTGTGTCTATTAAAATAAAGCATTCCGTATTGGATAGTTTTAAACAATTTTGTATGTGTTTAAAAATGTACAGATTATGCATTTTAAATATAAGTCTTCACTGCCCTATAATAAACTCATTACTTTATACTTTACTTTGTCGTTTTATTTGAATGCTAACCCACTAGACGTGTACCTACCTAGTAAATGGGAATTGGGTGTACAATACCTCTACTTACCTAGTCTGCTGCGAATGCAGCCGTAATGGTACTTGGCTTGTTGATCTGTCAATTACACTCTAGTTTGGGACATAAACGTAATAGAGACATGAAGATTTTGAAATAAATGGTAATTCAAAATAAGAATATCAATGTTTATCAAGGTGCATGCAAGGTATATGCGTCTACGCTTCGTAGTGGACGGCGGTCGCCGGCATACACGTAGCACTCAAAAGATCAATTGGCGTAGATAGTGACCCTAGCAGTCGGCCGCCGGATGGAGTAAGCGGACATTGTCCGGCGAGACACGCTTGAGTGGAGCGCGCGCTCTGTTGCGCCGATCTTTCACCTTCGCAATATTGACGCCTATAAAACCTTGTCATTTCAATATTGTGACGTTACTTTCATCCCAACACAAGCGAAGAATACAACTCGACTCTGTGCAAAGTAGTTAACGTTAAACGGTATTAACTGGGTGCAAACCCACTTTAAAAATGTGTAAACTCGGATGTCTGGTAGGACAAGTTGCTTCTTTTCGATCAGTAATTAGCTAAAATAAAATATGGATTTTACATTATGTAAATCCCTTTTTCAGTTATTAGTCTGGGCGATATGTGATGCGGTGGTGCTGGTGATCGGCGAGGACCAAAATGGATTTGTGCAGCCTTTGGATTTTGGGCCAATTTTTGATGCAGGTGAACCTGGTAGGTATCAAATTTAGTTGCATCAGTATTTATCACTTCGATAAACACGTCATGGTAGTGCACACGCTTAGCTCACACGCCTATATTATTGACTATTACATAGCACAATTATCGTCTTTTCAGGCGTATCATCGTTGGCTTCAAAACCTGTAGCAGCAGCAGTACTTAAAGTAGATAACATCCAATATCCGCAATTGTTCGACTCGATCGTTAGTAGTTCCATCGATTCCTTGCAAACACGTTTAGCACCTAGAGAAAGTGCATTTTCTGCTGAACACTTTGGTTTTAATCCAATAGCCAGCCAAAGCTTTTTGCCGCCGGCGAAACCTGCTAACTTAGTTGCGCAACCAAGGCAACAGCAACTGCACTCCCAGCCTCAAGCGATACCGCTAAGATATGACATTCGTACCGTGCATGATCCTAATTATAAAGTGTACATACCCGAAGAGGAAGAACAAGGGGAAGAAATATTGTCAGCTTTAAAAAAAAATCCAACTGTCGCTGCATATTTTAAGCCAGCAGAGACCAATGTTGAAGTGTCTCACCCATATAACTATCGTAAGGAGGAATTAAGCGAAAATTCTGAAAATGAACAGAACTACAAGCCAAATGCTTACATTACAGGACCGGCCCGTATTCGACGATACACAAGCGGAAGAAAAAGAGAAAACATAAAGAAGAGCAGCGAGGAGGACGACCCTTATGATTATAAAGTCGAGTATATTTCAAAACCCAAAGCTTTCGACAGCGAACTGTACAGTAGCGCTTATAAAGAAGAAAAAGATCCCAAGAAGGATTATGAATATCCCTATGGAGGCTATGACTCTGGATACGATCATAAAGAATATGACAGAATCAAGGCTCTGTCTGAGCACCAGGCCGCAGAAATTAAGCAAAACCCTGGGAATTGCAAAGAAGTGCAACGTGACGGCATGACCTGCACGACATGTAAAGATCCAAAGACTGGAGGAAACTTTGAATCCTGTTCGTACGTGGCAGAGCCCAAAAACAATAAGTACGCTTATTCGAAAGAGAGAAAGTTCGACAGCAACGACGACCCCGACGACGCGGATGCGCCGCAACAAGCTGAGCAGGCGAAAAAATCTGAGAAATATGAATTAGCGCCAAATAGTAGCGAACAAAAATTCGCCAAACTGACAGCACCCGAGCCGAATGACGATGATTCTAAAGGCAAGTACAAATCGTATTATACTCACAGTTCCAATCCGAACCCAAGTGAGGCGCTGCGATCTGCAGAAGATAAAGAGAGCTCCGAGGAACAGAGCTCTTTAGTAAAACCGTACAACTATCAAAAAGCTTTGCCCGGTTTCTACACTAATAATCAACCTAAAGAAGACGTAGAACATGTCCTAGCAGAGTTTAAAAAAAAAGACAGATCAACTTGTAAGAAAGTACAGAAAAACGGTATGACGTGCTTCCAGTGCATCGATAAAGCAGGTTTGAAAAATGAAGAGTGCATGTTTGTATCAGAATCCGCGCCTAAGCGAAGCCATTTAGCTTACCAAGAGGTAAAAGAATTCACATCCAAACCGGCAACTCTCGATAAGGGCGGTGCTGAAGGTGCCGAAAGTCAAACCGTGACCACAAGTGCGCCGCCCGCGCAGAAGTCGGCTGCATACGTAGTGGACAATAGTACTTATGGTAAAAAATTAAAGCGTAAAAAGGCTCCACACAGCGCAGCTCCAGAATCAGCAGCCAGTACTCCAATCGCTAGCTCAGTCAAGTCTAGTATTCCGCATAAAACTAAGAGGAGCATAGATTCAGAAGCTGAACAAAAAGTTCAGATTGTGGATGAAACAAATATAGCTCCCCCTGAAGAGTTTGCAGGTGCCGATTCCAAGGGTGCTTTTTGGGCTGAAACTATGCCGCGCTACAGTGCAACTTTGGGTGTTTCATTGCCAGAATTCATGCTGTCAAGGTCAGAACACGAAGTTTCTTTTGATGAAACCGTTGCAGGCGCGTAAAAGAGATATAAGGCTTAAATTGTTAGCCAACAAATTTAGTATGTAGAGCGTGTCGGTTGTACAACGCTTTAGATAAAACCTGAACAAAGGTAACGGGTATTCGTTGCGTAATAGTAAAATAAGATTTCACAGACTGACATGCTGCGAATCAGACAAGAAAAACTATAATAAGTCCGCAGCCACACCGAACAAAAACAAATTGAATCCATTGTTCTTGTTTTTGTTGGCTATTATATTAAATTATCTCTTCCAGTGGGATTGTGGGGTACGGCGGCGTGGACACGTATTTAACATATTTCATGATTTTTGTACATTGACTGTCCACTTTTATCTGAAATACGTTGTTAACTAGTTATAGATGTTATAAAATAAAACTTATATATGATTGTTATGATATTTGTCTTTTAATTACTTTAACCGACTTCCATGACTGCCCACATTCATTATCAAGGAGTTGTAAGTATACTACAACATACAACGATTATGAATATTATTATACAATAACGCCCAAGAGTATAGAAAGTTTTCGTCCATTTACAATAACATAGAGTATTTTTTTCTGAAAGAGTGCACCGTATTGTAATGCATGACAATTTTAGAGAAAGGGGTCTCATCTGTCTGTATATTATATATTTTTGGAAAAATATCGTAATCGATAGTGACCGATATTTTTTGTCATTATGAACGCAGAAGCTACCATATTGAAATTGAAAACTTGGTATGATGGAGACTTATAGCCCGGCTTAATTCGGAAAATTAAAGAGTTTCTACTGAATATTAATAAAAACTTTGGCCTACGAAGTTGTGTGCACAGCTTGATTCATAAGACTTTTCATCTATACATATAAATAAAATTGGAGTGTCTGTTTGTAATATTAAAATAACCGCTTTTTACTAAGTGCATTTGGATGTATACACGTTACACACGTACCTATACCGAAACAACATTTTTACAATTTTTGTCTGTCTGTCTGTCTGTTTGTTCCGGCTAATCTCTGAAATGGCTGGACCGATTTTGACGGGACTTTCACTGGCAGATAGCAGAACTCGCGAGTAGGCTATTCCCAACGGTTGTCTTTGTTAAATACCACGCGGACGAAGTCGCGGGTAACAGCTAGTCTACTTAATATAATTTAGTTTACGAAAATTATGAGGTTTCTTATATAACTTACAAAATAAGGTCCTGATTATTTAATTAAAGGCTCCTTTGGCCTGCTTTTTCCATTTTCCGATGACAAGACACGTTCAATGTTTTTCGTCGGCACCTAAGTTGCAAAGAATGCAACGCTTACACAGAGCCGTTACTTTGAGTTTGGAACTTAATCTATACTATACTATACTATATAGAGTCATCGAACGTTTCCATACATTTATTTACCAGTACATCTGCACGTCGTTGCTAGTGGCGATAGTACTTATAGATTCGATCGCTCGACCGGTATTCATTCTATCAAAAGTCTTACTAAGCGCCGATATATTCACGGTTCGTTCGTTTCTCCAGTATTTTTAATTGTAGTCGTAGGAAATCACCGTTCCCTTTTGTTTATCGGCTATTGCTTATTACAATGTAATTTATGTATGACTGGCGTGCAACGTTCGTGTGTAACCAAACCGTATCGTCAGGTCACGAATGCTGGCATGATATTCGGTCAGTGTTCCACATGTCAATACTGTTTGATGTTGCTATTTTTACTGGTAATTGTCCAAGATACGTCAGTATGGAACAGTACAGTTCGCATAAGCCTAAAACAGGCTCCCCCGACATCGGAGGAAAGCAATTAATTTCAGTCGAACTCAGGCCTTGCGCCGGTTCAGTGTTCTGCGAATATAAATAAAGCTGTTTGCGATTAGAAGCCAATAATAAAGTAGTAGATAGACAACACAGCGTGTGTTTGGTGTGGTGGACGCACTGGTAGTTTAAAACCAAACCGCAGCATTGGTAATGAATTATAATTAAATAATTCCGTCTTGAAGTTCGTGTAAGTATTCTATTTCTTTGTTTTAAGTAAATTGGTGCAAGTCTGATTTTGAGATATTTGTAATTATTATTCTAATTTATTGAATAACGAGTCTGAAGATACATTCTGAATTTGAATCGTTATTGTTTTTTTTGTATTGGTATTGCATTGTTTTTAATTTATACTACCTACTTAGTACCTATTTATAGTAGGTACATTATCCACCGGAAACAGACTAAACAATAGTTCAGAACTTTACTGACAATAAGAACGAAGCCAGCTGCCCACGTCGCAAAAATGATTTCTTGTCGCCGTGCCAAGAAGCTGATTGAATAAAAAAAACGGGGTTACTATTTTATTGCGCGACAGAGGCTCCGAATGCTGGCTGCGAGACTTATTTTCGTCGCCTCGCATCTACGTCAGACATATACAAAGGCTATGGCGTACGTTATAAATTATTTCGCTACAGTTGCCATGTTTATACTTGAGCAGTTGGATGAAAAGTAGCCGCTACGCTTGAGACGTATTTACAATACCAGGTTTTAAAATCACGGCTTCGCTTCGTATATACATGCAGGTGTAAAAGTAATTTAATTGGAAATCGATCGATATCTTCATATAAATAATGAGCACACGTATTTACGTGACTATACTTGGAAGTTCAGTTTTTTTTCTCGTAAATACTATTGTGCTACTTATTTATATAATTATAATAATCGATTTCCAAAGCAAGTGTTTTCAGCCCTGGAAGCCAGGGCTCGCGCGCACAAGTACTTTCACACCTGCACGTATATTTACCGCCCGAACTTGCCAAATACTTACAAGTATTTAGAAAAAAAAAGTTTTTTTACCCTGGAATTTTTACTTACTCGCACTCGGAAGCCCTAGTATTGAATATGGCAAGTATATAACATCCCTAGTAGCCGCGTAAAAATACGTAAACGCCTAAGTGTAAGTAACTTGTTCATGAAATCTCTACACGATATAAAGTAGGACATTGAAATAATTTTCGTTAAATTTTATAGTTATGTATTAAAAATAAAATATAAATAATAATAAAAATCTCTTATAAGCTACATATTATAATAGTTACTAATAAATTAGAACTAAACAGAGCATAACATTGCAGACGGAAGTTAAACAATGAGTTCCCAAGAGTACGCCGATGAGGATTACGTGGACGTAAGGTCGCTGCCGCTGCGGCCGCCGCAGCCGCTGCCGCCGCCGCCGCGGCCGGCGCGCCGCCCCTGGCACCCCGTCATGTGGGACAGCTCCATCGTAGGAATCCCTCCGCCGGACCACTCGCAAGCCGCAGAGGTGCGTATATTAGAATGCATTCGCTTCTAGGCCCGATGTAATTAACATTCCGAATGTGTTAATAGGAGGACCATACAATCGTAAATATTCTGGCACAAATAAGTACATGGGACGTTCTTAGTTAAGTTTGAAGATATCATCGTTCCCTGCTTACAGGTGCTTTTGTTGGGCTCGTCTCTAAAACGGATTTAATTATTTGTGTGAATTTATATGTAAAATGCGGTTGAATATCAATGTCTTTTTTTCAGTCCGAATCTCTAAAGTCGCGGGAGTACCCACACAAGCAGCGCATACGGAACCTGCGGCGGCTGATCGCAGAAGGCAAGGTCAAACCTACTCCAGAGACGCTCATCTTCTTCCTTTGTAATAAATTCGCCATCTCCGAGGGACGGCAGAGCAAGATCGTGGTGTGACATGTATTATATAGTTTTATCCGTCAATAGCTTGTCACGAGTGGTACAACTAATGTAACTAACCGACGCTAATCTCATGGTAATATTGAAGTAATTCGATTTGTGTAAATGTAAATACAAAAACGATATTTTTCAAAACTGCGTTATCACTTTAATACCTCCGATATCGAACTATGTACAAATATTAACACACGCGTCGTGCGGCTCGTCGGGTCGACGAAGGGCGCCAGCCGGCGGCGGGCGGCGGGCGGGGGGCGGGGGGCGGGGCGGACTTCCAAAGACTCGAGGCGGAGTGGTCACATAATATAACTTTATATTCTCATAAAAATTATCTACACACAAGACTTTTAATATAAAAACGGGATTGAGTTCGTCGGGGCTCCGAGTCAGGCGGCGGCGGACCCCGCCCCGCGTCCCCGGCGCGGTTAGCGCGTCCGCGCTGTGGCGGGCGCGGCTGGCGCAGCGCGCGCTTTGTGGCGGGGCGCGTCGCGCAGCGCGCGCTATGTGGCGGGCGGCGGCGCCGGCGGCGCGGGGGCGGCGGCGGGCGCCGCGCCGGCCCCCGCGCCCGTGCCCGCCCCCGCCCCCGCACCCGCTGCGCCGCTCTGCTCCTCGTCCTCCTCCTCCTCCGGGTCGAACTTCAGCATGAGTTGCTTGAACTGCACAGGAGAAACGAATACTATTGCGGGTGCATTGCCTCTAAATGTATCGTTTTTAAACATACACTCGAACACGTTGGTCGATTATAATAGCCAATGAGACTGAGCTCGCTTTGATTTTAGGGCACGTATACAAGACAAGAGACGACTCTACGAGTGTGCACACTACCGCGACAATGAGTTGCAGATCTCGTTTCAGTGTCGCTTAGTGTATGTCGACATAAGTATGAGTGTCGCCATGTATACTAAGGCTTAATATACACGGGTATACACTAATGACGCTGGTGAAGCTTGAAAGTAGTCACTAATAAAAATGGCGTATTGTATACTATCCCTGTCACGTGAATGTATTAATGAATCAATTGATTTTAATTATCATTATTATTTATGACGATCTCGTGGTGTTAATCAGAAACACTGATACATTTTTAGCATTCAAACACCCAATTAACAAATTAGTTAATCGTCCTTGGATTGATCGATGAGGCCGGACGCATTTAATATTCAATTTCGAAAAGCAGAATTGGCGTCACGTATCTGTTCTGCTTTGAAGTTGGTTTCAGAGGCGATGCAAAAAATCTTTTAGTGCAGAACATACCTATTGCAGCTCCAAGTGAACCACGTGACGAAAACTGTATGAGTATCTCATATATAAATGATCATATACCGATGATCATACACTCTTAGGCACCCAATAAACAGTACGATTGATCGTGACGATCAAAGGCTTGCGCATACGAGGGACTGTAGTCCGCGAAGCGTAGAAAAAACACTTCAAAAGCAGATAACAGTTATTATTTCGAGGACGTTTTTTTACGCGGTACTTTTAGCCCCTTGTGTGCGTTATGCCATGGAGTTTTAAGTAATCTACCTTCAGGGCAGAAAATTATGCTGAGGACTGTCACATCTTTTGCGCAACAATCCGTCGGTATTTGGCGTTGGTCATGACTTGTTGACTACTTGACGTAACTACTATTTGTATGTATAATAGGTACAGGGTGAATTTTCAGTGGCTGTGAATGGTCAAATCGGAAACGAAACTATAGGGAATAGCGATAAATGTTTAAAGGACTCTTGAGACCGATTTAGATGAAATCTTAAAACTGCATTAGATTTTAAAGTTTATTTTGAAAAAAAAAAAATGTTGGATATCATTATTTTCGTCATGAATGTAGTGAATCTTGTAGACAAGAAAGCAAATCGTATCTCGCAACGAACCATACATTTATGGCATTCAAGATAGCAATTGAATCGTATGAATGTAAGCGACGGTACGGCGGCTTTAGAAAGTGCAATGTAATCGTGGTATTAGCGAAGACAGTGGGAACAGTAGGTGTAAGCTACTGATAAAAGTGTTCCTGTATAGAATAATGTTACGTACTTCGAGGTAGTCGTCGACGAGTCGCCGGCGGCCGCACTCGTCGAGCTCGTCGTCGCAGTCCTCCTGCTGCAGCTGCGCGATCGTCGCCTTCGGCTCGAACACGGGGGCGAGCCGCCGCGATATCGCCTTCTCGTACACCTTCACGTTCTCCGATGGTGAGTATTGATTTATTTTCCTGAAATAAAAAATGATATATTAGCCAAGTACACTTCCAAAGTATTTGGAGAGATTTGGAGCGCCGTGGTTGAAACAACGAGATTGATATACATATATCGGTCTTTATAATGTTTCGAGGCAGTGCAACGGGCATTCGTTACACGAACAAACGACATTCAAATACATGTATGACCGTTTTTTTTTACTTAATTTATTAATTACTGGTAAACACGTACAGCGTAAAGCACACATTTATATTTCTGTAAATGAATAATACTGTAACTTCGACTCCGAAATCGCAACACACACACACAAATTAGCTTTTTCGGTCATTGACTGTGTAACTTCGGGCTACTACTACGGGCAACGCGTGCACTGGTTGACTCTACAATAGATTGCAGAATGCTTTGAACGGTATAGGGTCAGCAGTGGGCAGTGTGCACTCACGCGTCGGTGAGCCCGTAGAGCTGCTTGAGGTGGTGCTTGAGCACGAGCAGCAGCAGGCAGCCGCGCGCCTGGCGCATGGCGTCGCGCAGCGGCCGCGCGCGCGCCGGCAGCCGCGCCAGCAGCGCCTCCGCCTCCTCGTCCTCCTCCTCCTCCTCCGCCTCCGCTTCCGCCGCCGCCGCCGCCTCCGCCTCCGCCGCGCCGCTGGCACTCGCCCCGGAGTTAGTCTTGTTCAGTCCCTGCACGATACACCGATTATACGATACGAACTAAAATAACAATAAATGTGTTGATCGTTTGTTGTGACAACATTTTTTTAACGGTTTTAATATTTCATTGTATATTGAAATTAAAACGTCACAATTTGAAGGGTTGACACATTATAACGTGACCACGTGGTAATCTGCCATTTGTGTGACGCCTGTAACGGAGTCAATATCGGCGAATCGGCGACAGTCTGCGACTGTACATGGAACAAAAAGTAGTAGCAGCTAACCTTATTTCTATATATTTTTGTACTAGGCACTGGTATTACCTCACGAAAAAGCTGCAGTAAATTCGACCCTGACGTTGAAATGATGATATCGATGTGGTGTATGATAAATAATGGTTCATCTTGAACTTGATATGGAAAGTAGCTCAGATTGTCCGCCAGGTATAACATTTGATCCAGTGGAGCAGTCTGAAACACAATTTACATGGAATAATTGCAAAAAGGCTTGTGTCGCAGGACAATAGTGTTGACGACCTAATTGGCACAGTTAGTAGTGTCTGTGCCACGGGTCCTGCGTTCGAATCCCGATAGGGGAAAACTTTTTATGATGAGCACAAGCCTTTGTACTCGTGTCATGGACGATTAAAATCTAATTATATACTGGGATCGCCCCCAGATCATTGTACGGCACCCATGGTACAGAGGTTGCTTAGATTTGAACTGAACAGTTGGTTTGTTCGTCTGGCGGTATTTATTTATTATTTGAACAGATTTAGTTTATATAATACTCACGGAAACATCATCAAATTGTTTCAGTAACGATAGAATCAACGCTCGTCGTTGCGGCCGCGTGTTCCGCAACAATGAGTATAGGAAACCGTTCAGGGCGGTGGGCAGGTCGTCCTGATCCTTTTTCCTAAAAATAAATAATAAATATGAGTTACAGAGTGCTCCATTACTGAGCTAATTATGTAGTGTTTTGTGTGTGTTTTACTATAGGTCTTAAAAATATTTTATTAAATTTGACAAACTTCTACTGGTTTGATTTTTTCATTCGACACAATAAAATGATCATTACATGGAAGTGAGTCGATCCGCATTAAAAAATTGTGGGTTAATTTATTCTATTTTTTTTGTCAGCTCACACTTGATAAAAATAATATTATGCTAAAATTGTGTTCTCATAAAAAAAGGATCTAAGGGTTCCTAAGACTGTTTCATCGTATTTTCTACGGGTTCGAATTTCTCCATACTGTATGAGTAAAAAAACACTGTAGCTATATCCAACAAAACTATAACGACCTCAAATTGACAGGAAAGCGTTCAGCATTACATAATATGTAAGGTATACTGAGTGTCTCGAATGTCGAGTGTCGAGTATTACAAAGAACGCGGAATCCTGAACGCTTTAATCCTGCTCAGGGCTTACCTAAACCCTCGTATAACACCTCCACTGGCGTTAACTTGCAATATCTTCTGCAACTGATATGATAGCTTGATACCGAGTTGCGCTTTCATATGTATGAAGCCCGGATATTTCTTGTCTATTTCCTGCAAATGTTTATCGGCGGTGTGCGACACGGTTACTTCTAAATCCGTGCTCATGCATATCAGATATGGAACAATCTGGAATTATAAAAATAGTACAAGTTGTGATGTAACCTACAAATAGATCTGTGGGGTCATTTTAAATCGATATCTAAAACTTTCCAATGTCGATGTCGGTCCCTATGAGCTGTCGTAGTGCTATTTTAAAAGAGCTGAAGGCTGACAGTTCAAAACTATTCAATAGTGGAAAAGTATGCATTTACGAAAAATTTATACGGCGATTGCGGAAAGCGGTCCCGGGATATTTTGAACCCGTGTTTGAAAGAGATTTCGAATGATTAAAAATTAGGTCACTGGCACTAATTATTTTGCAACTTTTCTGAATGCTATTTAAATGATTACAAACGGCAAACTGATCACGACGATAACAACGGCTTAGGCACAATATTTTTACGCAGTGTATGGTTAACGCAATGTGTGGGTACCTGCACGGGGTGCACCAGCCCCTGCGCCAGCACGAGCTGCACCACCTTCATGGCGCTGGAGCGCACCAGCGTGCGCGCGTGCAGGAACGAGCCCAGGATCTCCTTCAGGTACAGCTGGATCACGGTCGACGCCATGCCCGACGACACGTCGCCCATCTCCTTCAGATTCTCGTGCTTCGAACGTTTCGACCCTGTCGGTCGGGAATTCATTGTAATGACTCACCTCTTAACTCTTAAACGGTCGTGTTCTTACTATCGCCCACCACTACATACATACAGCCATAAATATTTTCCATCAGCCGGAGGTATGAGTGACAGAGCCGTCGTTTCATAAAGAAAATGTGTAATATTTAAGAGCAAGATGGTGTATACACGCGCAAACGACCGATTTGTTCTACTAAGCACGGGTGATATGACGACGGCCAGATTACTCTGCCTCCTGCGCTGAGGGTCCCGGGTTCATATCCTGCAGGAATAAACTTTGTGTAATGAGCACGAATGTTTGTACCCGAGTCATGGATGTTTGTTGTTTGTTATCTATATAAGTATAAGGTACAGTATCCATAATACTAGCGTTTCTTAGTGTGGGACCGTATAATTGCAGTGTTCGTCTGGCGATATTAAAATAAGAATAGGTTTCTGTAACAACGGGGGGAGGAGAATAAATATGAATATAGTAGTATTTTTTACTTAAATCAATGGATGTAATCACTATTACCCTTTTGGAAAACATATTAGGGACAACGTACAACATATAACTATACCAGTTAGAACCGCCTAGGAGAATTAGTCTACGAGTACTACTTGGTTGCTAAAATATTTATTCCGACAAACACTCACAAACCGACAAACAACACACGAAAACCTAGTGGAGAACAACAAAACAAAGGCATAAAGATTTTTTACCGTCTCATACGTACATTCTTTATCTTGCCTAATCATTCGCTGCTCTTCTTCTTGTAAGTACATTTCAATATTCCTCAGTACATCAGCTTTCATCTCGATCGGCGCCAGGTCTGATGTGAGCAGCTGATGGTAGAACTCCTTCAGTTCGGGCCGTAACATGAATTCGTAGTGCCTGACGCACACGGAACCCAGCGCTTTCAGAGTGTGCGAAACGAAATCCTCGTCTTCAAGACCGACGAAAAACATTAGGGTGGAGAAGATTTGTTCCTTTATGTCGGCCTGTAGGAAAAAAAGTTACTGTGTACCTACGTACGGAAATTTTAACGATAAATATGTTTATATATAAAATATATTCTGTCCACTAAATTTATAGAAAATCTTCATCCTAATGCAATACTGTCGTGAATAAGATATAGTTTGTAAGAAATTAAGAGACTGTATATAATGTTCGGCCTTTAACGGCTTAAACCGACTTAAATGGTATAATAAGATTGATTAAAGCTCTTAAATAGCTTAGCTTTAATACAGGAGTCGAATCAGCACGCAAGTTGTAAAAAAACCACTCACCGGAAGACCTTCAATGACCTTAGCTTCTGTGAAATCAAAGTATCTCAAGAGCAACCCGACTATGAAGAGCGCGCGTCGAAATTGAGGCCTCGTGTGTAACGTCCTCGTCATCTCTGGATTCCGCTGCCAGCAGTGTTTCCATTGCAAAAGTACACCTAGAATATAAACCTGTGCACTCATTATCTATTTTTATAAAAGTCAACTCCGCAGAGCCCTGAGTGAGGAACATATGGCAGGCTCACCGTGGTACTTGTTGAACACGTCTCTGATGAGTTTGTAGTTGTGCGTGAGGTTGTTGACGATGGCGGCGAGGCAGGCGATGCAGGAGGCGATGACGAGCTGGCCGCGCTGCAGGATGAGCTTGACGGCGTCCTCCTCCAGCTGCGCCAGGAACACCTGGCTGGGGTGCTCCATCAGCGGCACGGCCAGCTCCAGCGTCGCCGCCACGCTCGACATTATTTGTTGCTCGTATTGATTCTAGGAACAAATAACCACATCAAGTCTAGGCTACGCGATTTAACATTGGATGCAAACAATTTGGATAATGGTGAAAGATAAGAGATGACATAATCATTGAATCGTGTGTGATACACTTAAAATGTATTAAGGGTAATATAATGATGTCCTGTAAGACAGATTTGTACAATGTAAGTCGCTAGTGCTAATCGCAGGGTAAGACTTTGTATCTGACGATGGTAGATGTACACTCTTTCAAGTGCCTTATGGACTGTTACGTCAAAGCTGGCCCTGAGCTACAGGGCCTTAATATATTGTTTGTTAGTTATGGAACATACCTGACATTTTAAGCTTAGGTACGGCTGCAGCGTCAACGCGTGATTCACTAGCAACTGTGGCCTAATTTTAGCAAACAAATGCAATGTGGAAAGACATGCTAAAATGCGTTGTGACGAACCTGTGCCTGAAAATACCAATAATATTATATACATAGAATTCTCCTGTAAGTTGTAATAAATCGAATGAAATAGAAAAGTGAGTTTACCGTCAGCACTCGTCTCCTCTAATTGCAGTAAACTTTCAATAAGACAGTCCACTATTTGCTGACACGCTACTAGAAGCGATTTAGGCGGTTGATATATGATTTTTGTGGAATCATCTTTATCTTCCTTGGGCTTAAATAACTGGAAATATGATTGGATGTTATTAATCAGATACATTTTGAAAGTCTATATAAAACTTGCATTGGTTTATACAAATTGAACATAGAAAATTATAGTAATCATTTTGAAATTATACAAATAGAAACAATGTACTCACGCTAGTTAATAACTGCTGAAACCACTCGAGACCCATGTCCCGCGAGGAGATGACCACATCTGTAATATTGAGGACCTTCCTAGTGAGCGGGTCGGCGGCGGCCGCCGTCATGTCCAGACTGCCCGGCCGCGGCGTGTTCGCGCATGGACTAAACCACATATTTTGAAATACTTCCATAACTAGTTTCCTAATGCCTTCTTCATCATTCACTCTCCTAATCATTTTCACGCAAATCTCAGGTATCTTCGGAAACTCCGGACACTCTATACATATGTCTTTTAGAATTTTTATCACACGTTTTCGTACCGACACGCCGGTGTCCTATAAAAATTGGAAAATAACGTTTAATATTGAGTACCCAGTTGATACCACCTAGAAAGCATGCCAGTTATCCAAACGAAAAAACCACTCACCAAAATTCTATTTGATAGCATTCCGTAATACTTATCGATGAGATCAGGCCTACTAAGGACAAACTTGCCGACCAAATCCACTGCCGCTTCTCGCACAGCCGTGGACTGATCAAGGAATGAGCGGTTTACGCCAATCTGCATGTCGGGCCGTGCGAGCACCGCCGGGTCCGCCTCCACGATCATCGCCAGACATTTCATCGCCTTCGTACGTATCGCTATCGTGTTTTCGCACAATATTACAAGTATTTTTCTTAGATACCTATCAAAACTCTGGGAGAACGATCTCTTCGAAGCTAGATACTGAGATATCAGCTCCGCTCCACTGTAATCAATGTACGACTGCATCACTTGCACTTGGGTACCACCTTGATATCGGAACGGCCTAATTTTCTCCATGAAGAAGTGCTTCCGTCGTTCTATCGTTTTGAACTTCTCCGCGGACAACAGTGCACTGGAAGCGTGCTTCCTGTCGGCCTTGGATTCCTTTCGGCGCCCGTCTTCGGTGTCGCTATCGTCATCCATGTCGGACTCCTCTTCACTGGATTCGACCTTGTAACGCTTCTTCGATTTGTTCTTCGGCCTTTTCGTGGGTGACGTACTTTTGGGTTGGATGACCAGATCTCTGTACCACTGCGTAATGTAAAAATGCCTCGCGCAGTTCCAAGCTTGATCTTTTTGCCCATTGATAGCGAGATAGTCCAGTAGCACCCTTTGCAAGAATTCCGTCCGCTCCTCGTCCTCGTCGAGCCCAGAAGTCGCACTCTGAAACAAAAATGTTTTTATACCTCTCAATTACGTCTAGTGTGCGAGAGAGATGGTGTCAGTGTAACATACTAAAACTATCTCTATTCTAAACATTTATTAATATATAAGGTGTAACTTTATTAGTGTAAGATATCAGAATCAGAAAATTTTTTATTCACGTAGACCATTATTGTACAGTACTTATGAATCGTCAAGTTACAAAAATATTATGCTACTGCTTTACCACCCTATTTATGATCTTTTATGATCTCTATGATATTTTAACAGGTACATCAGTAGGTTGTAAAGATAGCATTCCTAAAGAAATGTATTGCTCAAAAATGTAAAAGATCTATTTTGAAAAAAGAGCAACCATGGAGTTTCTTGCCCGTTCTTCTCCATAGGAACGGCATTCCGAACGGGTGGTAAAGCAGTAGCATAATATTTTTGTAACTTGACGATTCATAAGTACTGTACAATAATGGTCTACGTGAATAAAAAATATTCTGATTCTGATTCTGAAATAAATAACATAATTAGAATTTTAAAATAGGACCATATAATGAGTGCGCGGTGAAACGCTACTGTTACAATTTCTAGCTAGGGAAATTATCTCATCAAAAAATCGAATTATGCAGTTTTAGTTTTCATCAAAATCGGTCTCGAGAGTCCTTTAAGTATTTTTGATATTCCCCTTAGTTTCGGATTTGGCTATCCACTTGAATAATTCAGCCCGTATATGTATGAGCGTGTGTATGTGTGTATATATGTACGTGCACGCGTGTGTGAGTGTACATGTAAGTGCGCGTGTAAGGACGCATGCGTGTGTGTGTGATCGAGTCGCGCACCGGTCCGTGGTTGCCGTCCTTCTCCTCCTCGGCGCGGATGTCGCGCACGACGGCGTCCATGGTGGAGAGCTTGGCGCGCGACTGCACGCCGTCCCGCCGCAGCCGCGCCGCCACCAGCCCCAGGTACTCCAGCGACGCCACGCGGACCGACATCTCCATCGATTTATCAGACATGTACTTCACCTGAAATAGTTCATGTTAACTATGCTACAAAACAAACTACCGAGAGAAAATGATACCGCGCTTTCTCATCTCAAAAAGGTTATCGACAGACTTCGCAAAGTCGATCGCCTCGATGAGATACTTACCAGCATTGTTCCGAGTAAACTTAGCAGCAGTTCAGTGGCAGGCCATTCTGGTTTATTCACAGTGGTCAGCAAATCGTGTACGAAATTTTCGAACAGGGGCCTAAAGTCGACCTCCTCGGAGCGACTCCGGCACTTGTTCAGGAATGACGTAAGGAAGGTACCACCCACACTGATCGCAGCCTCGTACTTGGATATTATGAGAAGATCTTTATCTACATGCTGCAGACAACACAATTTAGTATTAAAAAAAATACAAATTCAGTATGTATTGACCTAGTAATGCTTGAATTATGGATACCGTACAATGGACTTGGGGCGGCCCTATTGACACCAAAACTGAGTCACGATACGATTTGGTTTCCAAAAAAATCCCACAAAGCTATCTAATTCGCCACTGTTCAGTGCAGACAAAGAGCCGAGAGGCCTATAGGTCATTAAATATTAAGTACTTACTTTTTTGCTCTCAGATGCATCAAGATTTTTGTCTTTATCCTGGGATTTGCACATCGTCTCCGGCAAAGTGACCACGGACTGAACTAGCTGAAGGACGAGGGCTGTTAACATCTGTATCTGTTGATCCGAGCTCAGTTGGAAAGACCGCAAGTTGTGTTTCGAGCTAGGTATGCGCGCTATTGAGGCTAAAATATCTTCTAGTAGAAGCCGCCTATGCTGCTCGTACTTCGTAAATATCTGTGAACAACAGTCATAATCATAGAATTACAAAACTATAGCTATCTCACCAATTGACGACTTGATAAGCTCAGTGAGTAGTGAATGAGATAATCAGTTCACTACTAGTGTCCCTTCTTTCTGTGCTGAGGGTCCTGGTTTCGAATACTGGTATGAACAAACTTTATGTGATTGAGTACGAATGTTTCTATTCGAGTGAAGGATGTTTAATAATATAAGTATTATAATATACTGGGATCGCCCCCAGTCCATTGTACAAGCGTTACATAGTTTAAAACCGTGCAGTGGGTGTATTCGTCTGGCGATATTATTATTATTAATTTCGTTACCGAACACTGACCGTGGTGACGAGCTTGAGTGCGCTAAGCTGTAGCTCGCTGACGTTCTCCACGAAGAAGGGCGAGACGCCGACGGTGGAGGCGTGCAGCACCGTGGTGTCGGTGAGGTGGTGCGCGGCGAACAGCTCGGCCAGCAGCGTCACGCTCTCGTGCGCGTGCGTGTACAGCTCGCGCACGGCGCGCGTGGCGCCCGCCCCCGCCGCCCCGCCGCCCGCCCCACCGCCCGCGCCGCGCCGCGCGCCCCCCGCCGCGCCGCCCCCGCGCCGCTTGCGCCCGTCCACTGCACCCACACACACCGTTACGTAATACACTTTTTCACGGGAAGTTCAACACTGAAGTTGTAAATTCGACTTTTCCAAGCCAAGTGTTTGATTATTGATAAATCATGTGCAATATTGGTGGGATATAAACCATTGTGTGTTCATAGATGTGCATGACTGAAGAAAATAAAAATAAAAAAGTATAAAATCGTTTTACAAGACCACCAAAAATGTCCGATACATTTAGAGTAAAGTATTCCCAGCTTTACTGACAGGGGTATAAACAAAGTCATTATCATCAGGGGTACTTATATAACAAGTTTCGAAAAAAAATATACTGAACACTGGTAATAATGGCCCTATCATGTAGCCGATCGCCGACATAAAAAATAATAATAATAAAAATATAAAAGGAACACCTGTATTACTCTCAATATTATTAGTCAATCAATTAGACTAAACTAATTTGTTTACCTTTCTTTTTAGACGTCGTTTGAATGCTGTACACCGGGTCGTAGACGCAGTATATCGTATTGTTGAGTTGGAATTTTATGAACATTATGATTCTATCTATAACGTCTTCGAGGAATATGCGCTTGGGCATGTTAGGGGAGGTCATCACATACAGGGACGTCAGACACGCGTCCGACGCGCACATGACCCTCTCCAGTGCTGATTCCATCCATATTTGTCGCATTTCTTCACTGTCCTCCTATACACAATAAAAATATATCATACATTATTTTTAAAACAACTTAGCATTCCAGTAAATCTGCTGCTACGCAAGTGTGTACTGCAAATGCAAGTTTACGTTTAAAATGTCAGATTCGCAAAATGACAGACTAAGATTTTCGTATATGGTCAATCAACGAGACATAATGATACAGTTTTCTAAAATACTATTTCATTCTATCGTAATTTATTTTAAAATCCCAGATGAAAAAATACATCTATTAAAAAAAAATCTAAGGAAATGGCGTGGACATTGCTATGAAAATGTCTCGCTGCAAGCGAATTACGCGGGAACGGCGGATTGAACTAATAAAAGTGTGTGTATCCTGCTGTTTTGCGAATCTGCTAATATGCGCCAAAACTGTGATAACCCACCGGATCACTAACTAACGACATTTTCTCAGCGGCTCTTATATTCTTTTCCAGTAAATTTAGCAATCGAACTAGTCTATCAGCAGGTATTGCTTCCATAGCACCAAGGTTCTTTAATTTTGCGGCTTCCGAACAAAGCTCTTGCAGTTGATACCGTGGTAATAACAATTCTTCTGGTATATCTGTGCCCTCTGAAATAAACACCACATTTAAATAGTGCACTAATGTTACAGCTCTTACCCATCAGTTAATAAGGTCTTACCCATTTCGTCGGTAATTAATATGTCATCGTCGATAGTTTCGAATACTGATTCAATCAATTTGTTAAAGCGTTGATACGTATTAGTCTCCATTAATTCATCTACCGATAGCATTTCTAGTACAGGTACTAATCTCCGTTCAACTTTTCTTAGCTTCGGCCGCACTAGAAGAAAAACATGTGAGAATATGAGCATAACTTGAGTTTATAATATTTAATATATCTATCACTAGCTGTCCTGGCGAACTTTGTACCGTCCCAGTATTAAATGTATGAGAAAAAGTAATTATTTTTATAGTGAACATTTCCCACACTTTATTGATAATAATTCAAAGGTCCTAAAAATCGACCCACCTGTTCTTGAGTGGTGTAACTAGCACGACTTTATTTTATATATATATAGATATTCAGCATCTACAAACATCACAGTGACCTGGGAACTTATGAGAATGATTGGGGTATTAAGTTAGGAGATCTATCTAACTTCTATCTTTATTCTCCTTTCCCTTACGATAGTTAAGCTAATTAGTTCGGTACATACCGATCGCAGCTTCTGCTTCCTCCTTTTTACTTGCTTCTTCGTGTTTCCTTTTCACTGCTTCCCAGTTTTTTTCTCTAGCTATATCTATCGCTTCCCTCTCCTTATCTACAGTCGGCGCAGTACTAGATTTCGCCTTTAACGGGGCATTGTCATCAGAATCTGATTCAAGTGTACTATTTTTCCTGGATCTATTGTCACTTGTAAAATCATGTTTCTTTAACAAACCTTCCTGCAAGGCAAACATTACATATTTAGGCAAGGTGGAGTTTTACAACATGTTAGGTGAATGTATATCATACAATAAGTACATTAAAAAAAAAACAATATTTGTTATACTTACTGATAGTCTTCCTAGTTTCACAACAGGGTACCTATTGTTTAAAGTGCTCGTATGTTTGCTAGTGTCCGATTTATCTTGACTGGTGTTTTGGATGGGTTGCGAGGGCGCGTACGGCGCCCCCATGGATGGCTGCGGCGCCTGCGGCTCCAGGCGCAGCGGCGACGGCGCCACGCTCGCCTGCGCCGGCGACTGCCCCGTCACTACATTGCCGTCTACAAGTTAATGGTATATTATAAACCATGCATCTAATATGTATAAAGCAATAAGCCAGTAACCAAAATTCACACATACCTTGTTCAAATGCCTTGTCTTGTATTTGCATATGTAATCTCTGCTGATCAGGTTGATTACTGGGTGACATTGCAAGTGGATCTTTATCTTCACCTAAATTAGTACCAAAATTCCTATTGTCATGTACTAGGCTGTTATAAAAGCCTCCATTTTGGGAATTGGAACAAGAAGAGTTTGACAGGGGACTTGCATAAACATTGGAAGAATTCCCACTGTTCCAAATAGGCGAGACACTGTTCTGAGCTGTGATGTTAACTTGGCTGCCTGGCCTAGCTTGTGAGGGGGGAGAGCCCATGTTCACATGGGGTGAGGACTGACTCGGTGGAGCTAGTGACTGCTGGTTTGGAATGGACACTGAGTGGACTGTTGTTCCATGAGAGGAGGGACTTGGTAGAGTATTATGGGATGAATAGTTATATTGCGAAGCTGAAGGTGACATCCCATTAAACTTGGAGGAGTGTACATGGTTACCCCAGTGATTTCTTTGTTGCTGATCATTGTGAAATACATTAGGATTGACATGTAAGATAGCCTTCAACAATTCAGGTGTAGTTTGTTGTGGGGCAGGGCTAACCGCATTCGGAATGCTTTCATCTTTGAGATCTCTGAAAATAGATATACATATATTTGTAAGGTAAAAGGCACATCAGGTTGGAATCTAAAACTCCCTATAGACTTCAAGTAATACATCTTCATATTCTTGTAATAATCACAGTAGCTGCACTTCATTTTTATAGCACTGTCCCTCTCTGCCTGGCGTCTATAGGGTTTTTTTAATTAAAAATGGTTTCACATTAAAATTTAAATAATGTAAAGCAAAAGATTTGTAGACACAATCATGGCATATTATAAAACACAAAAAAAATATTAAATTTTTGCATTATGTGTGTATACTGCTAAACTTATTTAATTTTATCTTTACAATATAAATAATTTAAATAATTAAATATTTTTTAAATAATAGAGGCCACAAATCTCACATGTGCTGCACGGACGTCTGCATGAGAGACTGAAGTAGTAGCGAAACTAAGTTCTCATCGCGGGTCGCAAGCAGGATGGCCGCCTCTTCAGCAACTCGCGGGTGAAATAGTTGCGACTTATTGTTTAGTGTTGAAGGTAATGGTGTTGGAAGTGGTAACACAGGTAATACTACAACAATAAATACTTTATATGTAAATTAGGGAAAGTTAAGATAATATGACTAAACAGTGATGATCAAGTTACCACCCACTTTTGTATAAGAAATATATCTTACATATGAGAATAATTAAATTGAAACATTATGTTTGTGGATTTAAGATGTTTAATGAATGGCATAGTGAGGGCTTATAAGAATGACCATGTCTAGAATACATTTTGTTCTTTATAATGGAATGGTTGCCATGAGCTAGTAAAAATGCCAAATTTACACAGCATGGTCAAAGCAATAACTAGTAAATACCACATACCTATATGGAAAACATATAACAGGAAGTGTTGTGTTTATGAAATAGTTTTATTGGAGTTATACTCAATCAACAATTTTAACATAATATGTAATAAAAAACAACTACAGTTGAAAACGAAGGCACTCATGATTCTGCCAACGTGAATAGTGGAAAAAATAAAATAAAATCTATTTATTCTGCTAGGTACTCACAGTCTGTCAAACTGGCTACTCCTGCTAATGTTGTAATTGGAACACTAGGGATTTCCCTCTCATTCATCTTGGTTGTACAATTTATATTCTCAGGTTCAATATTTTCCTAGAAGTTTAAAATAAAGCCTTTGCTGTTTCACAAAATACATCATACAGAATTGTTTGGGTTGTCGACGTTTCCATTATCATTGTACTTTCCACTCACGTAACACTTAACACAAAAAGATTACAACTTTTAATTAAGTGACCATTGATTGTTATGAATCGTTTCCCCTAAAATTGTACCGAACACCGAAACGAATCCCAAGATTGTTGTGAAAATGGGGCAGCCGTCAATTTGATGCTTTGTTGTGCGTTGTGCATCCAAACGAAGGTCAGCGCATCTGCTCGACACTCCCAACAAACATTTAGAAAAGTAGTTCAACTGGCATTAGAAAACATTAAGATTTAATAAATAACAAATACTCACTGAAACATTATGAAAACTATGCCTAATTTATTTATCCAGGACAAATCAAACATAATCCCAGTTCACAAAAATTGGTTGTTGGTGTTGCCAACTTAAAGTGTATTTTTTTTTCTTTATCTATGGAATCTATGGTAGCCTATGGTCTATGATTTTGCCTTTTCCGTCTTGGTAATTGGCTACAAAGTTACACCACGGCTGCCAGTTTCATTACGTTATATATTATTGAACTTTGATCGACGTTGGGTTTTGATTGGGATTTTGAGGTTGGGTTGGGTTGGGAGGAGCGTTGAGTTTTGATTATTGAACATTGATTGGCGTTGATTTAGATTGGGATATTCTTTCTTTACGAAATGAGATGCGATGAAATAAAAAAATATACAACCTAATTGAGAAACTCCTTCTTTTTGAAGTCGGTGAAAAATAGATATGAACATGGCTTCACCCACAACATAGCGGGTATTTTGCCAATGTCAAGTAATTAATAGCAATAACACATTTAATAAATACAAATTATAAATAAAATAAATATAATAAATGTGACATGATGCTATCAGATTGGGATTTTGAGAGAGACAGGGCCCGCACAAGTCGTTAAATGAGCTGCAGGCAGTCTTTCAAAAGGAAGGACGTTCACCGGGACACACGTTCTCTGTCTACGGTTGGAATCGAAATTAAAAAGAAAAAACAAATTTCTTCTTTGAAAGACATAGTTGTGTATTATTGTATATTATATAGGAAACCATTTCAAATGGGTTTTTTTGACGGGTTTTTGCAAAATCCTTGGTGTAAGGCCAAAGGCCGAATCAAAATCTAAGCAATAAGTAAATTGACTTTATGGCGGGAAGGTGAACCGTGAAATTGAAAATTTTGTTATTTTCTAAAAAATGAATGGGTAACCAGATGTCAAATCCAGAGTTACCAGGTAGGGTATTATTTTCTCAATTCTGGGTAACAAATTTGGTCTTGGAGAAATGAAATAATTGGAGAAAAGTTTGGAGAAAAAAAATCATGTAGAATTTTGAATATTTTTAGTTTCAGAGTCTAACCGTAAGCTGTAACTGAAGACATTTACATTTATGTCCTTGAGTGCATTTAATGAACGCACCCGTTTAAAGCAGTTCACTTGGTCGTTTCTATTCTACATATAATGATCATATTTTAGTATTAATTCCTTTGATTCGCTCACTTATTTTGTTTGTTAGGTTATTCTGCTGTTTCGGTTTGGAAATCAGAACAGTATTCTTATGAAAAAAATAAATAAAAAAGGCACAAAGCTAATAATTATTTACCCTGAGCATTTACCCCTTAGGTGTATTAATCGATATTATTAACTTTTTGCCTTTGGGTAAAACTTAACCAAATTGTATAATTTTGGAGAAAAACAGTTTCAAATTTGGGTAGAAATAGAAAATTACATCTGGCAGCCCTGGTCAAATCTGACAGTAGTTAAGTCGTTCACGAACCGTTTATGGCTTACCGGGTTAATAAGTTTTATATTTACGTAGGAATTCGTAAACTAAATAATCTGTGGTGAGAATCTAGTGAATTGCCTGCAATCTGCATATAAAGTGCATGAAACTGGTTTTTCGGTCTGTGTTGTATAGGTGCAATGATTCCACATTTCAATCCAGTTAAATCATTCACTTGGTACATTAAATACTTAGGTATTCCTTTATCTTTAGGGGTAACAATGTGTAAATTATTTGATTATTTTGCTAGTAAAAAGCGGAGGGCAGCCTTAGAAGGCCAGGTATGACGTTGGAATAAAGTTTATGTTTTTTGTGATAGAATAAAACATTATAATGGTATTATTTTTATATAGGTTGTAGTCATCACTGGAGCCAGTTCTGGAATAGGAGAATCATTAGCCCATGCTTTCTATGACCGTGGAAGTAAAGTGGTTCTAGCATCTCGACGGAAATCAGAGTTGGAAAGAGTTAAAACTGACCTCATTACTAAAAATAAGGTGAGCATTAAATAAAAGGTCATTAGGGGTAAAATAATAACAATGCACTTAATTTGTTGATAGTAAAGAGACAATAATAAAACGGCGATTAACATCGCTCAGACTTAATTAATTTATTCAGTGATAGGAATTTTTCCTTCCCTAGGCATATGTTGGCCATGTTTAAGTATTCAGTTTATGATTTCTATTAAACACAGTCTAATGCGACATTGGAGCCAGTCGTGTTGGAGTTGGATCTTGGTGATTATGAAAATATGGATCAATTCGTTCAAAGAGTGTATGATTCATGTGGTCATATTGATATTTTGATAAACAATGGAGGAGTCTCACATCGTGGATCAATAGTCCACACTAAAATTGATGTAGACAAACAAATTATGTCCATTAATTATTTTGGAACAGTTGCTCTAACAAAAGGTTGGTATTATAAAATGCTTACGGTACCAATTACTTGTGCAACTTGTTTATTAATTAACAATAAAATGTATGTTTTCAGCATGCCTGCCCAAGATGATTGAAAGAAAGAGTGGTCACATTGTGTTTGTGAGTTCAGTCCAGGGGCTTATTGCCATACCAGATCGTTCAGCTTATGCAGCATCTAAACATGCCATGCAAGCATTTGGCGATTCTCTTCGAGCTGAAATGCATCAGCACAATATCAATGTGACAGTTATCAGCCCTGGCTATATAAAGACTGCGATATCTATGAATGCTTTCACTGGTTCTGGTGCTGCTCATGGCAGTAAGTATATAGTTTTTTTTTTACTAAATTCATTTATTTGTATTTTAGTTTTTATTTATACCATAAAGTGAGTGCCCCCCTGTTATTTCCTGGGTCAATTTAAATAATAACTACCTATTAGATATCATATGGAAAGTTGTAAACGAAATTGTAGTTTTTGTCTTGTTAATGTACAAATAACCTCTTTTCAATAAATTACAGACAACCCTTTTTATAGTTGAATTGAAGTGGTAACATGCATGTGTGATGATCTCATTTAAAATTATTTTATTTTACAGTAATGGACTCAAGTACTGCAGCTGGTTTTAGCCCTGAATATGCAGCAGGAAAAATGCTTGATACAATTGTTAACAAGAATAAAGAACTTGTTATAAGTCAGTTCACACCTAAGCTTGGGATTACTTTAAGACATACTATACCTTCCATGTACTTTTGGATAATGACAAAGAGAGCAAACAAAACATAATATTGTGAGGAAATAAAAATGATTTTCATAAAAATCAATCGGAGGCATTCCTCAAAAATTATACATATATAAAATTATTTATTTACAAGGCTGAACCATTATTTATTTTGTAATTATACTAGTCTCACGATTAAGCTCAATAAAAACACCTCAAATTGGAACAGATGTATAGTTCTTACCAACGGAACTGCACCACCACCTTGTGCTGTTATATCTACACAACTTGTGTCTATAAGTAGCCAATTTATTGCTGTTCAATACTCTGAAATAATAATTTAAAGTAAAATTGAACCTGTAATAACTCTTGGAGTGTGAAAATCACTAGCATTTCCAACCATTTTATCTTTTTGAGTCTATCACTACTTGCTCTCTTGCCTACATTGCTATGCTGTCTTGTTTAATTCTTGAGATGCAGGGGATCAAAGAGGTGTTGGTTTTTTGGTGAAATAGTGTAATAAATTATGTAATATATGGGATTATCCATGCTAGGTGCCTAGGGTTACTGTTTTATTGGAATTAAATGAAATAATAATTGCAATTGCATTATTATTTATAATTTAGTGGTAACAGTGAGTTTTTAGATACCACCAATACCATTGTAATAGAATCATCATCACTATCACATTTGATTAACTAAAAGCATTCTTAGATTACAAGAAAATATTTTTGTACAGGCTTTTAACTAATTCTACTATTCATAACATTATAACATTTATACATTGCATCCTACAACAAATAATTAATTACATTGTTACTGTCAAACTTATAGAATATTACAATACATTTACAATGACATTACAAAGTATTTTTTCTTTGATTCCTGCTTTGTAACATGATTGTAACTTCTATGAATTTAATGGTAAATCCAGACCAATGTATTAGAGGCCTTCATAGTTCTGTTTCTTTATGCCATTTATAAGTTGAGCATATTTGCCATGGTGTTTAAGCTACATTGAAGACTATATTTATTTAAACATGTTATATAGTCTCCATAAGCAAATGGCAGCAGCACTAATGGACACAGTGCCATGTAGCAATATTTTTTTCTTATTGTTTGAGTGGACAAGTACAACAGGAGATGCTGATGTTAGCTCACTCAGGAGAGGCAGTTTAGCTAAATGTCGATGATCTTTCTCTTCTTGATATTTGCAGCAAGGATCCCATTGCCATGACAGGGTGTAACAACCAGCACACAGAAGTGAGACAACACCAAATGGTGTACAAGCCAGTGAACTCCAAGCTAAACCTGGAACATATTTTTAGTTTCTGAAAAGTGTAGCTTTGTAAAATTATTGCTGGACATTCAATGACATGGCTGAAAAATATAAAACAAACTTATAGATATGACTCAGGTTTGATAGTGATTTGACATTGAGATTAGACACTGTTGCATATCATTGAATAAACATTTTGAGCATACGCACCTGACGCAATGCTACAGAGGCCACTATAAACAGAAACCTTATGCAAGAGGTTCCCTACATAAATCCATCGAACTGTTTCTTCACCGAGTGGCTCTGGTTCTATTACGATAACGCTCACGCCGGCCTCAAGTGCTCTTTCCAATTCCATTTCAAATTTGATATGAGCATTTTCACTGTCGTAAACTTCTCTTATGATCGCGACACTGGATGGCTTTAGATCACTATAAACAAAGAAATTATGTAATCATCAAATATGCGACGACGGCTTTAATGTATTGTAAACTTTATTCTATAAATATGATTTGTTTATTTGAAAATAACAATCATTTTTTATGTTTGTAATGCATTTTTTTAGTTGGTATTTACTAACCTGTCACTTTCATCACCCGCCATCTTATAACTACCGTAGACAAGACAAAAATAACCATGAACTAATATTTAAACCGTCCACACGCTGGGCCAACCTAGGTCAATGAGAAATCGGACGATCCAACAGCGTCTTTGATTATCAAAATACCCGCTAGGTTGTGGGTGAGGCCATATTCATATCCATTTTATTTCATCTCATCTCATTTCGTAAAGAAAGAAGAAGAAGAGTGAGCTGTCAAACCTCAGCCTAGAAGCGAGATAGACATATCAGTCAACGCGAGCCTCCCGAGATTAACGGAAGAACTTCGGTAAACGATGGAGCCATAATTTTTAAATGGAATTTTAAGTATTATATGCGTTATCCTATGGTATCTACAAATAGGGGTTGGCCTATACCCGCCACAGGCTTGCCGGTTAGACATGTAGCTAATACTTTCAGCCCGATTACTGCGTATGATTTAGAAGTAGGTACCTAATGCTGCCTATCTTTTTTTTTTTTTTTTTTTTTATTACATTATAGGCAAGTATTTGATCTCGATCTCACCTGATGGTAAGTGACGATGAGATCTACGATGGAGCATACTTGCCTAGGTAGGAAGGCGGCAGTAGATAGAGGCACATGCAGCGCAACTGATCTGACCCGCTTTCCATGAATGGCAACACCGAACATCATGCCGGAACACGGCTAGGCCGCTTGGCGACATTGCTTTGTTCAGTGGGTGGTGACTAGCCACGGCCGAAGCCTACCACCAGTAAATCTAATGGCACTTCCAGATATTGACTCAAGCTGGCCGAACAAAGGCCAATGCCAACATCTGAAAAGCCTATTTTAGCTTATGCTTCGTACTCTAGCCGCGACGTCCATCTCTCTCTCAACTCGCTACTTGACTCATACTGAGATAGTTGAGTTTTTGGCTATGGCTTTCTCATCCGTAATGTATTTTAATTTTTTACGAAGAATTTAAACATGTGGGTCGTTTTTTTGTTGGCGACTACGGCATATTGAAATACATATTTTTTCTATTCAATTTACTTAAAAAATAATTTCAAAACTCCCAAAGAACACCACCAAGTTATTAAAAATAGCGGTTTTTACAAACTTTGGAGTAATATATTATTTTAGTTACCTGTGTATATGTATAATTTTTTCACAAATTTGATACCTATTTTGAGACATTCTATACACAATGCCAATGTCGCAAAAAACTAAACTACGTCGTAAAGATGTCCGCTCGATTTACACGAGGACAGGGGGCAAGTAATGTAGCGAAGTAACATTAATTTAGCAAGATTTCCATTTACTAATTATGTGTTTATGATGAATGTTAAGTTTATTATTTTACTTGGCACTGGCAAAATACGGATAGTAATACTATGAGAAAAAACTTGCAACACAAAATTCATCATTTGTCAGGGAATCCCCTACATACCATAGACAAATAAATATATAAATAAAATGTTACTATACACAAGCGTGTGACGCAAAAACAAAAAAAAATATCTAATCTGACAGAAGTTTTCCTTCTTGTCCAAATCCCATGGAAAAGGAACATATTCAGTATTTCAATCGCCCTTTACCTATTATTCTTTAAAAAAATAAATACTTTTATAATGGTTGACCTATTCGTAATCCGTCCCGTTTGACCGTGTCTAGGCGCTTAAGGGGGAAGCTCAGGGTCAGGGCGCGAAATTCAAAATGTCCAAATTTTTCGTAAAAAAATAAAAACCATTGACATTTTGAATTTCGCGCCCTGACCCTGAGCTTCCACCTTAACGATTTAAAAAAAATTGGTACCTATTTATCAACAATAGTATTTTTCAAGACAAGCCTTACCAGCTGCATCAGCACGTAGATACAGATGATAACGTAGCCTATATGTTATTTCGGATTAATCGGATGTCTATAAGTTACGTCCGTGCCCAATATCATTCGAATCGGTTCAGCCGATTGTGCGTGATTGTCGGACAAACTTAAACATTTTCGCATTTATTATATGTCATAATGTTTATTATTATAGATTCGTATGTACTTGTATTATATATTACTGGATATTATAATATGCATGTGTGTATAAAGAAATACAGATATCCAACCAAAGGATTTTCCTCCACTTACGACGACAGTCGGTCGCCCACAACGACCGTTCTAAAATCCGCTTGCCTGTTTAGGCAAAGGTGAATGTTGCAAACCGTACTCCAACAAGTAAAATAAAAATAAATATACAATAACACGAATATCATCTTTATAACCTGATGATAAAGTTGAGAGTAGATTAGAGTGGAAATGTGACTTTGGTCGTGTTGTGCATCTAGCTTTATGCTGAGATACTATTTAAAAGGTGTGTGTGTGGGTGCAAGGCTGACCTTATAGGCGCTACCCACAGTTCGCCAAGCATTTAGAATGATTTCCCTGACGTCCCACACTCGATTGCTATTATCCCCATAAACGATAGGTAACCACTACAAAAAATATTGATTCAATTAGATTGCCTTTTTCGAATATGACTCTCCTGATTAATAAAAATATTTAACTTCTTCACGATGATGGTGTTATATGATTATGAATCATTTTAATTGGACATCTTGATATTCTGGGTCCCTATCGTGATAATAAAGATGTGCGCTCAGACCAAATAGCTTGGACATGGAATCGAAAGGCTTACCCCTCTGGCCAAAATGTGACCACAGACACTTTGTCATTTCATTACTCACAATAAATTATAATTTACAATTAGTTCACTCTTGATCAATCGCTGTCATTATGATTTGCTTTGACTGTTACCCTCGTACCTCAAGAATTGGCAGAAAAATAATAAATACAGCTCAGATATTACCTGCAGGCGGCGCCATTTGTTAAATAGGTACTCAAGGGGTGAGCGTGCAATAATTAATCAATCGTCGTTATTCTGTACATTTCGTCCGTCCTCAAGTCGTGTTCGAATGCTGCTTGCCGAGACTGGATCCGTCCATGTTCTGTTCAACAGTTTAGAATGCTTCTGTCAAACTGTGCAAGGGAAACGGTCGTAATATTACTTCCCGAGAGGTGTATTTTTAAAATTTCTACTGATATCGAAAGATGGACCTACATGTGCAATTTGTATGTTATTCGCGTTTTTCTTAGACATACACACTTGTAAATGGTTTCTCTTTTCTTTCAATTGATGTTGAATGCAAATAGATTTTCGTTTGAAAGTAAATATCTAGGTAAGTAGCTATTTACCAGTAGCTGTATTGGCCGGTGAACAAAAGTTCTTTGTTTATGAAAGGTATAAGTCGGTAAACACTTTCTTTTGAGGAGGTCGTAGCCTAGTTAGTAAAAACGCGTGATAGATTGACGCGTGTCTGGGTTGGACCTTAGATGGTAACATCTGCTGATCTCCTGCGTTCTTTGGAGGGCTCGTTTAATTAGCAGTTTCTGTTGTTATTCTGAAATCTTCGCGAATTTTACTATTACATTACCAATATTTGGACTATAGTTGGGTCGCAGAGGGAATATGGTTATGATAATTTAAAAAAAAAATCCAATTATTTATCTCAGTAGGTCAATAAAAATAATGACGCTAGAGGAATACATCAACTGTACGGTCCCAAACTAAGCAATATTTGTTTATTTGGACTGGGGGCGATCCCAGTACTTCTATAATATAATTAAGTACTACCTTATAACTCCTGAAGCATTAAAGTTGAAATTTATTTACTTTTATGTCAATAAATATTATTGGCGGCAAAATGGCGGAACTCTGATTAAAAAAATAATCCAAAGGTACCTAAATAATAAAAAAAAGTATTTGTAGCTAATATTCAGACTGTTTTAGGAACATTATCTTATATTAAAAGATAAGGTTTAATGAATTATGATCATATGTAATGCATGTTTCCATACAATAATGACCATAGAAGAACAAGTAGTTTGAAATATTGCAATGGTTTTAGAAACCGTATAATACTTACATTGGAAAGTAAGTATACAGTTTATTATTGATACTGCACAGCAATGGTACCTATATGAGTTAAACATAGGTACTCTGTTCTCAATAAAACACCTGATATTACCAACGTGCTGATAAAAGTGTTAGTTCACTTGAACTAACAGTTTTAAATACAAGTAAACACATTTCATTACAAAATACTCATAAAATGTGGGTGTCGTTCTAATTTCGTGGGATCTGCGAATAGGTAGTATTTCAACACAATTTACTTCCTTATTAGTTTTAGAATGAAGAAAGGGTCGCTGCATGTTCGATGAGTGCATGTGTGTACCTATAATTATTATGTATTGTACCTACTGAATAAGTAATTTGTTCAATAAATAGGCAATAAGGTACAGTTTTAAAATTATAACCTACTTAAGAGGTTCAAATAGACTGCGAGCCTTTCGTGTCTGCATGATAAATTTA
Organism: Pheosia gnoma; assembly: GCA_905404115.1. NCBI lineage: Eukaryota > Metazoa > Arthropoda > Insecta > Lepidoptera > Notodontidae > Pheosia > Pheosia gnoma. The sequence goes on along the minus strand of FR989897.1, from coordinate 5,978,416 downwards.
TATTTGGAACCCTGTGAGTAATTTGTATGGATATGAATGTACTTCTTACGTAGGTATCTATCTATATAAATAAAAATAAAATGCGTTCGTTGGTAATCACATCAATATTTTTTTTGTTCGTAGTAGTCCAAATAAGGTTTTATGGAAAGAAAAATATGAAAATTGGACCGGACAGCTAGTAATAATTGAAAAACATGAAATTCTGATAAACATTATAGATGATACGTTTAATTATATGATTACGTCACGTCGCGTCGGTGTGGAGCGGGCGGTACGAGTACAAATCTACCGTTTACTATTGGTAGTTGATTACTTAAGTTATTATCGGGAAATCAAACAGTTTATTATAGCTTTGTTCTTATAGCACGGCTTGGTGATGGTGGTTTAACACGATAGAGTATGGTTTGGCCTCTATTGTGGATGGGCCGTGATCGAGCCGGCTCGGGTAATGAACCCGAGCATCCGCGGCGGGACTCACGACGGATGTTGCCCGGTTGTTTAAACCCTTGTATAAAATATGGGTGTTGTTGGACACGTTATATGACTTTTGCTTGTATAAGCAGTCAAGTTAATATGATGCGTAAGTATCATAATTGCAGTTATGAAACATAATGTATAGGAAGTCAGCTAGTATCAGATTTTTTTAAACATCCATTTAATCTTATTATTAATGTAGTTCATAATCGACACAATTAATTGTAAATTTAAAATGAACATACCGTGGATTCATGGATGCATTTTTATAAATTTGTAACAAATGCTACCAATTTCTGTTATTTGAGCCTGGCAACATCGTCACGAGCCGCCCGCCGCGCTTCCGCTGTGCCTTGTACTCGCTTCGTGCCTCACGAATTCAAACTTCCTTCGGGCTCTTTATAACAATGTATTGGATCGTATTAAAACTTCTTCAAGTCTTTTTAAAGCGCATGCATATATGATACAATCTGGGACTCTTTAACGATCATATTGTAAAAATTATGAATTTAAAAAAAAGACAAGCCCGCTGAGTTTCTTGCCGGATCTTCTCAGTTGAGGTCGCGTTCCGATCCGGTTGTAGACTTAAGAAAAAAAAAAAAAATTATGGCAATTTGTAAGTGCCCCCGTAGGCCTATACGAAATAAATGATTTGACTTTGACATAAAATAAAATAATTAAGCGAGATGTCTCAAGTATTTAGAATCTTAATATTGGTTACTATAAAAGCTAATAATATTTTACAGGCAAATCAAGTTTAAGCAAGGGCTATGCAGTAAGTGTATAGATCAACTACATATGTAAAAGTACATGTTGTTACCCAATCAAAATGTCGTGAACCAGTGCTTTTTACAATCTCGTTAATCAACTTAATTTAAACAATATGCGGCTGTTGCAGACATAACTACCTACCTACTTTTACTTTTTGTAATAAACTTGATCTAGTAAAATAAACTTGAAGCAAAATGTAAACGTGTTGAGATTAATGTTTAATGAATGTTACCGGTGGTCACAAGGGAAGGGTTGGGGGCAACAGCATAGGTGGCATGGCAAATCTAATAATATCTAGTCTTCGAGTCAAGGGTCTTGCGAACGTCAATACGTTCACAAAGGACAATTCCTAGACTTGCATCATGTAGATAAGACGACAATCATTCCACCCACACCTTTGATCTGTGTTGAAAAACCGACGACACTACATTCTTGAACCTGCACTACAAAATATCTATAAAAAATAAACATCCTTTAAATTATGGCTATAAGCATTGGCATAGGTGCTGGCACCGATATTGGCCATAGCCAAGAGGGGCCTTAATAATATGTTGCCGAGTTGTCACAAGAGGTAGCCCAGCAGGCTAGCACTCGTGCGCGAGCCGGCGAACTTCTCGTAACAACTTTATCATTACTTCTTTATATTGCTAAATATCATACAAATAACCGTACAAATGATATCCCTACCTGCGATAATCGCAGGACAAATTCATACATAAAGCTTTTTTAATGTATAAAATTAAAGAAGTGTAAGTACATAAAACGCGAATATTTTCGTTTCGTTTCGTAAAAGTTCGCGACACAGCAAACATTTTAAAAGTTTTGAGTAAGTATACTTACATAACTGTTTTTGCACTGAACCCTTCTGCATACTTTATGAAGATTATTCATGTATTCAAAGTGCTAATACAAGTTTTCTGTATTTATATTGAGCTTGATATGCAAGAGATGGCGATGGTTATGCGTGTAGATATTTGCACATGCTGTTCGCACTATAATGTTCTTATAGATAAATAAATAACACATTGATTAGAACAGCACTCCAAATATTGTAACTATGTAGTTGTAAGAACGATAGAAAAGTAAGAACAACTGCAACCGAACTGTCGCTAGACTCTAAATAAATAATAAAATATATTATGAATAAAAACTGAAAGAAAATGATTTCAGGAATTGCGTTAATTCAATTACACGTTTGTATTTGTAAATATTAGGGTTATTTTTTTTTAAATTCATTTACGACGATTTGAAAATGGTGGTGGATTCCGGACAATGATCCGGGCTTCAACTCGGACGAATACGCAAGCCACAGCTAATATATTATAAAGATTCAACACTTAATAAACAACATACATAGGAATCTAATTCCGTCACCATTCAATTTATTCTTTCCCAAAGAAAATAGTTTCTAACGTTACCGTTACAGCTGATAGGTAGTTGCCTCGGGTAAATAGAAACGGAAGCAGCCATATCCTGGCAATGCCACGGCCCGAGTGCCGTTTGCGTGTAATAAGCATTTAAATAGAATCCTTACAGCTTAAGATATATTATCGTCTGATTCTGACAGCCCTATATTTTCTCAAAGAATATTGTAAGGCTTCAAAACTTTGTTCAATGTTACGAAAATCACCGAGGACATCCCTGTTAGTATTCAGCTGATGTATTTAAAGTATTCAACAGTCGGTCATGATTTCCTGTCTCTTTAAACACATATTATAAGGTGGTGTTGTCATGATGTGCGTCAGTCATAGCCCCCCCTCTGCCCCCCGCAAATCCCCGCAGTACTCTCTGCTCGCCACGGTCACCGAGCACTGTGACCTTTCGCTGAATATCTCACTAGGTACCTAGGTTTAGTATTACGTAATTCACACTACAGTGGTAGACAGGATTATGTATAATTAATCTGTTGATTACCTATAGACACAGTCATTTCAATATACCAATGAGAAACGAATAGGTAATTATAATTTTGAAGACCGTAATTTATAAATTTCAATTTTAAAGTCGAATTTACACTTGCCTCAACGTAAATATGTTTTAGGGTCAATTTGTCTATAATGATGACAGCACCTCTCAATTCATTCAAAGACAAAGGAACGTTCTTTACAAAACATTTTCAACAACACGACAGTAAAATACACGACGCGGTGTAAATTTGACTGTCGTCTCTCTTGTTTTTGATTTTTAATAGAAGCCAGAAATAAATTATTACGAGATAGATTCTAATCGCGTCTCTACTCTGTACCGTAGTTGCAGCGTATACCGTCGAGATGAATTATTGCTTGATTAAAGTACCGGTGAGACAATCTCGGATGAGATCTGTTGGCCGGGCATAGTCCAGTTTCCCAATAGTGCTCTATTGTTGTGTGACGGATTCGGTATTTTACTCATTATTAGGTAGCGGCCCAATGTAGCGGCCTGTGACGTGGGCGCTTACAATTCTCTTATAAAAGAGTTCAACGTAGTAATTACACTGTATGAACTCTACCGAACTGTATTTTGAGCTTTCCTAAAATTCATCAGAATATTAGTTATAAATCTATAGTGAATATCGAATGCCTGATTAATTTATGACATGTTTTTTTTAAATTTATAATACATAGAAATCACAACACAATTTTAATCTGATTTCTCTAAAATATTTTTTCGTGTTTCTTCTTTACGTTTAATCTGTGGTTACGGGGACTAGTGTGTGATTTACCATTCAAACGCGAGTCTGTAAATGTATAAGGGCTTTAACATTATAAATATGTCAGGATTTCATTTCTAGCAGCCGATTATAGGTTTAACCTGTCTAATAAATAGCGATTGATAGACTTAAGTTTTTGTGGTTATCTCGCGGGATCCGTAAATGAACGGGAGCGGTAAATGATTCATCAGGATAAAAAAGAAGCTTTATGCCATGTTCTTCAAAACCAGTTTACGATTTTGCCTCGATGTTCAAATAAATAGACATACCAAAATGGTGGATTAGCCTCTATTTCGGCAATACAATAGAATCTTCCCTAAGCCTTTTTCCAAAGCACGATCAATATATAGTTTTATTATATGTATATTATTCGTAGATATATATGAACAGATATTCCTATATTTCTAACACATCTATATATATATATAGTAAACATGTATAAACACGTTCAATTGGAATTGATATTCATTTATTTATGTGTTAGATTTATAGGTATACCTTTTAAATTCAAACATATCAATTGGAATTGATATTCATCGAACAGGTTTTTTCTTATTAAAACTTGTCCTTTTTGTTTCTTATGAAGGTAGGTAAACAACAAGTTCAAACGTTAGCTTTATTCTTATTGGTTACCTGTATGGTTTCACTTTGAGAACATCGATAGTGGACCTAATTGCACGTATGTTTATGCAAATATGATGGCAAAAAATAATACAATCTACACTAAACATATTAAAAGTGTATTGATTTCTTATATTTACACGAATACTTTACATTGAAATAAAACAATTTTTCGGATTTTATCGCGTTTATTTTATGTATGTTTGTTTAAAACGTCGAGAACGTAAAGTTTGTTTAAAACGTCGAGAACGTAAAAAGATAAAATAAACGCGATAAAACCGAAAATTTAGTTTTATTTAAATATTAAAAGTGCTTCCAACATAAAGTTACTTTAAAGTCGCTGCAAGCAGTAGTTTGTTTTGAAAAAAAAACAAATTATGCGTATAATATTCAGCATTGCATTAAAATGGAGTCGAGTGGTTTTATTTTTATTTTTGATGCTGCGTGTTTTTCTCTCGCGAAATTGTGTACATACCGACATCCTCCGCGGTGATGCCGGCGGCGTCTTGTCGGCGTCGCCGAAGCTTCAAAGCTCCAACAAGGGCGAGCGCTCATGATGTGAATTAATTATTTTCATATCCATGACTTAAAGCACCTTTAATATTATATTGTATGTGTACAATAAATGTTTAAATCTACCAAAATATTACACCTATTAAAATAATGGTATCTACTCTTGATTCTGAATCAACAAAATCAGGATTTGTGTTAATATCGTGGTTCATTCACAGGGTAGATAGGTTATACTATTAAATGGTGTATCTAAATATAGAAAAGACATCCATTCCTTATAAACAATGGGGGCTTATTAGCTTTGGTTGGGACCTGATTAGCTCAGTTGGCACTGGCCCTGCCTTCTGCGCCGACGGTTCCGGGTTCGAATCCTGCTAGGGACAAACTTTGTGTCATGAGCATGAATGTTTGTATCCCAGTCATGGAAGTTTAATATCTAGTTCGCCTTCAGTTCATTGTACTGTACCCATAATACAAGCGTTGCTTAATGTGGGACCGTATAGTTGGTGTGTTTGTCTGGCGATATTATTATTATTATATTGTAATATATACAGGATGAATTTTTCAAGTGTGCGTGAACGGCCATGTCCAAAAATGCTTCAATGACTCTCGAGACCGGTCATGATGATATCTAAAACTGCATCATACAATTTTTGAGAAATATATTTTCCCGAGCCAGGAATTCAACTCGTTAATTTTGAGAAAAACAAACACGTGTATTATTGCACCATTCCATAATGTCACCAATAAGGATCACGTTATGGGATGTAATGACATACGACAAATTAAAGAAAGTTCATGTTTTAAATTTAAGTAAGTATGAAAGTGGGCGAATACCTACCGTCTCGATGATAGTTGTCGAGTCGTGTGAACGGCCACGGATAGTTAATTCAAGTAGAGCATGCGATTAGGTACGAAGCGCGACAAAGTGACACGGTCAACCGCGCGTTGTTTGTCCAGCAGTCTGCAACACTGTCGCCGAAGCATCTGCTCAAACACTCGAACACTGAACCCGCTTCATCCAATTCAAAACTGGACCATTTGCTGTTTGCTGTGTGCACGTTGAGTCACTGTGGCTTTACAAATGTTGTGTAGAGATATGTACTACACTTGTCACTTCAGGGGCGGATCCAGGGTCTCGTAAAAGAGGGGGCAGTTTCTATATGCAGGGACAATTTTTCTATAACGTTATGTACGTATGTCAGAAGAAATTATTGAATCTGTCATAATAAAATCATTTCAGTCGTGAGTTATTTTATAATTAATAGGTATGTTCTAGTAGGTAATGAATCTGTACTTACATTTATATAAATTCTCAAAAAGAGAAAGCACACAATGGACAATGAAACTGTGAAAGTAACGAAGGTACATGTTTGATGCGGATAAATGGGGAGTGATCAAACACAACTGACGCTGATGAGGATATTTAAAAACTGCTGCTATGCTCGTCATTTACACAAAAGAAAACCTTAATAGTTGTGTTTTAAGTTTTCAGTTCATATTTAAGATGTATTCCATGTTCACACTTACGTTAAACCTGTTACAAAGTAGTATAGTCGTACGTGGCAAGACTTGTTATTTGCCATATATTGCCAAGATTTAGATTTTTATGTAAATGTGTCAAAGTTGAGTGACGAGCTTCTTGTTTTGATAATTAGGTTGCAGACAAATGAAAAATGGCAACAACCTTACCATTGGAAGTTTTTCAAAATAATATATTTAAGTTATTATATCATAATACGTACACTTCAAGAATAGTACAATTGTACATTACTTAACAAGTAAATAGAATAGGATTACAAACTTGGAAATTATTAATAAATGCAAATATCGTTGCATTTGAAATAGCTTTTAAGAATATACTTACACCTGTACACCTATGAATAGGTACATATTTATTGACACTCGGATTCTAGCTGTTACGCAATTATAATCTTTATGTATAAGGTGTTTTTTTTTTCCTTTTTCTATTCCTTATGACTAGTGGGTACATTTCAACTTCAACAAAACATGTGGCAAGTATGGAAATGGTTATACATATGTATTTGCATAAACTTCGTAAAATGTAAACCTGTTTTTATTGAAGAGCTTTGACTTTGTTATGTTCGTGCCTTTTCATATAAAAATATTTTTTTATTAGAGACTAGCTGTTGCCCGCATCTTCGTCCGACTCATTCGACTTCGAAATTGCTATAACTTTTTTTTATGAACTGATGGAAATGATCCTAAATGAAGTAACCCTAAATTTTAAGTGGTGCTTACCACAATACATAAGTGAAAACTGCACCAAAACCTACTGAGATTAGCGCGCATAACGGCACAGACAAACAGACAAAAATTCTATCAATCATTGTTATGTGTTCTATTGCTTTGATAAATGCCCCCAATAATAGTTGTTCTCATATATCTAGCATGTAAAGACAGCGATCAGTTAAATTTTTATTATATGTATAGATTTTTTTACGCATGGCATCCCTTTTCTCTTTAGGGTCACCTTAGGGACAGTCGTTTTACTTATTTATTTTAATCATATTTTCTGTTATAGCGATAACTTTGCACGTATATCTAAGCGCTCAGAACCTAGATTAGATATATTTGGCTAAGTGACAGAATCACGAAAAGCGGTCGAGGTCCTTCACACATGCAACAGCAAGCGCCGCGCGCCGCGTTGAATCAAACCATTTCTTATTATATCTCGCGCAGCCTTGCTGGTGTTGTGACTACGTCATCGCTCACTTGGTGACATCATCGGACTTAAGTTGACTAGAAGTCGTGCGGTCGTGCCAGTCGATATCTATTTCTCGTTATGTGATGCTGTCATTCGAATGTAATTTATTTGATGATTTCAGGTAAAACTTTTATTGGAAATACATAAACATTTTATTGAATAAGTAAGTTATTTCTAATATTAATGAAATGATTTCTGTGGAACAAGTATGATCGTCCAGCAACAGCAAAACAGCAACATAAATCATTCGAAGTAAATGATGTATTCTAACTATATATCTACTATGACTTTGAGGACCTGATTAGCGCAGTTGGTAGTGACCCTGCTTTCTGTGCCGAGGGTCCCGGGTTCGAATCCTGGTAGGGAACAATCTTTGTGTGATGAGCACGAATGTTTGTACCCGATGTTTAACATCTATATAATAATTATATACTGAGTTCGCCCTCAGTCCATTGTACGGTCCCCATAATACAAACGTTGCTTACTATGGGACTGTATAGTTAGTGTGTTCGTCTGGCGATATTTATATATATTTACTAATGACAGTACTTATCCACTGCAACAAAAGTAACTATACGCAACATTTAGTAGATATTAAAAAATCCATACTGTAGGATTACTTGTAATCATACACCACAAGACAAGTAACGACTCTACACCTAGATACATGTTACTGGGCTATAGGAGTAGGGTCAAAAGTTGCTGTGGAATCCACCCTGCTGGTGATTCTCTATGGCAATGTGTGTCTCGCTCGTTACGTGGAATGTTGAGGATTGTTATTGCCCGCGCATGCAGATCCAATGTGAATGTTGGACCCGTAACGAGCGTATTAAAAGACTTTATTGGCGTGTAAAAGATCGCTCTTTTTATTATTATTATTTTGTTTCGTGATCCCAGTACTGAATTTTCGCTTGCATAATACGATTTACCATTGGATGAATTAACCTTTCAAGAACGGGTAATATGATTAATAAACGTGTCTTTTTCAAGCAATCACATTATGTTGCTGTGACCTGTCTGCACTGACCTGGCTTCAAAGGTATAATTTTACACTGAAAAGACAGAAATGTGGTAGCATTCATTTTCATTCTCATGTGATATGTGTTCTACTATACTTGACTTGTGTGACTTAAACCTTAATTATTTATTTTAATTTTAGTGAAAACATACAGTTATTTTTATAATACACTAGCTGTTCCAGCAAACTTCGTACCGCGTCAAAAAAATTAATTAAACGAGAAAATGAATTATCTCTATTATTATTATTTTTTTGTGTTTTTTCCCATGTTTTAATAGTTATATTGCTATTCAGGGTGTTTTTTTTTTTATTACAATATAGGCAAGTAATTGATCTCGATCTCACCTGATGGTAAGTGACGATGAGATCTACGATGTAGCATACTTGCCTAGAAGGTACGTGTTCACTCTCGACTTGAAAACACCCAGATTAAAGTCAACAATGTAGCGTAGATAAATTAAAAAAAACAAAGATCACTGAAATCGGTCACCCTTTCTCGAGTTATAAATAGTGTAACTTACAGAACTTTGTATTATATACATAGATTATATACTGCGTATAGGATATTAGCAAAACACCAACAATGTTTCCGCATATTACAAAATCCCCTAAATGCACCATTTATTTTCAATCTCAATAGCGAAGTATTTACTAAACTTCTAACTACAAGTTCGTGTGAAACGGAACAAGTTCCATATTTTATTGTTGAGGGCAGCGATGCGCGAGACTCTGATGTCATGCTTAAAATGCATGATATGTAAAGTTAACTTGGAGCTAATGGTAGCGTGTTGTGGTTTCTAGGAAATTATATTAAAATTGCCGCTTCATTTTTACCATTACTTGCTTGAGAAACTTGAAATTGGTAATGTTATTGTTTTTGTAGTAGTCAAGCGTCGACTTGACGAATTAATATAAAATCTTTTAAATGTTATAAAACACATGCAAACTTGAAACCGATTCGAATTAATGATCATATTATTTTAAGCTCTGTCTTTATGTTTACGGAAATAAATCTCATTATTCATATGCGCTTGAAAGCGCAGGCATGACCGTAGTTTTAAATAGAACCTTGGATTAAATCTTCATTTCGCAATATCTTAATTACAATATTTCAAAATATTATGTTCGGTAGACATCAATTTAACACCGTGTTAAGTATTGTCACTTGACTTCTATGGCAATTTCAGGGGCAATTACTATTTGGTCATAATCCATATAAGTACCTACTACCTGCCGGATAAAGATTGACATAAAAAATCAGAGTGCAGTATATACTGTAGTATGCTGACGGTACAGCCTCGATGAGCCGCAATTCATAATCCTATTCTTTATCCTGACGGGTTATATCTGCTTATCTATATATATTTAAAATAAAGTCATGTTAGTTACACCATTTATAATCAAGAACGAGTGGGCCGATTTTTATGATCTTTGATTTTTTGAATTTTTCCCCGCCTCGAAACTAACTATTAAATCTTGGAAAATAATCGCAAATGATGATTCTGAGGTGGTATGAAGTTCACCGGGATAGCTAGTAAAAGATGATTATATTGCCACTTCAGTATACGACTAGGAATTAATATTACTGCAATTATATACATTATAATTGCAGTAACTATTCATTCCTAGGATAGATATTTTATTATCTATACTTATGGATATTTTATGTTTGTAACACCGATGTGATCTCATCTCACATGAGCTTGACTGGAAATTATGTCTACTATGTAGTACGTTAATACATTATGCCTCATCACTGGTACACTCGGCTCGGATTGTGGTTACACTGTAATTTTATTATATTAGTTGCTATTACTATAATATGTATAGCAAGTGGCAATTATTTAATACATTTTAACCTTCGGTCTAGCTGGCATAGGCTAGCATTTTCCATAAACCATATCTGTTATTGGATGCTTTAGCTGTTTATATCTTGATGGTTGCAATTTGAAGGCTTGTCTACATGTACCTTCATAGTTAGGTATCGGCTCATCATCCCTTGTGTTTCGTCAACCAATGCGTGTCTTGATTTTAGTATGGACTGGTCTCACGATAAGTGGTTTCGATTTGCGGCTATCTTTTTGTACGGTCACCAACGGCGTAAAAGAAACAACACGGCTTAACAAAAGTGTAAAAAAAAGATACGAGTCAAAATGGGATACGAATTGCTGCAATGATACCTAAATGACAAGCTTCTTTGAATGAGTATGGCTCGGGTATTTGCTGCGCACCCGAGGCAAACACTCACGCTGATTCGCCCGAGCGTCGTTTGTTCTTTGCCTGACGGTCATTAGCCCGTGTAGCTTGTATACGAGCTAGCCTTGCGAGGCGCGGTTGGTATGGATCCGCCCAATTAGGTACGTAACGAGCACCTTCAATAATATCCTAGCTTAATTACTTATTTTTCAGCGCCACCAACCATCTTGTGTATCGTCATTAACATTATGAAGTGTAGGACTCATTGGGAACTTTACGTAATCATTCTGTGCCGTTGTCGTATATTGGCCGCAGTTCCAAAAAGTCAAACCTGACTTGGTTAACAAAGTTAGATGTCTATTTGCACTTATTCCAAGTACACAAATATTGTGTGATTGCGTAACACAAAAGGTCAGCGTAAAATATTTAGGTGCGCGATTTGACAAGATGAACATGTCGGTGATATATGTACAAGTTTGCTATCTAAGGCCTGCGTGGGCGAGGCGGTGAAAAGGATAATGGTGTCGCGTGGGAACCCATCTCGCGGTTCTTGACCGGTCTGTCGCCCCCCGACACCATGTTTCCATGGCAGCCTAGACTAATTACGGCCAGATTGCAACGGTCGTTGCACCCGCACCGTTTATGGGTATAGTTTGGTACCTTATTCGTAAGTAGTTAATATAAACATGTTATTATTAGTACCTAATCTATAAACATAAAACAAAGTTGAGTTAATTACACCATTTATAACTCAAGAACGGGTGGTCTTCGCGGCGAATAGTAGAATTACTAGTAATACATAGGAAATTTGAACAAACCTAATAATAATAAAGATAATACATTTTCTCATTTATTTGATTCTTAGGCGGTACTAAAAGTTCGCCAGGACGGCTAGTTTACATTATTTAATAAAATCCGCAGTTTTTTTATCATGAGAACGAAGCAAACAAACCTTCAAACGCTATCCATAAACTTGAATCACACGAGAATAAAAAATATGGCAACAGTTTATTGCTTTTGTACAAGACGGAGAGAACTCCAAAGGAGGCTGAACGAGTTTTCAATGTGACCTCTGTTTTAATTTAGCAATGTTTTATAATCAGTACAGGACTCGACGCACATCTCCTATGTGACAACCTTGAACGTCGATCACATCGGATTTCTGATTTCTTCTCCAAACCCTCTTGAAAAATACACATGCGTATTACGTAGTATGTACTCATTCTTAATGAGCAAGGTTTTCCTTAAAAGTATTTTCTTGTAATAATATTAGTCAGTACATGTATGGGTAAAAAGCTAACAAGATACCGTCATGATATATTATGTATGGCTATAAGAACATATTTTTAACCGACTTCAAAATGGAGGAGGTCTCAAATCGCTTGTATTTTTTTTAATTATCATTTTAAATACAGAGTATATGCTAGGAAGATATATGGTCATCTTAAATATTAACTGTTACCTACTTAAGTACGAGCATTCGATAAAGTTTTAACGTATGGTATATCTCGAACAAATCCATACGCATTGTGGTGTAAATTTCGAAGAAATGTATCTCGTCCAATAGACGCGGTCGTCTCAAGTATGTTACCGGTTCGTCCAAAGAGCATTGCGCAAGCGGCGATTGCGACACCGCGACCGGCGGATATGGCACGGGGCCGTTCTTTCGTAGCCCACACCTACACTGCACTATTTGAACAGAACTGCCTGCATATACTCACCACTTGCTAAACGTTTAAACAAACCGACCGCAAGCACAGTCAATATAATAGCCCGCTCACGCTATCAGTTGACACTATAATATTATAAGGGTAACGAATTCGTTAACCTTATTATAATAAAAAAACAAGACGATAAAACAATATCACCTTTACATTTTGTTGTCACACTTAATAATATAGATATTTCTTATTAAAACCAATTAAAGATTTTTTGTTGTAAATTACACCTTCTTTTTATAAGGTTAACTGATATTCAAAGTCCATAAGTAACGATTACATTTAATATTGTATATTGCGCAATAATAATAAAATTGTTCTTTGCAACTTACCTAATGGTATTTTTTTGTATTTGAATAAACCAATTGCCGCTCCTTAAACGCGGAATTGTGCAGTAACCACAAATATATATAGCCTTTAATTAGTGTGCAAGTAGGTATTAACTTTTGCCTACGCCATGGATAAGTTATGTTCCTAGTTGTGAGGAGATGAATATTGTTGAATCACGCCTTGTGTCATCCGTCGAGGTCTTGGATGATCTCATTCTTTAGAAACCTTCTCATATTATTGTTATTCAATTATTTTTGATTAAATTATTAGTATTGAATGATCACATTATATATAAGCGGCCGCGTAATGAATAGTTAATAGATATTGATTGCATGCAGATATGGCAAAATAATAGCTTTGTTGTCGTATGAAGATTCAATTTATTCAAAGATTTTAGGTAATGATTTTTCATATCCATTATATTATTATTCTTCCTGACATTTTTTATTAGTTAATTAAGTAATAAAACTAAGCATTAGCATTAGCATTACAATGGTGCTGGTCTCAACGAATCAAAGGAGACTTGCTTGAGAAAAGAAATAAATAATATATGGTCTCGTCGCCAGAATGTCCTCTATGTGGAGGACAAACGTCGGTATTCAAGTTCCAGGAATGCTGGCTGCGCTCGCGCCGGCGCGCGCTCGCCGTAGCATCGCGCAAAGATTTCCTCAGCGATGCAATGGCCAATGGTGGAAAAAAAAATGTATAAGAACTCGCATATGTAGACAATTGAAGGAGACCTCGGCATTGATAATATTGCAGGTATTCATTAATTTTTTTTTGTTAAACGTCTTTATCTTCAACTGTAAAAATAACACCTATACAGGTTGTTTGTATATTTTCTAAACAACATTTGCCTGATCGACTTCAAACTCAACTAATTCGGTGCTAAACAGATTTAGATTGAGCAAAACTAGTTGAAGCAGTGACATCACCTTCCTGTGCAAGAGGCCGCGTCCTTTGCAGATAATGAACATTAAAACGCAAATTTATAATAGCTTTATGAACGTATATTCGTAATAACATTTTCTTTTAATAACTAGCCATTTAGTCCTATCGTAACTCAAAACAAATGTTTCTTTATACAAACATTGACCGTCATTTGACGTCCTTACGGTTGAATTAAAAAAATCCCTTCTTAGTGCACCTCTAGGGTACTCAAGGCATATCATCTCCAAACATATAGCTAGGTCCACCGGTTTAAGCTGTGCATTGGGAGTCAGTGTTAAGAATTTTATGAAAGAGAAACTTATAAATTGTCGACAATAATGGCGGCATAATCTCATTTCATTCTCAAAAATATGGCGGACTAAAATCTCAAAATTACCTAACACATTGTTTTATATAGAACAAAATACCGTTTACAAACTAATAGATGAGGTTACTTATAACACCTAGTTAAATAACTTCTAACAATGCGATAAGATAGGATGTAGCTAGAGTCTATTATTATTATTATTAAGGTCTAGTAACAATGAAAGACACGGATGAATACCTTTTAACCATCCAACTCGTTTACGCAAGACTGTTTTTGTTAAGCCATAAGTAACGTTGAACTAAGCGAATGTGGATAAAACAGGGATTTATTTCGGAATAAACCCACTTCATTGAATAACAATGCCCATTTTTTTATTATATTAATATAATATCGCCAGACGAGCACACTAACTGCACGGTCCCAAACTACGCAACGCTTGTATAATGGGTACCGTACAATGGACTGAGGGAAAACTTGGCGCAATCCTAGGATATGATACGTATTATATAGATATTAAATATCCATGATTCGGGAACAAAATTCATTCGGACTCATTGCTAAAAGTTTGCCCCTACTAGGATTCCGCCCTGGGACCTTCGGAAAACAGGGTTACTAATAACTTAGCTAATCAGGTCCTCAAATGACCTCAATTTTATTATTACAACCAGCATTTACATGCGACTCCACCCACGTATCCATAGATTTTGCACTACAGCTCGACCTCCAATGTCCATAGCGTGATGATATGAACCTTTTTAGTCTAACCATACTCTGACTAAAATGTGAAAACTCCGTCGAAATTGGTCAAGTCGTTTTTCCGTGACACTCAAGCAAGCAAATAGTCGAGGATTCTAAAAACACTGTTTTTGATTCAGAGATGTCCGGTAGCAGTAACAAAGTAACTATACATATAGTGATCCTTTGTTTGAATTATATTTAATGTACAGGCACAGCCCAGTTACAGTTTTATAATAGCTGTACAATAAAATCTGTTGTGAAAAAGTTGAAGAAGCAATGAGGTCATACGCGGATACAGTTTAAAAACTAAACGACTTTGTGTCGCACCTCATCATCATTTAAACGTAATACGCAGTTGAGTTAATCTAAAACTGCCTAATTATTAGATTTCTTTAGAGGACGTCATTTAGGCCGGTATTAATAAATCGATTACAACTCGCGAGCTTAGGTGTGCTTCTGAGAGGTTTTTTTCTACAATACGTTTCTCATTCCAGTTAGTATATAAATCTTTTAGTATTATGTATATACATTGTTAAGTGTACGTACATACTTAATCATCAAACATTTTACTTTCTAATCTATTTATAAGTACTCTTAAACGATGAAAATATTAGGTATATTTTTTATTGGTTGCAGTTATCAATCAATGTATATCTGTAATTGGTTTTCTCCATAAACTTCCGATCTATTAATTTTATAATAATTTTAGAACGTCAAATTTAACTCAGTGGTTGTAATTTTTCATGCAAGTATTACAAAACTTGTTTACCAGCAGAATCCTTTAGACGAGTTTATCGTAGTGAAAGAAGCAAAAAACCGGTCCATGTTTTATTATGCAATGTCCTATGGTGTTGAAATATAAACGTAAATATTCTTATGTGTCTTTGAGGTCAACGTCACCCCATTTAGTCGGGTATTTATTGGTCAGCTGCCATTGCCACCTCATCCGGCTGAAGTATTTGCATGTCGTCGGCGTCCTTGCCGTCTAGGCCTAAGTTGTTGTCTGCTACGGTCGGCGGATCATCAAGATGGCGGGAGGGGATCTTGGGGGACTCGGGCGAGGGACGGGGGTGGCCGGGACAGGTCTGCGGGGCCGCCGTATAACGCGGCCCTGAGTCCGAGCCGAGCTCTATTTTTAGCGCTGTGTCACCGTTCGTTAGCGCCCGCGCCCCGCTCATCCATGCGAATAAAGCTTACCTACAGCGGTGGTTGAGGAGTTAACTTGAACTTATTAACTGATTTAAGTAACAACGTGAAACGTGCACAGAAACCTGCAATTGAATTTCTGTATGTTAATGTCATTATACAACTTAAAAATAGCTTTTGACTCATATATATCCGTTTTAAGTTTTACAGGAACATTGTAATATACGTACATAAAATTGTATGTATGAATAATATCTATCTCCACTTTTTGCTAACATTTGTTTGCGTTTTCTATGGCTTTCAGGCTAATTCACATTAAATCGAGCATAAATCGCGTTAGAAGTCGCACGTTTTTTATTCAAATCACGTATAACGTTCCTAAGTAACAGTAAGTCGCCGCCATGATGTCATCGGCATGTGATGGGCTGCGCTCTGCCCTTATGTAGAGAAAAAGCTATGTAAAGAATAGCTATGTTCACATATGTTGTACATAAACAATCTTATATACGTACGTTTGTACTACACATTATGTAATATTTATTAGGGTGTGAAGATGGCAAACCATTACACCGGGGTCCGTGGTCCAGCGTTTGACACTTTATTACGTGGATTATGGCACTGCAAGTATCAGTTTATAGCACTATTGTCGTTTATCGTTGCCGTTATAAAAGCTTAGTCGTTTGGGGTCATTGTAAGCATTCTTTTGCACGAAATATTTGTATTTTATAAAGAAGGTTATTTATTTAGAAATGCTTTATTTATGGTAATGTTATTTCATCTGGCCGGGTTTTCCTTATGATTTAAAGAATATGCGAATATTATTACTCGATTACAATTGCTTTCCAGTCCGTATTCGGCGACTATTGCATTAACAGGGTCTATGTCGATCATGAATGCTAAGTGGCTGCCCAAATAACGATTATGGTTTGCATAACGGTTCAGAAACATATTTTCATAGTGTGAATATAGGCACTTCATATATTCGTTGACGAGTCGTAGAAAAGAAATTGTGATGACCTCAGCCTACAGTGATGTGCTATAGTAGCGATTGTAACTTCGATGAAAAAAAACTATAAAAGAACTTTGCCCGACGATGGAACTGCATGGATTAGAAACAAATTACACATTTGTAATCCATCATATTTATGAATGGCCGTAATAATATCGATTACTCACACAAACTGCGCAACGACACAGTAAGGTAACAGTACCGGGCGTTGATTGCTAATGACGAGTTGTTTGTCAAGGCTTTCCATTGCGGGTTGTGTGGCGCACCCACGCGGGCGTACGGCTTAAGGTGTCACCTGGTGATTGCCGCCACTTGACTGCCATTCCCTGCGGCCTACGCGGGCGCCGAGGACTCTGCCCACGGGTCTACTGACGTATTACACAATGTTTAAAGCATTTTTGCAATACATGAAGCTTTTTGCAACGCTTTAAAAAGCGTTAAAGACTTTTTTTACTTTTGACGAAATATTTTCGAACTCGGTAGGACAGTATTAGTCAACATTTATCAAAAAGTCATGTTTGAATTGGCCGGATCCAGACCAATCCCGCGCTATTCCTATCAGATGAAAGAAAGACCAGTCTATTAAAGGTACTACAACCTTCCTTTTTTTTAATAACCTGTCAACAAAAAGAAAGCTATCATATAAGAATAATATATTTCGTCCATAAGTATATTATGCAAATTGATATGAGTATAGGAGAAAATAATTCATTTCAAACACCAAATAGCCATGATGTTGATGATGTCAGATTCGAATCATGCGTGGAAAAATTGAAACATGTTCTAAACCGGACATAATTGCACAGTAATTAAAACAACGAAGGGTCATAAGATATTCTTGGTTATTAAGTTTCACATTGTAAAAAGTTGACCCTGAGCCTTAAAAAGAATATTTATTTTTAAGATAGTAGTTAGAGATCTTTATATTTTTTTATAAAGCTCATCGCTAAATCTATCTGGCTAAATAAAAATGACGTAAAAGTGAGCTATGCCCAGTTTTGGGCAGAAATACAATAAGATGAAAATGGTGACCAAAATAATTTATTGAAAACTAAAATGAAATATGACTAGCTATCTCGGCGAACTTTGTACCGCCTCAGAATCAAATTTATGAGAAAATGAAGTTGTCCCATGTTTTAATAGTTAAACTGCTATTCGGCGCGAAGACATAAATAAATCGAAGATTATAAAACTTGGCCCACCCGTTTTTAAGTTATAAATGGTGTAACGAATACGAGTTTGTTTTATATATATGAGATGAGATACTTACTTATTTTAACACTTAGCGCTTCCTGTAGAACCATTAATGTTTCAGACAGTGATAAACTTTGCAATCATATACCTACCTCCGCATTTATGACTTCTAAATGAAAATAAAAAAAAATATAAATGGACAAAATTGCCTATCCGCATAATTACTGCCACTTATATGGAGAATAACATCTATTTTATATGGACCTGATAATCTATTATATAGCGCTAGGGACGGGGCTGTATAATATTTGGTATGAATTAGTGTTGACTCACAAGCGTTTGATTAATATTCTAAGGCGTTCTGGTGCTTTTATGAATCCTCAAAGTCATATTCAAGTTTCCTATTTCATCTTACACCTCCATACCTCATTAACATGAATCACAGGTTATTTGCCATTTCCAACGAATAGCGATTTTATCCGGTTCGTTTTTAAAGACGGGCGATGTGAAAAGTGGTCTGCCTTGATATTTGGATGTTAATTTTGCTAAATGTCACACAGGGCGTCGCAGCGCGGCTTGTTTGTGCCGAGCTGCCGCGCACGCGCAGGAGTCCGACGTATTACAAAACGCGGAGAAAGCCGCTCGTCTGGCGAAATCACACCCACAACGCATGTGCCAAATCTTCTAGAGAGAACCCCTCTCTACATATATGGCAACTTACTGACACGCAGTAAAAGTTGTTTTCGCACGTAAACCGAATACTTATTTGTATCAAGGATAATGTAGGTACCCATTTAAATCCTTAAATCATTAATTTTGCGTATGAAAACATGTTTGTGTCAGTAAATAATGGAAAACTACTTCATAAGTAAATTGATTAAACCTGCTTTAGGAGTCTCCAGCTAAAACTGTGCGCATATTTCCTTATGAGTTTTAAAAATTACTGAACAATTATTTACCGTTTAAAATCTCGATGCTTAAAAACATTTACGTATTACAAAATAAGATGCACATTAGATTAGCTGTTGTCTAGACTGGAAATCATATGATTGAGAGGCATTACAACGACATGGCATAACGTTACGTGTGGACACGTATGCATCGCAACCTTGCGCGATGGCGGGCCGTGATTGCGATGGCGAGCCGACCGTGACACTGGCGCGGGTTATGATAATGCCGTCTTGTACGAACTATTGTCGAGTTTTGGTATAAGTACGTAGCCGGGAGTGCGGGCTGCCCTGCGAGTGTGAGTACCTCCGCGACCGTTATCCGGTCAACGCTATACTGCCGCGCACGCCTATGCCACGCCACGCCGTGGAAAATGAATACAAAATTCAAACCGTTGAGAATTAGAAACAAAAACGGTATTACCTTGTTATGTAGCCGACGATCAATTATATCAGCTCTATGACCAGTTGCTATGTTGCTGATTTTTTTCACAACCGGCGCTATACGATGAGTCCGCCATGTTGATCGAAAAGAAAAACCTGTTACTAAGCCAATATGAAGACAGGGTTTTTTCTTATTATTTTAGAGAAAAATAATCTATAATACTAGATGTAACAGCTATTTGTTTGAATATTTCTCGATAATATGTATTTATAGCCATTACGACACCATGATAGATGCGCAAATATACGTAGTTTATTTATCTCATATATCACCGTTTATGGATATACCTACATCATTCTATGTATGTGCATGGATTTATAGTCCAGCGAGTTGTGGAAGTATTTCTTTAATAAGGAGAAACCAATTACGTATGAAACAATTAACTCGATTGCAGCAACACTGCGGCTGATGATGGCCAACCGGTATAGCGCGATGGTATACATCCGATGCATGCTGAATTACGTATTTTATTGTAACATAAAAGTTTTCCATTTAATTAAGTATTACAATTTCAATTGTACGTGTACACGGGTATAGTTTTGGGTATTATGTATTTAAAGTCATGGTTAAAGTAAAATGATATATTTCGTATATGCCTACGTTCAGTCTATTATCCATGTAGAGAGTGTCCGGCTAAATTCTCTAAATGTCCATTTATAACTATGGGCTCGCTTAGTTTGGGGCCCCTTTAATTACATTAAATATAAATAATTACTAAAAAAGGTGTGTGCACTATATCTTTATGTAGTTTTGTAGAGAATCTGGATTGAAGACCACGCGCCGTACGTTTGACATGGCTAATGTAGATGTAGAGTCTTTTTTCTTTGTTTTTTTCGTCTATGGTTTATGTTTGACTTCATGTCACCCTCTTGTTTTCCTCTTGTCCGCTGCGGGATCCGGTTGTAGGGTTAAAAAAAATATAATTATAATTAATGTTTTGACGATTTTAGATGCATCCAAATGCTATATCAAAAAATATAATCTGATTCGAAGTGTTCTCTACATATACAGTTGACTCTATAAAGTATTAACATCTCCATGGCAAAGATCTGATATTCCGTGCTTGCCGAGACCTCCCATTTGATATAGCTTCACGATTGCATGCTCTAGGAAGACACCGATAAATCAATGTTATCTGTATTCCGCGTAAGATGACCTCTTTAAATAAGGGCGTAAAATAGATAATGTGCCTCTTGCGTATAAAATATATTAGCTACAGATAAGCTTCATAAGTATAATGGAGCACATACCAGCCCTGGGGCAAATTTCATAAATCATTTTGTACTTATAATACTGCCAGGATCAGTTAGTTTGGGACCATACAGTTGGTATGTTCGTCTAGAGATACCATATCCATTTATCTGTTTACATGTTCAAAGTACTCGTACAAGTAATAAATGCTAAAATAAATAACAGTTATTTATCAACCCAAATTGAAAGCTAACACTATCTCGCTCGTCTGCTCATATTGCTTGTTAACGAGCATTTTAAGTGAGTGCGTGTGTTATTTGGACAAGAAGCATTTGTAACGAATACCGGCGACAAGCAAACACAGCCCGGTGCTGGTCGCCGGTAGCCGCGCCGACGTCACGGATCAGGTCGCAGCGGGGAGCAGATTAAAAAATATTTCCCAGGGTGTGCGAGCGGCGATGCTGGACCTACAGCGTGTCGCCATGGGATACTATAAAGAACCTTTGTGTTAGCGTCGGCAGTTAGTTATCATACACTATAAAGTAATCATATTTTTTTCATATCGCAATGTAGTTCCATTTACGCAAAGAAATCTAGGTATTATTTCTACTTTTCTTTGATGCTAAATCAGTGGGTATAATCTTGTAGGTTCGAATTCATATGTAAGAAATGTCTAATAGTATGTATGAAGCCGATCTCCTACATTCAAATACAACGACATTTAGAATACATTTTAAATCTGTTTTAGTAAAGCGCGCGTTGATGTCTAATATATGGGTCATATCAAGTATCTACAAATTCATTGTGCAGTTATACTAATTACATCAATACTCGTAAAAATTGTAAATACATTATGCTATAAATGTGTCATTATTATTAAAAAATGGTAGACATGTTCATCGGAGTATTGTATCAAATATAAGTATAATTATTTTAACTAAATAAATGAAACTAAATAAAATGTCCGCGGGCACTAGCGTCGGCGTATGCACTCAATCTTTTTTTGTTTCACTGTAAAGACATATTACCTACGCTTACGTTATTTTGTATTCAATTTAACTTTTATCGAGAGCCTTTGAATAACATCCCCAGAGGCAATTCCACGGACAATCGAATTGTAGAGCCATTACTGCGATTGTGTTTTCCAATGGACCTATAAAAATAGATGTAATTGGTGCTGAGAAAAAAACGAATAACTCCGATTGAGCCTCGAGCCGACGACGACGCTGCCTTCTGCCCGCGCCGAGGATGTTAATAAACACACAGAAGCCACGCTTTTTGTCGATAGAGTTAGCAGGAATGTAAACTGTGATTGAATACATACTTCTTTTATGTCATGAACGAGTTTTTAAATGTTAAACGTCGTGTGTCCGGATGAGTTCATAGTTCAACTCTATTTATATTGCTGGGTACATTTTGAATAAATTGGTGAAAGATTATTTTAGAGAGCTTTCTGGATGTTTACTATGATTTAATTTTAATTACCTATATACCTAATATAAGCATATGTGCAAATGTTTAGCACCGTAAACTTGTTTAGTAATTGCCACTTGACCCGTTAAGCCGAATCTGCAGCTCCCAAAATCCATTAAATTTGCAATGTTCGTAAATTATGTTCTATCAAAAAACTTGACAAACGCGCCTACTAGACTTACATGTTATATTTCTTACAAAAATGTGGTCACAGCGGACCCAGCTTAGATACAAAGTAAGAATTTCTTTTTGCATTGAAAGAGTAGGATGCGAAACTGGATTTTCAATAACACAGCAAGGTCAGACGAAAGTTCTCGAAATGGTTTGAACTTTTTTACTAAACTGTCTCATTCTAATCGTCGACCCTTGCTGTTGGGAGCCTGAAATCTTTCTTTTTGCATGAGTTGGCGAACGGGTTCTGTGTTCGCTTTATCGCCCTTGCAGCTTCGAGTATACGGTATAGGTAGAGCAGGCCTGGCAAAAGCTTTGGCCACTGGGAACGCGTTCAGGGAGACGTTGGTTGCAGCGTGGCGCGGGGACGAGAGCGCGGTGAGCGGCGGCAGGGCGGGGGCGTACCGCAGCCTGCGCGAGCGCCGAAGCCTTCGACTCGGCGTTCAGTCATTGTCCGACCAACATCTCGGTCGTACGTTGCAATATCGACCGGCTTGTCGCTACTGCATTTGTCGTACGAGTGCCCGTTAAACGAACGGTTAACTCTGATCCTTGGAGTGTAGGTGTAGTGCTAAGTGATAGTGTGTTTTTAGCTATACAATAAGAAAGTGTATCGCTAACAAGTACATATTGCCGTCTACGCTGTGTGGCGAGTTCCACGGAGTTACCTAACGGCTGTTCGCCTGCCGGCGAGGGAAGGCGGACCGCTTCTACCGGGAGGAATGAGCCCCGTGCACCACAGTCGCCGCACTCACCGATGATCTCAAGGTTGGTTTCATTTCGCTTCAAATTTTGCTTCACCCACCGTGATGTATCATGCCGTGTCGCAAGTGCAATTCCGCACAACATGACCCTACGACTCGCATTCTATCTCCGCTCTACACTGATCCAATTCAATAACTTAACATTCATTTCAAGAACTCTGCGTTCACATCTGTTAAACGTTCACTTACCTACTTCCATTTATATATTGTTAATTAGTCACTGGATATAGCATTTTCATTACCACTTTATAAGACTCTAGATGGGCATAACTGTTTTTATCAAAAATAATCATGCTAACATGTTGGTCTTAATAATATTTTTTTAACTTTATAATAGACTTGACTTGAACATTCTTGCTTGGAGATTATTTAATTAAATTATTAAAATTAAATATTGGAGATATTTATACTACAAGCAACTATAGTTTAATGTGCAAGTATTATTTCATCATTGCCGATAGAGAGGAAGGTAGCGTTTCCTTAGAAATATTTAAGTGACATTCAAGAATAGCTTTTTAAAAAGGTGTGGTTACATAAATGCGTCCACATCGATACTTATTGGTTACTGTAGGATTGCAAAACAATATAGTTTCACCGAATGTCACTTAATTGCTCTCACATGATATCTATAGGGTTGCCGTAAGTAAGTTGAAATGGAAAATAATATTATAAGCAGGACTATCAGCAGATGGTTAGATATACTTCATATATGTATTTATGTAGGATTCTGCATTGGTGATTTCATGATAAATGTTGCTTCATACACAGATTACCTACTTACTATTAAGTTACTCTTCAATATCGAAAATCAGGCAAACTAGACCATTTAATGATTTTTTTTGGTCAAGCCCACCGCCCAATTTTCCATCTAATTCAGTTGTCGTGAAATATTTTACACAACAGCTAGCATCAATTTTATTGCTAAACGAACTAAACTTTACTACACTAATTGTCTCCCTGTCCCTTCCCATAGCCGTAATGTGTGAGCAGCACAGAAATATTATTGGATATCTCAAATTTAGTTAAGCCATTGTCAGTTAACTATTGTAAAGCTCTCAAACTATATAATAATATGCATACACTGAAACTTTAACCTGAGTGGTGACCCTAACAACTGATTCCCATATCGGGATTGGCGGATTTACCTCAGCGACATCCGGTGGCCGGCACTTACGTCACGTGATGCAACACTTAACCATTAACATTATCCAACTCCGTCCGTTAAGTACACACAGAATACCATCGTACAATGTTAAATTAGGTACTAAGGTTTATCTAGCTTCTTCAGATATCTTTTAGTAATTTACGATTTAGAATGAATAGGTAGGAATGTGATAGGTACATTTCCGAATATCATATTTGAGAAAATATCTACTTGGCTATGATTTCGAAGATGCAACATTTTTTTTGTGGTTCAAACTAGCCAGATGTTATATTATAGAAGTTATTATAAAATTGTTAGAAAAAACATGCTGACAGTACGTCTAATAAATTAGAAATCTTGATAAGAAATAAAACTACGACTTTCACTGAACAATATACGAGTTCTCTTTAAATACTTACCTACTTGCACGATCAGTATATGTAATCATTCTATACTTTGCTGATCTTGTTCTGGTTTAATGTATTTTAAGCGATCATAGCTAAGATAGAGTATACCTCATGTATACTCTTAGGATCTTTATAGCCTACTGGCTAGTACCCAGTGGCTACTAACAATAACAGTAAATTAACCTTACTTATATAATTGAAAGTAAATAATTTACCAACGTTTATGCTTATATTTGTGATGAAGTTATGTCGCTTTATACCTATCTGTTAAAAGACATTTAAAGCCATGTCTTTTAGAAAACGTTGTATAAGACCTTAGTTTATTGTGTGTTTTAAAATATTCAAGAGAATTCGATTTGGCAATTAAATCACTGTGACACACATGACTTGGCCGGCAGCCTTGGTCATAGTTTACCATACATTAGTATTTAGACAACAAAGCAACACTAGTAGGCATGTTTTCTCTTCTCAATCGCCTATTGTGTCACTTGTTTAGATGTGGTTTGGATACTTTGTTTAATTATTTTTTTGCATTTTTAAATTTAAATATAGAGATGCTAGAAACTTTAAATTGTTGCTATGGCAACGGGGTATCTATACATATATATTGTAAGAATTACAAGTCCTACTTAATACTTCACTAAAGTCATAATTTAAGTTTGGTTTTACACGCGCTTGTATGAACTTAAAGCCCGATGCACAGAAGAGCGAGATTCAGCGTTCCATAAAATGTTAGAGTTTCTTAGCGTCCCGGGGCGCGGCGCGGGCGCAAACAGCGGTCGGTTAGCATCCCATATACAATTCAAAAAACGTGGAACGCTCTCCTGTCTATTTGGGCTGTAAGAGGACTTTCTCCTTGAATTTATTTCAGCCAGAGTAAGAATTAATTTTGTTTTGGGCCAAATGATAATCCGTTAAATAAACATTTAACATCGTATTCCAAATAATTAGAAGACTTCTTAAAAAAAAACACGTAAAAATGATACGATAACAAATTAAGTATCTACATGTTATGATAATTAAGAAGAATCATTTCAAGGTGGCAAAAACCGCAGGATAATTAAACTAATAAGGAATAGTAACTTTGGCTTTGCCATCAATTGAACATTGACTAATCATCTCACAATTGATATATGAATAAGCCAATATTACTTTGCTTACTAATCTTTAACATGGTTTTTTATCTTATATTTCGTCGAAATTGTTCATCTCAGTTTAATTTATATTGTTTCCATTTTTTGCTACGCTACTAATTTAAAAACCACACCTCAGTAATATAATATGTAAGCTCCATGAGCACCTAGTAATTTGGGTCCCTGCTTAAGACATGTTAATGATACCCATGTGTTTATTTTACAATAGAATCATTGTATCGTTTTCAGGCACTAGCATTAACAACATTAATCTATACGAATGTTTGTGTCGTTAACGTATTTATAATTTAACATCAATTTGTTTTAAAAAAGGTCATACTACGTAATCTCATCCGGAAAATAAAGATGTCGACCTCGAAATCGGTTCTTGGGACTATAAAACTATTATTGTCGCTTAGGAAAGGGCACAGTACTATGGATATTTTTGTCATAGTTGTAGTTCGGTCTGGTTGCCCACGCGCTTAAATTATACTGGCATATTATACTATTTTTTAAACTAACCGGATCTTTTCTGATGGCGTTATTAACTATAGACGCACACGAAATACACTATAATACAAAATCGATATACATGTAATAAAAATGTAACTGATCGCTGTCTGTACATGGATGATATATGAGAAAAACTATTATTAGAGGCCTTTATCGAAGCAATAGAACCCAAAACAATGACTGTTAGAATGTTTGTCTGTTGATCTGTTTGTCTAGACGTTTATGCACGCTAATCTCAGAAACGGCTTAACCGATTAGCGTGCGATTTACACAAATGTGTTATGGTATAATTTCAATCAGTTCATAAATAAAAAAGTTATATCAATTTAAAGCAGCGGACGATGTCACGGGCAACAGCTTGTACTTAAATATATACATATAGGCTCGCACACTATTGCACTAGGACCGAATGTCATCGACAAAATGTGGCGCACTACTGTGCACCTCTATCTCCCCTTTCGAGGATTACAGGCGTGATGGTGCATACAAAATACTTATAATCTCGATAGAGTAGCCAATTACGCTAATTAAATTCGTTGTGGTCGGCGTTTATTTGCATTAGCAATTGCATTTTATATTAGCATGGGTTTTTGTAGATGAAGGATGGTGAGTAAAACAAAGGCATCCAACCGTAGCGCCTCCTTCAAGGCCCCTTTGTTCTTAATGCAATATATTCCCACAAAGCGGTAATTGTAATCAACAGTAGATCAAGATGTTTTTGCTTGAAGTTTCGAAATAGACGCCGCTTCATAGCGACGTTACTTCGCAAAGCACTGCGCTAACGTGAAGCCTATGAATTATTAAAATTCTTCATACAATATTGAATTATGTTGCATTTTCCTTGCCTTTATTTATGAACACGCAGGCACCCATCTCACCTAATGCTTTAACGCCTTACCTACCGCATGAGTGGTAAAGCTCATATATACCAATTACAGTACCAAAGTAACAGTTTTAACAATTTCCTCATTACATATATTATAACGGAGCCAATATACATTTTCACAACATGCAGTGCATTTTTATTATAAATATTAAAATTTGCTACGAGATTAAATTTTATTAAGTAGGTATATGTAAACGGTTTTGAAGTAACAACTAAAAACTATTTAAAAATAACGAGGTCATAATAAATAGTTAATGCATTAGTTGCATTGTTTAGTTTCGACATGAATTGTACTTCAGATCGTGTTGAATTATGTAAATTGTTACTCTAGAGAGCGGTCAGACCAACAGTTGTAGGTAAACAGGTGGCGCCGTGTAGGTGCGTTGCCGTTGCGCCCGCGCACCTGTTGCACGCTCCTCGCCGCGCCGCCCGCGCCGCACCGGTGACATCGGCCCGTTATGTCATTCCGTAATACCTCTATAATTTACCCCCCCTAATTCATCCCACATTCTCACGAGACAACACATCAATATCCCATTGCCTGTGTGAATTCTACTCTGTATAGGTACTTATACCCTTTTAAGTAATGACCGCTAGGAGTTTCTTTCGCGATTGTTATTTGTTTTGTTTCCTGAATCTGGTTTTTAGTTTGATGAAAATGCTTATAATCTAATTATCTATCATGATTTCAACGAGAATAGAGATAATTGGTTGTATTATTATATGCCAAACTCTATAACAAATGCGGTAAAGAATGTATAAGTATAAAATATATATTCAAATTGCAGTTGCTTTCATGGTCTGATGGTTAACATTCACTCTCTGATTATTTTTGCCTAGGTACATGGTTTGATTGATTTCTCTTGTACAATTGTAACGTAATGCTTTTACTAAATACCTAGGTGCGTACGGATACGGGCCTTTGTCGCGCAAGTAACGATTTATTGAATAAAGTTTTTAATATTTAGTTTTGCGGTAGGTATAGCATAAAAAACTTGCTTAAAATGCTCATATTTTGATAGAGCTTGCAGTGTACAGCAAGAGCTGTTAGACCGCTGCAAGCTAATTTATATTTTATTTGGATTCAGTAGAGTGTGTACCCAAGATTGCGATTTTTGACTATTGACAATATCATTATTAATGTTTATCGTGTACTTATTTTTTTGAATTTCAAAATGGTTTTTATGACCAACATAATATTAAGAAATAAATAAGCTCACAAGATTACTTTATGAAGCTGTTAAATTTAAATACAGTTACCATTATGTTCAATTGAGATGACTAGATAGCAATTATTATTGTTTTAGCGGTGATTGGTTGTAAAGGTTGAAGCAAGGACGGGTGAAAGGAAATGCATTAAAAATTTGGAATAAATACTGTAAATAATAACTGTTTTAGTAGCAATATGTTGTAAGCTTTATTAGTATGTGTAGTGCATAACTGAATATTTTTTCCATAGGGTAACATTGGGAGTTTTAACAGTTTCCAGAATCGACTTGTTTGAATTTCAGAATGGAATTGGGTCTTATTTGTATTTGCACTTGTAAGATATCGTATCATTAAAGTATTATTTGGAAAACCGGACAAATTGCCCGTTTGATGTGTAAAGTTATTCTGTATGCAGATAAAATTTGAATTTTATTATCGCTTGCTGACGGTAAGGTAAGAGACATCTTAATGAAACATGATGCCTGAGAAAACCAGTGCATTTTAAAGTCATGCAAAGTCCGTCGACCCGCACTACACCAGTACTGTGTTTACGCATCTCATGTTCATGAGCTGAAGTCATGCTAAAGACTAAGTTAAGTTATGTGGTGTATGAGTTATGTGTGTTATGTTAGAGTTTCCTACGTATTTATTTTCGATATTTCTGCTATTGAAAATAGCTTGAATTACTTTTCTTTTTTATGAATATTGTTTACGTTTTATTGTTTCATCGTAGTCTACGAAAGATACAAAGCTACAATAATTACTTGAATAATAATTAACGAATTGACTTCCAACTTCTCCTTACCAGCTAAATGACAACGTTTTAATTACCCAGAAAAAATACTGCTATAACCTAGAAGAAGCGTGTAGTCGTCGTCGGCGTCATTTCATATAATTATCATAAAAAACCGGAGAATTTCACAGAAATTATTAAATCAGAAATGAGGAGATGGTAAGTACCTATAAAAAAAGTTATTATTATATTTAATTTTGCTCCAACCTAAGCCGGAGACAGAAAACGATTCAAAGTTGATAACGGCGCTACCATCAATACAAACTTGGAGCATACGTCTCCATATCTGTGGTCTCACCGCTAGCGGGAGCTACATGCTTCACCCACTTCGTATTTCAAATCGTTGAGAGTATAAAGATTACGGCATTAATTACCACTCAAAATAACTAAAACCGGTTTTCATCTCGCATTAAGCAGATTGAGCAAAATTGAGGCAATAGAGGTGGTTTTCTTGAAGTGCTAACTAGTTTTATGAAACGGCTATATAAGTGTGTGTGACTTGCCTTGGTCCAAGTAGAAATAGATATCATGTAGTAGGTATTATAAGGGTATAGAGTTTATTATATGAAGGTATATATTCTGCATTGACACGGGACATTTATACAGCGTTCAATAATTATCATTGTGGTCGTAACGGAAACCGCACAGGATGGATGGGTAAAAAACGTTAACCTTGGTTTTTTTCGTCGGTAATCTTACTTTAAAGCCTTTTCGGTTAATTAGAAGTTTCGAGTCCCAATCTCAAAACATGTTTGTTCGCGTGTTGTCGGCCACTTAACTGCTTTTATAACAATGCCGCCAATTCGTAGTGCCAATTTGCGGTTTGAGAATCAACATTTTTGGGTTTTATTAATATTAAAATGTATGATTTGGGATTTTTCCCTAAATATATCTGATAATGGAAAAGTAGTTCAAATTATGAACTGTGATTAGGTTTTTCTATGTTTTACAACGTACCTATGCACATTAATTTAACGTAATTGTAACCTGAAGTTTTATACCTATATGTGAAATAAACAAACCCGGCGCTATGTAATAGAGTTGTCAAATGATTGAGGAGAATTCGGTAAAAAAAAGGGCTGGACTCCTCCAGCGTTTTTTTCTGATCAATATTATTGACTGTAGCCTTTTTTGTATGTAACTTGTCCTGTTCTTTCCCATGTAACTGTGATGCTTGTGTTTGTGCTGTATAAACGAATTCATTCATGGAAATTCTTAGAAGATTGGCAGCCATTCTTATATAGTTAGTGCTAAAAACTTAAATTTTTCGTGTGACTTGATGGATGTTTAATATTTATTTAGAAATAATTTTACCAAATGAAAATCATGTAATCTGCATTTTTTTGTTAATGAAAAATATATAATTATCATTATTTTCAAATCGTATATAACCAGCAATTTAGATGAGTTAACAGTTTAATTCAATTCAATGCAGCACGAAGCACGAGCTCCATGCCACGACCACTATAAATTGGCTCCAGTGGTCGCTCCACTTGTTCGTCCCTCGGGCACTGTCACATCGGCGGGCGGCAGGCTTATTTAGTATTCCCTGCGCAAGCGCATTGTCCGTCGGTCGCCGGCGACCGCCCGCCCCGCCGCCGCGCCCCGCGCCGCCCGCGCCGTCCGCCTTCGCCACCGGAACTTAGTGTCGTTCGAACTGCTCTTTCTCCTTTATGAGATGCTATCGGTATACGCACAACTTACCACGTCTGTTGGCTATTTTTTTATAAGAATCATTATGATAATGTTATTTTTTATTTTGATGGTCACCTTTGATTTCTAAGATTTCGGTATTGGTATGCTACTTATATGGTAACTGGAATTGTACGGCATAAGAAGGTACATTTATTGTTGTCATTAAATTCTATATAATATTTACATACTTACACGTATTTTATAAACTGCTAGTAGGTACCTACTGTTTAATTGCCTGATGGGTTGATGAAACAAAATCGCCAAGGATTAGTTTGTTTGTCGACATTTTTGTGGCATTGATATTGAGCAAATAATTGTTATATACACACACATACGTAATAAAATATCGCTACATTGGTAAGCGGGCGTTTACACAATGACAAATCGTGTTTGTGTTTCTTATTCCGCCCGGATCCGGGTCACTTCACCAATAAATTATTCCATGTTTAAGGAAATATATCTTTACATGGTTATACCTATCAATACATCCACGATATATATATATAATGAGTTAAGTGTGACGAAAATATGTGGCCAATGATAATGTAAACTTGCATTCCTCTGTGACTGTTGAAACAGTTGGGTTGTATTGTACCGCTAGTGCTACAACGGATACCGTTCGCAATGATACGCGCGCCACTCTAGTGATCGATGATTATCGATAATATCGATGCAATTTTGTGCCAGCCTATCGCGATCTAACAAAGCACCTTTACTGTAGAAGCACAAAATGATTGCGGCACTCAGGCGCCGGCGCCCGACCGCCCTTATGTTCTTCATCACGTCTCTGTCTATAAATAAAGGCGCACGGTTGCGCAAGTTCAAGTATAAGGTTAATAATTTGCTTTTACGTGCTTATATTTCCTTATAATTTTGCGGATGAGCTAAGTTGCAACTGCAAGCACAGGTTCTTCAAGACCGTGGAATGATAGTCAAGGCACGGCTTAAGCTGTTGGAATAAGGAACTTATGATTTGGAGGATACATTCCTTGAGTTCCCTAGAAGTAGCACTAAGGCGGGATTTTTGGTAATTCTACCCCTAAGGGGGTGAAATTAAGTATGTTTGCAGATTTTTTCTAAAATTATGATTAGGCACATGGCTAGTTCAATAGAAGGTTATTCTTGTGAACCAGAATATATACACCGCAAGTGTTCTTTTCAGTTGTGAATCATTCCCAGCCAGTATTTTCACGACAGAATCGCTCAACTGACATTGTGAACAAAAAATAATCAAGTTTTTGAGTTAATACGTCAATCTTCCGACGAGTTTTTGCTACTCTGCGTTTAAATTGAAATGTGTTTATGATTTCGTTGTGAGGTACTTAGCATACTTGACCTCTGTATCCCAAGTCTCTCTATCGTGTATGTTGTAATATGAAGTTTAATATCATGGTTTTCCCTTACCGGGCAAGACTTCTGTTAGTAGGTTATATACTTTATTGAATTAGTTATCTACAGATAATTGTATCAATAAACGTTCTCGTCCCCACACTTGGAATCCCTGTGTCGTGGGGACTAGAATTCTGAGATAATAAACTTATAAAACTAAACACTACATTTGGGAAGTCTGTTTTGGACGCGCATCCCTACGTAACGTACACGATATAAATATTATTAACACGCTAGAGAAGCATACGTTAGTATACCCTTTCTGAATCACCCTGTATATTGCAAATATAGGTAGGTACTATAAATGAAATAATATTGCATAGGTACGAAGTGAGGTGAGAGCCGCACGAAAGTTATCGCACTCCTACCGTGAACGCTTTTTTGGTGCAGGTGATTCCAAGCACGGGCGGTTCTAATTGCAAATTGGATATCACTACTAGACATTCAAGAAGTTAATACCTAAGGACTGTTTAAATATAATATGTTTAATGTAAGAAAATGCCAGTGCCTCAGCCACAATTTTTATACATATGCGTTTCGGTAGCGTTAGCGTCTTCAGTCCCGCTCACACCACAAATTTCATTAATATGTACGATAGTGACAGCGTGTTTTCGATGACGATTCGATTACATAAGGAGTTCCTGCTTACCCTACAAGTGAGCCGATAATAACGGGCTTCTAGAATTGGAATATAGTAATAAGAATTTTATTAAGTACATCTGAGTCACACACAGTATAATTCGAAACATTAATATGATGCTTTTATTATGTTGGCGAATTTTAATAAAACATATAACTACGGTCGGATCGGTGACGGTAGATAATATTCAGCGGCAATCATACGACAAAATCGTTCTCAGGAGAGAAACTGCGTACTGGCATTGTTCATTCAAAGCCCACTTTCCGTAGGAGCGGAGTGCAAAGTGGCACCGAGCGAATGGGACGTGAAAGTGAATGGCGCAAGCGAGCTGGCATGGCGGCGGCGGCGCGGCGGCGCGGGCGCAGGCCTGCGGACGCATTACGCCCGATTTGATACCACATTCGTACACGCGAACCACATGTTGGTTTGCACCTTGGTTCATGACGTAAGGCTTACTTACTGTGGGTCTATTATGACTGACGTATTTTGACGAGTGTACGGAATTATCGATATTCATTACTTACCTTTTCTTTTCACTTTCATTGGCACGTTTGCTTTCTCCATAACTTTCAGGTATTCAACTGTTAACTTATTTTATTTAAGTATTGCCTTCAGATTAATACAAGGAACGGTATGCCCCATTGATTCAGTCATTATGAATAGGTGACGTCACCGGACGTCGTCGTCTAGTGTTCTATAAAAAGCTGTTTTTTTATATGTCGGTTACATCATTGTCATCGCTATTCAACAATGTTGTGGTCTTTGTACGCTAAATTATTAAACTTGAAAATAAAACAAACTTTTTCCGATACATTTGTACAAAGAACGACAACATCGTGGTTTTTATGTCACTGTATTTATGTAGATTTTACTTTTTCATTAGTTTTGCATCTGTTATAATAGACAATTGTCGCGTGCTTACTCTAGTTTCTAGTAAAAATATTGCTGAGACATAGACAATATTTATTTCTACCGACTAAAACATCTTGTTTAAAATCAATAAAAACCCGGACGTGTTTTAATGATGTGTAGGCGTCTCGAAAACTTGATTGAGCTATTGGCAACAAATTACTTTCACTTCAAAGTTATTTCAGGACACGATAGTGAGATACGTCACGATTTTTATGTGGCGGATACTGGCGTTAGGTTTTAAAGACTCTTTTATCATTCTTATGACTCTAGTTATCTTATGTTAATTTTAAATCAATGTTTCTAGTAAAGAATTGACATGAGTTATTATTCAAAGTGCATATAAATATATGTTTTATATAGGTATAGATATCACGTAATTAATTAATAGATGCCTGCCAGCAATTAGACTAAATTTACCTGTATAATTCGTTGTATCAGTGCTCGATAGATGTCGCTAATCTAAAATTAGCTCGCGATGTTAAGATGTTTTGGTCTTTCAACTACTCTCTAGAGATCATTTCTATAGTTAACTGTATATCTACGTACCCCACATACCCTAGTATTTTACTACATAGTAAACCTAGAGGTAGGACACCTTGGGACCTATGTCCTATACCGGCGTCGTACATTAACCACTAGATCTTACCGTACTCTACAGATTAAATTTTATAGCTGATTATCGTCATTACCATTATAACCGTAGGCGCTAGGGTGTCAAGGCTTACGATTATTGAATATAAGTTTCCTTGGTGTGTCTCGCGACCTTAACTAAGTAATAATACTTAGCACATAATTTGTGACCCCATCTCGGAAATCTATTGTCATCACTAATTATGTCATCGACCCTCGTTAAATTTTTTTGCACTTCATATTGAACCTTCCGCAAGTAAGCAAGGTTTCTCCATTCTCTTTCACTATTCTGCTAGTTACTGAAATAATAATCCATCATTGAAACTCAATGGTTTGCAGGAATTATTAGCTGTTTTTTTTCATCTTAACTATGTCACGATGTTAACGGAAATGTTAATTAAAATTTGCCATTCATATCATAGCCATTCTGCTATTCATGTCTTGCTTAACCAGGGAGTTAAGTAAGTATTAATTGTTTTTTTGTACTTAGTGGCCTTTTTCTATTGAGTCTGGCTCAACGTGATTATCCCAATGTCAAAAATCCTTCGTTCTCCATTAGTTAGGGAACAATATCTCCCTGCTGATGACGATATTAGTAAGAAACCGATGCATCTGTACACCGGTAGCGCTTGACCACCTATAATAGAGTCCTTTTTTTAATGTATACTAAATTTGAACGTCTAGGCTTAACTCACGGTAAATAATTCCGAAAATATGCTACCGTAAAGTTGTAGGCATATTAAAAACATCAGCAAAGCCGCCATTATCAACATTGTACGCTCGTGTCGAATATGTTCACTTTCAAACTGAGCTATTATTGTTTTTATCACTGACTAATACTAATTACGTGCGTGCTAACGGCCCGTGCAGCGGCTGTGACAACTGGCACAACGACATTTGCGGTGAGCTCCGTGCTCAGGCGAAGTGCAACGCGTCTGTGAATCGCCATGCAACCGTTTAAACACGCAATACTAGTAAACCCCGCGCCAAATCACTCAAAATAGATAGCGTAATGTCTACGTACAATGTATTTGCAGTACATAAACCTATTTTAAGTTTGTTAGTGTGATACAAGCAAGTAGGTAAACGACAATATACCGCTCACACAGTTATATGACCTCGGCGACCAGCCTTCGCCTTTGTCGAGGAGGTAATAATTATAAACGAAAACTTTACCAACGTGCCCGGTTGATTTTAGTTCACCAATAGCACATTAGCGATCTAAAAACTAATCATTATTTACTTACTTTAAAAACCTTACAACATGTTAGATACGTATCAATACGAGAGCTGCGTGATCGTTTTTAACTTTTAACATTCAATTTTGTTTATTGAGGTCTAGGTTTTTTGGCATGTTATTAATACTTTCGTGAAGTCTATCTACTCGAGCTCAAGTCTAGATTTTATATGTATTTTTTACTTCAAATGTTTTCAAGTACTAGGTAGCCGAAATCCTAGAATTGCTAGAAACTAAATGTGCAGTGTCTAAGTAAACTCGTAATGGTTTTCTTGTTTATTTATTTATCACAATCCCCATTCGCAACATTGTTAGCATAGTCCCTATGTGTGTTAAGTGATATAGCATGCAGAGTATGTAAAAAAATAATGGCTACACATTTTCAATGTATGTTATTAAGTTAGAAATATTTTAGTTTTATTTACTCTTCACTGTGGTTATGGCGCGAATCCCGTCTTACTCCTTTAATAATATTAGTCATTACTTTGTACTCATCCTCATCAATTCTCAATAAGACGTTCCAGGATGTTGGCAACGAGCAATGGGTACGGAATATTGATTTGCCCGATGAGCAATATACGAACGGCACAAGAGCTGTGTATTTTTTTATTTATCTAGTTCATCTCACTGCTAGGTAAAGGTCTTTCCCACTAGTCATTATTGATCTCGGTCTAATGTTAAAGGTCTATTGTTAATGCCAAAGGTTTTCTAACGTATTATTTCTTTTTGTTACAGAGACCATGTATATAGACACCTTGCCGCTCGTGGTTTGGACGCTTTTAGTCACAACGACACATGTGAGTAATAGAATAGTCTCATTAATTCAATTAGTACCTATTCTCACGGCTTGGTATAAATGTTATACTTTCAGCTTTATTATTAAATTGAGACAAATGCAATGTATTTCATTCACAGGTAGCGACACAAAGCCAATATGGAATAGGATTAGGAATAAAACGAGAAGTATTTTTCTTAAATTTAGAAGACGGCTATTTTGGCTGTCAAGTAAACGAATCGACACAAATATTACAATTATATGAATTATCAAAGTTATGCGATGGCGTTTCGGATTGCTACAAGGGATCCGACGAACTCAAAACTGAGTTGAAATGCACAGGTGAGTCCGATACGGTAATTTATTAAAAATATGCTCTTGCTGAGACTTTTTACAGTTTTATTGCACCCAAAGATTCTGTCTGACTGCATAACAATCTCATTAAAATATATCAAGTCAGAAATGACACGATTAAAATGAACGCAGAACACGTTTAGCAATATGATGTCAAACAATTTTAGGTACGGCGACAAGTATTTTTATTCCATATATTATTTTGTTGTTATTTTACTCTTATGTTACTCAACATAATGTTAGATCTTTGAAATCTTTTACATAGAATATTACCATTAATTGTTATTCAACTGTAGTATTGTTATTTTGTAGATGACTGTACCAAAGAAGATGGCGCCCAATGTATAAATGGTGCATGTCTAAATGGCGTGTGCCATTGTAACGATGGTTTCGGCGGTTGTAATTGCCAGGAACTAGGTGGGTATTGTGATAATACATATTCATCAGAAAATATATGATTACAATTTATTAATTAACTAGCTGTTACCCGCGACTTCGTCCGCGTGGTATTTAACAAAGACACAACCGTTGGCCTGCTCGCGCTTTCTGAGCCCGCGGGACGCATTGCAGGTTGTTGCTATCAAACTTAATCAGGCGCAGCGCTGCAACACTGGTTTTATTTTTTTTCGTGAAATCCAATTTTTTTTTCTAAAATAAAAGTAGCCTAAGTTACTCCTTGTTGCATCAGCTATCTGCCAGTGAAAGTCCCGTCAAAATCGGTCCAGCCATTTCAGAGATTACCCGGAACAAACAGACATGCAGACAGACAGACAAACATTTTAAAAAATGTTGTTTTGGTATAGGTACCGTGTATAAATCTAAATGCACTTGGTAAAAAGCGGTTATTTTAATATTACAAACAGACACTCCAATTTTATTTATATGTATAGATGTATAGATAACACTTTCCCTGTGGCTTCAACGTTTTTGTTTTGCACCCCTTAATGGTTCTAGTGTGATCTATGTGCCACAATATCTTTATCCAGTCATAAACTTTCCAATATTGAGAGTCCCATTGGTAAAGGATGAGCAGTTTTGTGTGATGCTTAAATGTACAGTTTAAAAAAAACATTGGTTAATATAACGTCCAAGTTGCCTTTTGCAACAATTCAAGCAATATAATCGAGTAAAGCTAACCTTTTTTTTAATGTCTTTGTTAACTTTCAGATGTTAACGAATGCAAAGATAGGCCATGCGACGTTTTTGCCCATTGTACGAACACAGTCGGTAGTTTCCAGTGCTCGTGCTTCCCAGGCTACGAAGG
The DNA here is from genome assembly GCA_905404115.1 of Pheosia gnoma. NCBI lineage: Eukaryota > Metazoa > Arthropoda > Insecta > Lepidoptera > Notodontidae > Pheosia > Pheosia gnoma. Next base: position 5,940,041 of record FR989897.1, on the reverse strand, counting down.
CGATGGTTTCACTTGCAGAGGTAAATAGCATGCTAACGGTAATATTATTATACCCACCCGAGATATACAAATTACAGTGTCATGGTTGTTGTAAAAACATACATATTAAGGCATAAGGCACCTATTATATTGGGTTCGAGAGATAATACGTATCGATTTTTTTACTAGATTTTCTTTTATGTATAATATGAAGCTGCAGCCTGTAAGAATTATTTTTTCAGATATAAATGAGTGTGAAGATCCGGCAGTAGCTTCCCGTTGTGTTGAAAACGCGGAATGCTGTAACTTGCCAGCTCATTTTATTTGCAAGTGTAACCGAGGCTTTGAAGGCGATGGGGAAGAGGAGTGCCGAGGTACTGGAATAGTTCATGCGCCGACACTTGATTTATTACTTTTAACGTTTGATTTTTTATTAGATAAGTTTTAAAACTATGATAAAATTCTAGATATTGACGAATGTCGACGACCTGGAGCCTGCGGAGCTAACGCCGTATGCCAGAACTATCCCGGCAATTACACGTGTACATGCCAAACTGGTTATACTGGAAATTCATTTGATGGGGTAAGTTTATTTTTGATCTGAAAATCAAACATATTCGCAATAAAACCTCTTAAAGAGATCTTCAGTCTATTGTTTTCCCACACACCGGTAACGTCAGTACTAGATATCACTCTGGTACATGTCTACCTCATTGGACTATGGCTTCCGAGTTTATAAAAGAAGTTTAACCATTCCTGTGTCTATGGCGTGACATTTGTTTGTTACAAAATTTTACGAATACGAATTTTAGGCCCTCGCGTAGCGTTATTTGCTGTTTGTGGTCCTCTAAGAATGATAATGAAGAAACTGACAGGTTATAATATAATGATAACATAATATCTAGTGCGTTGACATCGACGAGTGCGCGACCGGCGATAGTTGCGGCCTGGGTGCAGTCTGCCGTAACGTGGAGGGCGGCTATGAGTGTATTTGTCCGCCTGGCTTCGAGGGCGATCCACGAGTCAGTTGCCGTGATCAGGACGCTTGCGCTCACGCAACCTGCGGCAGTAGCGCTCTGTGCGAAAACCACCCCGACGGACATCGCTGCGTCTGCCCGCAAGGTTTTGAGGGCGACCCTAATATCCAGTGTATCGGTAAGCCCCTACGCAACGCGTCAGTAGGTGTGACCTAATCCTAACATGTTTTCGTCTTCTGTGGTCTAACGCTTTATGAACTTTAACTCTGGTTAACGAATTGCGCTGAAAACTACCGTACGTGGACGCTCGGTAGCTTCACGCTTCTTACTAACCTAACCGATCATGACATTCAAAACATTTATACAAAAATGAAACGATATTTTCAGCGTTACCTTCTCAACACCTCCGTCGGCAACAAAATAACTTTTCGACGACTATGCTTATTTTTGTGTATTCCAGTGCGGCGTTCCAGGGTACGCTAACAATGTGTTTTATATAACTTTCTACAGATTTACTTCTAGTTTTTCGTCTTTAAAGTCTTCTGTGTCGTCTGTGTCTATCCTTCCTCTTCGTAGTGGCTGTCGGCGTACCTACTGAGCGTGTGTATAATATCGGTGACCGCGCACGCGATAGATGTAATTAGACGTTGAGTTGTTTGTTATACCAGAGGTGGATGAATGTAAGAGTAGCGAAGCAGTGTGCGGCGCACATGCTGTGTGTACCAACACCATCGGCAGCTACGTGTGCACGTGCGAGCCAGAGTATACTGGAGATGCGCGTGCCCCGGAAGGCTGCCGCGACATTGACGAGTGCGAAGCACTTGAACGTCCTTGCGGCACGCACGCTATTTGTGAGAACGCTGTGCCGGGTTACAACTGCGTCTGTCCACAAGGATATAGAGCGAAACCGGACCCACAAATTGCTTGCGAACAGGTACTATACAAACCTTTTAATACGTTTAGGAAACAATTCACTACGGTGTAAATAATACTGAATTATTTTTCAGGTTGATGTTAATACATTGTGTAAATCCAATTTCGACTGTACGAATAATGCTGAATGTATTGAAGAACAATGTTTTTGCAAAGAAGGATTCGATGCTCGGGGATCGGTTTGTTTCGATATAGACGAATGCGCAGCTAATTCTTCCATATGTGGGGAGAACGCATTATGTTCGAACACTCCAGGTGGATATAACTGCGAATGTGCTGCTGGGTTTATTGGCACTCCCCCGCGTGTGTCATGCCGGGCCCCTTGTGAAGACGTTAAATGCGGAGAACACTCCTATTGTAAGCCAGATGGAGTTGAGGCATATTGTGTTTGCGAAGAGGGCTGGACGTTCGATCCGAACGACATAGGAGCAGGGTGTGTCGATATCAATGAGTGTGATGCGTCCATGGGACCGGTTGGTAGTTGTGGCAATAACGCACGTTGTACTAACACATTGGGAAGTTTCGTCTGTCAGTGTCCTGAAGGGTATACCGGGGATGCTCACAAGCAGTGTTCAGATATCGATGAGTGCCAAGATGAAGGTGCTTGTGGGGTTGGAGCAGACTGTATAAATCGTGATGGCTCTTATAGCTGCGAATGTCCAGAAGGCACAATAAGCGATCCAGATCCCAAAGTGCGATGTGTTGAAATTCTAATGTGCAAAAATGACAACGAATGCCCCGGTAATGCTATGTGCGACCCTAATTCTAGATGCTTGTGTCCCGAACCAAATGTTGGAAATGAATGTCGCCGTAAGTTTACTTGAGTTTATAAACTACTATATATTATTTCAGCCAAATCTGTTGTCTATTTTATATTTTCTACTTACAGATCCTTGTGAAGCTTTACACTGTGGCAGCAACTCGGAATGTTTATTGAATGATCAGATAGCACAGTGCATATGTAAAAATGGCTTCACCGGTGATCCAACATCGTCTACTGGTTGCCAAGATATTAATGAATGCGCTGATAATCCTTGTGGTCAAGGAGCCGTTTGTAAAAACCTTGCAGGGCATTACCAATGCGAGTGTCCCAGCAGCTTTACCGGTGATCCTTACGTCAACGGCTGTAGTCCTGGAAAAATGGCGAGTGATTGCAGTAATTATAACCCATGCCCACAAGGGGAACAATGTGTGTCTCACGATGATGGAAATGTTTGCATTTGTTCGCAAGGCTTCGCGCGCAATAAAGAAACTGGACTATGTGAAGATATTAATGAATGTACACAACATGGCAGATCACCTTGTGGCTTGAATGCCATCTGTAAGAATTTACCTGGAAGCTACGAATGTAAATGTACTCCAGAATACAGTGGAAACCCATATAATCTCTGCGAAGTGTGTAGCGATATATCCTGCCAATGTCAACCACCATATAAAATAGTCGATGGGAGTTGTGTACTGTCTGGATGTACAAAATTCAATAAATGTGGTGAAGGGGCAGAGTGCATTGTAATTTCTGACGGTGTGAGCTACTGTGCCTGTCCAGTGGGATATTCTCAAACTGCTGAAGGCTCCTGTGAGGATATAAATGAATGCACAACTGGTCAACCAGCTTGTGGGTATGGCGCAGAATGTATAAACACGAAAGGGTCTTTCACTTGTAAATGTCCTCCCGGGTATAGTAAAGATTCAATTTCCGGTATGTGTACATTAAATCTAAAGCGCTGTATAAGCGATTCTGACTGCTTCTCGAATGAAAAATGTATTCAACCTGGCGAATGCGTTTGCCCGCCACCGTTTTATCTTGACGTCACAGATGGTCAAAAATGTAAAAGTCCGTGTGAGCGCTTCACTTGTGGTATTAATGCTAAATGCACACCAAGTGATCCACCTAAATGTATGTGCATGAATGGTTATGAGGGTGATCCCCACATTGGATGTACGAACCTGAACGAATGCCACAGTGCTCCTTGCGCTTTTGGCGCCATTTGCCATGATCAAAAAGGCGGTTATCGTTGTGAATGCCCCGCACCTATGGTTGGCGATCCTTACAAAAGTGGATGTAAGTATATGTTATTATCAGCGTGAAATACTTGCTTACTTTATCTTAAATTTATTTAAATCCACCGTTTACTCTGTTCAGGTACGGTTGAAGAAATACCAACAGAGAAGCGATTGTGCACCGCAGACGACGAATGTCCCAATACTCTTGCCTGTTTAAACAGCACATGTTTATCGCCATGTTTGAGTGTTTCTTGCGGATCTAACGCTTTTTGTGAAGTTGATGATCACGCAGCCTGGTGTCGCTGTAATCCTGGTTATACCAAACCCGAGGGTGGAAAATGCATATCGGGTAAGTGACTAATTGTTTTTTCTATGATCATGTTAACAATATATATCCATTATGTTTAGTAATAGTACAATACATACTTTTTCGTTCTTATTTTCTTTAGGATGTGACACCTACTCGTGTGCCTCTGGAGCTCAGTGTATAATATCCAAAACCGGTCCAACATGCATTTGCCCAGAAGGCATGGTTGGCAATCCTTTTCCTGGAGGTGCATGCAGAAGAGATATATGTGGATCTGGCGTAGCTTGTGACGAGCCGCTGACGTGCGTAGCCGGACGCTGTAGGCAACGCTGTGACGGAGTTGTTTGTGGAGTGGGCGCTTCATGTGATCAACAAAGCGGAAAATGCATTTGTAACGCCTTTTTTGTTGGAAATCCTGATTTACTTTGCATGCCACGTAAGTTGAAAAAAATAAAATTATTACCCATGGATCTAAATTATCGTCTACAATTTTATGACATTCAATCTTGTTTAAAATGCCTATAAAATATTTATTTTGTTCTAGCTATATCTCCGCCGTTTTGCGAACCTGGGTGTGGCGAAAATTCACACTGCGTTTATGGACAAAGTAATGTATGCAAATGTGACAAAGGCTATACTGGAAATCCATACAAAAAGTGTTTACCTCGGAGGCAAATAACCTGTGCCAAAGCATCTTGCGGTGTTAACGCTGTCTGTCAGCAAACAAGAACTCATGTCGAATGTTTATGTCCACCTGGATATGTAGGAAACCCTAATATACATTGTACAGACATAGATGAATGCAGCAGCAAGCCGTGTGCGGAAAATGCTATTTGCATTAACACTCCAGGAAGCTTCAGCTGCATTTGCCAAAGCCGTTATGTCGGTAACCCCTACGAATTATGTTCACAAATTTCCGTTTCAAAGTGTGCTGATGGCAATATTTGTACCTGCTCTCAAAATGCAACATGTCCTGACGGTTTTGTGTGTGAAAGATCTAAATGCGTTGACGTATGCCGCTCAATGATTTGTGGTCCAAAATCCATTTGTGAAGAAGGCAATTGCCATTGTCTCCCTGGACATAGCGGTAATCCTAATGACCTGCAAAGAGGATGCACACCGGATAATAAATGCTTAGTGGATGGAGATTGTAAAGATTCAGAAATATGTTTCCAAATTGCTAGAAATGTTCGTAAATGTGTGGACTCATGTAGTAAACTGCAATGTGGACCAAATTCATTCTGTATTGGTGCTAACCATCAAGCCCATTGTATATGCGCCGAAGGATATATTGGAAAGCCCACTGACGTAAAAACAGGCTGCCATTTAGTGATACAAGAACCACAAGAGTCAGAATGCAATGATCAATACGATTGCAATGAACCTCAAATTTGCATTAGCGTGGATGGTTCTGCTAAAAGATGTGTAGACCTATGTTCAACAATAGCGTGCAGTGCTAACGAAGTTTGCAGATTCATAGACAATAATGCGCGTTGTGAATGTAAAGAAGGTTTTCGGTGGAATCCCGTTACTTCAAATTGTGAGCAACCCTCGACACCAAATTGTGAAACAGATGACGATTGCGACGATATGAAGTCCTGCCAAAAAGACGTTCTTGGAGTAAATAAATGCGAAGATAGCTGTGCTTTGTTTACATGCCCGCAGAACTCGCAATGTATTACAAAAACTCATAAAAGTCAATGCGAATGTTTGACTGGTTTCGTCGGAAATCCAAATGATCGTGATGGTTGTATAGCGATTAACAAAAATGAATGTTCAGACGATGTACAATGTAGAGAAAATGAAGTGTGTAAATTCGTGGGCGATGTGAAAAAGTGCATAACTGCTTGTCAGCAAATTGTGTGTGGCCCTAACGCTGTATGTGTCACCAATAATCATATTGCAAAATGCCAGTGCCCGTCTGGTCCTTTTACAGGCAACCCTAACGATCTAGAAAAAGGATGCCAATCTGTGCCATGTATTTATAATGCCGATTGTTTACCCCACGAGTTATGCAACCGTATGACACACACTTGCATGAATGCTTGTGGCGAAGACTCTTGTGGTGATAATGCAGTATGTATAGCAGAAAATCACAAAGGAAATTGTCAGTGCCCTAACGGTTACAATCCAGATCCGTTGCCCGACGTTAATTGCAGGAAAATCGAGGCTTGCAACCCTAATCCTTGTGATCCAACCGCCATTTGTGAACCACGCCATTCAACTTACGTTTGTAGATGCCCTGCAGGCCATGTAGAAGATTTAAATGGTGGTTGTAAAATACAAGATGAGTGTCCAAGGGGTGACAATGATTGTCCCTTGGAAACTGAATGCGTTAAGGGTCATTGTGTAAACCCCTGTGAAGGTGCATGCGGAATAAATTCATTATGCAAAGTTGTTAATAGAAAAGCTATCTGTATGTGTCCTGACGGTTATGAAAATATAAAAGGAAATGCCTGCAAGAAAAAGTTATTAGTTTGCACCAGCGAATCCGATTGCGATGGAGATATATGCTCTAATGGTCAATGTTTCACAGCTTGTATAAATTCGAGTCAATGCGATCTTGGAGAGTCGTGTGATAAAAATTTCTGCATCACACAGTGCAGCAAGCATACACAATGTGGTATAGGACAAGCCTGTGTAACAGGACAGTGTTTAATTGGTTGTAGGGGTCATGATGATTGCCCCAGCGAGGAGTCGTGTGTAAATAATAAATGTGTGAATCCATGTGTATCCACCAGAGCTTGTGGTCCTAATGCGATATGTTCTAGAATCAATCATGGGACAACATGTGATTGTCCCCTTGGGTTCCAAGGTACGCCTACGCCACAGCAGGGATGCGTCCGAAAACCGAATTCATGCGTTAAAACATCAGAGTGTCCACCAGATCATATGTGTATTGGATATTTATGTCAAGTTCCGTGCCAAGATAATTCCGGTTGCGCTATAGGAGAAAAATGTACTGATAGCAGATGCCACAAAATTTGTCATTCAAGCAGCAATTGTTTGCATGGAGAACATTGTAGCTCAGGGATATGCATACCAGGTTGTAAAACTGATACGGATTGCTTGAACAACCAGCTTTGTAAATCGACTGAATGCCAGTGTCTACCTGGATTTGTATTAAACAATGATGAGTGCGTCAACGTCAATGAATGTCTTGAGAATCCATGCCACCCGTCAGCGCAATGTCTAGACACACCAGGTTCTTATAAATGCGTTTGTTCTGTGGGAACGATCGGAGATCCTTATTCGTATGGCTGTATGTTGCCTAACCAGTGCAGAAATGACAATCAGTGCGACGATTCTCTGGCTTGTATAAAAGGCAAATGTTCAAACCCATGCCAAACTAAAACATGCGGCTTAAACGCTGTATGTGCAGCTATAAAACACAGAGTTACATGCGCCTGTGAAAAGGGCTATTTAGGAAATCCATTTGACAAAAATATTGGATGTTTTAAAGTTGAATGCGTCGATGACTCGGACTGCTCCATTGACAAATATTGCAACACAAGAAATAATAAATGTTCTGGTAAGAAGCCGTCATCTATTTTCATACATGTTTATTGCTTGGGTGTGTCGCCAACTAATCCATTATTCATTACAGATAAATGCGAGGAGTCTGCGTGTCAAGGTGGGACCTGCACAATAGAAAACCATAAAGCTGTGTGTACTTGCCTGACAGGATTCGATTTAGCAAGCAATGTTTGTGAAGATATTAATGAATGTCTAAGTAATCCATGTCCTTTAAATGCAAACTGTATAAACAGTCGTGGATCGTTTTCATGTAGTTGTGCAAATGGAACAATATTGGATACGAACAGTGGTAATTGCAGATCTCCTGGAGAATGCTTTTCTGATGAAGACTGTTCCGATAAGACAAAATGTGTCGACAAATACTGTATTAACCCTTGTCAGATAGTGTCACCTTGTGGTGAAAATGCTGAATGCATAGTTTCTAAACACAGTCCTATTTGCGAGTGTCCTCCTGATAGCCAAGGCGATCCATATAAAAAGTGTATTAAGTACGAATGCGTTCAGGATAGTGAATGTACATCCGAGGAGGCCTGTGTTAATAACAAATGCAGGGACTCGTGTAGCATACCTCGAGCCTGCGGTAAAAATGCCGATTGTCTATCTAGAAATCATATTGGCCATTGCTCATGTTCTCCTGGATATACTGGAGACCCAGTTCTTGGCTGTGTCCCAGTCCAATACTGTACAGACGACAGCAGATGTTCATCAGGAACTAAATGTGTTGATAATTTATGTGTTGGTGAGTTTTTATCAATTCATTTAGAATGATACTACTCTTTGATATTCTTGAAGCCTTATCCTAATAAAAAAATCATTTTTTTCCAGGTTTATGTAAAAACTCAAGGGATTGCTTAAGTGACCAACTTTGTATCCAAAACACCTGCAGAATAACATGCGATTCCAACAGCACTTGCCCAGATTTCCAATTTTGCTTAAACCGAATTTGCACTAAGGAAATTCAATGTGCCTCTGACAATGATTGTGCTGAAGATGAACGGTGCTCTGTTGGTAGGAAAGGTGTGCCGCAGTGCATTGATGTATGTGAACGGCATCCATGTGGCCGGCAAGCAGTGTGTGTAGGGAAAAGTCACAAACCAACATGTTCATGCGCGTCTGGATTTTTCGGTGATCCTTTAGTGGGATGCACGAAAAAGGAATGTGATACTGACACACAATGCGCAGACGATAAGTTGTGCCATGAGAACATGTGCAAAATAACTTGCCTTGCACGAAACAACTGCGGAGAAAATTCCATCTGCTCATCAGAAAAACATAAGTCAATCTGTTATTGTCAGCCAGGCTATACAGGGGATCCTATAATAGGGTGCAATGAAATAGATTGGTGTGCATCCAATCCTTGTGGTGATGGCGCCGAATGCAAGAGTTTGAGAGATAAAGCACAATGTTCTTGTCCTCCCGGCTTTGTTGGAAATCCTTACGAAGAGGCTTGCCGCAAGGCACAAGAATGTCGGTTCAATAGAGACTGCCCCAATGTTGCCCGTTGCACTGTCGTCGATGGTATCAGGAAATGTACAGGTTAGTTTATTTATACGTACTGAATTGTCCGTCCAATTATATATTCCAGGAAGGCCATAAAAATATTCAATAGCATTATTTATAACATCTTATTATTTATGCACAGATGCATGTGAAAACTTAAAATGTGGACCAAACGCGGAATGTACTGCGTCAAGACACACGAGCCAATGCAAGTGTAAGACTGGTTATGTGGGTACTGCTGTGGGTGAAAAAGGATGTCGCCTTCGAGAAATATCATGCAAGAGCAGGAAGGACTGTGGTAATGACCAATACTGCCATAAGGGCCTATGCAGAGGTGAGTTCTGATATTAACTATATGTGTAGACGTATTAGTTAATTAATTACGTAGCCAAAATTTATTAAACTGTTACTATTTATAAATTTCAGGTTTATGCTTGGTTGACGAGGAATGTGGATCAAGTGAGAAATGTTTCAGTGGACAATGCGTTGATCCTTGTCAATTGGAAAAAGCCTGTGGCTTGAATGCGGTGTGCCGAACTGACAACCATGTCATACAATGCAGCTGTCCCCAAAGTTTCACAGGAAACCAAGATGTCGAGTGTGTAAGAAGTAAGTATTTCAAAATATTAAAATTATACATTTAAGTATTGCAAAATGTTAATTGCTTAGGACTTGTTTAACATTATTTTTATTATTTTTAGTGCCCAGATTGTGCGGTGCGGCCGGTGAATGCGAAAATGGTTTTATGTGCCAAGACTCGATGTGTGTCCCACAGTGCAATGCTGACGAACAATGTGCATTCAATGAACGATGCAGTAAAGGTGCTTGTATGCGTAAGTATACTTTATACTATTGAATTTGAATAGTTACTTAGCCATGTTAAGGTATATTAAAAACAAATAATTTATCTTATAGTTACTTGTCGAGTCGATAATGACTGTTTCTTGGGTCATATATGTCTCGGAAATAGTTGCCAGTATGGATGTAGACACGACGAAGATTGTGGACCCAACGAGTTTTGCAAAAACAACTTCTGCCAAAACCCTTGTGCTAACGAGTTTAATCCATGCGGTCCTAACGCTTTGTGTGCCATCGTTGATCGAAAAGCATCATGTATATGCCAAGAAGGCTTAATACCCAATCCGACGCCTAATATAGCTTGCGTTCGAGCACCGTCCTTATCTTGCGGTGTACACACGGATTGTGCTGTCGGTTGGCGTTGCGAAGGCGATCGCTGTCGGCCAGAGTGTACAGCAGACGGCTCCCAGTGTTTACAAGGTGAACGATGTGACTCAGGTGTATGCCGATACGCCTGCACTTCAGACGAACAATGCTCCGATGATGAAGTTTGTGATGGACGAATTTGCGTGAAGGGGTGCAGATCACATTCCGATTGCACAAATCAGTTAGCGTGCATATCAGGCCAATGCCTCGACCCGTGCTCTGAACCCGCTACCTGCGGAGCAAATGCGTTGTGTACCACTAAAGATCACCAACCTGTATGCTCATGCCCACTGTCATTATCTGGAGATCCCAAAGTTGCATGCAGAAGGACAATGTCGCCTTGTGATTCTAATAAGAACTGCCATGATGGATTTAATTGTTATGGGGGTACATGTCACCCGTCTTGTAGAAGGTAAGTTTTGTGTTATCAAAGAGTCTTAACAAAACACAGTGTTAATACTATCAAGTAATCTTAAATAATCTTTGTTTTGATTTTAGTGACAACGTTTGTTTATCGAACGAAAAATGTATTAGAGGTATATGCAGAGTGGTGTGTAATAGTGATGAAGCATGCAATGATGGCTACATATGTGAAAACAGGATCTGTAAACAAGGTTGTCGAGACGACAACGCCTGTGACATTAACCAAGCCTGCTTGAAAGGGCAGTGTAAAGGTAAATCATAATAATACAATTAAATCTAATAATGAAACAACGTACCTAATAGTATTTAAAAAAATGTCCTTTAATACTACTTATTGTTTTCTTACAGATCCATGCACCCAAAATGCAGTGTGCGGAATCTGCTCAGATTGCCAAGTTCTCAACCACCGTGCTCAGTGTAGCTGCTCCAGCAACTACACTGGCAACCCGTTAGTGGAATGTAAAAGAAAAACGGTCTTATGCGACGGTTTCTGCCCTTGCGATGACAGTGGATATTGCATTTCACTATGTGAAGGTGACTCCGATTGTTCTTGTGGGGAAAAATGCTTTAATGGAGGCTGTAGATCTCAGTGTTCTTTAAGAAACAAATGTCCCGAAAGACAGATTTGCCTTCAAAATGTTTGTGTACCCGGATGTAATCGCGATTCCCATTGCGGAGACGATATGGTGTGTCTATCGAGACGTTGTGAAAAGGCTTGCCAAGAAGATACATGCGGTAAAGACGCTGCCTGTTTCGCTGTTAAACATCGTGCTGTTTGCAAATGTCCTAGCGGGTTCACCGGTGATCCATCTGAGCAGTGCACTCCATACGAATGTTCGCAAAATGAACAATGTGCTGCTGATGAAGAATGCTTCGAAGGAAAATGTAGAAACGTATGTTCAGGAGCGTGCGGTACCAATGCTATTTGTCGTTCTGTAAATGGAAGACCACAATGCTCGTGCCCGCCTGACTACTTGGGAAATCCGAAGTTAGAATGTTCAAAACCTGCAGCTGGAACTTGTTTACGTAATCCATGCGGAGTGAGTGCCCGTTGCCGTGATTTAGACGACGGCAATTACGAATGCACATGCCCACCCAACTGTGCGGGCAATCCCCATAAGCAGTGCTTCTGCGGGTCTATGGAACCGTGCGCTTACAAATCTTGTGGTACCAATGCACAGTGCCGTATCGGTTCACATGGTGATGCTGAATGTTTCTGCCCACGGAACTATCCTAACGGTGATCCAAATATAGAATGTAAGTAACTGTTTACTGGTAACTGTCTCATTACGTATTCTTTATATGAAGTCAGCGAAGTACTTATATTTGATTGAGGATGGCACCTCAATGTAAATTGAATTCCATATGCAGTGTGGTACGTTGTTGGTATATTATTCGCAATAGAATTAAAGAATTATTCTAAATCTAAATACCTCCAACCACAGATACTAAATGGATGCTTTACATTGTACCACTAAGTTATAGATGATAAAACATTTTTTTCCAGGTTCCCAAGAACGCAGTATAGTTGACTGTAGAACCACTGGCTGTGGATTGAATGGGGATTGTTTAAGGGAAGGCGCAGAATTTGTATGTCGATGCATTCCTGGTACTGAAGGACAAGCCGATATCGAATGTCATACCAGTGAGTAACATATTACGCTAATCCTTCGTCTATTCACCATGTAAAAATGCACTATATTTTGCAGTTTATCCAATGGTAAATTCATGATATGAGCCATTTATAAAATTTGTCTTATTTTAAATTGTAATATATTTCCTTTTATGGGGTTTTTCAACAGTTTCTTGTACATAACAGTGGTATACAAATAAAGGGATACACATGGGTGCCAAAGGAAGTACTTACATTTTAGTGTTTTACTTTAAAACAGTTTCATTATTAAGCTAAGGTCCAACAATTTATTTCTGCACTTGTCCTTGGGAAACCTTACATTAAAATTTATTTGAATAACTGCAAACAATATATTATTTTTGTACAAATATGTTTGCCATTAATGTGTCGATGCCGTAACATATCTGTACTAAGCATTATTGTTAAAAAATAGTGGAAGCATTCTCACCGTTCGTGCTTGAGTTATCAAATCGTCAGTAACATTTTGTTCGGCTTCATGTACATATCGCTTGTATTATTTCCGTTATATACATACCTCTGGTCATAAACTATCAGTTTCAATAAGCATGCACTGTCTCGTGAGAAAGTTTCCTCTTCGCGGCTGAAGGTACCGCTCTTTCGACTCTGCTTTCTTCTTTCACCTCTTCTTAGGTATCGAATGCACGAGCGACAAGGATTGCGCGGTAGACCGAGCGTGCTTGAGCTTGCACTGTGTGGACCCGTGCACGGTACGCGGCGTGTGCGGACAAGACGCGCTGTGTGTGCCCATGATGCACAAGGCCCAGTGCTCGTGTCCGCAATGCTACATTGGGCAGCCCAAGGTTGCGTGCCGCCTCGACCCTAGCTGCAAGCCTACAGATGACTACAATACAACCTTCACCTGTTCCGACATTAAATCGTGCCCGTCAAAACTAGCCTGTGACTTGAGCACGAGCCAGTGCCGTAATCCTTGTCTGGGATTCCAAAATTGTAGACGAAATCAAAAATGTGAAGTGCGAGACCACCGACCCATATGTGTATGCCGAAATGGATTTGCTTTAAATGACAAAGGAGAGTTGACTTGCGCACCAGAACACGCAGAATGTACTAGAGACGAACAGTGTCCATCTAATGCCGCCTGTCGTAATTCCAAGTGTGTGAATCCGTGCTTAACGTCCGTAGAGCCAATGTGCCCGAAAGGAAAACAATGCGAGGTAGTAGATCACCGCCCAATGTGCGTATGCGTCGAAGAATGTAACCCAACTTTATCGATATGCTTGAGAGATAGCGGGTGCCCGAGTAACTTGGCTTGCAGGGATTTCCAATGTAAAGATCCATGCAAAGACGCTTGCAGTGGGGCACCCTGCTCAGTAGAAGATCACCACCCAGTATGCAAGTTTTGCCCTAGTGGATTCACACACGATGAAAAACATGGCTGCATCAAAGGTAAATTATAGAGACCACAAACCTCAAATATTAGTGTATCTACCATATAGTATATTAGAATCTTGTACGAACTTTAATAATCTTGTTGTTCTTCATTATTACAGGAAATGTTGATAGTTTCTACTCTATGTCTTCATGCGGCTCTTTTCCTATCTTATTTTCTTTGTTTCTGGCATGACCTTATTTATCTTATTCCACAGTTTGTCTTCTTCTGCATCAGGTAGTCGTTTCAAGCATGTTACTTTAGTAGTGTACATACATATACATATTTTTAAAATTAATTTCACATACTCATATTGGTGGCGGATGCACTAAAACTTTATTTTAACGCTTATAATGCTTGGCATTAATACGAAAAGCAACAAAACTGCCACGAGACAGAGTTCGCAATTATATACAGAATGCCTTCTACTCACTACATTATATTTACTTATTTATATCTACTTTACAATGTGTGACGTACAATTAATTAAATTTCTTGTAATTCAATTATGTAAGTACCATTCAAAATAATTTCTTACAACTGGGGAATTAAATATTGCTCGTTTCCCTAGTTCCTTTTGGTGACAATTTTTTTAACAGTACAACAACCTTTATTGCCGTACATTTTTTCATTAAAAACAATTGAGTGTAAGAATTTCTATTACATCGTAAGTTTACATGGTTAAGTAATGTCTGTAAAATAGGCAATGGGCACAAATACTATGGGCTGTTACCCCATAATCATTCTAAATTGTTCACCCTTTTAACTTATCGTTTGTGGTGCCTTTTACGATAAGGACAATTTAGTTGGACTAATAGATTGTGTTCGTTAAAATAGCGTCGCTCACCAAAATTGGTACGCATCTGCAGAAATATAGTAAGGCTAGTGTCAAATCTGGAAAAAATAATGCGGCAATAGTTTTCGGCTTCATCGTACTTAGGTAAAATACAAACGTAAAATGTATAATTGCCTGGATTTCTCGTAATCTTTTCTATGACAAAGTCTTTTTCTCCATTATTTCTCCCTTTGTGCATATTTACGCCGTCACAGACTGCAGACATATGAACCGAATAAGAGTTTTTATATAAAAAAATATTTACGTAATTGTCTTAAATACAGCTACTGACTGCGGCGGACACGAGAATTGCGCGCCTACTTTGGCGTGCATCAACGGTCGGTGCGCCGATCCGTGCGCACGCGGCGGGCCCTGTCTGACCGGCCAACACTGCGCTGTTGTCGACCATCAACCTGTGTGTTCAAAGGGTACGGTTTATTTAATAAAGAAGGTCTATGAGGCACTGTGACCTTCAGTGCCTGATCGTAAACATGGCAGGGAACCGCCTCGGCTTTCAAACATTTTAGATAACCTATACGACCTTTTGTTATTTTAATTTTTTTAAACTCGTACGTGACTAAATATTTTAAATAATTTTTCTTTTTTCTCTAGTGTGCCAATGTCAAACATCATCGGATTGCGCCAGATACCCTAATACATATTGCGACGGCTGCGCGTGTATTCAAAGTAAGATTGCTCGTTTCGAATGTTTTGTTATATTTCATTTTGACGTTATTTAAAAAAAAAAAATACAACCGAATTGAGTACCTCCTCCTTTTTTTGAAGTCGGTTAATGAGTAATTCCTAACCATGCAGTATCTTAACATAATTCGTGTAAACAAGAAACAGGATTTTTTATTACCTTTTACATGAAAACCATTTTTGTTTGTTTGTGTAGAAGACCAACCAACAACAAATTGTGCACATTGTCGGCCCGGTGTTCCTTGCGACCCGTTCTCTGGCGCCTGCATGGAAAGTAAGTACCTTGTATATACACTTACAAAAGCATTTTAATAAAATGATTAATCAAAGTATGACTTGCTAACTGTTATATTAATTTAAATAGTTCACTTGTACCTTAGTAATTTAAGATTCAATCTTCTTTACTTTTCGTACATGCTATTTACACATAAGTATTCGATGTTTCGCGGACTTTTGCTGTAATACTTGCAAGTCTGTAACTTTTAATATCTTTATTATGTGAATAGCAAAACTAACTCCAAATGAACTGGTTATTGCTATAATATAGTGTATTCATTTGTCCGATAAAACGCCACAAAGTACTGGCTACGATATCACGGCAGACCCGACAGGCAATTCTTTATACATATTTACATAATATACATACATACTCCGAAACACTTTGGGGACAGTGTTGTCGTGACAGGATTATCTATTTAAGTACATTATACTTGGGATTTTACGACGACAAACGTTTTTAGGCTTATGGACCGAATAGACCATCAACTACATACAGTCAGGATCGATATTACCCTAACTAATCCCATCGCTGTTCTATTGAAAAACATTTCATTATAATTCTATCAATATACTTAATATAGTTCATATCATACCTTTCTACTTTCTTTGCTATTAGTTGGTCAATTAAGCCTAAATTCGTTATTTTTCTTATATAATTTCTAAACTTTTATCTATCTTCTGTATTTCTTGTTTCGGGCTTCGTACTCTATGTAGATAGATTTTCATTCTGTATTCTTTACACCTATTAATTTATGATTATTAATGTAAACCACATTCTAGGCACATTATCAAAGATTAATGTTGGTATATCAGAAAGTGAGCATGCATTTTCAAGTAAAATAATGTAGGTGTAATAAGTATATTAATGGTTTCTTATTACATTCCCATTAACAGATGGAACTTATGTCCCACTAACCGAAAGTACTACTACGTCTGGAAGAGAAAATAAAACTACAGCTAATGACTTGACTATACCAACTGACAACTTATACCAACCAACTATCAATAACGATCATACTAGTACTTTAACAATAACAGAACATGACACTGCTTATAAAACAACTTATTCTCCAATGGCATCCCAATATGAAACAACAGCTAATTCTATTACCGGAGATGTACCAGATTCTAACACTGCCAAATACGAAATCACATCTACCCCGGCCCCGATAGAAGATAAGACCTCTTCACCTGTAGCGGTAACTAATTATGAAGCAAAGCATATTGCTACGGTAATGAGTCACGATATAACGACTGCTGAGATCTTAACGGAATCTGTCGCGGGTTCTACAGCTGAAATGGGAGAGGTAACAACGCTTCTTGATACACAAGAATATACAACATCTCCGCTCATAAAAACCGAATATGAACCCTCTAAAACTACTTTTACACTTGATGATTTGAATAAAGTTACAATTCCTACATCTGATATTACGTTGTTAGCCGAATCAAAATTTCATCCTACTGAAAAGATCTCGTTCCACCATAGTGAAGATAGTATAAAAACATATGAAACGACTTCTCATCCATTATTTACTGCATCTGATCATAAAACCTCTAAACCTACAGTAATGGCACATAAAACAACTTCTGGTACGATTGCAAATGAAGATAAAACAACTAAGGTTCCGATTGCAACTCAATATAAAACTACGTCCGGGCCGGTTGTAATGGAACATAAAACTTCTACCCCGTTTATAAATGAATATAAAACAACTGCTACTCCAATTAAGATATATTATGAAGAAAGTTCCGTTCCAATAACAACTTCTGGTACTTCTAGTTCTATTAAAACGGAACATAAATCAACTTCTGGTTCTATTGAAATGGACTATGATACCACTTCACCCGTTCAGTTTTCGAGTGAAGATAAAACCACTTCTAAACCAATACCGACAAACTATGAAGGAATTTCCCTTTCTATCGCAACTGTTTCCATGAATACGTATAGTCCGAAAGACGAAACAACTCTTACTCCAATCACGACTAGTTACAATACTAAAACAACTACTCCTTCAATCGGAATGGAATATAAAACAATTCCTGTTGAGATCAAAACTGAATACAAAACGACATCGGGTCCAATCCAAACGGAACATGAAACAACTCCTATGCAGATCCTAATGGAATACAAAACAACAACTGGTTCAACTGGAACAAAACATACAACAGCTGCTGATCATATAGGAACTAAATATACTACTTTTGAACCTACTGGAACAGAATATAAAACTAGTTCTACTCAGTTTTTAACTGAATCCAGAACGACTATGCAAGAATATGCAACAAATCCTGAACAGATAGGTACTAAATCCCAAACCACTATTGAACCTATGGGAACAGACAATAAAACAACTTCTGCTCAGTTCGTGACTGAATCCATAACGACTTCTATTCCTATTGGAATGGAATATGCAACAACTCCTGACCAGATGGGAACTAAATCCCAAACTACTATTGCACGTATTGGAACAGAATATAAACCTAGTTCTGCTCAGTTTGAAACTGAATCCAAAATGACTTCTAGTCCAGTTGGAATAAAATATGCAACAACTCCTGACCAGATCGGAACTAAATCCCAAACTACTATTAAACCTATAGGAACAGAATATAAACCTACTTCTGCTCAGTTTGAAACTGAATCCAAAACGACTTCTAGTCCTATTGGAATGAAATATGCAACAACTCCTGACCAGATTGAAACTAAATACCAAACCACTATTGAACCTATTGGAACAGAATATAAAACGACTTTTAGTCCTATTGGAATAGAATATGCAACAACTCCTGACCAGATGGGAACTAAATCCCAAACCACTATTGAACCTATGAGAACGGAGTATAAAACAACTTCTGCTCAGTTCGTAACTGAATCCAAAACGGCTTCTAGTCCTATTGGAGTAGAATATGCAACAACTCCTGACCACATTGGAACTAAATACCAAACCACTATTGAACCTATTGGAACAGAATATAAAACGACTTCTAGTCCAGTTGGAATAGAATATGCAACAACTCCTGACCACATGGGAACTAAATCCCAAACCACAATTGAACCTATGGGAACGGAGTATAAAACAACTTCTGCTCAGTTCGTAACTGAATCCAAAAGGGCTTCTAGTCCTATGGTAGTAGAATATACAACAACTCCTGACCAGATGGGAACTAAATCCCAAACTACTATTGAATCTATTGGAACAGAATCTAAACCTACTTCTGCTCAGTTTGAAACTGAATCCAAAACGGCTTCTAGTCCTATGGTAGTAGAATATACAACAACTCCTGACCAGATGGGCACTAAATCCCAAACTACTATTGAATCTATTGGAAAAGAATCTAAACCTACTTCTGCTCAGTTTGAAACTGAATCCAAAACGACTTCTAGTCCTATTGGAATGGAATATGCAACAACTCCTGACCAATTCGGAACGAAATACCAAACTACTATTGAATCTATTGGACCAGAATATAAACCTACTTCTGCTCAGTTTGAAACTGAATCCAAATTGACTTCTAGTCCAGTTGGAGTTGTATATGCAACAACTCCTGACCAGATTGGAACTAAATCCCTAACCACTGTTGAATCTATTGAAACAGAATATAAAACTACGTCTGCTCAGTTTGCAACTGAATCCAAAATGACTTCTAGTCCTGTTGGAGTAGAATATGCAACAACTTCTGACCAGATCGGAACGAAATACCAAACCACTATTGAACCTATAGGAACAGACCTTAACACAAATTCTGCTCAGTTTGTAACTGAATCCAAAATGACTTCTAGCCCTGTTGGAGTTGTATATGCAACAACTCCTGACCAGATTGGAACTAAATCCCTAACCACTGTTGAATCTATTGAAACAGAATATAAAACTACGTCTGCTCAGTTTGCAACTGAATCCAAAATGACTTCTAGTCCTGTTGGAGTAGAATATGCAACAACTTCTGACCAGATTGGAACTAAATCCCAAACCACCGTTGAACCTGTAGGAACAGAGTATAAAACAACTTCTGCTAAGTTTGCAACTGATTTTAAAACGAATTCTAGTCCCATTGGATTAGAATACGCAACAACTCCTGACCAGATGGGAACTAAATACCAAACCACTATTGAACCTATTGGAACAGAATATAAAACGACTACAACAACTCCCGACCAGATCGGATCGAAATACCAAACTACTATTGAATCTATTGGAACAGAACATAAACCTACTTCTGCTCAGTTTGAAACGCAATCCGAAACGACTTCTAGTACTGTTGAAATGGAATATGCAACAACTCCTGACCAGATGGGAACTAAATCCCAAACTACTATTGAATCTGTTGGAACAGAATATAAACCTACTTCTGCTCAGTTTGAAACTGAATCCAAAACGACTTCTAGTCCTATTGAAATGGAATATGCAACAACTCTTGACCAATTTGGAACGAAATACCAAACTACTATTGAATCTATTGGAACAGAATATAAACCTACTTCTGCTCAGTTTGAAACTCAATCCAAAACGACTGCTAGTACTATTGGAATGGAATATGCAACAACTCCTGACCAGATCGAAACGAAATACCAAACTACTATTGAATCTGTTGGAACAGAATATAAACCTACTTCTGCTCAGTTCGCAACTGAATCCAAAATGACTTCTAGTCCCATTGGATCAGAATATGCAACAACTCCTGACCAGATTGGAACTAAATCCCAAACCACTGTTGAATCTATTGAAACAGAATATAAAACTACGTCTGCTCAGTTTGCAACTGAATCCAAAATGACTTCTAGTCCCATTGAATTAGAATATGCAACAACTCCTGACCAGATGGGAACTAAATACCAAACCACTATTGAATCTATTGGAACAGAATATAAGCCTACTTCTGCTCAGTTTGAAACTGAATCCAAAACGACTTCTAGTCCTATTGGAATGGAATATACAACAACTCCTGACCAGATGGGAACTAAATCCCAAACTACTATTGAATCTGTTGGAACAGAATATAAACCTACTTCTGCTCAGTTCGCAACTGAATCCAAAATGACTTCTAGTCCCATTGGATCAGAATATGCAACAACTCCTGACCAGATTGGAACTAAATCCCAAACCACTGTTGAATCTATTGAAACAGAATATAAAACTACGTCTGCTCAGTTTGCAACTGAATCCAAAATGACTTCTAGTCCCATTGAATTAGAATATGCAACAACTCCTGACCAGATGGGAACTAAATACCAAACCACTATTGAATCTATTGGAACAGAATATAAGCCTACTTCTGCTCAGTTTGAAACTGAATCCAAAACGACTTCTAGTCCGATTGGAATGGAATATGCAACAACTCCTGACCAGTTCGGAACGAAATACCAAACTACTATTGAATCTATTGGAACAAAATATAAACCTACTTCTGCTCAGTTTGGAACTGAATCCAAAATGACTTCTAGTCCAGTTGGAATAAAATATGCAACAACTCCTGACCAGATCGGAACGAACTACCAAACTACTATTGAATCTATTGGAACAGAATATAAAACAACTTCTGAACAGTTTGTAACTGAATCTAAAACGACTGCTACTTATGATGGAAAGGTATTTGAAACAACTCCTGAACAGATCGGAACTGAATACAAAACCACTGCTAGTCTGTTTGGAGATAAATATGCAACAACTCCTGCTCACAACGTAACTGAATCCGAAACGACTTATAATCCCATTGAAACTGATTATGTTACAACTCCACATCAGATCGGAAATGAAGACAAAATTACTTCTAGTCCTATTAGAGAGGAATATGAAACAACTGCTCCTCAGTTCTCAACTAAATCCAAAACGACTTTTAGCCCCATAAAAGAGGAATCTGAAACTACTCCTGATCAGCTCGGAACTGTATACAAAACGACTTCAAGTCCTATCGGAAAAGATTATGACACAGGTCCTGAACAAATAGGATCTACATTCCAAACCACTATTGAACCTATTGGAACAGACTATAAAACAACTTTTGATCAGGTTGTCACTGAATTCAAAATGACTTCTAGGTCTGATGGAACGGAATTTGGAACTACTCCAGATCAGACCGGAACTGAATACAAAACAACTGCTAGTGCAATCGGAAAGGATTATGAGACAACTCCTGTTCAGTTCGTAACTGAAACTAAAACGTCTTTAAAGCCCACTGAAACGCAATATATGATATCTCCAGATCAGATCGCAAATGAAGACAAAACCACTTCCAATCCTATTGGAAATGAATATGAAACAACTGTTGAGTTCGTAACTGAATTCAAAGCGAGTTCTAGCCCTATGGAAAAAGGGTATGAAACAACTCTTGATCAGATTGGAATGGAATACAAAACAACGTCTGCTCCTATCGTTATCAAATCAACCACTGGTTTCATCGGATCTGAATATGAAACAACTTCTAGCCCCACTGGAAAGGAATATGAAACAAATCCTGATCAAATCGAAACTGAATTCAAAACCACTTCTGGTCCAACTGGATTGAAATATAGAACAACTTCTGCACAGTTCAAAACTGAATCCAAACCGACCTCTAGTCTCGTGGGAAATGCATATGAAGCAACTCCTGATCGGATCGTAACTGATTTAAAAACCACTACTGGTTCAATTGGAACGGAATATATAACAAGTCCTGCTCAGTATATAACTGAATCTAACACGACTTCAAGTTCTATTGGAAAGGAATTTGAAACTACTTCCGATTCGGTTACAAGGGAATATAAAACATCATCATCAACATCTCCGATCGTGGCATTACATGAAGCTACTATTTCAGAAGTATATGAGTCGACTTTCCCTGATGATACGGAGTACAAATCAACCACAACTCCAGCAACAACAAATTATGATGAAACTATAATTCCAAGTATAACTAAAATGCATCCAACCCCTGATTCAACTAAAATTAAATATGAAACAACATCAGCAGATGAAGTAACATCTAGAAATACCTCATCTAGTGCTCTATCTTTAGCTACAGAAGTAGAAAATAAATCTACAGTTACTAATATTAAATACGGGACACCTGCTTCAATAGCAACAGAGCATGAAAGTACCGCTGAAGATATAACTTCGACGGTTCCTGATAGAACGCAATATCATACAACGTCAACTAGAAAATATGGAACGACACCAGTATCTGTCACGCCTAGAGAAATAATACCGTTCAATCCCACAGCAATTATTTATGAGGCAACATCTACAGAGCAAAATACTGTTATAGATAAAGCCGAAAAAAGGACAACTTCCACATTTTATGATTCTCAATATGAAACAACTTCTTTACCAATTTCCATGGATGAAGATGCACAATCTGTTCCGAAAGTATTAAAACATAAGACAACATCTTATACTGATCGTCAATATGAGACTACATCAATTCCTGTTACCGAGCAATATGTAAAACCATATACCTCTACTGTAATGCAACAAGAAACTACTCCCACCCCAGCAGTAAACATTGAAATAACTACTGAAAAAACGACGTATGAAACAATGTCAACTCCTAACATATTTGATTCTACGAAGTCGGCCTCTAAGCCCTTAGGCACTGATGATCAATCAACTAATAAATATCAATTACCCATTTCACATCCTGCTACTGTGCACCTCACTCCAAATAATCTTAACACAAATTATGAAACGACATCCATTCCTTCACCAACCGAATATCCAACAAATATTGTACCTCTAAAAACCGACCACCCGTATACTTACTCCTACAATAGTGATATTACTACGGAAGTTATAAATAATAAGAATATTCATTCAATCCTTTATCCAAATACACACACTGGAGAAACTACTACTTCTGACACTACCGTTGAAGATTATCGCACTTCTTTAGATTCAGATGTCCTCATACAAAGTAGTAGTACAATTCACGTAGAAAGTACTGTAAAACCTTATACTAAAAAGCCTTTAAACGGAAATTATTCATCGACACCTATAATTGAAAATAAGAATACTAAAACACCAGAAAATCAACGAAAACTAAATAACAATTACACGGACGTGACTGTCATACAAGACGTACACAAAAATAACACTAAAATAACTGTAAGCCCTAAACAAAGTAACACAGCTCCTAGTATTTCTCAAAATACCAACACAGACTATGAAACTACAATAGCTATCGACTCTAGTTCTAGTTCTTATAAATTAAACGACATTACTTCTGAAAGCACAAATATAATCTACGAAAGTACAGTTGCTTATATGAAGGGAGAAAATAAAGAACATACTACCGTCAATATAAATTTAGTTACTAATTCGCAAGAATCCGGAATAACCACTGAAAGCTATATAAATAATGAATATAGCAAAACAAGTTCTCCTTCTACTATCCTATCTGAACATTCTTATGCTAGTTCCTATTCTGCGGATAAAGAAACATCTACAACCAGTACCACGACTATCAACGACTTTGATTATACTATAACCAGTAATTTGTCTGATAATGATGTGACCTCCCCTCAAGATCTTAAAATTGATTCCCTGTCTCTTGAAGAAAAAAAATATTTATTTACACAAAAAGGAACTGATTCAATTAATACCTCTACAATAAGTTCGTCACACAATAAGGATGTACCATTTACAACACCTAAATTTGAAATAAAAACTGAGGAATCTTCACCGTTTTCCAAAGATAGATTTGATCATTCAGTAACTAAAAGTCCGCCATATTATACAAGTAGTATAACTGCTGATACGGAGACAAAACCAGACGTAAATTTGGTCCCAACAACTGAAAAAACGTATAGTATTTCTAGTAGCACTGATAATAGTTATAATATACCTGGAGATCTAGATTCAAGTATAACACTTAGAGATACTCTTTCTACTACGCATACCGACGATTATTTAGTTAATTTAACAACAGAAACGTCGACTATTATTCATCAAACAAGAAGTACATTAGAGCCTACGCAAACTGATAATAACATAACATCAAGCGTAACATTACCTGTGAAGCAGGATGCTACGTTAGTAAATAACACGAGGAAATATGATTATACAACAAATTTACCAGATTCAGAAATTAATACGGGATATACTACAGAAGCTTCATATGAAACAATAACTAACCTTGCATCAGAAAAAATGAGCGAATCGCCAATTAAGTCAATTTTGAACAAAACGTCTACAGAAACACCGACAGCTACGTCTCTGCCTGTGTCTACATCACATGATGCAACTTTATCTAAATCTACACAGACTGCTTCAACGATACAAAACGTTGCGATAGACTTAGAAGAAAATGATTCATCGACATTGCCTGAAAATAATAAATTAAGTACCATATCATTAGAAGATCAATTTGCTAATTCCAATCTACCACAAGCAATAACTGAGACCAATTTGATAAACGATCAAATAAACTCTATGGAAACGACTACGAATATGAGAACATCATCATCAGAATCATCGACTGATTTACCAGATACGACTCTATCACAACCTAATCTTATCCTAAAAGATTCCACAACATTGAAAACTGGATTCACAACAAGTTATAGTTATCCAAGCTATACAAAAGAAAGTAATAATGTCCAACAGCTGACTAATACTAATACTGTTACTGAAAATGATATTATTGCATTAACAACTGATTACTTGGGTGGTACATCGGATCCATACCTTGATTCAATCACCGAAACCTATAATTCCTTACCGTCAGTCGATATGCACACAACATATTCAGACAAAGAAATAAGTAATACAGCTAAGGAGGCTAATATAGAGACAACAGTGACACCAATATCCGATACCACCACTTTAATAACTGACAACGCGGTAACATTCATGAATACAGACATTTCTCATACTAATACAGAGACAAAAACTCTTGGAACCAACGCAGCAACAGATGCTTATATTATACAAGATGATACAAACGACACATCTACAAATTCAATTACAACGACTATTCGTAGTTCAGTGGATGCATCAGAGTTGTTTACTGAAATAGGCACTACTCTTTCGGAAAATTCTGATAAGAACAGCAAAACAACTACAGAGAAAACTAGTAAAGAAAGCTCCGATACTAAAACTACAGATATCACACATACATTAGAAGAAAATGATGATAGAAATTTAGTAACTGATACGCCACTGTTTGACAAAAATACTAAAAGTATTGATCACACAATGCCTGAATTTTATAGAACACCACAACATGAAACAATTTCTGATGCAACGAAAATTGAGATCACAACACTACCCAATGATATAAAACCAATTCCTACAACAGAAACTAATATAATTACTACTGGTAACATAGATGTTATAACATCAACAGAGCAAGATAAAATTAATCCATTTACAACCACTCTTAGTTCAGATTTATCCAAATTAACGAAGGAAACGAATACCCATAGCATACTAGGAGAATCTATAAAACATTTGGATGAAATAAAAACGACAACGATTACCGATACTGATGATAAGGCTACATTTGTGACTGAGGTCGTACCGGGGAAAAATATTGAAACCACATTACCGGGTAAACTTTTAACTTTAACTTCAACGGTTAAATATAGTGGCCTAACTTCTGGCACACCAACAAATGTTAGGGAGGCAGATCCGACTTTAAAATTACAACATACTTCAGGTATGAGTACATCTACTGAAAGTTTATCGTCAAGGAAAAAGGTAGTTGATATTTCTGCCTGGACTGACTCAACCCCCTTTACTGACATGACCTCGACAGAGACCACTATAGAATCAACTGACTTACACATTAACATGCACTGTAAAGTAAACCCACAATGTCCGACGAACAAAGCCTGCTTAAATGGAGTATGCCAGAATCCATGTGATACGGGGCGCAGTTATTGTACAAAGCACGAATCATGTACAGTTGTCAACCACACCGCTGTTTGTATATGTGATGACACTACGGGAAAGAAGTGTACATTAAAAGGTAGGCTTTAATAGTGTTTTATGTTTATAGGTGTACATTTTTGATGCTTCGTATATACGTATGAAGATCTTATTCTTTATATCTACACACATAGAGACGCAATTATTTGCAGGTAGCCAGTAGCGAACTGCGATTGGCTAAAGAATATACAATTGTAAACTTTGCAAAATTTTAATTCAAAAATATTGAATTGTAGCCTTTACAATTAGGTTGTTTTATCGGACAAATGTATATTTAATATTCACGTAATTAATTTCATGTAAATACACTAATGTTCACCTTATTTTAAATGTAACATACTAATTTTGTATCTAACGTGTAACATACTAGAATCACCTGGAACACCCAAGGTACCAGAACCTTGTCATTCTGACCGGGACTGTATAGAAACTGAAGCCTGTTTCATGGGATTGTGCCAAAACCCTTGTGAGTTCGACAACGTATGTGGCACCGGAGCTAATTGCCAGCCTGTAAAGCAAAGGCCAATGTGCTCGTGCCCCGCTGGACACGACGGAGATCCTGCGGTTAAATGTTCACCTAAAATAAGTAAGCTTTAACTGATAACTACTAATTACATTTACAGCATTTTTAACAAAAAAAATTAATATTTTATATAAGATTTAGATTGAACAGGTTTGTGATTTTAAGATTTTTGGGTTGTGCATCAAAATAATGTACAATGTAATTATGTTTTCTTGAAGACATTTTTTAAATTTTGTGCATAATTTAATATGCACTCATTTCAGTTGTATAATAATGTATATAATTAATGATTTTTTGACGTTTTGCTCAGTTGGTTGCACTCAGAATGAAGACTGTCAATTGACTGAAGCTTGTATAAATAGTGCATGTCAACACCCATGTGCCATACATAACCCATGCGCACCCAATGCGGCCTGCATAAATACGAACCACGGTTCAGACTGCAGCTGCGCTGAAGGATACCAAGGAAACGGATACGTCGGATGTGTACCAGGTAAGAATTATTATAATTACTTAATCACGTGTGATGTTTTTATTATTGTATTACAATCATCTAATAAAAAATATGCTTCCAGTAATCCCACCAGGGTCAGTTTGCCAGTACAACGAGGACTGCCCGCCGGAGCTGTTGTGCGATAGATTGAACAGAGTATGCATCAGTCCTTGCGCTGTTAACAAATGCGGTGACAACGCTGAATGCCTCCCCTCAAATCACGGCATCCAATGTAAATGTTTAGCTGGATACTCCGGCAATCCTTTCTTAGAATGTTTCCAAGGTGAGTTTTTGTATTATTTGTTTAGGCTATTCTTTACATTGCTTTATTAGGTAGCATACAATGCCAATGATGAGTAAACTAACAAATATTTTACAACAGTTCAAGGATGCCGTACTGACAACGAGTGCGCGAACTCAGAGGCGTGTATCAATGGTAAATGCGGTTCTCCATGTCGATGTGGAGTGAATGCTGTTTGTGATGTGTTAAATCATCGGGCCTCGTGTAAATGTCCGCCTGGCTACAATGGAAACCCACAACTTGGATGTGAACCGCCAACGAATCCATGTATTCCAAATCCATGCGGAAGTAATGCTATGTGTGAAAGCGACAACGGAAATCCAATTTGCTTCTGTCCGAAAGGTTTAACTGGAAATCCATTTAAAAACTGCAGTAAGTTGATTGTGCACTAAATAATTTTAATGAGTCTATCGTATAAAGAGCATTGGGTTTGCTTATTTGTAGAGTCTGTGATAGTATTGTTGACACTAAAATATGTTTATTATATTACCTACTTTTGTAACTATATCTTATTTATCACCTCTTACGCATTAACCATTTATTTTTGTGTTTGGGTCATCTACCTGTCTACCCTGATTTTTTCTATATTTACACCTTGACCTTTGAGACCTAACAGTAGACCTACCGGTAACATTAGGGTAAGATTATTTTGTGTCAATATGTCTGGCCCTTCTATTATAATAAAATGAGGTAATATCCAAAATTACATCGTTTGTTTCAGTACCAGAAGGTAATGAGTGTGAACCCAATCCATGTGGATCAAACTCTGGATGTAGATTAATAAATAATAGGCCAGCGTGTTTCTGCCTTCCGAACTATGAAGGGGATCCGCCACGCCAACCGTGTCGTTTACCGAACAACCCTTGCAATCCTTCACCTTGCGGACCAAACACGCAATGCACAGTTCAGTCGAACGGATTTTCCAAGTGCACTTGTTTACCAGGATATATTGAAAGTCTCAACACGATCAGAGGCTGTGTAGAAGCACGTAATCTATGCGAGCCAAATACGTGCGGCACAGGCGCGCGTTGTGATCCTAACAGATCTCCGCCTTGTTATTGTCCTGATAATGCCATCGGAAACCCATACAAGTCGTGCGTTACTCAAGGTTACGTGCCACCTGATTTTCTTTGTAAACCCAACCCCTGCGGACAAAATGCTGACTGTTACGTCAGCGGAAACATGGAAATGTGCTTCTGTAAATCCGGTTTCACCGGTGATCCACATGTCGGGTGTCAACCTCAACGAAGCCCTTGTACACCAAATCCATGCGGCCCTCAAGCCAATTGTCAACTTAGCTACGGTGGACAAGCTGTATGTACATGTGCCGAAGGTACCTCAGGCGACCCTTACGGAGTTGATGGCTGTCATTCTAGAGAATGTGAAGTTGACGACGAATGTAAACTTAACAAAGCTTGCATGGGATATACTTGCCGTGACCCATGTCCTGGAGCCTGTGGTTTCAATACCAAGTGTCGGGTGGAATCTCATCGACCTGTGTGCGTTTGCGATGATGGACTAATTGGCAATCCTTTGATGGCTTGTCTACCGCCCGAAGGCCAGAAATCTAATACGAAAAACCCATGTAATTCAGCAATATGTGGTATTAACGCATTGTGTCAAGACGTTGGTGATGAAGGTCGATGCTTCTGTCCACCTGATTTCTTAGGTGACCCTGCTGTAGAGTGTCAGCCACAGTGTACAATGAATGCTGACTGCTCATCGAACGAAGCATGTATCAACAAAAAATGCACAGATCCCTGCTCATTTGATAATGTGTGTGGAATCCACGCTATTTGCCTTTGCTCGGAACACACCGTATCTTGTTTGTGTCCGGATGGATACATAGGCGATCCGTTAACTCAATGCATTTACAGACGTAAGTTATCAAAACATACTTACAAACAATTAAGTATAGAAAACTTACTAAAAGTATGTATTGTATAAACGTCTTTTTTTGTGTTTCAGCAATTGTAATTGGATCAGATAATACAACGGCACAACCTTGCTCTCCAAATCCTTGTGATCCAAATACGCCATGCGACACTTACGGAGACCAATTTGCTATTTGTGACACTTGTGTCGGCCCGAATGCAGTCAACAATCCAGCGTGTAGACCTGAATGCTTGTTCAGCTCCGAGTGCCCTCTCAACAAGGCTTGTTTAAGAAATAGATGCGTAGACCCGTGCCCTGGCTCATGCGGTGTTAATGCAGAATGTTCCGTCTACCACCACGATCCTATTTGCCGATGCACGGATGGATTTGAAGGAAATCCTTACGAACAGTGCAAGCGAACTACGCATCGTAAGTATTTTAATTTATAAACAATGTGTTAGTGTTAACATAACACAAATGTTCCACTGACGTTTTATTAAGTCCCCCATTTCTTGAATTAAATAAGTAAATACCAATAGATTATTATCCAGTTACTTCATAGAATAACACCCGAGACAAACAAAACAGCAAAATATCGCAAACGTCGTCGTCATCGTTAATAGCAGCCGAAACGTCGGGAACGTAAAAACATACATGCGAAATAATCTGTTAAATTAGTTTTATTGCAATCTGTTACTTGATTTTATCTTAAATTATCTTAAAGAATCAATGGTAGGGACGCCAGACTTATGGACTATTCATTTGTGATAATGAACTATCGAACGATTACTTTCAGCCGTTGTAGCGGAAACCTGCGACAACGTCCAGTGCGGAGCCAATGCCGCATGCGTGAACTTGAACGCAGCATTAACTTGTAAATGCCTACCGAACTTCTACGGCAATCCATACATGTCCTGCCGCCCCGAGTGTGTCGTCAATAGCGATTGTGCACCAGAATTGGCCTGTTTGAATAACAAATGCGAGAACCCTTGCAATGACATATGTGGACTCGGAGCCGTATGCAACACTGTAAATCATCACGCAGTATGCTTTTGTGAAACGGGACACACGGGTGACCCGTATGTGAGATGTCAGCCTACTATTCCTACCGGTCCTACATTATCAACATGTGACCCATCGCCTTGCGGCCCGTACAGCCGTTGTCTTGTATCACCATCTGGCTATGCAATG
This sequence comes from Pheosia gnoma, assembly GCA_905404115.1. Classification (NCBI taxonomy): domain Eukaryota; kingdom Metazoa; phylum Arthropoda; class Insecta; order Lepidoptera; family Notodontidae; genus Pheosia; species Pheosia gnoma. The sequence continues at coordinate 5,909,016 of FR989897.1, read as the reverse complement.
TGCTCTTGTTTACCAGGTCACAGAGGTGTGCCTCCTATGTGTCAACCCGAATGTGTCAGTAATTCAGACTGTTTACAAACAGAGACATGCGTCAATCAAAGGTGTGCAAATCCTTGTCAAGGCAGCTGCGGTATAAACGCTGACTGTATAGTAGTAAACCACAACCCCATATGCAGTTGCAGTCGCGGAAGAACGGGAGATCCATTTGTAGCTTGCGTTGAGGACCTGGAACCCACAGGCGTAGGATCTGCAGACAAAAATCCTTGTGTACCTTCACCGTGTGGACCGAATTCAGTTTGCGAAATAAAATCGAACCATCCAGTTTGCTCATGTCGTCCAAGCTATTCTGGAACTCCACCATACTGCAGACCAGAGTGTGTCATTAGTCAGGAATGTCCATCTAATAAAGCCTGTATCAATGAGAGATGCGTGGACCCCTGCGACGGCGCTTGTGGCAGTAATGCTAAATGTAACGTAGTCAATCATACGCCACTGTGCAGCTGCGTAGATGGATACAGAGGAGACGCGTTTGTAGGATGTTTTGTTGAAGCAAAGAATAAGCCACCGACTCCATGTAATCCATCGCCGTGTGGGGAAAACACTGTGTGCACTGTATTAAATGACGGAGCTCGTTGCTCGTGCATACCTCCCAACATCGGTAATCCATACGCAGGCGGTTGTCGGCCAGAATGCAGTATCAATTCCGACTGTCCTAATCATCTCGCATGCCTGTCAAACCACTGCCGAGATCCATGCAAAGACCTGTGCGGCGTGAATGCTGAATGTTTTGTGACCAACCATGTTCCAATTTGTACGTGCTTCAAGGGCTATGAAGGAGATCCATTTTCTTCATGTCGTCAGAAGTCTGCACCAAGTATGTAACATTATTTTTTTGCTGCTGTTATAAGTAAATGTATGCTTGAAATATATTATGTAGTTTGTCACCCCTTGTTACATTATCTCAGTAAAACATAGAAGCGAAACGAGCATTTCAACAGGAAGCAATTCTATATATTTTAGCTCAAACAATTTACATCTCTAAACTATCGATTTCGTAGGTACAGCCTTTTTCTACCTAAAAGGAAAAAAGGATTTTAGATCGGTGTTCCCACATCTGCAGTGTCCTTTGTAAAATTTCAGCACCACAATTTAATCCATGTGAGCCATCGCCCTGTGGACCCAATAGCGAGTGCCATGTGGTAAGCGACCGGGCTGCGTGTTCCTGTCGAGCAGGCTACATCGGCGCGCCCCCCGCTTGCCGCCCCGAATGCTCTGTCAACTCCGACTGTCCTGCTAGTAGAGCTTGCATAAACCATAAGTGCAATGATCCTTGCACCCACAGCTGCGGATTGGATGCTCGTTGTCACGTCGTTGGACATAATCCTATATGCACTTGTCCAGAAAACTTACCTGAAGGTGATCCTTTCATCAGATGCTACAGAAAAAGTAAGTATTCCAATTATTATTTTTAACGCGATATGAACATTTTATTCATGGGGAAGAAAGAAGAAGTAGAATACCCTTTAAATAATCAAATAAACTTAACTTGCAACAAATACTATAAAGGCACAAGCGTTTATTTTTAGCCGATTCTAAAAAGGACAAGGTTATCGAATACACAGTAATATTTTTTTAATTATTGCTTACTTCATTTACCAATACCAAATCCATATACCAAACAAAATCGTAAATAATTATATTCTGTCACCTAAAATATCTTTTTTTTGACAGCCTATGTACCTCCTGGAGTTCCGTCTGATCCATGCGTGCCGTCACCTTGCGGTCCGCATTCAACCTGTCACAATGAAGCTGGTCGAGCTGTGTGTGCGTGCGAGCCGGGGACCCTGGGCGCTCCGCCCGGCTGTCGTCCTCAGTGCGTCATCAATCAAGACTGCCCACTGGCGCTAGCATGCCTTGCTGGCACCTGTGTCAACCCTTGCGTCGGCTCCTGTGGATTCAACGCAAGATGCATAGTACAAAACCATCAACCGATATGCTCCTGTGACGACGGCTTCTCTGGGGATCCATTTGCCGGCTGCAGTCGCGTTGAAGGTAGGAGTAGAACAAATTTGTTGCATGACAACCTACATTATGTACATCATATTATATCTGCATATACTTTGAACTGTATGTAATAGCCATATAGCATGTTTATGTGTACAAATTTTCAGTTTCGAAAGACGTGCCTCATCAACCTTGCAATCCATCACCTTGCGGATCTAATGCCATATGTCGAGAAAGAAATGGTGCTGGTTCTTGTACATGTGTAGATGAATTTTATGGGGATCCATATCTTGGCTGTCGTCCGGAATGCGTCATGAATACAGATTGCCCTAGAGACAAATCCTGTTTCAATAATAAATGCGTGAATCCGTGCTCTGGTGCCTGTGGACAAAACACTGAATGTAGAGTAGCAAATCATGCACCTTCTTGTTATTGCATGCCTGGATATAGCGGCAACCCTCTTCATGCATGTACTCCTGTAATATGTAAGACTTTCATTCTTATTCTTACTTGATATTCTATATTTCTATATTTCGTGCTTTACTCATCTACTTTCTTTCCTACACAATATAGCTCCATCGGGACCCGTGGACCCATGCCACCCTTCACCTTGTGGACCGTACAGTAAATGTCGTACTTTTAAGGGGCACGCCGTTTGTACATGCCTCGATTTATGCGTTGGTTCACCACCAAATTGTAGGCCTGAGTGTATTATTAGTTCGGATTGTCGGCCCGATAAAGCATGTGTTAATCAAAAATGTCAAGACCCGTGTCCCGGTATGTGCGGTATCGATGCCCAATGTCAAGTCGTAAACCATAATCCTATATGCAGTTGTCACAATGGGTATACCGGTGATCCTTTCGTAAGATGTTTCTTTGATGAAAGTAAGTAAACACTTTTGCATCGAACTGTGGAAATAAATAATATTTTTTATTCAATTCGTTAGTACAAAACTATAATTGCCATTATTCCAATAGGACCCATGGAACCAATCGACCCGTGTACACCAAACCCATGTGGCCCGCATTCGCAATGCAAGGAAATTAATGGTGTTCCCGTTTGCTCATGTTTTGAAAATTACGTGGGACGACCTCCCAACTGCAGGCCAGAATGTTTAATGAGCGTCGAATGTCCTGGTAACTTAGCATGCATCGCTGAAAAATGTAGCGATCCTTGCCCCGGTTCTTGCGGGTATCATGCTAATTGCAATGTCGTTAAACATGTACCCATATGTACGTGCGATCAAGGATATACTGGAGATCCATTCTCAGGGTGCTCACCCATTCCTTGTAAGTAATTTCCTCAAAATGAGATATTCTACTCAATGCTTCCGTTTTGAAAATTACGTATTATTAAATCGGTTACGAATAATTCTTTTAGCGATTGAACCTCAAGTTGAAAGCCCTTGCTCACGGTCACCTTGTGGAGCAAATGCAGTTTGCAAAGAGAGACATGGAGTAGGATCATGTTCGTGCCTGCCTGATTACTACGGTGATCCGTATGTAGAGTGTCGGCCAGAATGCGTGTTGAATTCGGATTGTCCAAAGGATAGAGCGTGCATTAATAACAAGTGCAAGGATCCATGTCCTGGAGTTTGTGGCATGAATGCTGAATGTCGAGTAAACAATCACGCTCCGTCGTGCGCATGTATACCCGGATATGAAGGAAATCCCTTTACATCATGTTACATAAGTATGTGCTATCTAATTACACATATATTCTGAGTTTGATGATACTTATACATCAGACAATTGGGACTGTTGTAAACCGTGATTGTTATTTATTTTAGGCGCCGTTGAAATTCCGGTGAATCCGTGTTCCCCATCACCATGCGGACCGTATAGTTTATGCCGTGAAGCCGGCGGTCATGCGATATGCTCATGTCAAGAACAATATTTCGGTTCGCCGCCTTTCTGTCGCCCCGAATGTATGGTTAGCAGCGATTGTATGCCAAACATGGCGTGTATTAACCAAAAATGCGTTGATCCGTGTGTCGGAGCGTGTGGAAGTAATGCTAAATGTACTGTTGTCAATCACAACGCGTTATGTAGTTGTCCACCAAATTACGGCGGTGATCCATTTGTACATTGCGCATACGAAGAAAAACGTGAGTGTTTTCTTAAAACTAATAACCCTGTACTAATTTAACTAACTTAAAAAACAATAAAATATAATATTAAAACGATAACCAAATAATAATAATAATAAGTACAAAAATAAAATATTGCAATATTAATTGCCATTCATTTTAGGTCCAAGTATTGCACCATCTGGAAACCCTTGCGTACCGTCACCCTGCGGCCCTAACTCCCAATGTCGAATAATAGGTGAAACCCCGGCGTGCTCTTGTCAGCTTGGTTATATTGGACGAGCACCTAACTGTAGGCCAGAGTGTATATACGATGGAGAATGTCCAAGTAATCTAGCATGTGTCCGGGAAAAATGTGTCAGCCCGTGTGAAGGATCGTGCGGCTCAAACGCTGAATGCGTTGTAATCAATCATAAAGCAGTTTGTCATTGTCGCGAAAGCTATACAGGAGACCCATTCAGTGGTTGCTACTTTATTGGTGAGTTTGTTTCTAATGATCGGTTGATTTTCTCACAATGCAATATTTACATCAAATGACATTTTAACATATTTATTTTGTCCAATTAGTCACGGTTCCGAGCGAAGATGAGACAAACCCGTGTAATCCATCGCCATGCGGTCCCAATACTGTGTGTATTGAAAAGAATTCTGTTGGAGCATGTTCGTGTCAGCCCGGCTACTTTGGCGATCCATATCTCGGATGTCGCCCTGAATGCGTCACAAATAATGACTGCCAGCTGACTATGGCTTGTTCGAACAATAAATGCGTTGACCCGTGTCAAGGAGCATGTGGCATAAATGCTCAATGCACCGTAGCGCACCATACACCTGTATGTCTATGCAATGACGGCTACGAAGGAAATCCTGGAGTATCTTGTCATCCCCAGAGAATAAGTTAGTAGTAGTGGCATGGAAATTAATGTATTAGTTCCATTTAACAAAACATAACATAACGCGTATTTTATTTCACTTTTAGCACCCGTTGCTGATGTAAATCCATGCGTGCCAACACCTTGTGGGCCATACAGTAATTGTAAAGTAGTGAACGATCACGGAGTTTGCTCCTGCCAAGATGGTTACGTGGGGACACCACCGACGTGTAGGCCGGAATGTGTGACTAGTACAGATTGTCCCCAGCATCAAGCGTGTATCAAACAGAAGTGCAGGGATCCCTGCCCGGGTACCTGCGGTCTCAATGCAAGATGTCAAGCTATAAACCACAATCCAATTTGCACTTGCAAAGCTGGATTTACCGGCGATCCATTCGTATCATGCCGGTTAGAACAAAGTAAGAATATGACGGAAATAATGAATAGATATTTGCAGAAATTAAAGTCCGATGTTATTCTCTGTCCCGAATCCCAATTTCAATATCGTCGTATAAATACACAAATTGTTGTTGTTTTTATTTGTGTTATATGTTAAATTACTCTATTATATTTATCTTTATATCTTTCCATTTCATATTTTTCTCACTTTTGTATGCTACTTTGTTCTAAATCTATCATATTTCTTTCTTAGAACCTATCATAGAGGGGCCTAGAGGAAATCCATGTGTTCCTTCACCATGTGGTCCATATTCGCAATGTAAAGTAATCGGAGAAGCGCCTGCATGTTCATGCTTACCAAATTACATTGGTGTTGCACCAAACTGTCGACCAGAATGCTCCATCAACGCAGAATGTCCCGGTAACCTTGCATGCCAAAACGAAAAATGTGTGGATCCATGTCCAGGATCGTGTGGTTTTAATGCCGATTGCTCGGTGGCAAATCATGTTGCATTGTGTAATTGTTTGCCGGGCTATACAGGTGATCCTTTCAGTGGCTGCTCAGCGTATGAACGTAAGTTTCCGACAGGGTAAAAAAACTTGTTCATTATAACGTGGCTTTGAGTGTAAGACGTCATTTGTTCGGATTTACAGTATCTACAGAGCTGCCGCCGAATCCGTGCAATCCCTCGCCGTGTGGTGCTAACGCCATATGTAAGGAAAGAAACGGTGTCGGCTCCTGCTCATGTGTGCCAGAGTACTTCGGGGATCCATACACTGGCTGTCGTCCGGAATGTGTGTCCAACTCGGACTGCGATCGCAATAAGGCCTGTTCAAATAACAGATGTAAAGATCCCTGCCCCGGAGCTTGCGGCATCAACGCTGAATGCAGAACTGTCAATCATTCCCCAACATGCACGTGTCTCACGGGTTATACTGGTAACCCATTAGGCAGATGTGATATAGAATGTGAGTATATTACCAACAAAATACTGTCCTGGGTGACTTTTATGATTAAGATTACGAACAAACAGTTACTGAAGTATATTCTCCGTTTTCAGTATCTACAGAAAATCCAAAGGCTGAAGATCCGTGTCAACCATCGCCATGCGGACCGAACAGCTTGTGCCGAGTGGTAAATGGTCATAGTGTTTGCACATGCGAGAGCAACTACATCGGCACGCCGCCATCCTGTCGTCCCGAGTGTATCGTCAGCTCCGAATGTCCCCAAGACAAAGCTTGTATTAAGAAGAAATGCAAAGACCCTTGCCCAGATTCTTGTGGTCTCAATGCTCGGTGCCAAGTTATCACCCACAATCCCATCTGCACGTGCAGCCCTGGATACACCGGCGATCCGTTCACACAATGTATTACAATTCCAATTCGAGGTAAGTCCTGTACAGAATTACTTACGAAAGAAATTGATCCCCATTCTGTACATCTGGATTTACACAATATATGTTATTTATCTTGATATTTATACTTTTTTTAGATGTGGTCCAAGCTACTGATCCATGCCAGCCGTCTCCTTGCGGACCCAATTCAGAATGCCGAGTTATTGGGGACCAAGCTGCTTGCTCGTGCTTGCCAAATTACATCGGCAGAGTACCTAATTGCAGACCAGAGTGCACAATCGATGCAGAGTGCCCCAGCAATACTGCTTGTATCAAAGAGCGCTGCAAAGATCCGTGTCAAGGAGCGTGCGGCGTAAATGCCATGTGCTTAACTATCAATCATAAACCAATATGCTCTTGTCAACAAGGATTTACTGGAGACGCGTCTAGAAATTGTATCCAAATTGTGATGGCTTGTACGTATTATTTAATTTTAACATGAAAATTTAGCGTCAGTTTTACCTGCATAATTATGAATTGTTTTTAACTTGTTATTGTGTATTTTAGCGACTGAAAGGACTCCGTCAAGCCCCTGTACACCGTCCCCATGTGGGCCCAATGCCGAGTGCCGCGAACATAACGGAGCCGGTGCATGTGTGTGTTCTGAAGGATACGAGGGTGACGCATACAGCTCACAAGGGTGTCGCCGGGAGTGTGAAAGCAATGACGACTGTACACCTAACTTAGCATGCACACGTTTCAAATGTATAGATCCATGCCCAAGAACATGTGGCCATCTTGCACAATGTACCGTAGAGAATCATATTCCTGTTTGCACATGCCCGAGAGGTTTCACTGGAGATCCGTTCTTCCAATGCAAAGAAGTATCATTGACTCGTAAGTTTCCTAATTCCTAATTCGATGACAATATCAATTTTTGAAATGCAATGTAATTAATACTTAATTCCCTATGCATTATAAAAATAACAAATGCATAATCTATTATAAATAAACAATAAAATCATTAACACAATTTGTCACCTTGCAGCTCCTAAGCCTCAGAATCCCTGTGAGCCTACACCGTGCGGTCCGAACAGTCAGTGCAGACAAGTGAACATGCAAGCAGTTTGTTCTTGTTTGCCAAATTACATTGGATCACCGCCGTCGTGTCGCCCACAGTGCATTGTCAACAGTGAATGTGATACATCTAAAGCCTGTATCAACCAGAAATGCGACGATCCCTGCCCCCATTCATGTGGTTTAAGAGCTCACTGTCTAGTCAAAAATCATAGTCCTATTTGCACGTGCCCAGTAGGCATGACAGGAGATCCGTTTACGCAATGCTATCGTAAGTATCTCACTATTAACTCTTATTTCTAATGTTTTTTCTATTATCGTGGTGAATTTATAGGTAAATTTTTTATTGTTTTAGCTAATCCTCCGACAACGACAGAAAGACCTCCGTCTTGTACTCCATCACCGTGCGGCCCTCATTCACGTTGCCAGTTATTAGCAAGTGGCCCGGCATGCTCATGTCTGCCTGGTTATGTGGGTTCCCCACCTTCGTGTCGACCTGAGTGCACTATTAACGCAGAATGTCCGGCTTCATTAGCCTGCGTTCGACAAAAATGTGAAGACCCATGCCCTGGATCATGCGGTGTCGATGCAACATGTCACGTTCTGAACCATGTGCCTGTATGTGTATGTACTGAAGGATATACGGGCGATCCATTTGCAAGATGTTCACCTATGATTTTAGAAGGTAGGATTTATATTAAAAATTAGTTACTTTATCATATCCCTATTGTCATATCCCTATTATCATATCCCCTTTGTATGACTTCGTACGCGTGGATTTTAGTGTTTTTTGACTATTCTGGAAGAAGCCTTACATTCACCGGGATAAATTATCGTAAACGATAAGTCGATTTCATAAAAAGCCCTCCAGTAGTTTTTTCCCGTGATTCATGTTCAGCTGAACACTCAAAAAGATAAAAAAGCGTAATCATCTTTTTTAATTCATATACTCTACGTACATTGTGTTTTTTTTAAGTATTATTAAGTTATAGTCTTATGATGTTGGTTTATTTAATTTTTATAGCTAGTGTAGGAAATTTCTAATTTACATAATATATTTGCAGATCCAACGACACCAACTCCATCCGATCCATGCAACCCGTCTCCTTGCGGAGCGAATGCTGTCTGTGATAATGGCTTCTGCACCTGTTTACCAGATTACGGTGGCAATCCTTATGAAAGCTGCAGGCCTGAATGTACCGGCAGTCAGGAATGTCCAAGGGACAAAGCGTGTTTCAGAAACAAATGTCGCGATCCATGTCCTGGAACTTGCGGACAAAATGCGAAATGTGACGTCATAAATCATATTCCTACCTGTTCTTGTATGTCAGATTATACCGGTAACCCGTTCACCCATTGCCGTCGCATGGAAAAAGTGGTACCAAGGCCAAAAGATCCATGCCATCCATCACCTTGCGGCCCCAACAGCATTTGTAGAAATAGTGATAATGCTCCTGTATGCGCCTGTATTGAAGGATTCCAAGGTTCTCCACCAGGATGCCGGCCAGAGTGTGTTGTTAGCTCTGAGTGCCCCTCCACTAAAGCATGCGTAAATCAGAAATGCATTAATCCTTGTATAAATGCCTGTGGTGTATCTGCTCGCTGTGAAGTAATTAATCACAGTCCAATCTGTAGTTGTAATCCAGGACAAACGGGAGATCCATTCAAGAGTTGTTACGATATTGTTATTTCTCAATTGGAACCGGTAGACGCATGTAATCCATCTCCATGTGGACCCAACTCTCAGTGTATTGAAAGAAATGGAAAGGCAAACTGTAGGTGTGTTGAAAACTACATAGGGCAACCACCAAATTGTAGACCAGAATGTGTGATCAATCCAGACTGTCCGTCAAATCAAGCATGTATAAAGAACAAGTGCATGGATCCATGCCCCGGTTCCTGTGGAGTTAATGCAGATTGTATAGTCGTAAACCACATGGTCTCCTGCAGTTGCAAAGAAAACTACGATGGCAATCCATTCATGCAATGCGTGCTTCAGGAAGGTATGTGTATATATTTTTTTAGTATGATTTGCAATTTATAAAGCATTTTTCATTTGAAAATATCTTTGTGATATCAATGCAAACTTGGCTTAACTTAACAAAAGGGCTTTGAATGTAGAACCTTTTCTTTATGTATCATGTTTGTTCTTTTATTTCAGAAAAAACTATAGTTCAACCGTGCGACCCGTCCCCGTGTGGTCCAAATGCGATTTGCAATCAGCGAGATGGAGCGGGTTCGTGTTCATGTTTGGAAGGATATCAAGGAAATCCCTATGACGGGTGTCGTCCCGAATGTGTTCTCAGCTCAGATTGCCCTGCTGATAAATCTTGCATAAGAAATAAATGCGTTGATCCTTGTCCAGGCATATGTGGCAGGAACGCCGAGTGCACCGTCATTAACCATGTCCCAAGCTGTGCATGCCTTAAAGGATATTCAGGAAATCCGTTCGAACGGTGCAACAAGGACGAACTAATAGACAGACCGATCAAACCGTGCCAACCGTCACCTTGTGGACCTAATAGTATTTGCAGAGAAAACGGTGGTCTAGCATCTTGCGAATGTTTACCAGATTATAGAGGCGCCCCACCAGATTGTAGACCTGAATGTACTGTTAGCAGCGAATGCCCACCAGATCGCGCATGTCATAGACTCAAATGTGCAGACCCTTGCAGAGGTACATGTGGCATAGGAGCGCATTGTCAAGTGATCAACCACAGCCCCTTATGCAGCTGCCCGTCTGGCATGACTGGAGATCCGTTCCAAAAATGTTTTGAAGTAGCTCCAGTTGTACAGGGTCCAGAGAATCCATGTCAACCGAACCCATGTGGATCACACAGCGAATGCCGCGCGATCAACAACTACCCATCATGTTCCTGCATACAAGGGTACATAGGGTCTCCGCCCAATTGCCATCCCGAGTGCCTGGTCAACACTGATTGCCAGTCACATCAGGCGTGCATTGCAGAAAAATGTAGAAATCCCTGTGAAGGTTCATGTGGGTATAGAGCTGAATGTAGTGTGCACGATCACATACCTATTTGCAGTTGCCCCATCGGCTATTCTGGTGATCCCTTCATTCAATGTTCAGAAGTTATCGGTGAGTGAATATATAGTTAACAATAGCTTCAATCCAGAAACCGGTAACAATTTTTGTAAAATTTTTAAATGTTTTGCAGAAACGCCAACACCTTCAGCCGACCCCTGCAATCCATCGCCTTGTGGTAGTAATACCATATGTGACGACGGCGCTTGCTCCTGTGCGCCAGGATATTTTGGTGACCCATATACTGGATGCCGACTTGAATGTAGTACCAACGGCGAATGCTCACCAACTCGCACATGCCAAAGCGGTAAATGCGTCGACCCATGCCCAGGTGCTTGCGGTACCAATGCAATTTGTTCCGTCAACAATCACATTCCATCATGCACTTGTCCTCCAAGTACTTCAGGAGATCCATTCACACTATGCAACGAGATTCCGAGAGGTAAGATAAATACGTATTTTTGTCCCCTATTGAATAAACTTCTGAGTTTTATAATTGTTGTTGACTCCTCTCATTTGTGCAGTTGTTTCGGGATCACCGTGCTCACCATCTCCCTGCGGCCCGTACAGTGAATGCACTGTGAGTGCAAACGGCGCCGCGGCCTGCTCATGCAAGGCTGGCCATATTGGATCTCCTCCATCTTGTAGACCAGAATGTCTCGTCAGTGCAGAGTGCAAATTACAGCTGGCTTGTATTGACCGTCGATGCCGGGACCCGTGTGAAGGCGCATGCGGCCGCGGTGCCCGCTGTCAAGTCATAGCGCACTCTCCCATCTGCACTTGTAACGAGGAATACACTGGCGATCCCTTCACGTACTGCTATCCTAAACCAGGTAAACCTATTTACTGTTTTGGGTTGGTTTATACTTAACAGGTATTCGAACTTCATTGAAACTAACTAATGAATGCCGTTTTTACAGCGCCACCGCCTGAGTCAGTTGACCCGTGTCAGGCATCACCGTGTGGTCCAAATTCGATTTGTGTAAATTCTGGTGATATACCGGCGTGCAGTTGTCAGCCCGGTTTTATCGGAGCTCCTCCGAATTGTCGGCCAGAGTGCACAATTAGCGCCGAATGCCCGGCAACACTGGCTTGCGTCAGTCAGAAATGTAAAGATCCCTGCGAACAAGCTTGCGGGCAACGTGCGATATGTTCAGTAGTCGACCATCGTGCTATCTGCGCATGTGAACCGGGCCTAGAAGGGGATCCCTTCCAAGGTTGTTCACAGCCCAAAGGTAAGAATCCATTAAACTTAGATGCTGTTCACTGTATTCAAATAATTCCCAGAATTGTAATGTATAAATGACAATCATACAATGCAAAATAATTGAGACCACCCATAAAGTATTTCAAAAAAAGTACTACCACTGTAAAACCGAGTAGATATCGGTAGGTAAATAATTGTAAGTTCAAAAATGTACATTTTAATTAAGGTTAACGGAAATGTGTAAAAATTAATATGCTAGGGCCAAAAATGTACCTACGTCCATTTAAAATGCATATAACCCTCTGCTTTGCAAGGCGTGATAATTTGTTCATGCTTTAAGTGACATGCTTGTCATAAAAGAAGACATTTTAGTGTTCACGCCTCACACGGTTTACTAATGAACATGGGACTGCAAGGATGTTTTCACTTTGGAACTCAGTGGTAACCATGCCTGCCGCTTTGGACAAAGGTGGTCACATACATGCAGCACCCATGCCAATGCTTCAAACATGAGTCGCGGAACAGGTCCATAGGTACAAAACGGATAAAACAAAGGTGAATAAAACGCTTCCAGAAGGGATGTAATTTTTAAAATAACTTAATGTGAAAATAATGCCTTTGCTTTGTCAACGGAGCACGCGGAGATAACCTAGCACTTACAGTAAAGCTTAGGCCGTCCGCCATGACGGTCGCTTGTGGACGGTGCTGCTTGAAATAGTGACGCTGCCGCCGGATAAGGAGGTCATTAAACGTCGCCGAGCCCAGCAAGCTTCAACTAACGCTTCGGATCAAGGAAGTGCTTCCACGGTGGTTGATCTGTATCGGTAAGTAAACTTATCCTATTGGAATAACTTTTCAGCGCCACCAAAGACTGAGTATCTTAACCCGTGTGAGCCTTCTCCTTGCGGCGTAAGTGCGGAGTGTAAAATACAAGGAAACGCTGGTTCATGTACCTGTTTGCCTGATTATTTCGGCGATCCATATCAAGGTTGTAGACCCGAATGTGTGGCTGACTCTGACTGTCCTTTGGTTTCGGCTTGCAATAGAAACAAATGTGTAGACCCATGCCCCGGAGTTTGTGGATATAATGCCGATTGTTATGTTACCAATCACAAACCAACATGTAACTGCAAGCCAGGCTATAGTGGAAATGCACTATCGATATGTAATCCAATACGAGGTAAATATTGATAACAAATGAATATTAATCATTATAACGTGACACGACATAAAATATGGATTATAATATTTTCAGAGTACGACGTTGCGGTAGTGAATGTTTGCAGTCCATCACCTTGCGGAAGGAACGCCATTTGTAAAGAAGTCAACAATCAACCTGTTTGTTCGTGTCTACCTAATTACATGGGTTCGCCTCCTAATTGTAAACCTGAATGCATAGTGAACTCTGAGTGTAAATCAAATCGAGCATGTGTCAATCAAAGATGTGTGAACCCCTGCCCAAAGCCATGTGGACAAAACACGGAATGCAGAGTACATAATCACAGCCCGGTGTGCACTTGCCGACAAGGATACTCTGGAAATCCATTCACCATGTGCAGCTTAGTACTACGTAAGTATTAGCAAAAACACATGTTATTAAGGGGGAAACAATAAAATGAGCAGTGGGGCTCGGCCTAATCCACGGTTAAGAATTTAATGGATTAATTTATTACGAAATGTAGGTGTTAACAATTATTTTGTTGGGAGATTTGCGTGTATCTGATGAACCGTTATGGAGACAGTTTACGATTTAGGCTCAGAATAGTAGTTATTGTTTATGTCTAATTATTTAACAAAATACATTGGTATGTTTAACAAACACATTTCAAATAAATTTAATTTTTTTTTTATTCTACAGAAATAGCTGCAAGCGTAGCGGCACCTTCAGAACCGTGCACACCATCACCTTGTGGTCTGTACTCAGAGTGCCGAAATAACAATGGTCTAGCATCGTGTTCCTGTTTGCCATCATACATTGGGTCACCGCCGTATTGTAAGCAAGAATGCGTCGTTCATTCGGATTGCGCGAGCGACCGGGCATGTGTAGCCGAGAAATGTAGAGACCCTTGTGAAGGCTCGTGCGGCTTATACGCCAAGTGTTTCGTACATAATCACGTACCGGTTTGTCTGTGCCCAGATGCTTACACTGGAGATCCATTTAGACAGTGTGTAGCGAAACCAATTGAAGGTAAGTTTTATTTTAGTGTTGGCTAAAGCACCTATGAAATGAATAATGTACTCTCGGGGGCTGGGTATTAATTTTAGCGTGTTTTTTCAGACGAACGTGTACCTATTCCTGTAGACCCATGCAAGCCAAGTCCTTGCGGTCCCAACGCCCTCTGCAATAATGGTGCTTGTTCATGCGCTGCCGGTTACCACGGCGATCCTAATCTTGGATGCAGACCAGAATGCGTTTATAACACAGACTGTCCACTTGATAAAGGATGTTTACGAAACAAGTGTGTGAACCCATGTACTGGTACATGTGGATTAAACGCCATATGCGACGTCATGAACCACGTGCCGATGTGTTCTTGCCCCAAGGGAATGAGCGGAAATGCTTTCGTGGAATGCAGGCATACTGCTGGTAAATATTTTTTTAATTAAAAGTTTGAATTGACAGTTTGTATACTTACAATGTGTAATTTAATCAGACATCCAGCTCTCTAGAAAATTCTCTCCTATTTTAAATAGTATTACAAATTCTGCTCGTTATACTGAAAAATCTAATTTCATGTTTTGCATAAATTCAATCAATTATACGTTGTATGGGCGTTAACATTTATAAAAATATTTGTTCGTATTTTTATAGTTTCTATCAACAATCCCTGCAATCCATCACCGTGTGGACCGAATAGCCGTTGCCAGCAATCCAGCGGTCAGCCCGTGTGCTCATGTGTTCCTGGATACCGCGGCAGTCCACCGACGTGCAGACCCGAATGTGTCGTTAGTCTTGAGTGCCCATTGAAGGAGGCTTGTAACAATCAAAAATGTGTCAACCCGTGTGTAGGAGCTTGCGGCACAGCAGCTGTGTGTGACGTCATCAACCACAACCCGATTTGTACATGCCCACCGTCTTTCACAGGCGATCCGTTCGTCAGATGTATAGTTATAGGTAAACCACCACGAACTATTTCGATAATATTTTTTCGGTGCAATCTTATTGCTGAGCATCAGTCATCTAAACTTTGATATTGTTTTCCAGTTGCGGTGGAAGTTCAAGTGAATCCATGTGAACCGTCACCTTGTGGGTCGCACTCAGTATGCAGAATAAGCGGAGAAAGTCCAATTTGCGCTTGTTTACCAGATTACAGAGGAACACCTCCCAACTGTCGACCAGAGTGCATCAGCAACAGTGAATGTGACTACAACTTGGCGTGCTTAAACCAAAAATGTTCCGATCCTTGCACCGGCACTTGCGGATCGAATACAGAGTGTAGAGTCGTGAGTCATGCGCCAATGTGTATATGTCAGCCGGGTTACACGGGCGATCCATTTTCGTACTGCAGCCCTGTACCCATCGCAGAACAGACTGAAGTTTTAACACCATGCAATCCAAATCCGTGCGGATCTAATGCAATATGTAAAGAACTCAAAGGTGTCGGCGCGTGTCAGTGCTCGGAGGGCTACTCTGGTAATCCATACGAAGGGTGTCGACCAGAATGCGTGGTCAATTCCGATTGTCCACTCAACAGAGCTTGTTCTAGAATGAAATGTATAGATCCATGCCCGGGCACATGCGGTTCAAACGCAATATGCCAAGTCAACAATCACCAACCGACATGTTTGTGCCAGCAAGGATACACCGGGAACCCGTTCAGCCATTGCTCTATAATGCTAGAACGTAAGCATCCTCTTCCCTAGTAATATTCTTGTCAATTAATAATAATTGATGTCACATTATTGTAAAACTGAATAATTCGAACTTAATTTTTTTTATTTTTAGCGCAAGTGGTTGAAACGAATCCATGCAATCCATCACCATGCGGAGCAAATAGTCAATGCAAGGAGATCAATAGGCAAGCTGTGTGTTCCTGTTTGCCGACTTTCGTTGGCTCCCCGCCGAGTTGCCGTCCCGAATGCGTTGTAAGCTCGGAATGCCCCTCGAATCTGGCTTGCATCAACCAGAAATGTGAGAACCCGTGTGTCGGTACATGCGGTGACAACGCCAATTGTAACGTCATCAATCACAGCCCCATATGCGTGTGTAAACAAGGCCTAACAGGCAATCCATTTACAAGGTGCTATCCAATGAAAAGTGAGTGATATATTTTTAAAATCGATGTAACATTTGTGTGTAAAATTATGTTGAAAAATACTTACACCTATTCCATTCTTTGTTTTTAGTATCGCAACCCCCTCAAAACTTGCCGACGGATCCATGCCTATCATCGCCATGCGGCTTATACGCAGAATGTCGCAATGTTGGAAACAATCCATCCTGCGCTTGCATGCCCAACTACATTGGCAATCCACCAAACTGTAGGCCCGAGTGCACAATTAACTCGGAGTGTTCTAGCAATCAGGCGTGTATTAATGAAAAGTGTCGGGACCCTTGCCCGGGTGCTTGCGGCCTAAATGCACTGTGTACTGTGTTCAATCACATTGCTCAGTGCGGCTGTGTCGAGCAATACACCGGTGACCCATTCACGCGATGCCTGCCCATGCCTGAAAACGACGGTATGTATGATTCATATAACTATGTACTCTATACCTTATAGCAAATATGTGCTTAGTCCATTGAATATGAATGTGTGCTTTACAGAAACCTTCGTCGAGACTGATTTATGCAACCCATCACCGTGTGGAGCAAATGCAGAATGCAACAACGGCGTCTGCACATGTTTACCCGAGTATCAAGGCGACCCATACTTTGGTTGTCGACCAGAATGCTTAGTGAGCACAGATTGCCCTCACGATAAGGCCTGTGTTAGGAGCAAATGTGTCGACCCTTGTGTGAACACTTGTGGTAGAGAGGCCATTTGCAACGTCTATAATCACGTGCCCATGTGTACTTGTCCGAGAGGATATTCAGGAAACGCATTTGTTGAATGTCGCCCAACGAAAGTAATTGAAGTTATAAATCCATGTAGTCCATCACCGTGCGGTCCAAACAGCCAGTGTCGTGAAATTAATGGCCAAGCAATATGTTCCTGTTTGTCTGGATACATTGGTGCCCCACCCACATGCAGGCCTGAATGTACATCGAGCGCGGAATGTGCTCTTAATAAGGCCTGCTCCAACCAACACTGTATCGACCCATGCAAAGGAAATTGTGGAACGGGCGCCGTATGCCAAGTCATAAACCATAACCCGATCTGCTCGTGTCCTTCAGGATTTACAGGTGATCCCTTCAGAAGGTGTGTTGTAGAAGGTAAGGGTCACTATTATTTTAAATTAATGTAAATTTTCGGTAAAGTTATTATTAGTTAAACAGCAATGTACTATGACTACGTATTATTTCAGATATTCAGCCGCCGATCTATGTAAATCCATGTGAACCGTCGCCATGTGGTCCTAATTCTATATGCAGAGAAGTAGGTGGTTCACCGTCGTGTGCTTGTCAAGATACCTTTATGGGCAATCCGCCCAACTGTAGACCAGAATGTATCGCTAACTCAGAGTGTCCAAACGACATGGCATGTATAAATCAAAAATGCAAAGACCCGTGCCCTGGTTCTTGCGGCACTGGAGCAGAATGCAGAGTCGTGAGCCACGCGCCACAATGTCTGTGCCCTCCAGGTTACACCGGAGATGCTTTCATAGGATGTAGAATTTTGGAAGTGTCGCTTACACCATGTTCGCCTTCTCCTTGTGGACCAAACGCCGTATGCAAAGAGCAAAGAAATGCTGGTGCATGCGTATGCTTGCCTGATTACATTGGTAATCCCTACGAAGGATGTCGCCCCGAATGTGTGGTCAATTCTGACTGCGCAACGAACTTAGCCTGCATCCAAAATAAGTGTAAAAATCCTTGCAACAATATCTGTGGACGCAACGCCGTATGTAATGTCGTTAATCACGCTCCAACATGCGAATGTCTACCTGGTTTAACAGGAAGCCCGTACCAAAATTGTTACGAAAAAGGTCAGTTGAAATTAATTCAATGCAACATTTACTGTTTATACTGCAAAATATTAATGTAATACGATATTCACGATACTATAATTATTTACAGAAGTTACCACGGTTGTGCAAAAAGATCCTTGTGTACCATCGCCATGTGGGCCGTACAGTGTTTGCAAAGAATCTAACAATCAAGCCGTATGCACGTGCCAACCTGAATACATAGGAACACCCCCTGCTTGCAGACCAGAGTGTCTTGTAAGCTCAGAATGTAACCAACAGCAAGCTTGTATAAAACAAAAATGCAGGAATCCATGCGAAGGTGTCTGCGGACAGAATACGGAATGCAAGGTTATCAATCATAGTCCAATTTGTTCGTGCCGCCCACAGCACACTGGAGATCCGTTCAGTAGATGTTATAGGATCACAGGTATTTCATTGTTTTGTACTTTCTTCGGTATATAAAATTACACTTACCTATAAATATTACTTAACGATGTCGCTCTCTGCCCTTTTTGAAAACTGTTTTTTTTTTAATAATAATAGATTTCTTAACATAGTCTCGTGTGATTTTGGGAAAATTTGACAAATACTCAATTTCCCTTTTATTTCAAGTTGTGATATGTAAATCGATTACGTGGTCAGTAATGAAATTTTCGTTTTTTTTATTCATTGAAATAATAATCTTGCAGTGGCTGATGTCGTCGCCGTTACTACCGACCCCTGTTTGCCATCACCATGTGGACCGTTCTCTCAATGTCGAAACGTAGGAGGTTCACCTTCCTGCTCATGTCTGCCGCAATACACGGGAAGTCCACCAAATTGTCGCCCTGAATGTACCATTAACTCAGACTGCGCTAGTGAATTGGCTTGCATTAATGAAAAATGCGCTGATCCATGTCCTGGCTCCTGTGGAGTTAACGCAAACTGCAGGGTTCAGAGCCATGTCTCTATTTGCACGTGTTTCGATGGCTATACTGGAGATCCATTCCAAAGTTGCACCCTGAAGCCAAATATAGGTAAATTATTGATTACAAGTACCTAAATCAAATGTTTTCAAATACTTAATATAAATAAAAATCTCAATGTAAATATTTTTTATTGCAGAACCTGAACCGGCAGACTTATGCAATCCGTCACCATGTGGACCAAATGCTATTTGTAAAGAAGGCATCTGTACCTGTATACCTGAATACCACGGTGATCCATACTTTGAATGTCGACCGGAATGTACCATCAGCTCCGAGTGCCCGAAGGATAAGGCATGTGTTAGGAACCACTGCGTGGACCCATGCGTCAACACTTGCGGCACCAACGCCAACTGCCAAGTCGTCAACCATATGGCTGTTTGCTCGTGTCCACTAAAAATGGCAGGCAATGCTTTCATACAGTGTAGTCCTGTAAAAGGTAAATTATTAGGACATATTCTTAGAAACTCGTATACCTACCAACCGTTCATATATGTGATTCATGTTTAAAATTTTATCTTATTTACAGAAACCGTATCATTAAATCCATGCCAACCCAGCCCGTGTGGTCCACACAGTCAATGTAGGGAATTTAATGACCAAGCAGTGTGCTCATGTTTACCTGGTATCCGCGGTGCACCGCCGTCCTGCCGTCCAGAATGTGTGGCCAGTTCCGACTGCCCGCTGAACAAAGCGTGCAGTAATCAGCAGTGCATCAACCCTTGTCAGGGAACATGCGGTGTAGCTGCGTTGTGCCAAGTGGTTAATCACAATCCAATTTGTACGTGCCCATCGGGTTTGAGCGGAGATCCGTTCACAAGATGCATCTTAATACGTAAGCATCATCCCTTATTTACGTTGGAAACGAATAATAAAAAATAAAATTTTCTTACACTAGACATTTTCTTATAGCTGTCACAGATCCGCCTGTACCAGTAAATCCTTGCCAGCCATCACCTTGTGGACCGAATTCTATCTGTCAGCAAACGGGTGGAGACATACCATCATGCCAGTGTATGCCAGATTTTATCGGAGCACCACCAAATTGTCGACCAGAATGTGTAGCGAACAGTGAATGTGCTCCACAGCTGGCTTGCATAAACAAAAAATGTCAAGATCCTTGTGTGCAAGCTTGCGGTGCAAATGCCGAGTGTAGAGTGGTCAGCCACACGCCTATTTGCGTTTGCCCTGAGGGCTACAGCGGCGATGCAGCCGTCCAGTGTACGGTAACTGCTTTGACACCGATAGAAATATTATCACCATGTACGCCATCTCCATGTGGGCCCAACGCTCAATGTAGAGAACAAGCCGGAGCTGGCGCATGCATTTGCGTGCTCGGCTACAAGGGTAACCCTTACGAGGGCTGTCACCCAGAATGTTTAGTGAACTCCGACTGCCCCAGCAACAAAGCTTGTACAAGGAATAAATGTATTGACCCATGCCCAGGCACGTGTGCTGTTAACGCTGATTGTCAAGTTGTAAATCATTCACCATTGTGTTCTTGTCGGCATGGATACGTCGGTGATCCCTTCACGCAATGTATTCTGAAACGTAAGTACCTATTTATTATTCTTGCAAAGCCAAACTTATTAATTTCAGCAAATATTATACAAGTGTGTCAATTTATTTGTATTCCAATTTACAGCGCAAGAAGACCTTCCGACAAATCCATGCCATCCATCACCCTGTGGTCCGAATAGCCAGTGTCGTGAATCGAATGGACAAAGCACATGCTCATGTCTACCTGAATACCAAGGTTCACCACCTAACTGTAGGCCTGAATGTGTTGTGAGTACCGAGTGCCCCGTCGACAAAATATGCAAGAATCAAAAATGCATATCGCCGTGCCCGGGACCATGTGGACGTAATACAGATTGCAGAGTTATTAATCACAGCCCCATATGCACGTGTCTAAATAGATACACTGGAGATCCATTTTCGAGTTGTAGCATAGTCACCGGTAATTATTTCGTCAATAATAAACATAATTCATCTTACTGCACTGATAACCATTGCTTAAATCATTACTTTCAGTTCCAGAACTACCACCGGCACCTGAGAGAGATCCTTGCGTACCATCTCCATGTGGGCCTAATGCTCAATGTCAGAACCTTCGTGGCATTCCATCGTGTTCATGTCTCCCTAACTTTGAAGGCAGTCCTCCTAACTGTAGGCCCGAATGTACGATAAATGAAGATTGCGCTAGCAATCTAGCCTGTATAAACCAGAAATGCAAGGACCCATGCCCAGGTTCATGTGGAATTAACGCAAATTGTCAAGTCATCAAACACGTTTCGATTTGTTCTTGCGCGGAAGGTTTTACTGGAAATGCGTTTACGCAGTGCAACCCTATACCACCAAAATGTAAGTTACATCTTAATTTTTCTAAGTCCCCTTTTATATTAAATGTTAAGTTTGGTCTTTAATAAGGGTGAATCTATTACTAAATACAACTTCTCCATCTATAAATCCGACATCGTATCTTTAAATTAATTGACATTTTGTATGTTATTGCAGTGCAAGACGACCTATGTAACCCTTCACCGTGTGGAGCAAATGCAGAATGCAACGACGGGGCATGTAGCTGTCTGCCGGAGTACCAAGGAGATCCTTATTTGGAATGTCGACCTGAATGTGTTCAGAGTTCTGAATGTGACCGCAGTAAAGCTTGTGTCCGTAACAAATGTATAGATCCCTGCCCTGGCACTTGTGCGACCACTGCTTTATGTAGTGTAGTCAACCACATACCCATGTGTAGCTGTCCGGAACGTATGACTGGCAATGCATTTGTTGAATGTCGACCAGTTTTGGGTAAGTTTAAGGGTTTTTTTTTCTTTTTGTATTTTTTCTCAAGACCTCTACAATTAATTTTTCATTTTATTTATTCCAGAACCAGTAATCTCGAATCCTTGCCAACCATCTCCATGTGGTCCAAACAGTCAGTGCAGAGAGGTCAATGGTCAAGCGGTGTGCTCGTGTGCTCCTAATAACATCGGCTCTCCGCCCGCCTGTCGGCCGGAGTGCACTATAAGTGCTGAATGTCCATTAAACCAAGCATGCAGCAATCAACGCTGTACCAATCCTTGCGTGGGATCCTGCGGCGTGAACGCAGAGTGCAAAGTAGTAAATCATAATCCGATATGCACATGTCCAGTATTTTACTCAGGCGATCCATTCTCTCGATGCTTTAAACTTCGTAAGTTTCTATTTGTAGCCAGAAGGTACATAATGTAGTTATACGTATGTTTCCAGATTTCATAACTTTTTTTTTTGTTTTACAGCGGAACGCTTACCAGAACCAGTGAACCCGTGTACACCATCACCTTGTGGGCCCAACTCTCTATGTAAAGAAATAAATGAAGCACCTTCATGTACTTGCTTAGAGGGCTTCCACGGTCAGGCGCCTTACTGTAGGCCAGAGTGCACAAGCAATGAAGAATGCTCCTCACACTTATCATGCATAAACAACAAATGCAAAAATCCATGTGAAGGTGCTTGTGCTCCAAACGCCGAATGTAAAGTCGTTAGTCATTCACCGATTTGTTTGTGCCCCAGTGGATTTACTGGAGATCCGTTCTTTAATTGTGTTCAAGTACCGTTACATATTGAATCGATCGCGACACCATGCTCGCCATCACCCTGCGGTGCAAACGCGCTATGTAAAGAGAAAAACAATGCAGGATCATGTACTTGTGTTAAAGGCTATATTGGAAATCCATACGAAGGTTGCCGACCCGAATGCGTCGTCAACACTGACTGCCCCTCGAATAAGGCTTGCATTAACAACAAATGCGGTGATCCATGTCCGGGCAGTTGTGGTTCAAATGCTCGATGCCAGGTTGTTAATCATGCACCACTTTGCACGTGCATCGAAGGTTATAGTGGAGATCCCTTCAGATACTGTGTTTACCAAGGTGAGATTTCTCAAAAGACGTCGGACTACTTCTTCTGTTCGTTACTTTTGTTTTATAATTCATAATTATTATTTATCCTTTTTTAGAATCTCCACCACCATCTGTACATGTTGACGTGTGTTACCCATCGCCGTGCGGCCCGAACAGCCAATGCAAAGTTGTTAACAACCAGGCCGTATGCTCCTGCTTGTCTGAATACGTGGGCTCGCCTCCAAACTGTCGCCCAGAATGTGTCGTCAGCTCAGAATGCCCACAAGAACTCGCTTGCATCAAACAGAAGTGTGTCAATCCATGTCCTAAACCATGCGGAGTCAATACCAACTGCAAAGTCGTAAATCACAGTCCAATATGTTCCTGTAAGGCGGCATTTACTGGTGATCCGTTTACCATTTGCACACCAGTCAGGTGTAAGTATCTTGAGACGGTTTTTTTATATAATTCTTCAAACTTCCGTTATTTTAGGTGTTCATTGATTTACGCTTTGTTTTGCAGTTGAGCCTGCTCCGGTAGCAACCAATCCGTGTGTTCCATCACCATGCGGCTCTAACTCCGAGTGCCGAGACATTGGGAACACTCCATCTTGCTCGTGTCTGCCTACATTTATCGGTAGCCCGCCGAATTGTCGCCCAGAATGTACGATTCATTCAGACTGCCCCAGCGATCGTGCGTGCATCAATTCCAAATGTCAAGATCCGTGTCCGGGGTCTTGTGGCGCGTCCGCTGTATGCAACGTGCTGAATCATATACCAATCTGCACATGCATTGACGGCTATATTGGTGATCCATTCACTAGTTGCCGACAGAAACCGTTGGAAGGTAAGTTTTTTTTCAGAACTTATTTAATAATTAGATAGTAAGTTATAGATTTTGTTTTGGAGATTTAAAGTTTTTTTTTTGTTTTTACAGTTGAACCTTCTGTGGTTGATGAATGCACAAACATACATTGCGGCTCAAACGCTGAATGCATAAATGGACAGTGCCGTTGTTTGCCGGAATATCACGGGGATCCCTACTTCAACTGTCGACCGGAATGCGTTTTCAGTTCTGATTGTGACCAGAGTAAGGCCTGTGTGCAAAAGAAATGCGTCGATCCGTGCGTCGGTGCTTGCGGACAAAATGCATTATGTCAAGTAGTCAATCACATTCCGATGTGCAGTTGCAATGCTGGATTTACTGGAAATGCTTTCGTAGTATGCAATCCAATTAGAGGTAAATAATTCTTAATCCTTAATTAATAAGCCTTTAGTTTTTTCTTAAAATTTTTATTTTACTTAATTATGTAATTAATCAACAGTGACGCCGACCGTAAACCCATGCAGCACCGCAGTATGTGGTCCAAACAGTCAATGTCGTGAAATAAACAACCAAGCTGTATGTTCATGCTTACCGACATACTTGGGCGTGCCCCCGGCGTGCCGGCCAGAGTGCGTGGTCAACGCTGAGTGCCCACAGAACCGAGCTTGTATGAAACAGAAATGCGTGAATCCGTGTATTGGCACGTGTGGTGTGAAGGCGACGTGCGAAGTGGTCAACCACAACCCGATCTGCGCATGCCCTGCGGCGCACTCAGGCGATCCATTCGTCCAGTGCACCTTCATTTCAAGTAAGTATAGTTTTATTTATAAAAATGCCTAGGTACTATTATTTTATAGTTATCCCACTAATATTATAAATGTAAAAGTTTGGATGGATGGATGTTTGTTACTCAATCACGCCAGAACGGCTAAAGGGATCTCGATGAAATTTGGCACAGAAATAAATTATAGTCTGGAATAGCACATAGGCTACTTTTTATCCCGGTAAAATGTATGGTTCCCGTGGGATAAATTTATTATTTATTTTATTTAATTTTTCATACTTTTTAATCTCGGGTAACACAGCGGGGCGCAGCTAGTAATCTATATATTCTATGCATTTTTTTAGGTGCACCTCCGATCGCAATAAACCCTTGCCAACCTTCACCATGCGGACCTAACTCAATCTGTAAAGAAATCAATGAAAGTCCATCATGCACCTGTCTGCCTGAGTATAAGGGCCAACCACCTTATTGCAAACCAGAATGTATCAGTAACAGCGAATGCTCACCACATCTAGCATGTGTTAATCAAAAATGCAAAGACCCGTGTATTCAAGCTTGCGGCGCGAATGCTGAATGTCGTGTGGTGAGCCACTCGGCAATGTGCGTATGTCCACAAGGTTATATCGGTGATCCATTCCGGCAATGTTCTCTACACGCTCATGAAATATTGAACCCATGCTCACCGTCACCTTGCGGAGCGAATGCTGTATGCAAAGAACAAAATAAGGCAGGCGCTTGTATCTGCAATGAAGGCTATTTCGGAAATCCTTACGAGGGCTGTCGTCCAGAATGCGTGACCAACTCAGATTGTCCGGGCAATAGAGCCTGTATTGGAAACAAATGTCAAGATCCTTGTCCCGGTACCTGCGGAGTTAACGCTGAGTGCGCGACGGTACATCACTCCCCGACGTGCACCTGCATCGCAGGATATACGGGTGATGCTCTCCGTCGGTGCAACCCTATTCCTCGTAAGTACTTACATTAAATAATTTGTATTAATTATTTTTCACTCTATACTTAGCAATATTAGTGCATGATTGTATTTATTATTTCTAGCGCAAGAAACGCCAATAAACGTTTGCTATCCAAGTCCTTGTGGACCTAACAGCCAGTGTCGCGAAATAAACAACCAAGCGACATGTAGCTGTTTACCAAATTACATTGGGGAACCACCAAGCTGTAGGGCCGAGTGCACATTGAACTCGGACTGCGCGTCAGACAAGGCTTGTATCAATCAAAAGTGTGCAAACCCTTGCCCTGGCCCTTGCGGTCAGAAAGCTGAATGCAGAGTTTTCAATCATAACCCGATATGCAGCTGTGGTTCAGGATTTACGGGTGACCCCTTCACTAGATGTTATCCTAAGCCAAGTAAGTTTAAAACATATTTGATGAGTTGATCAACTACAAGAGTGCTACCCATCATTATTGCTACATAATATATTTTTCATCTTACAGTACCGCAGCCAGATCTCGATGAAACCACAGACCCATGCGTACCATCTCCTTGCGGTCCATTTGCAACTTGTCGTAACTTCGGTGGCCAAGCTTCATGTTCTTGTTCGGATGGTTACTTCGGAAGTCCACCAAACTGTCGCCCCGAATGCGTCAGAAATCAGGACTGTATTAGTTCTTTAGCGTGCATCAATGAAAAGTGTAAGGATCCATGTCCCGGCTCGTGCGGACAAAACGCGCGCTGTTCGGTGATCAAACACATGGCCATTTGTACGTGTACAGACGGCTACAAAGGTGATCCGTTTACTGCGTGTATACTACAACCAGTCCTACAAGGTAATTCATATTTTTTTTATTGTCGACACCTTAGATGATTTAGAGGATCTGTGTCTGGGAAATGGAAGTTCCCCTCTGCCGTTTATATTATACAGATGTGTTATTTATTTATTTGCATGTTTACCTCACCGCCCTAAAGTTTTGACAGAATAAATTTAGTACAGAAAGTAGAGCTTAACGTCTTTCGGCAAATTCCTCTGAGATCAACACTTCATAATCGATTGAAATTGTTTCAGATCTTGCACCTCTAGATCCATGTAATCCGTCACCGTGTGGTTCTAATGCACAATGCAATAATGGAGAGTGCACATGCCTACCAGAATACCGCGGCGATCCCTATGTGGGTTGTCGACCGGAATGTACAGTGAGCACGGACTGCCAACGAAATCAGATTTGCGTGCGTAAAAAGTGTGTGACCCCGTGTCCAGACACCTGCGGCGCTAACGCAGTATGCGAAGTTATCAACCACGTGCCTATGTGTAGCTGTCCTGCTGGCTACACTGGAAATTCCTTTGTGTCTTGTAACGTTCTTCAAGGTATGATACATTTTTTATTTAGACAAATTTTAGTGTAATGTAATGTGCGCATCATTCGTGAATTGAGACAATATTTTTCGTTTATTTTTAGCACCATTACCAACCAATCCTTGCAACCCAAGCCCGTGCGGCCCCAACAGTCAATGTCGCGAGGTGAACAACGTGGCGGTCTGTTCATGTATACCGGGGTACTCGGGCAACCCACCGACCTGTAGGGCCGAGTGCACAACAAGCGCGGAATGTCCTCTAAACAAAGCATGCAATAATTACAAGTGCGTGAATCCGTGCACTGGAGCGTGTGGAGTCGCGGCGCTATGCGAAGTCGTCAATCACAATCCGATTTGCTCTTGCCCAAGCGAATTTACTGGTGATCCATTTACCAGATGTATGCCGAAACGTGAGTACCCATATGTCCTTACTTATATAACTGAATCACACAAAGTTGATATTTGAAAAAAAAGATTAATGTTACATCATTTGATACCGTTATTTTTTTACAGCGCTAGAGATACCGCCACAAATAAACCCTTGTGTGCCATCACCATGCGGACCTAATTCAGTCTGTCAAGCATTAAATGATTCTCCTACTTGCACTTGTATGCCAGAATTTATAGGATCTCCTCCAAATTGCCGCCCTGAATGTACCAGCAACAGTGAATGCTCGAACCACTTGGCCTGCATTAACAGCAAATGCGGTGACCCATGCGTCGGAGCATGCGGTTCTATGGCGCAGTGTCGTGTGGTCAGCCACACGCCAAATTGCGTTTGCCCGCAAGGATATTCGGGCGATCCATTCTTGTACTGCAGCATTCAACAACATGTCGCACCAATTGAGCAATCGACACCGTGCACTCCATCCCCATGTGGAAGTAATGCTATCTGCAAGGAACGAAATAATGCTGGATCTTGTATATGTTCGCCTGGATACTTCGGTAATCCTTATGAGGGCTGCCGACCTGAATGCACAGTTAACACGGATTGTCCATCAAATAGAGTATGTCAACAAAATAAATGTCAAGACCCTTGTCCGGGTACTTGCGGTCCGAATGCTCAATGTCAGACAATAAACCACTCCCCGATTTGTTCGTGCTTCAATGGATATACTGGAAATCCATTCCAGAACTGCGTCCCTGTACCACGTAAGTAGAATTCTTTTATATTAGTTTCTGGATTTTAATCGCGGTTCTGCCTTTTCAATGCGTCACAGTTTAAGTAGTCATATTAGTATTATATATCTGAAACAATAAACTACACCATTCTGAAAATCCCGCAAAAATCGGTCAAGTAGTTTTTTATTTATGACTCAACATATAGACGAAGAAACATACGAGAATTCTAAAACACTGATTTTGGATATAAAGATTTTGAAGTAGCTATTAAGTACACTTTTTTATTTTTTTTAAGCACATATTGATAATAGTATCGATAAGTAGGTGCATACACCAATCAGAATAATATTCACATGGCAATTTTGTTTTCAGAAATTCAAGCACCGACAGATCCTTGTTCTCCATCACCATGTGGCCCTAATAGCGCATGTAAAGTAATAAACGACCAGGCAGTGTGTACATGTTCACCAGAATATCGCGGCGCTCCACCAAACTGTAGACCAGAATGTGTCGTTAGCGCTGAATGTCCTAGTAGCAAAGCTTGCATCACCCTGAAGTGTAGCGATCCATGCGTTGGACAATGTGGACAAAACGCCAAATGTCTCGTTATCAACCATAGCCCGATATGCTCTTGCACAGATGGGTACACTGGCGATCCGTTCAGTAGATGTTATCAATTGATAGCGGTAGCTCCAGAAGAAACAGACTTTCCGAAACACCCATGCTTACCCTCACCTTGTGGGCCATTTAGTGAATGTAGGGATAACGGTGGCATACCATCGTGTACTTGCCTTCCGAACTACATAGGGGCACCACCGGGATGTCGTCCCGAGTGTACAATCAACGCCGATTGTTCCAGCAACTTGGCATGTATTAATCAAAAATGTACTGACCCCTGCCCTGGTTCCTGTGGATTAAACGCACAGTGCGTAGTAAAGAACAACATGCCGATTTGTACTTGCCTTCAAAATTACTTTGGCGATGCCTTCACTGAATGTAAATTGCAAGGTAAGACCATTATCCTAATTTTTTTTTTTTTTTTTTTTTTTTATTACATTATAGGCAAGTATTTGATCTCGATCTCACCTGATGGTAAGTGACGATGAGATCTACGATGGAGCATACTTGCCTAGGTAGGAAGGCGGCAGTAGATCGAGACGCTACATTCACTAGGCACATGCAGCGCAACTGATCTGACCCGCCATCCATGAATGGCAACACCGAACATCATGCCGGAACACGGCTAGGCCGCTTGGCGACATGGCTTTGTTCAGTGGGTGGTGACTAACCACGGCCGAAGCCTACCACCAGTAGAGTTGTCACCTAGTTGGCACCACCCAGGGTCACGTGTAGGGTATCTCGAGGGTATTTAATTCTCCTACGGACGAAGGTGACTCGACCCCATAATAATAACCTAATATTGACCTATCATCTTTGCTTGAATAAATATCAGTTGCGTCATATTAAAACATATTGTTACTGTTTCAGAAATAATTAACGATGAAGTTGACCTATGTAATCCGTCACCTTGTGGAGCTAATGCAGTTTGTGATAATGGAGAATGCTCATGTCTACCTGAATACCAAGGGGACCCCTACTTTGAATGTCGTCCTGAATGCGTTCTTAGCTCGGATTGTCCGCAAGTTAAAGCATGTCTGCGAAACAAATGTGTAAACCCATGCAACAGTGGTGTGTGTGCGAGCAACGCAATATGTGAAGTAATCAATCATATACCTATGTGTAGGTGCCCGGAGCGTATGACCGGTAATGCATTTGTCCAATGCTCGCAAATTGAAGGTAAATATACTTAAATTTAACTGCCCACAAAAGAACATAACGTGATGATTTCAATGAATGAATGTAAATTCTTTCTTCCAGTTGTCCACACTCAACCATGCCAACCAAGTCCATGTGGACCAAACAGTCAATGCAGAGAAGTCAACACCCAAGCTGTATGTTCTTGCCTGAGTGGATACATTGGCAGTCCACCTTCTTGTAGACCTGAATGCACCGTCAGCACAGACTGCTTACCTAACGAAGCTTGCAGTAACACGAAATGTGTAAATCCTTGTCAAGGAGCGTGTGGTGTTGAAGCAAAATGTCAAGTCATTAAACACAACCCTATTTGTTCCTGCCCGTCATCATATACCGGAAATCCTTTCGTTAGATGTATTCATCAAGTATTTGAACCTGAGCCTGTGAATCCTTGCGTTCCGTCACCATGCGGACCAAATTCGATCTGCAAAGAAACATCGGGTGCTCCTTCGTGTTCTTGCCTAACTGGCTTTGTGGGGTCACCGCCCAGCTGCAAACCAGAATGTATCAGCAACTCAGAATGTCCTCTACATCTCGCGTGTATAAATGAGAAATGCAAAGATCCGTGTGTGGGTTCTTGTGGTTTGAACACACAATGTCATGTTCTCAGTCACTCTCCATCATGCTCCTGTTTACCGGACTACACTGGTAACCCATTCGCGGACTGCCAGAGAGTCGTAGAAGTCCAAGAAGTTACATCACCTTGTCAACCGTCTCCTTGTGGTGCTAATGCTGTTTGCAAAGAGTTTAACAAGGCAGGTTCTTGTACGTGCTCACCTGAATACTTCGGCAATCCTTATGAAGGCTGTAGACCAGAGTGTGTAATTAACACGGATTGCCCATCCAACAAGGCATGTCTTCAGAATAAATGTCAAGATCCATGTCCGGGAGCTTGTGCGCCAAATGCACTATGCCAAGTAGTCAGCCACGCTCCATCGTGTTCTTGTCAAAGAGGATACACTGGAGATCCTTTCCGATACTGCACACCTGAACGTGAGTTTCTTTTTTATGTAGATTTTGTTTAATACTTTTAGATTATTTTTAAATATATTTTTTATAACTGCAGAAATATTGGAAACACCAATTAACGTGTGCCAACCATCACCATGTGGTCCAAACAGTCGATGCCAAGAAGTTAACAAACAGGCTGTGTGCTCGTGTTTACCGGAATACATTGGAATACCACCAGGATGCCACCCAGAGTGCGTCACGAGTGCAGAATGTCCTAGAGATAAAGCATGTATAAACCAAAAGTGTGAAAACCCATGCAACAATGCATGTGGCACAAATGCCGATTGTAAGGTTATCAACCACAATCCTATTTGCACTTGTAAAGCTCGATACACTGGCGATCCGTTCACAAGATGTAATCCTATACCACGTAAGTATTCTATCTGATCTTTAAGAACTATTGCTGGATATCGGTTAGGTTTCTCAAAGCATTACTTAATTAATTTTGTTGTTATACTGAATTTTTAGCACCCGTAGCAAACTCTGTACTAGAGCCATACAGGAATCCGTGTGTGCCCTCACCATGTGGACCTAATTCGATATGTCAAGAAATAAGGAATGTGCCTTCTTGCACGTGTATGCCTAATTACATTGGAAGCCCACCAAGCTGCAGACCAGAATGTACGATAAACGCGGAATGTCCAACATCTCAAGCCTGCATACAACAGAAGTGTCGCGATCCTTGTCCTGGATCATGTGGTGTGGCTGCGCTGTGTGCAGTTTCACGTCACACTCCGATATGTACATGCCCTGAAGGTTACACAGGAGACGCTTTTACCGTATGCTCTCCTAAACCACCAGGTGAGTCCTTAGACATTTATAAAAAACAAGCTGACAACAATTTCGTAGATGTACCTGTATCTCAAACATCACACATATTTACAGAAGCTGATATCGTCATCGACACATGTAATCCATCACCTTGCGGAACAAACGCTATTTGTAAAGACGGTTTATGCTCATGCGTAGAAGAACACCAAGGCGATCCATATGTGGGATGCCGACCTGAATGTGTTCTTAGCTCAGACTGCCCACGCGATAAAGCCTGCGTAAGAAACAAGTGCGTGAACCCCTGCCAAGGAACTTGTGCTGTGAATGCGATATGTGATGTGATAAACCACATTCCTATGTGCAGTTGTCCTCAAGGCATGACTGGCAACGCATTTTATAACTGCGAACTTATTAAAGGTAAGAATGGCATATTTTAGTGTAAAGATTATATAATTAATTATCATTGTGCAAAGAAAGAAATTTTTATTGTTATTTTTTTTTCAGTGCCCATTGTAACAAACCCATGCGTCCCATCCCCATGTGGACCAAACAGTCAATGCAGAGAAGTAAATGGACAGGCTGTATGTACTTGCGTGCCTGGATATCGAGGAAGTCCACCTCTATGTAGACCTGAGTGTGTTGTGAGCTCCGATTGTCCGCTCAACAGAGCTTGTAGTAATCAAAAATGTATTGACCCTTGTATCGGATCTTGTGGCGTCGGAGCCAAGTGTAGTGTTGTGAAACACAATCCTATTTGTACGTGCCCACCTAAATATACTGGGGATCCATTTGCCCGGTGCATACCGTTCAGTGAGTAATCTTCGTTTTATTTCTTTAATATTATGTTTTGACCACATTACTTTATTAATATATCAATGTTTGAACATCTTATTTTTAGCAATTGGTTTTGGAAGTACTTAAAGGTAAATGTTATACTAAAATTATTCGTTTATTTTTAGGACCACCTGAAGCTGACGTAACACCTTGCACACCATCACCATGCGGTCCTAATTCCATATGCAAAGATGTATCTGACACACCATCATGCACTTGCATGCCTGATTTCTTTGGATCACCGCCATATTGTAGACCGGAGTGTACGAGCAACAGCGAATGTCCCTCAACTCAAGCCTGTATCAACCAGAAGTGCAAAGATCCTTGCATTAATGCATGCGGTACTAGCGCTCAATGCAGAACAATAAGTCATTCACCAATGTGCTTCTGCGATAACGGCTTCACCGGCGATCCATTCTCCAACTGTTATCAGAAGCTGGATGTTATACAAGAAATTTCATCACCATGTGAACCATCTCCCTGCGGACCAAATGCCGAATGTAGGGAACACAATTCAGCTGGCTCTTGTACTTGTCTACCAGATTACATTGGTAATCCATATGAAGGATGTAGACCTGAATGCACAATTAACACCGATTGTGTGCCGAGCAAAGCTTGTATTCGTAACAAATGTCAGGACCCATGCCCAGGCACCTGTGGACCTACAGCTCTTTGTACCGTTGTCAACCATTTGCCGACTTGCAGTTGCCCAGTTGGATACACTGGAGATCCTTACAGAAGATGTGATGTTCAAAGAGGTATTTACAAAAATAATTTATTCTGTTTTGTTTTTAAAAAAAATAACAGCCCAATATTTATGTATACCGCATTACGTTTTTTGCAGAACCAGTTCCCGAAACCACCACTCCATGTGTACCAAACCCTTGCGGGCCTAATAGCGTTTGTCGGGCAGTTAACGGTCAAAGCGCGTGCTCATGTATGCCAAATTACATTGGCTCTCCACCTGGTTGCAGACCAGAATGCACAGTTAGTTCAGAGTGCCCGACTGAGAAAGCCTGTATCAACCAGAAATGTGCTGACCCATGCCCTGGCCATTGCGGATTGAACACTAATTGTAGAGTTATCAATCACAGTCCGATATGTTCTTGTAGTTCAGGATTCATTGGCGATCCATTCACACGATGCTATCCTCAACGTAAGTAATAAAACATTTTTCTTTTTATAATAAATTATGTATTATAATTTTACAAGTTTTTCTTCGTTATTTTGTTATTCAATACCTTATTACTTGGGTACCTGTAATATTTTATATCATTTTAATTTTAGCACCAGTCCAGTTACCGCCAGAACCAATAAGAAATCCATGTCAGCCAAATCCTTGCGGTGAAAATGCAATCTGCCGCGATATCAACGGCTTCCCATCCTGCACGTGTATGCCTGAATATCAAGGACTCCCGCCGAACTGCAGGCCAGAATGCGCTATAAATCAAGATTGTCCATCGGACAAGGCTTGCGTAAATCTAAAATGCCGCGATCCATGCCCCGGTAGTTGCGGACAAAATGCGGAATGCAGTGTGTTCTCGCACGTACCAGCGTGCACTTGTGCTCAAGGATTTACAGGAGATCCGTTTACGTCCTGCGTTTTGATTCCGCCTATTGAAGGTAAACATTATTCAGCTTTCTTTATGAAAAGTGTTTATTTAGATGATGGTTTATTCAATACTAAACTTTCGGTTACAGACGACATTCCGTTGGATCCGTGCAACCCATCGCCTTGCGGCTTTAACGCTCAATGTCGAGACGGGGTGTGTACATGTATAACTGGATATCAAGGAGACCCATACTTTGGGTGTAAGCCCGAATGTGTCTCAAATATGGACTGTCCAATAGACAAAGTATGCTCTGGAAACAAATGTATAAACCCATGTCCCGGAACGTGTGCTCCAACCGCGCAGTGCAATGTGTACAACCACGTGCCGATATGCACTTGTCCTGAAGGAACAACGGGAAATGCTTTTGTGGAATGTCATGCGTTCGAGGGTAAGTACCACTAGTTTTCCTTGGTATTAGTGCTGGTAATTTTATTTGTGGCCATTTTATATATTTCAAATAATATGTACCTATCCACAAAGATTAAATGCATGATTGTATTTTTCAGTTATTCACGTCGAACCTTGCAATCCAAGCCCATGTGGACCTAACAGCCAATGCCGGGCTATAAACAATCAGGCCGTTTGTTCGTGTTTGCCAACATACATCGGAAGTCCGCCATCCTGCAGGCCGGAATGCACAATCAGCGCTGAATGTCCATTGAATGAGGCTTGCAATAACCACAAGTGCATAAACCCATGCGTTGGTACCTGTGGCTATGGAGCAAAATGTGAAGTCGTCAACCATAATCCGATATGCTCATGTCCTCCGCAGTATACAGGAGATCCATTTACACATTGCTCACCAATAGGTAAGCTATCACGATTTTTTAAAATCTTCAACACTACAGTATATTTATAAAAAAGTACAATGTATATTTCCAATGTTTCTTATTCTTCATGTTCTGTTTCAGTGTCCACTCCATTGATACCTATCGATCCTTGCACGCCATCCCCGTGCGGTCCGTATTCAGTATGCAAAGTAATAGGAGAATCACCATCGTGCACTTGCCAACCCAATTACATAGGAGCTCCGCCCAACTGTAGGCCAGAATGCGTCAGCAACTCTGAATGTCCCAGCAACTTGGCATGTGTCAATCAGAAATGCAAAGACCCGTGCCCGGGAAGCTGCGGCTACAACGCTGACTGCAAAGTCATCAGTCATGCTTTAGTTTGTTCCTGTCCATTTGGTCAAACCGGAGATCCGTTGATTTCATGCGCTCCTGTAAAAGGTAACGATATTTTGAAGACAGAAAACTAAACCATAATATTCTTTTAAACAACATTATTTTCTAAACGGTTTGCTCATTAATGTTACAGATACCATCATTGAGTATAATTCACCATGCGAGCCTTCACCTTGTGGTCTTAATGCCGAGTGTGCAGAAAGGAATGGCGTCGGATCATGTAGATGTATCGACTCGTATGTTGGCAACCCGTACGAGGGCTGTCGCCCTGAGTGCGTCATCAACAGCGACTGTCCTCCGATGTTAGCTTGCATTCAGAACAAATGCAAAGACCCTTGCCCAGGCATCTGCGCTCCCAATGGAATATGCCAAGTTGTTAACCATCTTCCGTCGTGCTACTGTCCACCAGGGTTAACCGGCAATGCTTATGTGAACTGCATACCGAGAGTGGAGGGTATGTTTGATATTTGATATACTAAACATGTAGTCCTGTACATCTATTAAAATATATGCGGTAGCTAATCTTTTGGTTTTTTATACAGATGTTAAACCAACCCCTTGCACGCCGTCGCCTTGTGGTCCTAACAGTGTCTGCAGGGAATTGAACTCTCAAGCAGTTTGCAGCTGTCAACCCGACTTCATGGGAACTCCGCCAAACTGCCGTCCGGAATGCACGATTAACAGCGAATGTGCAACCGATAAAGCATGTGTCAATCGCAAATGTGTAGACCCATGCGTCGGACAGTGCGCAAGAAATGCAAATTGTAGAGTGATCGCCCATAATCCGATATGTTCATGTCAAGATCGTTTCACCGGCGATCCGTTCACCAATTGTGTACCCAGTAAGTACACTTGCAACGTTTTATTTAATATCCTCCGTAATTAATGGTTCGCAATTCATGACTGTTTATTTTATTTTAGTGCCAGTATCGATATCGCCGCCACCTCTCGAAGTCAACCCGTGTGTACCATCACCATGCGGTCCAAACGCCCAATGCCAAGAGTTTAACGGCAACGCTCGCTGCACTTGTCTTCCCAACTACATTAGTTCCCCGCCACGGTGCCGTCCCGAGTGCACGATCAACTCTGAATGTAATGCGGTGATGGCGTGTATCAATAACAAGTGCGTGGACCCATGTCCCGGAGCGTGCGGGAACAATGCCCAGTGCAATGTCAACAACCACTTGCCGAACTGCGCGTGCTTGCCAGGCTTCAATGGTGATCCATTTACCAGATGTCAAATTATTCAACAAGGTAAATACTATTACAAATAAACTAATTTTAACATTATTTGTGGGAATCGACTTGTAAATTATATTTTGAAAATTTTCAGATGCCGAACCAGTTAATCCATGCTCCCCGTCACCTTGCGGTCCTAATGCCGTGTGCGGAGATGGTATTTGCACTTGTATACCGGAATACCACGGCGATCCATATTTCGGATGTAAACCTGAATGTGTGCTGAACTCAGACTGCCCAAGAGATAAGGCTTGTATAAGGAACAAATGTGGTGACCCCTGCATTGGAACTTGTGGAACTGGTGCTATATGCGAAACCTTCAATCATATCCCAATGTGCTCGTGTCCATCTGGGTTCTCGGGATCTCCCTTCCACTACTGTGAAGAAATAAAGGGTAAGCATTTTTGGAACACAATCAATATAACGATTATTTTATGTTCAAAACTACATTTAATAAGTAAATGTCGTTACCTTTACAGAACCACCGGCTCCGGTCAATGTGTGTCAGCCGTCGCCATGTGGTCCAAATAGCCAATGCAGAGATGTGAATGGACATGCTGTGTGTGTCTGTGTTCAGGGCTATATTGGTAGTCCACCAAATTGCCGTCCAGAATGCACTGTTAGTTCGGACTGTAAGCTTAATCAAGCGTGCTCCAATCAAAAATGCATAGATCCATGCCCAGGCGCTTGCGGACGTAACACACATTGCAAAGTAGTGAATCATAATCCTATATGCACATGTCTATCAGGATATTCTGGAGATCCATTCTCTTCTTGTCAATTAATCCGTAAGTATCATTAACGATTGACCTTTTGTTAATTTAAACATAATTAAATATAATAAACAAAACTATACTTACGTTTATTTATGTATTACAGCTGCTGCTCCACCGGAAAAAGTAAATCCTTGTTTACCTTCACCATGCGGCCCTAACTCGCAATGTACTGAAAACGGAGATAATGCTGATTGTAGATGTATGCCGGAATACATAGGCGCACCACCAAACTGTCGACCTGAATGTACTAGTAACACCGAATGTCCTTCGAACATGGCCTGTATAAATAGAAAATGTCAAGACCCTTGCCGTGGCTCGTGCGGTGTCAACGCAGAATGTAGAGTCGTCAGTCACACCCCGATATGCTTGTGCCAGAATGGATACACTGGTGATCCGTTCTTACAGTGTACTATTCAAATCGAAGCTATAGCGCAGGAGCGGCCCACACCTTGTGTTCCATCACCATGCGGCGCAAATGCAGACTGCAGAGAGTCAAACAACGCCGGATCTTGCACATGCTTGCCAGGATACTTTGGAAACCCGTATGATGGTTGTAAACCAGAATGTTTGGTTAGCTCCGACTGTCCATCTAATCTTGCCTGTTACCAAAACAAATGCAATGACCCATGTCCAGGAACATGTGGAATAAATGCTTTGTGTAACGTTATTAATCATGTTCCAATGTGCTCGTGCCCGGATCAACATTATGGGGATCCATACAAAATCTGTGCATACAAAATTCAAGGTAAGATATTACAATAATCATGGTATAATAAACCCAATAATTGTGTATCCTGAGACGATTATGAATTCCGTGTTTTTTTTTCAGAAGAGCCAACTGACCCATGTAATCCATCTCCATGTGGACCAAACAGTCAATGCAAAGCTCAAAATAGCTTAGCTATATGTACCTGTCTGAGTGGATATCAAGGATCACCGCCAACATGTCGGCCAGAATGTGTCACTAGTTCGGAATGTCCTTTAGATAACGTTTGCGAAAACTTTAAATGTGTATCACCCTGCCCGAAAGCATGCGGTGTGCAAACAGACTGCAGAGTTATTAAACACAACCCTATTTGTTCTTGCAAGCAAGGCTACACTGGCGACCCATTCTCATTATGTTACTTACTGCCTGAGGAGCAACCCACACAAAAGGAACCAGTCAATCCATGCGTTCCATCTCCTTGTGGATTGAATGCACAGTGCCGTGATATCGGTGGAATTCCATCTTGCACATGTATAGAAGGATACTTCGGTAGCCCTCCTAACTGCAAACCTGAATGTGTTGTAAACACCGACTGCAGCAATGACAAAGCATGTATTAGTATGAAGTGCCAGAACCCATGTTTGGGATCATGCGGCTTGAATGCTTTATGTAATGTGATCAATCATGTACCGGTTTGTTCATGTCCTACTGGATATGAAGGTGATCCATTCGCATTATGCAACATTAAACCACCAGGTAAGATTAAATTAAGAAATTACTTACCTTAATCTTATCTCAAAATTGTATTCTAGTATAAAGCAGTAAATTGCATTCATTCTTTAACTCTTTGCAGAAAAACCTCAACACGTTGATCCGTGCTACCCATCGCCTTGTGGTCCGAATGCCGTGTGCAACAACGGCGAATGCACATGCTTGCCTGAGTATCAGGGAGATCCTTACTTCGGTTGTCGACCGGAATGTGTTTTGAGTACCGACTGTCCCTTAGACAAGGCGTGTTTAAGATCCAAATGCGTCGATCCATGCCGAGATATGTGCGGCGTAGACGCAGAATGTAACGTTTACAACCACGTAGCAATTTGCAGCTGTCCTGTCGGTATGACGGGTGACGCCTTTACTCGCTGTGCTAAGATTGAAAGTAAGTATTTGTACATCGAAAGAAAGCAATAATATCCATCAGCAATAATATCTAGATCAAGTTACATTTCTAATTAATGGTATTTTCTTACAGAACCTGCCAATCGACCATGTGAACCATCTCCCTGTGGACCAAATAGTGTATGCAGGGAAGCAAACGGCCAAGCAATCTGTGCTTGTATCCAAGGATTTATTGGCAATCCACCCAACTGTCGCCCAGAATGTATTCAAAGTACTGACTGTTCACCTTCCTTGGCTTGCATCAACAGAAAATGCCAAGACCCATGCCCTGGCTCCTGCGGACATAACGCTGTATGTGATGTTAAAAATCATAATCCAATTTGTACATGTCCTCCGCGGTACACAGGGTCACCATTCAACCATTGTTATGGTGAGTTACTTTTTTTATTTATGTTCATAATTTGAAAATTACGTGTGGATAACCACTTGCTGTTTTTATATTTTTAGTTCAAATCAATGAAGAGCAACCTTCGAATCCTTGCGTGCCATCACCGTGTGGCCCCAACAGTATATGCAACCCTACGCCAAACGGCGATTCATATGTCTGCTCTTGTCAACCAACCTTCGAAGGAACCCCGCCGCAATGTCGGCGAGAGTGCTCATCAAGCGATGAGTGTCCATCCAACCTAGCTTGTATCAACTACAAATGCAAAGACCCATGTCCAGGATCTTGTGGAACAAATACACAGTGTGCTGTACGGTTACATAGCCCTATGTGCTCTTGTCAAGAAGGTTATATCGGTGATCCGTTCACATCTTGTCACTTTGTTCAACAACAAGTAGAAAGTGTAGATCCTTGTAATCCGACCCCCTGTGGAGCTAACGCCCAATGTAAGGTATCAAGGAACGGAGCTGGTGCTTGCGTTTGTGAGCTTGGATACTTTGGAAATCCTTACGACGGTTGTAGACCTGAGTGCGTCGTGAATACCGACTGTCCATTCAACAAGGCTTGCCTTAGAAACAAATGTGAAGATCCTTGCCCTGGAGTTTGTGGCTCCACAGCGACATGTCAAGTTATAAACCACGTGCCATCGTGCAGTTGCGCCCCTGGTTACACAGGAAATCCCTACACCTACTGTCATATCGTTATAAATGAACCAAGTAAGTTCTCGAAATAAATAATGTTATTACATTTATTTTAATGTCTTCGATATTCTTTAACGGTGTACATTATACTTGCAGCTCCGATTCCTCAAAATCCGTGTGTACCAAACCCATGCGGAAGCAATGCGATCTGCAAAGACAACAGCGGACAGGCGTCATGCTCATGCATGCCCGACTTCTTCGGCTCACCGCCAAATTGCCGACCTGAATGCACTGTCAACTCGCAATGTGACTCCACCAAGAGCTGTGTCAGGCAGAAATGTGTTGACCCGTGTGTTGGTGTCTGCGGCCAAGAAGCTGAATGTAGAGTTGTAAACCACGCACCGATTTGTTCTTGCCGACGAGGATATCAAGGCGATCCATTTGTCCGCTGTGCAATCATTAAAGGTGAGAATATAAGTGCTTAGATTACATCAAAAGCCTCGTGTAGCTTTGTGAGGGGCAGGCTGAAAAATAATCCGTTTTTATTTTTCCAGAAATTATAGTTCCAGTAACAGCAGAGCGCAACCCGTGCCTACCATCCCCATGCGGACCAAACTCAGTTTGTCAAGCAATAAACAAAATACCATCTTGCACGTGTCTAGACAACTACATTGGCTCGCCTCCGAACTGTAGGCCCGAATGTACTGTGAACTCAGACTGTCTGAGTACGAAGGCCTGCATAAATATGAAATGTCGCGATCCTTGCGCGGGTTCGTGTGGGCTACAAACTGAATGTCAAGTGTACCAGCACGCGGCCATCTGTAGCTGTAGAGAAGGATACACTGGAAATCCATTCCAAAGCTGTCATGTAAAACAGATAATAGGTATGATATATGCGATAACAGTTGATAAAAGCTTGGTTTATTTTTTATCATAATTACCATCAATTAATAATTATGTTAATTTGCAGAACCTGTACCAACGGTATACGATAAATGCAATCCAAGCCCATGCGGAGCTAACGCAGACTGCAATGATGGCGTCTGTTCATGTAGAACCAACTACTTCGGCAACCCCTACCTCAGCTGTCGCCCCGAGTGCACTCACAATTCAGATTGCGCCACACATTTGACGTGTGTCAATAATAAATGTATCAATCCTTGCACGAACTTGTGTGGAACGGGCGCGTTGTGTGAGGTGTACAACCACATTCCTATGTGTAGCTGCCCATCTAATACAACAGGAAATGCATTCTTCTCGTGTAACGCCGTAACAGGTATTATAAAAATAAATGTTCTGTATCATGTGCCATGTTCATTAGAATATACATAACATCTAATCGGCAATCTACCTGTTTCAGCTATACCAGAAAGGAGGAACCCATGTGAGCCATCGCCATGCGGTCCGTACAGCGAATGTCGAACAAGCTACGAGCAAGCGGTCTGTTCGTGTGTCACCGGCTACAGCGGAGTGCCACCGGCCTGCAGGCCAGAATGTTTAGTAAACTCCGACTGTACCAGTCTCATGTCTTGCTCCAATCAGAAGTGCATCGACCCCTGTGTTGGATCTTGCGGACTGTACGCTGAATGCCGAGTCCACTACCACAATCCTATATGCTCCTGCAGGAACGGATTCACTGGTGATCCATTTACTCATTGCATTGTTGTTCAAAGTAAGTACTATTTTTGCAAAGATATTTTAATCGTGGTATTCATCATATTTATTTATTATATTGACACGAATAATACACATTGAATTACAAATAATTTTACGGATAAACGCGATATCCGTAAAATTAATTGACCGATACAAAGTCAATCAAGTCATCAATAATATTAAAAAGGTGTGTTTTTAAATAACATAGGTTAATTATATTGATTATTTATTTATTAAACAGGTGAACCACCACCAAAGACGGCACCCTGTGAACCATCCCCATGCGGACCTAACTCTGAATGTAGAGCCGTGGGCGAAGCGCCTTCATGTTCCTGTTTGGCTGGATACACGGGACAACCACCGTACTGCCGTCCTGAGTGCGTATCGAACGGCGAATGTAACTTCGACAAGGCGTGCATCAACAACAAATGCACTGATCCATGTTTGGGCGCTTGCGGACTCAATGCAGAATGCCGAGTTATTAGTCACTCTCCGCAATGCATGTGCCAGACGGGCTATGAAGGAGATGCCTTTTATCAATGTTTCGCCATTAAAGGTAATAAATATTTAAATATAGTTATAATGTTGATTAATTTCATTCCGTTAATAGTCGTAATAATTTATGCATATATTTCTTCAGTTTCAGTTACACCAGAGACTAAGCCAGTGTCTCCTGTGAAGCCATGCGTTCCCAATCCTTGCGGTTCAAATGCATTGTGTCAGGAACGCAATAACATTGGCAGTTGCACGTGTGCAAGTGGATATTTCGGTAATCCTTACGAAGGCTGTAGACCGGAATGTGTTCTCAATTCTGACTGCGCACAAAATCGCGCCTGTATCAACAACAGATGCCAAGACCCTTGTCCCGGATTATGCGGAACCAATGCTGAA
This sequence comes from Pheosia gnoma, assembly GCA_905404115.1. Lineage (NCBI taxonomy): Eukaryota > Metazoa > Arthropoda > Insecta > Lepidoptera > Notodontidae > Pheosia > Pheosia gnoma. The sequence continues at coordinate 5,866,332 of FR989897.1, read as the reverse complement.
TGTCAAATGGTTAACCATGTTCCCAACTGCGCTTGCGTGCACGGCTATGTCGGCAACCCATATGACAGATGTATCATAAGAGAGCGTAAGTTTATTTATCTCATAAACAATTCTACTAAAGCATTTTGATTTAGTTTCAAACAAATTTGGATTATTTTGTATATATCGCTAATAAAATATTGTATTTATTTGCAGAAACCCCAACTGATCCTTGTAATCCATCACCATGCGGGCCATACAGTACTTGCAAAGCTATAAATGATAACGCTGTGTGCACATGCCTAACAGGGTACATCGGCAATCCACCAAACTGCCGCGCAGAATGTACGACAAGCTCAGAATGTCCCCTTGATAAAGCTTGTGTCAAGCAAAAATGTGTCGATCCCTGTGTCGGCAATTGTGGAGAGAATGCGCAATGTCGCGTGTATCATCACAGCCCGTACTGTACATGTCTACCTGGTTACGAAGGAGATGCGTTCGTCAGATGTACAAAAGAACGGGTGGTATCACCAGAAATAAAATCTCCCTGCGAACCCAATCCTTGCGGACCTTTCTCTACGTGTAGAGACGTCGGAGGATCCGCTATTTGCGGTTGTAACCCGGGATACATCGGCGCTCCGCCGCGTTGTGCTCCAGAGTGCGCTATAAATGAGGATTGCCCTAACGACAAGGCTTGCGTCCGAGAGAAGTGTGTGGACCCTTGCCTGGGTTCCTGCGGACCGAATGCCGAGTGCCATGCAATGAACCATCTCGCTATATGTACTTGTTTACGGGGCTATCGAGGAAATTCGTTTGAAGGATGTTATGTGTTCCATGGTAATTGTTTTTTTTTTCAATATTAATTTATTGTTGTTCTTTATATTCCCGAATATTTTCTTTAATAACATTATCATATGAATTACAGAACCGGAAACACCAGCTCCGATCGATTTTTGCTCCCGAAGTCCTTGTGGTATAAACGCCTTGTGTTCGAACAATGGCACATGTTCATGCATCACTGGATATCATGGAAATCCATCGATCGAGTGTCGACCGGAATGTACCTCAGACAACGACTGCGACAAACAAAAGTCATGTGTCAACTATAAATGCGTTGATCCCTGCAAAAACGCGTGCGGTTTGGAAGCAATTTGTAACGTTTACAATCACATCGCAATATGCGAATGCCCAGCACCACTACAGGGAGACGCTTTCATCGCCTGTAAGCGAGTCACCGGTAAGTAATTTGACTATTATGGTGTAAAATATTTATGGTGTTTTGTCATTGCTAACTACTGACGCAGTTGGTAACTTACATTTGTGTTTTTGTACAGCACCCACTGTCACAGAATCCGACCCATGTTCACCAAACCCGTGTGGGCCAAATACCATATGTCGTGCATCTGGCACCGTGGCGCATTGTTCGTGCCGACCCGCAATGTTGGAGCAGGCGGTCGGCTGCCGGCCGGAGTGCCGGTCGTCCGCGGATTGCGCGCCGGAGCTGGCGTGCCGCGCCGGCAAGTGCCGCGACCCCTGCCCCGGCTCCTGCGGCGCGCACGCTATCTGCCGCACTTCCATGCACAGTCCTATTTGTACATGCCCACCCGGATACGTCGGAGATCCATTTGTTCGTTGTTTATTACCAGGTATGACTATGCATTTTACACTGTCAATAAAACAACTCGGTACTCAGTTACTTACAACAAATTTGATTGAATATTAATGTTTCTTGAATGTTCACAGCCCCTGAACCAGAACGTGACGTAAATATTTCACCTTGCCCGGATTGCGGACCGAACGCTGACTGCGTTGACAGTCGTTGTCGGTGCAGGGCTGGTTTCTTCGGAGCTCCACCGTTCTGTCGTTACGAGTGTCTCGACTCCAATGACTGCGACTGGCACCTGGCGTGCGCTAACAGGCGATGCGTAGACCCTTGTCCAGGCGCGTGCGGCCAGGGCGCGGATTGTGCGCCCGTAGCTCATGAACCGCGGTGCACTTGCCCCACTGGTACCACTGGAAACCCTCTCATGGCGTGTCGTCCCATCGAAAAAATTCGTAAGATAGATAAAATCCAAATGGAAGAACGCTTGCTTGCGTCGAACTTAATTAATTTCTCGTTATCTAATCAAAACAAATAATGACAACAAATAATAATTTTCTGATAATAACTTGTAGGGATAGGGAGCGTGGCGAACTGGTGTTTTCGCACTTAAAGCTTAGGCATGGGTTTTACTTGTGAAACCCAGTGAGCCGCGTGCCTCGTAACGCGATTTTAGCTTAGTGACCAGCTAGCTTACCGTACTTGCTACCATGTATTGGAACCAATAAGACGTTGGTTTTGATTGTTATCCAACCGTATTGCAGCCATACCACCAAATGACCTGTGCGTACCGTCGCCATGCGGCCCCGGCGCCGTGTGCCGCACCAGAGGATCGAGCGTGTCGTGCGAGTGCGAGCAGGGCTTGCGCGGTGATCCCTACACCGGATGCCGGCCCGAGTGCCTCGCCGACTCCGACTGCCCACCGTCGAGAGCGTGCTTACGCTCGCACTGCCGCGACCCTTGCCAGGGTACGTGCGGCGTGGGAGCGGAGTGCGAAACCATCAACCATATACCTCTGTGCTCGTGTCCACCTGGAACCAGAGGCAATTCATTCCAACGATGCGACGTAGTTGTTCCCGGTAAGACTTTAAACTAATGAATGGATACCCACTTAAAACTGTACTCACTAAAGCAAAAAAAACTTATAATATCCTTAAAAAAATTAACAGAGCCGGTTTGCACACCTTCACCGTGCGGTCCTGGCGCCATATGCACGATATCTGGAGACAGTGCGATGTGCTCGTGCCCGAGCGGCACCTTCGGAGATGCGGCGACCAGCGGCTGCCGGCCGGAGTGTGTCATCAGCTCCGAATGTCCACGAGATCGCGCATGCGTACGTAACAAGTGCGTCGACCCCTGCCCAGGCACCTGCGGCAACGGTGCAATGTGCCGTGTTGCCAACCACGCACCTATATGCTGGTGCCCACCATCGACAATCGGAGATCCATTCATTGATTGTAGAGGTTAGAAGGAGAGATGATAACATATATTTTACGTCCTTAAATTTTGTTAAATGGCAAATACCTAAGAAAATCACGTTATTCTTTCTAGAAAAACCAGTCGAAGAACATGACCCATGCGACCCCAACCCTTGCGGACCTCACGGTACCTGCCGCGACGGAATTTGCACATACTATGAATGTATCGTCAACGACGACTGCCCCGGCCACCGCGCGTGTATTAACAGGAAGTGCGCAGACCCGTGCGTGAACTCGTGCGGACTGAACGCTATATGCACAGGAGTGAGACACACAGCAGTGTGCTCCTGCCCAGCCGGATTCACTGGATCGCCTATGGTTCGATGCGAGAGGATTATCATCTCGAGCCCCGCACCGCCGGTACCCGAGTGTGTTACTGACGATCAGTGTGCAGATAACGCTGCATGCGTGGACGCGCGCTGTTCGCCAGTCTGCGGCCCCAACAACTGTGGCCTCAATGCACGATGCATAGCTAAACAACATAGAGCACTCTGCGCTTGCTTGCCCGGCTACGAAGGCGACGGTTACACTGGATGCTATTCAGGTACCTACCTAACCCTTTTATAATAACTTTTCTCCTATTTAGACGGTAAACCTGAATAACATATCAACCACTTTCATGGCAACGTTGCAATGTAAACGTAATTGCGAATTAGTTAAAGTTTAATTTATAGTGGAGCGTTCGACTTTGCGGACGTAGTTATTATTGAAAAATAAAGTTAAATAATTAACAGTGGCATGGATTATTTATTAATACACACACTACAACACATACATTTGTTTCAGTACAATGTCACAGCAACAACGACTGTCCGGACGACGAGAGCTGCGACAGCAGTTCATGTGTGAAGGTTTGCTTGCGCGTGCGATGCGGCACCGATGCGCACTGCGTCGCTCGCGGCCATGCGGCCTCCTGTGAATGCGACTCCGGAGCCCAGGGCAACCCGTGGGTCGGATGCCGACGAGCCGAATGTGTTGTAGACGATGACTGTGCTTCCTGGTTGGCTTGCACGGCCGGCAATTGCAAAGACCCGTGCCCCGGAGCATGTGCGCAGGGTGCTACATGCAACGTTATCCGCCACGTCCCGACCTGTGAATGCCCGCGAGGCACACAAGGCAACCCTAAGATTGAATGTCGAAAAGGTATTTATATATTCAATTACCGTATTTGTAATTGTATAAGTATTCATAATTGTATATGATTTATTCCACGACTCTTATTTTTTTAGTGCTTGAACAAGAGCCGGAATGTGTGATTGACGCGGAGTGTGGACCTGGTCTAGCATGTCTACAAGGCAGATGCCGAAACCCATGTGAGCCGACATCCTGCGGCACCCGAGCCGTATGCCGGGTGGCGGACACTTTACCTTTCCGTACACTCGTGTGCGAATGTCCTAAACCGCTCACCGGTGACGCTTCAGTACAATGTGACCCAAGTAAGTATACGATTGACATTACAAATACAACTGCTGACATATTTAAATTATAATGATCGTTATAACAGCTATTAAAGCATTACATTTACAGGTATTGCGGCAGCTACTTTAAAAAATAACCCCTTATAAATATTGTAACACTGTTAGCCTAAGATTGCAATTTTAAGAAGAATTTAAAAAGAATACGTCACGGTCGGTGTTGATGTCTTCAATAGAATTAACAGCGCTCATTGGTTGATCATGGATGGTCCAATCATGTGATCTATAGATATCACGGGAAGAGAATACCTGATGTAGCATAGTTGTACCATAGGTGTAACGAAAATGTTAAAAGACGTAAAGCTAACTTAAACCTTAAAAACGTGTATAGTGCACTGTGCATATTTTCTCACACATTTTTTGCATGAGTATGTATAATAAATGACTCGTGTAGATATATAAAGCAATATGACTTACCTATTTTCGCACTTCACTATTGAGTCTTTTAAACTCTACTGGTACCTACTATTATATATTTTTTGTACATTGATCTGCTCAGTGTATCTGACGCAACTTCAGCTCGTTTAATCGGCCTCGTAAGGCTATATAAATTTCAGCAGTATCACTCGGCAATATAACAGCCATTTAGTTATCAAGATGGCTGAAAATTTGACCCGTTCCCAAGCACTTTAGACAATGCTTCTGAAAAGAAAAACGCAGCCTAATAGTTACATTATTATTAGGAGGCGAATGCAGTTCAGATCCAGACTGCGGTTCGGAAGAAAGTTGCGTAAGAGGAACGTGCTTGAACACTTGCTTGGACATCAAGTGCGGTGTGGGCGCGGAATGCCGCGCATCAAACCATCGCGCTCAGTGCGCGTGCGTGCCTCCGCTACAAGGAGATCCTCAAGTTGCTTGTAGTCTCGGTAAGTTATATATTTTTATTCTCAGGCAACGTAATCCATAGATCGTTAGTAGTATACAACTAAAAATATGTTAGTAAACATCTGCAATAGAATGAAAAAAAAACTAATAGAAATGCAACATTATGCAGCTTCACTACAATACCATATTTTATTTTACCGTAGGCCTACCTGGACCTGAATGCATTGCGGACTCGGAATGTGGTTCCGCCGAAGCGTGCGTAGCGCGTCGTTGTGTGTCAGCGTGCGCAGGCGCATGCGGATCGGGCGCGCTCTGCGAAGCTACCAATCATCGCGCCCGCTGCCACTGCCCTCCTGGCACTGCTGGAGATCCTGCGCGCAACTGCTACACACGTAAGAATATAATTTTCACGATCCCCGCGTTTTCAATCGTTAGCAAAATTATTTGAAAACTAGATGTATTATATATTATATGCGTATTTTTATTTTTAGCCGAGTGCACAACCGACGACAACTGTCCGTTCGATAAAAGCTGCGTTAATAGTTATTGTCAAAACCCTTGCACGCTGGGCTCTCCTTGCGGCCGGGACGCGAACTGCGTCGCAGTGGCCCACGTGGCCAGCTGCCGCTGCCCACCGGGCACACAGGGTGACCCGCGCAGAGCTTGTATCTCAGCGGTGTGTCACTACAACGAAGATTGTGAAGACACTCACATATGTAACCGGCTCAACCGCGCGTGTCAACCAGCGTGTTCGGATAATTCGTGCGCGCCCGACGCCATCTGCACCGCGCGCAACCACCGCGCCATGTGCGCATGCCCACCCGGCCGCACCGGCGACCCGTACGGCCGTGGCTGCACCGCTCCACAGCCCAACGACGAGTGCACCACAGATTCAGACTGCTCGTCGCCGCTCGCCTGTGTGAACACGCGATGCGTCGACCTCTGTGTCGGAAATCCATGCGAAGCCGGCCTCGTTTGCGAGATCGTGGACGTGCTACCGTTGCGCGCGATCGCCTGCGTGTGTCCCGACGGAGGGCGAGTGGCGCCCGACTCCGGGTGCCGCACTCCACCAGAAGCCGAATGCTCCGTCGACTCGGAATGTGCCAGCAGTCAAACTTGCCGCCGCGGAAGCTGCGTTGAGGCATGTAGAGCCGACCCGTGCGGACAAAATGCACTTTGCGAATCTATCGATCACGCTTCTCGCTGTACGTGTCCGCCTGGCTATATCGGAAATGCAAGAATTGAATGTAATACAGGTAAACAACTATCTTCTTTTGTATTTTAGTTATTCTTTAATACTGAGAAAGCACCCAAACTAACTTATATTTTTATTCCCAACAGTGCCTCGACAGCCGGTATTCTTCGAATGTTTCAATGATGAGGAGTGTGGGCCAGAACGTGCGTGCATTGACCGAGAATGCGTCAACCCTTGCAACGATGCTTGCGGCGCTGGAGCGCTATGCAGGGTCGTAGACCACAAACCGCGATGCTCTTGTCCGAGAGGATATTCCGGTCACCCACATATGAAATGCGTGCCTCGTAAGTAGCCAGTTCGGCAATTACTTACACAAAACAGTCACGGTATTATAATGCATAATAAGTAATCTTTTTTTTTTATGATTATTTTCAGCTTCTGTTAACTCTGTCGGGTGCAAAGCAAATTCTGAATGTCCGCTATCGCAAGCATGCGTGAACGGCGCATGCGCCGACCCTTGTGCCTGCGGTTCAAATGCGGAATGTACAGTCGCGAGACACCATCCTGTCTGTTATTGCGAACGTGGATATTCAGGCAACCCATACGTTGGATGTACTAAAGGTAAACGACAACTATTATTTGTCATTGTTATCAACATACTGTCTTATTAACTTACTTTGAAACAATTCTAATTACTCAATTTATTATATTACATTTTTCATCTTTTCTTTACAGTTGGTTGTAGTTCAGACTCAGAATGTCCCGACAGCGACACTTGTTACAACGGTGCCTGTGTTAACCCGTGTGTCATCGACGCGCCGTGCGCCATCAGCGCTGAATGTTACGGAAAAGCCCATCGACCAAATTGCCGCTGTCCAGCAGGAACTACAGGAAACCCGCACACCAGGTGCCTGGCGGCCGAATGTGAGATCGATAACGACTGCAATGATGACAGCGTTTGTGTAAGAGGTGTTTGTCGCAATGCATGCTCAAGTGAAGGTCGAAATCCGTGCGCCAGCAATGCTGACTGCTTCGCTCGCAACCACGTCGCCTCTTGCAGGTGTCCTCCTGCATTTTCTTTAGGAGATCCATTTGTCCACTGTTTCAAAGTCGACACCGGTGTCGGAGAACCAGAATGTCGCGTGGATAGCGAATGCCCCAGCGGCTACGCCTGTCTCAGAGATGAATGTCGGCAGGCTTGTATCGAACTAAAACCATGCACTGGTAACGCCCGTTGCTCGGTTTCTGATAGCGTACCGTTCCGCACATTGATATGTCGTTGCCCCGACGGATATATCCCCGAAGAAGGAGGATCTTGTAAACCAGCACAACTACCACCTCTTAGCTGTTCCACGGACCAGGACTGCGGCGATCATGAGTCGTGTGTTAACAGAATTTGCCGAAATCCTTGCAACTGTGGGGACAACGCAGAATGCTTTGTTCGAGATCATAGACCCATCTGCTCTTGTCGTCAAGGATATGAAGGCGATCCATACAGAATGTGCCATATCGTAGGTTGCCGCAGTAGTTCAGAGTGTCAATCACATGAAGCATGCGTAAATGGCAATTGTATTAGCCCATGCCTGCTAAACAGTACATGTGGACCAAACGCTGAATGCTACACAGAGAGAAGCCAAGCGCTGTGTAGGTGCCGCACTGGATTTGAAGGTGATGCTTATTCAGGCTGCAACGCCGTAGAATGCCGATCAAACGGAGATTGCCCAGAAGATAAACAGTGTCGTGCCCACAGGTGTATAAATCCATGCTTCAGTGAAAACACATGCGGTCTTAGAGCCACTTGCTTAATCAGAAACCATATGGCTGTATGCAAATGTGAACAAGGATATACTGGAAGTCCGTACGTAGAATGCAAACCACCAATTACATCAGAATGCTACGTTGACGCTGATTGCCCATCAAAATTGGCATGCTTATCATCCCAGTGCGTAAACCCTTGCACTACACTAAGACCTTGCTCCACACCAGCTCAATGTGAGGTTTCAAATACTCTACCTGTCCGCACAATGTTATGCACTTGCCCACCGGGATATGTTAGTAATGGTGGAGGTGTGTGTCGCCCCGCCACGTCTATCGTAGACGTCGTATGCCAACTCGACGACAACTGCACCGCGAACAGCGCTTGTGTTACATCCGTCTGTAAGAATCCTTGCGATTGTGGACCTAATACTGACTGTCAAATAAAAGATCATAAACCCGTTTGCGCGTGTCGGCCGGGCTTCATAGGTGACGCACGCACTGGTTGCTACAAAGTCTTATGCCAGTCCGACTCGCAATGTGCAGACGATGAAACTTGCTTCAACAGCCGCTGTGTGCCGGCTTGTTCAGTAGACGCTGACGTCTGCGGAGAGTCGGCCGAATGCTACGGCATCGACCATCGCGCCTCCTGCAGATGCAAGATTGGCACAATCGGTAACCCATCTGTTGCCTGCACACCAATCGGATGCCGCGCCAACTCTGACTGTCCCGCGGATAAAGCCTGTATCAACTCAAAATGTGTCAATCCCTGCACTACAGCGACTTGCAACGAACCGGCTGAATGCCGAGTGCACCTTCATGAGGTACACTGCGTCTGTCCACCTGGCTACCAGAGTACTGAAGATGGCTGTGTGAGCACCAGGCGACCACAATGCATAACGGATATAGACTGTCCTTCTGGAACTGCGTGCCTAAACTCACTGTGTGTTAACCCATGTCGAGAAATAAAGCCATGTGGCACCAACGGCGAATGCAAAGTCGTCGATACTCTACCAGTTAGAACGATGATTTGTGAATGTCTTCCCGGATACAAAGGAAATGCTCTAGCGGAGTGCACTTCCAATATACGTAAGTTCTATTTATATTCACCATTTATTAAGTATTTATTTATTTAAAAGCAATTGCTAATAATTACGCTATGTTTGTTTGTTTAGTACCACCGGCCAAATGCGTAGACGGACAAGGCATCGACTCGAGCGGCGAATGCGTGCCGTGTCGCGCTGAAGACGGGCGAGTGGTGGATGCTCGCGGCCGATGCGTGTGCGACGTGACGCGCGGATACGAACCGCGTGGCGACCGCTGCGAGGAGCGCGGCTGCCGCACCGACACCGACTGCGACGACCGCTCGCGCTGCATGAGAGGCACCTGCATCAATGCCTGCAAGGCCGAGCCGTGTGGCGTGCACGCCACCTGCGACGCCGTCGGCCACCGGTCGCACTGCACCTGCAAGCCCGGATACACTGGCAATCCGAGAGTATACTGCAATGTTACCAACCCCGACGGGTACCGAACCGATTTCCCTACACCGGATATGAGTGTAAGTTTATTTGAAACGGAGGACTGGCTCGTACTTTAAAAGAAAATAAGTTTTTCTATAGCTTTATTGACTGCCACCTAAAGTAAAAACAATTTCCTCAAATATCTTGTTATTAATTGTTTATCAGGTCCATTGTCTCGCTGACGGTGTTCGGGTGAACCTCAAGATTAAGGATTCCAATGGCTTTAACGGTGTATTATACGTAAAGAGCTACAGCAAGGACGATCGCTGTCGCCAAGCGGTCGACACACCCAAAAACGAAGAGATTATGGTCGACTTTACCGTGCACTTTGGCGAATGTGGCTTAGTCCATGTCAATGTAAGTTCCATTCAACTGAATCTTTTACTCTTGCTTCGATTCTACTTCCGCTCGCATCTGCCTAAGCCGAGACCCGAACTTGTTCGGCTTTTGCAATTGCAGCCTATCCTCCTCCTAAGCGCTAGTTGGACCGCACCTAGTGCTGTAAGCATGGTAAAAATGATTCCCAACGAACTATTTCATAATACTTCCGAATATGTATGAGACTATTTGCTTACAGGGTCTAGCCAGCTTCGTCCTCGTGATGCAGAAACATCCCAAGCTGGTGACGTCCAATGCCAAGGCGTTCCATATCAAGTGCATATACCAGACAGGCGAACAGAACGTGACGCTCGCGTTTAATGTGTCGATGCTGACAACGGCAGGCACCATTGCCAACACCGGCCCCCCGCCCACTTGCTCCATGAGAATCGTCTCCCGCTCCGGCAGCCAAGTCAGCTCCGCCGAGATTGGAGAGAATCTTATGCTGCAAGTTGACGTGCAACCTTCTAGTAAGTATTAATAAATATACGGTGACAACTATGACATTGTTGATTAATTAACTAATAATTAACTTAACTACCTAATATTCATATTTAGGTTATGAAGAATCAAACAGCAATTATTGCGATATTTATAGTAAACCGATACTTAAATTTTTTATAGGTATTTACGGTGGATTCGCGCGTAGTTGCATCGCAAAGACGAGCGAGGTGGCCACAAACGTTGAGAACGAATACCCCGTGACGGACGCCGACGGTTGTGCAACGGATCCCTCGATCTTCGGCGAATGGGAGCGCAGCGAGGACGGCAGCGTCTTGCGAGTCGCCTTCAACGCTTTCAAGTTCCCGAGTAGCGACAATATACGGTTCCAATGTAACATACGCGTCTGTTTCGGAAAGTGTCAACCGGTAAGCAACAAACCCTATACTTAAACATAACATTGCGATTTGTGATCCTCACAGATTTCTAAAACACATGCATATCTATCTTAACAGGTGAACTGTCGGGGATCTGATGCTTTCGGTAAACGTCGCAAACGAGAAGCGATCGAACCAACGAGTTCCGTCGGTCAGTTACGAGAGGAGGTGACGGTCGAGTCGAACCAGATTCTGACGCTAGAGCGGCGCGACCCGGGCCGCGTAGCGCGGCAGCGCGACGCCGGCTCAGACGGCGCAGGTGGGCCGGGCGCGGGTGAGGTGTGCGTGTCTGCGGCCGGGCTCGCCGTGGCGCTGGCGCTGACGGCACTGCTGGCGCTGGTGGCAGTCGCGGCGGCCGTGGCGTGCTGGCTGGTGGCGTGGCGGCGCGCTCGCCCGCCCCCCGCGCCTCTACCGCACCCCGCCGACTTCCCCAACCCGCTGTTCCAGCGCTGAGTACGCTAGTCGCGGCCACGCTCCTCCGCCGGCGCCGGGCGGTGTCGGTTTCCCTCTCTCTCTACTCAGTGCGCGCCGCCGGAGGACCGCCGGCCAGGGCGCAGCGAGCGCCGTCTCCCTCGCACCCGCGCTCGCCGCGCCCCACTTAATTAACTTACTTTTATAATATTTTTTACGTTTTACCTTTACTAATGTTAAATCGTCGCCTCCTTCGAATTTTGTGATATTCATATAATTATTCGAAATCACCATATTTTTATGTAAAATAAATATCGATTATAATAAATAATTACTATAAGAATAAACAATTAATAATAAAAAAAGAAACACTTTCATTTACTTTATCTACACTTATATAGTAAAACCTGATTATGAATTCAAAAGTGAATAAGGGTATAGTTATTCACGTACTACGTGACGAAATATGTCAAGTGTGTTGTGTCTTCCGAAACCATGTCGAACTAAAGTGGATCTTGATTTCTACCTCTCTCTAATGCATTTGTTCAGCAAAAACTCTATTTAGCTTTGCGTTAACTTGGCCGTCTAACCCCATGATCTATTTGATCCAAGATCACATTCAGATATTTTCCATTGTAATTTCGTACGTAGATATGCTAGTATCCTAGACATTTTCAGACTTTTCGAAACGTGCACACAGCACCCTACACTATGTTTGCCTCGTACATTTAAGCTGTGTCTGGTTCATAGAGAAACTTTAACAACTACGTCAGTTTTCTAATCCTTTGACCTACCTATATCGTCTTATGTTCTCCGCCGGATAACATCGTAATGAATCCTTACTTATCTGGCTAGTTTCACCGTGTGTCCGGCTCCGTAGGTCATTAAGGTAGTTAGGACGCCCGGGTAACTGATAAAACATATTTTCTGTGGGTTAAAGCCTTGAGATACCGTACTATGGACGAGAAAACTTGACAAAACTGGCTGAATGCTGCCTAGCCCAGATGAGATCAATGTGCTCGGAAACATTGACTAGCAACTAAACCCTTGCACGCTTTAAATCCGCATGAAAAAGTCAAAGTCAAATCGTTTATTTCGGATAGGCCTACGGGGGCACTTAAAAATTGTCATTACATTTTTTTTCTTAACTCTACTACCGGATCGGAACGCGACCTCGACTGAGAAGATCCGGCGTGAAACTCGGCGGGCTTGTCTTTTTTTTAAAAGCCATTTCTTTTCCATTAATACTGAATATTAGGTATCAAATCTAAATAGCACATAGTTACCTACTAATATCAACAAGTAAATTGTGGGACATTACGTTACATCATAGACAAAAAGAGTGATACTATACAAAATATTTACTAAGTATAAATTATTGTCAACGAATACGTATTAAATGTGTTAATAAGTCGGGAACGACATATAAATTAGCAGTGGAGGGGGCTCGCTCGACAGATTGTACATTAACATTATAAATCATTTAGCGTTAACCGTCGTGAACATCCAGTGGGGTCGAAATTCGTGATAGCTGCTAGCAAAAGCACTTTGTATAACATGTCTAAAATTATCCCGAAGAGTCTGGAAGTCATCAAGAGGAAATATGAATACAGCTGGTACGTTTCTATATCCTACAAGGTACCGTAGAACTACTGTTACATTTTAAGACCACCAATTATATAAGCGCTGCTTAGTTTGGCACCTATGTGTTCGTCGGGGGATATTATTAATTATATTTTTTACGATTAGATAACAAATTATAATTTTGTAGGGCTAAGGGCTAATCAAATTCCTTTATTCATTCCAATTTAGACAGTCACTGATTGTTTTTTTTAATGCCACCCAGGTATAGTGTTGCATATGCAGCTGCCGATCATGCAAAACCTAGGTTGGGATCATGGGTCTTCACAATTATTAAGAAATTCTTTTCTTAATCCTTCTCATAAAATTGTGGAAATATGGCCAGTAAATTGCTATAGGTTTCTCGCCTTTTACATTAGTTCGTAACACAACCGGTAAAATGTGGGTGTACCTATAACAGTGCTCCTAGGCCTACTCGGCCCACTTCCGCAAAATATAGGCGTGATCATAATACAATTTCAGTAGAGAACACCAAGTTTCTCAACTTCGTATCTGTTAGGTACCTATTCTACGCGTTTAAAAAGTTTACAATGCGACATACTACATAGATAACTATTTCAATGTACCGAAATAATATGATTCAAGAAAAACAAAGAACAACCCACTCAAAAATAAGACATTTGAAAAATCAACGTCTTGATTTGATTAATTTATGTTACCCAGCCCTAAGATAAACGCAAGCGCAACGTGACGTCTCATGGCCGCCACGACGCATGCGCGACCGTCCCCCCTTCTCGCGATATGTCCCCACCACACACTACTAGAATCGCACTTTGTTTACCAATTGCCTTGCCGCGATTGACGAACCAGTCGGGGCAGTCGGTCCGTCAGCGAAGCCGACCTCGCTCGTACTCGCGATTGTTCATTATTCACAGTCGCGCGTCGCTGGCGACGCATGCGACTACAGTCTCCGCGTCATGACCCTGTGAAGTGATATTATGAGTAAAACAGAGAATTCGTTGGAAGCCGCCGCGCCCAGCGTGGCGGTCCACGTGGAGCCATATGACGACCAGGAAAGGGAAAACTCGAAGCTCCTCGATCTACACGCTCCGGTGCCGATGATAACGCCCTCTGGCCAAATGCGCAAAGTGAAGAGCTTCAGCGATACCCACAGAATACGTGATGTGGCCGCGGCCTCCGGTGCAGCGTCCGCGCGCTGTTTACGACCTTACGAGCATGTGACGACTTATCCAGAGGGCTCCGAGTCTGGCACAAACTATGGCGCCCCGTCTGTCCGATCCCTCGCCTCTATCGGCATGGGTTGCACGGACGGCCGCAAAATGGTCATCAGACGAGTACCAACTTCGCCCACGGAATTGTTCCATCTAGTCCGCCCTCCTACGTGAGTACCATCGCGGATGATACATCCTCTGGGCAGTCATTATTCAATTGATGTCTATCAACCGTTGACTCCCCATCCTGGTGTACGAGACGTTATGCGAAAACACATTACCTTCTTATTATTCCCCTACAATACCCAATATTCCAAACGGTATTATAGCAAACAGTAGGTATGTAACAAAAACATGTTTTCTAACCTAACCTAAATTGGTACATAACAACAATTTATCAGAAGTAGGTAAATAATGTCAAGTTATATGAAACACGTAGATACGGCGTGGGTACCTATCTGATTGTTTTAATAATACCTGCGTTTTTCTTTGATAAACAACATGCTAATAATAAACCAGTATTTGTTTCTAAGCCGCTTGTTACCTGATCGTGTTAGGTTGTTAGCTACGTCCACTTGTTATAAATATACAAGAGAGCCTAATTTTAAATACGTAACAGTTTTAATCATAAATCGTGAGTAGATACACTATCACATTTATTCTGTGCCAACATCCATCACAGAACGATATCATTGTAATAATAGATTTGCCCGCGGCTCTGCCCAACGCAACTATCAACGACTAATGGCTACAGCGTGATGATTGAGCCTATCCAATAGTAAAACCTCATTTAAATGGTCCCGACATACAGACAAGAATTTTAAAAACATTTGTTTCGGATTCAGAGATATCGAAGTATAGCTTATAGCATTTTTTTTAATAAGTGCAATGTACTACTGGCCAACAATTCTACTAATTGCTTGCAAAAAAAAACTCTTTGGTTTTCATGGTCCATGATCATACAGAACACTTACGACTATGAATCTTTGAGTAAACCTTTTTACCAGAGCTACAAATAAAGTGAGTGATTTATTTTTAAAACAACTAGGAGATAAGAATATGGGTCATTTAAATCAGTGCAGTCCTACATTTCCTCACAACAAAAATAGTCTTCCAAGCGCTTTATTTATAAAACAACACTGTCAATTGTCTGAACAACTCTCATTTCCTGATTTGCTTTAATTTTCTTTGTTATGATTACCTACATGATAACAAGATAAAGGAAATAGTAGGTAGGTACATGCCGTGTCGAATGTGGAAAAATAGAGGACTGGAAGAAATTCCACTAGCCAAACTCTTGAAAATTAGGATCATAGCAGTAAAGACGGACATACTGACGAAATATTCGTACAATAAGTTCCATTTCTACCATTTTAGTACGATGCCCTAAAAATAACTAGTAGGGTAGGTAATATCTACTCATATAGAACCAACATCACGGCGAAGATATTATATTATGTTTTATTAACTACATATTGGGTTACATATAAATAAAAAATATCACAAAAATTTGATACGTGTGCGCTTATGTGAAGATAGTTTACAATGTATGTACATCATGTACATATATTGAGGCGATCACCATTATCATCCTGAGTCTCTTTGGTAAATCTACCAAATCCTGCATTTTGCTATTGTAACTACAAATACCTAACAAAGCTACATTTACGCAAAAAATCAATACTTATTTATATCAGAACCTACGTAGGTATAATATACTCAAGCCTTTATCCTATGATGGTCGTCAAAGATCACTGTTTTATCACATGCAACGACTCTGACGTCACAATGTTCATGCATTTCACATTTCAAAACGATATCATTAATTTACCTGTGGAAGAATATCCTTGGGTGCTACGTCTGCTAAGCACACCTTGCCTTCCACGGCAAAATCAAAGGTCTCTTCTTCTTCCTAGCATCTTTCCTATTGTATTAGAGTCGCCTTCCAGGGATAATATGACATGATTTGAAAGGTGTGATAATATAATGTCATACATGTATATTAAACAACTGGTGGATTCTTTAGTACTAGAATCAATAGACACAATGGAATAAAATTTATAGGTACATAAATCATAAAACCTAACAAATACCAACCAACCAACTACCAACCAACCAACCAACCAACCACCACCAACTACCAACTTACTTTGCGCCCAGCCCCGCGTAACGTGCCACCAAATGATTTGGCCAAATATTTAGTTCGAATACCTGTAGCTATACCAGATAACTAGGCACAGTACTCACGACGTATCTCAGCGCCTCTGAAGGCTTTAGACACCCATGGTGTTCATAATA
This sequence comes from Pheosia gnoma, assembly GCA_905404115.1. Lineage (NCBI taxonomy): Eukaryota > Metazoa > Arthropoda > Insecta > Lepidoptera > Notodontidae > Pheosia > Pheosia gnoma. The sequence continues at coordinate 5,849,727 of FR989897.1, read as the reverse complement.
TCGTAAGAGACCAATTGGTGATTGAACATTTAAGATCTCTACATCTATCTTCTTCAATCATACGTAACACGATTCGTGCGCCGATTCTTAAAAGTGCTTCACGGCTTCTTGATTTCTTAGAAAGGAAGTCGCTGTTGCGTCCGGCCGGGGCAAGAGCAATAGAATAAAAATGTTTGCATAAGTACCAAGCACCATGAGTGCTTATTAATTTGCTCGCAGCTCTTTTGCTTATTAACATCGCAGGCGCATAACAACGGCTCTTTTGTGTCCCAGAGATATCTTCTGACGTCATGCCGGTAACGTTCGGTATTGTTCTTGTTGACCACAAATAAATCGCCGCTTCGTACTTCGCTGCCCTTCCTTCCAATCATAATCAAGGTCTTTGACCGATATAGTAGGTTACTACCTACCTACCTAGAACGGAGAAATAATTTGAAGAATATCAACCTCGCCAAAACGGCATTAAATTCGAGATAAAAACGGTTCAGTAGTCATCTTTGATCATGGCTTGGTTCATGCAAAAATAGTAAATGAAAAATCTTTTAGCAAGTTTAAGGAATAGGTGGGTACTTACTGAGATTTAATTGAGATTGTATTTTGTAACATTAACAATCACAAAAAAGCGAATTGAAATCGGCTTATCCGTTTTGGAGCTACGATCATCCAGCCAGACGGACAACGGCTTAAAACTTATAACACCTCTCGTTTTTCATTCATAAAGGGCAAAAAATTCAAGCATTATAGACAGTATTATAAATTATACTGACTATATGTGGCCTAGATACTTGAATGAAGTAAAACCTCTGACATTTGGACATTATTTGTTGGATAGATAATTTAAAAAGTGATTACTACTAGGTACCACTTACATACAATATAACTTACATAATGATAAATTATATTAAATCATGTGAACGTAGAGAATAGATCTCAACACCATTATGATAAGGCACGTCGTTATCTATCCATTTTGCTACACATCTCTCACTGAAGCGCAAGGGATTTGCATATGTCCGACAAAATTCTGACAGCGGACTACTTAAGACAATCCCAAAATCCTTTGAGGATTATGTTTATAGGGAGATTCGGTCGGTTGACCTTGACGCAGTGAGCTGATAACACTACAATGCTGCTATCTCTCACACATAGGTACATAATATCACTCATACGACGTGGATAGGACGATTGATCGTGCGCCCGCGCCGACCGGCCTTATCACTTGATAATGATTTTTAAATACGTTTCGCTACTTACCCGTTGACAGGTTAGGATTTATTCCTCAAAGCATAGTTGTTTTTTTTTTACTTGGGTGACATTGGGCTCAAAATGTGTGATGGCATGGCATGATGATCAATAACAACACATTCTGCTTCGTGTTGTGCTTATCCAGGATGACCAACATGCAAAATGATGCATACGTGTCCTGTGTAATGACCTATCTACATACGTTTGTATGCGACCAATCCATAATACTCATATTGACATTATACGTGACGTAATCCGTGAATAACGTAGGGCACTCCAGTACCTTTGACTCTATATCATAAATTAAATGAATATCCTAAATATAGGTACTCGATCTCAAACTGTCATATAAAATGTTCCTAAATATCAACATATTTTGAAGGTAACAAAAAAAATGGTATTATGTTTTGCGTCGTTAAACGTATGGACGTTTCGCGTATACCTATATATCTACATTGAATACTATGTACTGATTGCTCATCAAGCGTATTGGTTAATATGCGTGGAAATGCAGTTCCACGATTCACAATCGACAAAAATCAAACGTACCTAGTTTCTATAAATCATATAATATTCCGTATACCTACTCCGCTTCATCATATTACTTGGGTAAATTTGGCGAACCAAAAAAATGGGCTAAGAAATTTGCAGTATAAGGTAAGCCTTTGAGCTCCTTGACGTCACGTTAATCTAGTCATTGTAGATCATTCATCATTAATCCAAACAGCCCATTTATGAAGGTTACAAGTCTATGTATAGCTGTATGTATAATGTGTTCCACATAAACATCACTGGAAAGACAAATAACATCAAGGCTGTATTTCGTGAAGGAGAAGGCAGATATGCCCATTTGTGTTGCAGATTCACTCAGTATTAATGTGCAAGTACTAGTGTAAAAAGGAATGTTGAAAAGATTTTAGACAGGTAAGTAGGTAGGCGCATACTGTACCTACCTATTTCATTTAGTTTCATTTGGTTCGGTAAACATGTCATTTGCTTTTAAGCTAAACACATAATATTCGTATTATGTAGTCTCGCAAATATTTATTTAACATAAATTATCAGTAGGTACCTACATATATGTAACTACAATATTTTTATAGACTCATAATAAAATGTTGTGCAGTTTTTTTCTTAATTATTGAGGATTTTTTATTACCATAATCTGTGAAAGTAGTAAACATCTGTTTCCAGCCATAAAAACCGCTTTGTTTTATTATTTATCTTTCCAAGAGTTTGTATTTATTAACCGACTTCAAAAAAAAGGAGGAGGTTCTCAATTCGGTTGTATGTTTTTTTTTTTTTTTTTTTTTATGTTTGTTACCTCAGATCTCCGTCATTTATGAACCGATTTGGAAAATTATTTTTTGATATGAAAGGATATGCTTCAGGTCCCATTTTTTTCAAAAAATTGTTCTGATCATGGGATCCATGAGGAATTGAGAGGACTCCTCAAATTTTATAGGCAAACCTATAGCAATTTTGGTATTTTCATCAAGAAGTCAAGCATTTGCATTCAGAAAGTATCATTTGCTGAAGTGAAAGTGATGAAGAAGACCACAAATGGCCACCGGAACTTGTCAGTGATACGTATTTCACGGGTTGCGCCAAGATAATCTCGATTATGATCGTTAAGCGACTATGACAAAGCAAATTTAAAGAAATGGTTCTGATGAATATAGTACCATCGAACTGATCTGATGATAAATCCAGGAGAAACCGGAACATTGTAATAAAACAATGTATCCAAGCCGTGTTTGGGCTTCTTGAAATTGTTATGGGATGCATTTTGGCTATAAATAAAACTTTTTCGTGGATGTTCCGATTTGGATTATTCGTTTTTTTTACAGAATAAGGTATACCCTTTTAAAATTCAGCGAGATTGATTCAATGGTTTTTGTTTTATCTTGATTTCTTTGAATCTATATTTATCTCACGATGATGTTGTATTTGGTATACCTTTTATCCAGTAAAATTATTGATATAAAAATCTTTTTAGTGACAAAGAATAGTAAATATATCCACTAAAAAGTGTAAAATAAAAAACTTTTTAACAAAATAAAAACCGTCTTCAAAAAACTAAAAAGCCAAAAATAATCTAATCTTGAAATCTACCTTGTTTAACTAAATCAAATATTTAACTAATCTGAAGTCGGTGCCAAATTATTTTTGGCTTTTTAGTTTTTTGAAGACGGTTTTTATTTTGTTAAAAAGTTTTTTTTTATTATTTTCTGTGAAATCTTTATGGAGCACTAATTGTAGCACTTCAGTTCAATTTTACGATAACAAACATCTCACACAGCTAATAATATTGTACATTATATTTATCAGGCCTCCCGATGAAGACACTGCTTCACATGAAAGCGATTGCGAAGAAGAAGAAGAGGACACCACAGCCCACCTGAAGCCCCGCCGACCGTTCTGGGCCAATAAAATACAGTTCGTGTTGGCGTGCGTTGGATACTCTGTCGGCCTCGGGAATGTGTGGCGGTTCCCTTATTTATGCTACAAGAGCGGGGGAGGTGAGTACACTTGAAGTATTAATAGGCGATTGAACTTGGTACGAAAGCAACCATGGCCATGTTCCACCCTGTACAAAATTGTATTGTCTAGGAGTGGTCCGCGGACAATAAAGTGTTAAGGTTGGTACGGAGCGCACTAAATACGTGCTGCGGCCCATACCAAGTTGATCGTTTGATACCTAATACTATTAACAAAATATTTTATATTACCTGTATATGATGTGGTTTATAGAGCTATTTGTTTGTGTCTTACAAAACTGATGCTATATGACGTGCGTTATAAGGCTTATCAACCGTCGGAAATGACAACGCCCTAAGTTCCGCACGCGGTTTGCGATAGCCATCGCGATGATAGCGTAATTTTGACAGGTACCTAAAATCATAATCTTCACCACCAAGCTAATATTCATTAGAACTTTGAAAATGACCCGTACATTGTCTTGCCGCGCAATCATGCGAAAACGCAATACGTAAGTAGGAGTTATGTCAGGGATGTCACTTCATTACGGAACATAATTAGAGTGTGTGGAAATATCCCTCGACGTTACTACCTATAAGATAATTCATATTTTAATTAAATTCTCTTCTAATCGATTCAACAAAAAGAATATTAATTGTTATTAAGGGGGAAGCTCAGGGTCAGGGCGCGAAATTCAAAATGTCAATGGTTTTTATTTTTTTACGAAAAAATTGGACATCTTTACGATGTAATTTAGTGTTTTGCGATATTTGCATTCTGCATTGGATGTCTCGATGTATTAAGTTTGCTTAAAAAAGTACCTAATCCGATACAATACCATAAGGTTTGTAAAAACCGCTACTTTTACTAACTTTATGGTGTTGTATCGCTTTAGGTATTTTTTTAAGCAAACTTAATACATCGAGACATCCAATGTAGAATACTAATATCGCAAAACACTAAATTACATCGTAAAGATGTCCAAATTTTTCGTAAAAAAATAAAAACCATTGACATTTTGAATTTCGCGCCCTGACCCTGAGCTTCCACCTTAATATTTTACACGTGTTCTTCCCTACATCATAAAATACGATATATAACTTAGTACCTTATTTAGTCACCAAACTGTATGAAAGAAATACTAGCACGACCAACTAGACTGGCTGTACCACAGATTGGATAATAGTTCTTACTGTACTAACATAGCTTAGCACCTTTAATGTACCTATCATTCGAGAGCATCAATCTACGATTCGTAGAAAATGGAGCGTATAACACATTCTCATGCTTAAATATGTAATACTAACAATAAACAGCTGAAAATATGTATACATAAAAATATACCTAATTATCAAATATTTCTAAAGCAGAGCGATACAAATTGACAATCAGTCACACCCACTTGTAATTTCTGTTTTGATTAGCTAATGTTAATTCCGCTCATGTATCGTTTATTTACACATAAAACGCCCATAAGTAGATACAAATTGCCAATTTTCGGTCGGGCTTAGCTAATAACACGTCTCGCTCGGCCACTGTAAATTAACTCATTAAAGCGACAAAAGGAACATCGTGCCCGTCGTGACATTGCATTTAAGTCTATACTAAATTGTCCACCACTTCACACACAGTAAAAATTATCCGAGCACGAAATACGGACACAATTGAGATGACCATGGTGACATTGACCATATTTTTATCACTATCTAAATTGTGTATTTTAAATTAAAATTGTTTTATTCCAACATTCCGTTGAGTACCTACATACATTTTAAAAATCGTGCCTGTAAAAATGATACTCTTGGATATAATTATTGAATGTGACGACAGCATAAAAATAAATGCTCAATTAGTCAACATATAACTCGACTAGCTAGTTATAATCTTCGTTATAATGGACTAAATGGGTACTGATGTTATATTCATTCGTATTATATATATTCATAAATGTGAAATCGTGTTTGTTAGTGTATATAGGTAAGTTTGAAAGAGAGTTTGCAAAAACTTGAAATTTGGTATTGAATGTAGGTATATATATATAATTTCGGAAAACACGGGCTCCTTTTTTGTCCTTGAAGTTCATGCCCCGGCGACGACACGGGCCGCAGGTAAATGCTAGAACTTGATATATAAATAACCGATACATCCTATTCGCAGCGCTTTAAACTTACGTGTTTTACTTATTTATGCCTAAATATATGTATAATGAACAATCAACATGGTTATATTATAGGTATTCCCAGCTTACCTGCCGCATTGCCCGTACAATTTTTGTCTGCATCTCGACCCCTAATGGTCATAGCATTTTTTAATCGGATCAGTATTTCCGGCGATTACCCTCTACAAACATGCTCACATTCACTTTCATATTTGTATTTTTTTTTACCAGGGCTAGTACTTTTTTAACTAGCTACTCAAGCCTACCTAACCGTTCCTACATTGTTCTCACATATCCACGACAAGGCACTGCTCAAATATGTAAAAGTTCGTTTAAAAAAAGAGCAACCACAGAGTTTCTTGCCCGTTGTTCTCAATAGGAGTGGCATTCCGAACGGATGGATACGTTGTAGCTTAGCATTCTGTTACATTTTTATCGAATGGTTTACGAATAAAAAAAAATCTGATTCCGATTCTAATACTACCTTTTCTCATCCTTTTAAAGTTTATTTACATATTAAATTTTTAAATTAGATTTTTTTAGTTTTCTGATTTTTGAAGTCAGATATTTTTTGTTCTAAATCGAAGGAGACTGTTTAATGTATATCAGTTTCATACTTCGGCATACGTCATCGTTACGAAACTATTACTATAAATTACTGTTTTATTCTTCAAACAAGTAAATACATAAAATAAATACTTAAATGAATTTAACCGTGATTAATTAACGGAGTAATCAAAGGATATAAGTCAACCAATTAAACCATGTGGTAGGCACCTACGTACTTATACATAATTAAAAAGCAGGAAAGACTGTAAGTAGCTTAATAGCAGCAGGAAAAAATACATTGTACATATACTTAAATTAGACGTATATAGATATAAGTATGTACACACAGGTTGGAGATCGTGTCCGTGGAATGTTTGTGTCGCGCCGCGCTAACTCGAGGTGTTGGCACCGAGGCTCGAATCGAACCAACACCAACACAAAGCGGTGTGAATTACTGCTGATTCTTATGGCAAACTGATACTTGATACCGCGGAGACGTATTCACAAGATATCAAATGATTTATTACCCGATATATATAGAAATCACGGCTGATTATTACACTACGTCAATTTGTTTATACATACAAAACTTCTGCGTGTTAGGCAAGCGATTTTTCTTTTGTTTATTCTGAGAACTTTCACACACATTGCTCTAGCCTCGGAATCTAGCCCCAAACTGTGATTCTCTGTATCATGGCCACTAGAAAACGATATCAATTATTAAACATCTATGAATCATGTGAGAAACATTCGTGTTCACCACACAAATTGTGCGCTACCGGACTTCAAACCCGGAACCCGAGACCCTCGGCGACAGACCCAATTGAATGATTAATATTTCTATGTGTGTGCCCAACAGAGAAGGCAGGGTTACTAACTAATACCAACTGAGCCAATCTGGTCGTCGTTTCGATATTTTACTGAGATAATGCTTCATCAACAGTACTTATATATCTTGTTACCTATTGGCCTCTAATTCATAGACGTTGCAATACTCTTACAATGGTTTTACAAATTGCTTAAGAGCATCACTTCTAGTTGGATTGTAACATTGGTATTATATCTACCTATACCTAGCAGCACTCACTCATAACCTAGTAAATGTATCTTATAATATTTATCATAGATAACCGCAGACCTTATATAAAGTTTTTTTTTTTTTTTTATTACATTATAGGCAAGTATTTGATCTCGATCTCACCTGATGGTAAGTGACGATGAGATCTACGATGGAGCATACTTGCCTAGGTAGGAAGGCGGCAGTAGATAGAGGCACATGCAGCGCAACTGATCTGACCCGCCATCCATGAATGGCAACACCGAACATCATGCCGGAACACGGCTAGGCCGCTTGGCGACATGGCTTTGTTCAGTGGGTGGTGACTAGCCACGGCCGAAGCCTACCACCAGTAGAGTTGTCACCTGGTTGGCACCACCCAGGGTCACGTGTAGGGTATCTACTTAACACTTATATATTTAAATTGAAATGTTCATTTGGAGAGTGTACAGATAGCTGTACAGTGTACATTATGTAGGAGTGGATTACGAAATAAGTGTTGCACAGCCGGCATTAGTAGGTAAACACACCTAGGTTACAACTCATTATGTGTCACGTTACCCTAACAAAATATATCTAATAATATGAACGAGATGAGACGTTAAACGTGGTTTAAATATAACTAGCTGTCCCGGCGAACTTCGTACCGCCGCATAATCCAATGTATGAGAAAATTTATTTATTTTTTGTAAATTTTTCTCAGGTTTTAAAAGTTATTCTGCTATTCGGGGGGAGACTAAAAACATCAATGTTCATAAAGTTCGCCCCCCCCCCCCCCCGTTCTTGAGTTTTAAATGGTGTAACTAACACGACTTTATTGAACAACGCGTACGTTAGATACCTACCTATGTCCAGATTTATAATTTCTTCAGTACAACTTATCAACCCAATTAGACATGATTGTACAAACATACCTTTGCAAACGTAATCACATGAGCAACGACTAGGCTAATTACGCGAGTTCCTGTAGGTCAATTTATTGGTATCAAGGGAACAATTGGCGCATTACTGACGACAACCTTAACGACGCATCTGTAGGTACTAACAAGCATGAAAAAAACGCTTTTATTTCAGTTTTTAATCATTTTATCCTTATGCCTATTCCACTAGTCAACTTTACGCTCTGCACACACACAATTCACTTCAGTTATCACAATCGCCGTGACTAATAATGGTAAAAATACATGAGTTCCTTATTAGGTTGGTAGGTACGTAGGTAGGTATGTACGTGACAGATGTTTTCCAGATGGTGAAAAGCATATTTTAATAATAATTAAACTTACGTGACGTCGCGTCGCAGAGACATACCAAAAATAATGTGAGGCGCCTGAACTAGAATGTAGGTATCTGATACATAGTATAAGGTTTGACAAAAATTGTGTAAAACTTTTAAGAGGTTAACAAGTAGGTGATAACGATCACGTTTATGTATAAAATATACAGTGAACAGTGTATACAGTGTTTGATTTTTGTTTGAGAAAGCAAGTCAGTACCGTTTCATCGTGGAGTAAGCAGTGTAATTTTTTTTTTCACGTAAATACTTATGACCTTTATAGCCTACCGATGGACCCCTTAAAATATTTTACATTATTATTATTAAACCTTATATAGGCAATGATACCCTAAGCAGTATTGTGATTGGGGGATTCAATTTCTTTGAAATTATATTATCATCAGTAAACATGATAAGATCAAGATTCGACTCCTGCACCATTTTTGCATTGACTGCAGTAGTTATGAAACTTTAATGATGATAATTTTTGTTTCAGGTGCCTTCTTAATACCTTACTTCATAATACTCGTAATTTGTGGTATACCGATGCTGTTCATGGAGTTGGCGGTCGGCCAGTATACTGCCCACGGACCCATCGGAGCTCTTTCACAAATATGCCCTCTTTTCAAAGGTGAGTATCGTCTACTGCAAATACTAGATACAATATAAGGTGTAACAAAAATATCGTATGATATTTTGATATTTTAAGAGGTTAACGAGTAACATCGTTCGCGATTATATATAAAATAATATATATATATATTTTAGTATAGTGTTTCACCGTGCACCTAGTATTCCTATGTGGTGTTATTTTAAAGGTACTTACTTAAGTATAATACGTAATACCTAAATGATAAATTTGATGTATCACTTAGGCTATTTTATCTTTAGATATAACTTACCGATTATCCTGTCATAATATTTTACCCTATTATTTTTATGTACACCTTATACGAGTATAATAAAATAATAATACCAGCTTATTCCGATGATAACACTTGTCGTCAACTTAACAGCTAACTCTTGGGTAGACTTGTATTCACAACCCGTTAAATAAAGTACCTCATTGTCTTGGATTTAAGTAGGTACTCTAGATAGGTATACTTCGTCCATGGTTATGTGAACGACAATGTCGTGCTTACTACATTTCCTAAGACTTAATATTATTTACTTAAGTACTTAACTACCCACTTTCACCTTCTTGCTTACAATTAAATCACGTACAAAGGAAGTAACATTTTCATAACAATTACTCTCGTATATATAACACATGGCAGCGATATGTATTCGTTATCCAGCCAGATCGTTTGACCATACCATATTATGGTTAAAACCTGTGACCGCTTTTATAAACTACGCGAGTTCACTGACTGTGCGAAACATTGTAGCGGCTGTAGCTAAGAACTATAAAAATGCGTTATTTCGTGATAATGCCAACGACACAATTGACTCCCAATAGGTAGGGCCGAGCTGTAGAGGGGTCCCTACCAATTGACATATCAATAGGCAAGTTGGTTAGTTATTGATAGATATTCAAATTTGTAGGTTACCCTAAAGATTAGCCCTACCAATCGGGAGTCAAATTGTACTCTTCTTAAATGTGCACATATTTCCATGTGTTGGTTGATACATACGATGATCTATAGATCTATATTGAACATTCAAGTAAAAATATGTATTTCACAACGCGCCCACAAGACTACAAATCATGTAATCTGATTCCAGGTGCCGGTTTAGCAAGCGTTGTGATCTCATTTCTAATGTCCACCTATTACGCGGTGATAATAGCGTGGGCTATATATTACTTTTTCACGTCGTTCAAGACGGAAGTGCCGTGGGCCAGCTGCTCCAACCGATGGAACACGCCCCAGTGCTGGGTCCCCAACCACAACATGACCAAGCCCAACGGCTCTCAGACACCCACCGAACAATTCTTCGAGTAAGGTTTGCCTTTGTTTAGTATGCCAGGGTAATGTGTCAGTGTTCATTATCACAGCAATCTGCCATTATAATGACTGACATGTGTCTGTCGCTCACAGTCCACGTTTATCAATGGACAGTTTAAAGAAAACTCTATTTATATATGTTAGTAAAGTACAAAAGTCATTTACATAGTAGAGACGTTAGTACTTACAGCGTTGGTTAGAGATACGATAGGCTGCTTGCGCGTGAGAACGACTCACATTTCCAGTTCTTAATCTGGATAGATAAAGATCGAAAGTATGACTAAGTTGACAAATATATCTACTAGGTAGTTATTATTTGCACCAGAGCAATGGACAGTATAGATAGATAAAAAAATGATAATTGTCCTGGTCACAAATTCGCTATTTTATGTCGCTCTTGATACGACTGAGACTTTCCAGAAATATATGTTTCTCTTTTTATCGCATAAAGTAGGTAAGTTAGTTACCGCTATCTAGACCAGCTGTATCAGTATGCAATAAATGACTAATAACAATTTCTGGGACAAGACGGTAGATAAATTATTGATTAAATATTGTTGCTATCAATAAGTGGAAACCTAGACTAGGTCTGGGTTACCACTTATTGTGTGAAACGAACTGTGATCTATTTATCAATTGTGTAAATTCGTGTGTAGGTGACCTACTGTAATAAGTAGGTACATTTATATAGCACATTCTACTGTATATCTATATACTTACCAAAATAATATCCTAAATATATCGTGAGGCGGAAAAAAATAGTCTGAGTAAAAGTAGATGTCGTTGAATTGTCGTGACTCGTGAAGTAAAAAGATAATTGGATCTGGAATTGGACGCGCGGTTGAAGGTAGTGATCGTTCATCTTGCGATATGCAAACGCATTTGTCCATTTTTTACGGCTGGGTATGCAAATTCCTCAGGGGACACAGTCCTGAGTTTACTTACCTTATTTATACCTACATTAGTTTTAAGTTTATTCTAAATATTTGCGAGTCGTAAATATATGATAAAACCGCATTAAAAAGGTTTAAATATGAAATACCTATTTGCTAACTACTTAGTAAAGCAATACGAAATAAGTTCATGAAATGTGGTTTTGAACTCGTTGGCCCAGATACCAATATAGTACTTAACGTGTGACGTTTAAATAATTAAATACATTTTTTTATTTTATTTTTCAGAAAAAAGGTACTGAACATAAGTCCCGGTATTGAGTACCCTAATGGCATGCGTTGGGAGTTATCAGCCTGCTTGGTGTGCGCCTGGGTGCTAGTTTACTTTGCCCTCTGGAAAAGCATTAAATCCTCCGCCAAAGTGCGATACATCACTACGACTCTGCCATTCTTGCTAATCATAGTCTTCCTCGGCCGCTCGTTGACACTGGAAGGAGCTGATGCAGGCCTGAGATTCTTCTTTAAGCCAAATTGGGAACTGCTCAAACAATCCAGGCCGTGGGTGAACGCTGCCTCACAAATCTTTAACTCTATTGGAATAGCGTTTGGTTCTATGATCATGTTTGCGTCTTATAATCGATTCGACAATAATTTTCTTCACGACACCGTGGCCGTCACGCTCATCAATGCAATCACTAGTCTTATTGTGGGAATATTCACCTTCGCCACTATTGGAAACATCGCTTTTGAGCAAAACACTTCTGTGAAGGACGTCATTGCTGATAGTAAGTATCTGCACACTCGTTAAAGATTCAAAATATACCTATGTCTCATTTCGTAAGCGTTTATTAGGCGGTAGGTACCTATATATCTAATGCTTGAACTATGAATACATACACCGACTGTATGGTCCCAAACTAAGTTACAATTGTATTAGTACTACCTAAATAAATCTATGAGCGATGCCTTAAATCAAGGCAAATTTCAAATACTTAGATTATTTCCTATTTTTTTTCTAATGGGAACCCGCAACCACCTTGTGCTAGTGAGCCGAGCGGCCTACCTTCAATATAATAAACCGTTTGTGTTTCTGTCAAAACGTAATAATTACCTGTATACTACCTGTATACTAGAAGCTAAAGCATGCAAGTTCCCACCTATTAAGTATATTTTCGTTTTAGGTCCCGGCTTGTTATTCGTGGTGTATCCACAAGCTATCGCAAAGATGCCCGCACCTCAGCTATGGGCGGTACTATTTTTCTTCATGTTTCTTTGTCTTGGGCTCAACAGCCAGGTATGTTTTATCAGACTTACAGTATTATTTATTAAGTACGTACGCAATTAAATGCTTAACATGTGTATTGGATTGTTCCAGTTTGCTATCGTGGAAGTGGTGGTGACGTCGATACAAGATGGGTTCCCGGATATGATAAAGAGGAGACTTGTGTATCACGAGCTGTTGGTGCTGTGCGTGTGTGGAGTCTCGTTAGTGTTCGGGCTGCCGCACATCATCCACAGCGGCATATACGTGTTCCAGCTCATGGACTACTACGCCGCATCACTCAGCATCACATACCTCGCCTTCTTCGAAGTGGTCGGTATAGCTTGGTTCTACGGTGTAGATCGACTGTCCAGGAACATCAAACAGATGACGGGTACGTAGAAAATATACACAGGACGATTCAAAAATGGTATACTAAGCCCTTTTACTTCTTTTCTTAAGCGCAAGTAATCATTGTGTGAAGTCAGAATTTCGATAATATTTTTTTTTTAAGTTTTTTGCTCACAAAAAGTTACAATTGTCATTTGGTTGGGAACTAAGTTAACTTTTTTTTAAATCGACCTGTTTACAAATGCGCTAAAGAAGCGCAGATTCAAACTTAGTATACCCTTTTAGAATCATGTCAATGTCAAATCAACCCTGTATGATTGTTGGAAATAATGTCTTTGCACCTAACCTAATCTACATTGGGGATTGGTTCTGGTTTAAGAGTTCATAAAAAAATAATTATGGTAATAATATTGACGTTAGGTATTGGATATGTTCGCAATTTTTTCAACCTGCAGTGTGAGCTGCCATTATTATTACACACCGGATGTCCTGTCTCATACGCAACTTCCGCTTGTAGGCGTGCCTAGTGGCTCCCGAAGATAATAATCAGGTACAATTACATAATGAACATCATGTGAATAAAATGATTACGTACCTAGCATTGGTGAATAGAACCTAAGTACATACATAGTAGCGATGACTCAATAACAATGACACATAATAGGTAGGTAGGGAGGTACTAAATATCGGTATAGATAAAGAAATCCTTTTCGGCAAAATTCAAGTAGGTAATAGTTTATCTAAAGCGTCAATAAGGATATAAACAATTTCGATAATACTTTTTTATTACTTGTTAGAGACGGTAGACGTGTATTTATACTGATATTTTTTTTGTTTATGTTTCAGGTCGTCGCCCATCACTGTACTTCCGATTTTGCTGGTTGATAGCTGCGCCAGCGTTGCTTCTGGCGCTGTGGGTGGCAAGCTTGGTGGACTACACGCCGCCCAGCTACCGCCAGTACCAGTACCCGGCGTGGGCGCAGGCGCTCGGCTGGATCATCGCTTCACTTTCTTTACTCTGCATCCCGGTGTACGCTGTTGTCGTCATAATAAGAGCGCCCGGAGACAACTGGAGAGAGGTATATGTCCGAAGATTTAGAACTACCAAATAGACGCCCTTCAAGTCCAGATAGATAACCATTGACGATGTTATGAGAACAATAAATTTCAATGTCAATACTTCCATAAAACGGGTATAAACCCGAGGTACACATTCGAGATAAAAAATAAATTACAATGTGTAGTTAACATTATTTTTATCTTCATTTATCAGTATTTAGTTATACGAAACAACGAACTTTTATCAAGCAAGTCACTTTCTCAGTATGAATATCTCGGTCAACCAACTATAAGAACCTAGCCCCCGACGCAACGCAAAGGCTAAGAACTTTGACGTCTTGGTCTATCTATAGCATGAAGCGACCTAATTGGTCGGCGACATGGTTTTTAGCGTTATACGTTTGCACTTCCGATTTTTAAGAAACACTCATAGAGGATTTTTTTCTTGTGTGTAATAAGGTATACCTCGCGTTAAATAATATGAACAAAGATGGCGGCTCTGCGCATGGCGGATTACATTAATTCGGCATGCGCAGAGTCATTTTATTGAACGCGTACTGTACTTTTCTCTGTACTTATTTTATTTAATGAGTATTTATTCCAACTTTTCAGAAGCTACGCCACTCAATACGTCCGACATCCTTATGCGAGTGTGGTGTGGAGGGATGTGACATATGTTACTCTGAGTCCGAGCTACCGGACTACAAAACTGCAATCAACTAGTCTAACCATCTAAGGAATATTAGCGAATAAGAACACGAACGAGCCTACCTACATTTCTACATTTATTAATATTATACGAGAGTTGCACTTCCTCCTCCTCCTTAGTGGGGCACTCTTGTCAGAGTGGTCGTGGTAATGGGTTGCACTGTTCGGAGTTGCACTTATGATATCAAAAATAAACAAGCCACTATGATAATAAAACGAGACGGTATTCCATCATAATTATCATTAATTACAATGAGGCGAGACGGCACTCAACCTCTATCAGTAATGAGTACCTACCTAGCTCAGCTATTTACAACTAAGTACTGGCAAAGTTATAGGTATAATCGTGTATTGGTTAGCAACACGTCCACTGAATATTGTTTGTCTTGCCTATTCAGGGGCTACCACTAGTATGGAATGGAAGCACTGAGACAAAGATACAAAATCGATACGCCGAATATCTACTGGGCGGCTAACACATCTCTACAGAAATACAGAGCTTCGAGTGAGGGTTTTTTCGTAAGCAAAAGGTGTACTCTGTAGAGAGTTCGCGTATTTTACATTTAATAATAAGAGTGTTTGAGATATCGGATACGTTTGAGAACTAGGCCTTATAGGGCCCAAAAGCGGTAGGGGCGCACAGACCACAAATGCCTAAAGAAAATTTTAGTATATCTACCTATATTTATTCGCCACAACAAATGGGGCGTCTTCACCGTTATTACTTCTTTACATCCAAGTATACTCTCGTGTTCAACTACTTAAAACGAGGTTCCGGTCCAACTAGAATCTAGTTGAACCGGAACTAGATGATAAACCACGATTGTATGAAACAGATTAGTTGTACATTTTTCGAGGTTTATCTGCGTTGTTATGGTAACACCAGTCACCACACCGTTATGACCATGAGGACACTATTCCTTCCCCTTTTCTAAGGTCGTAAAACAGATTTCGGTTTTATAAATTGTAAGTAGTTGAATAATTTACACATGAATATTGTGGACAAATGAATAGAGAATGTAGGCACATTAATAGATTTAGTAATAATAGTTTATTTTATCAGTGAACATTTGTGATCAAAGTCATTCCATTAGAAATATTATATTAAGTGATTTAGCTGTTTAAGTTATCTATTTATTTGGCGTGAACACATGAAATGCATACTAAGTGTATTTATTAAAATGGAAAGTTAATGAAGATTTTAGATACTTCAATCTCATTGTAAAGCTCCAGGCTAAAAAATACCTACCATGTTCCCATAACATTAGGTAGGAACCAAGTTGTTGATTATATTTCATGGCCTCATCAGAAAGATGATACAAAAAATAATTAACATTAATTGGGATTCAAATTTTGTTACTAGAAATATTTAAAATCTCCAAAATGAAAGTACAATGTAACCAAAACAATGTTACAAAAGTATTAACTGTAAATAAGTATTTGTAAATAAACAAGTAGGTACACAAATTGTTACTTATAAATGTAATATAAGGCAATTAATAAAAAAATATAAGGATAAAACAGATTCTTTATTTCTTCTTCTTCTTAGTCGGGCACTCTTGTCAGTGGTCGTGGTAATGGGTTGCACTGTTCGGACATGGACGCTGCTCTTGCTATTTTTCTCCACGTATCTCGATGTAGGGCATTTCGAGAACATTCTACTATGGGACAATTTGTAGCAGATTTTATTGACTCAGTCCATCTTGTTGGAGACCGACCACGTGACCGTTTGCCTTCTATTCGGCCTTGGATCACCAGACGTTCCATGGAGTGATTTTTTCGGGTGATGTGTCCAAAAAATGTGAGGATTCGTAATTGCACAATCGACGAAAGCCTTTGCTTAACTCTAAGCTCTTTCAATATGGAGACGTTGGTGCGATGTGCAGTCCAGCTTATTCTCAGGAGACGTCGCCAGCACCACATTTCCAGGGCGTCAATTTTTCTTCGGTCTTGAAGTCTTAATGTCCACGTTTCAGCTCCGTATAGGAAAATTGGAAAGATCAAGCAGTACATCAGACGTACTTTTGTATTTTTCGTGATCCTGCGATCCTTCCAAATTTTCGTGAGCTTCTCAACGGCTGATCTGGTCATAGCGCAGCGTCTTTTGATTTCCTCCTCGCAACCTCCATTGTTAGTGATAGAGGATCCCAGATAAACGTATCTATCCACAACTTGACAGTTAGCAATATTAGTTATCTCCGCCTGGTTGTTATTAGTACGGTCCACTATTACTATTTTGGTCTTGTCGCGGTTTATCGTAAGTCCAAAGTCAAGGCTAGTGGATTCCAGGAGTTGGAGAAGGCATTTTATATCTGCTTCAGATGTTGCAAGGAGAGTAGTGTCGTCAGCATATCTTAAATTGGAAATCACCTGCCCTCCTATGGATACACCTTTGTCCCATTGGTCAAGAACCATCCGCATGATATACTCCGTATAAATATTAAATATTAACGGTGACAGTATGCATCCTTGTCGCACCCCTGCTTGCGTCTTAAAATCTTCTGAGTCTATTCCATCTATCCTTACACAAGCTGTGCAGATTCTTTATTTATAAAATTATAATAGACCTAACTTGTAAGTTAGTGTCTATTATAATTTATTATTTAAATCTAGCATACTAGATTTATATACACTAAAACATTGTTTTATTCACCTATTAGAATTCTCAAAACTATTGGAAAATTTTACCAAGTTATGGGTAAAACCACCAATATAGTTCCTTTGAACATACTCACAAAATGTCTTTCTATAGTATCCCCTATTCTTATCTGTACATTATATTCACTATTTTTTCTTCTTCCTTGGACTAATTTCTTCATCAACTTCTTCATCTTCACTATCGCCATCCACTTCATCCATGTTACAGTCGCCACCTTCAATAATATTAGAATAAAATTTACACTTGAAAGTACTGGTACATGTAAATAAATAAATAGAAATCAAATTGGACAAGACTTGCACTGGACAATGATCCAAATTCTTATAACAACATTAGCATTACTCTCGACCCCCACCTGCAGTCTTCAAGGATAAAAGTATCTTATAGGATCTACCTCTATACAAAAATTTATTCACATAGATTCAGCCATTATTGCATGCTCCTCTAAAGCTAACTAACAGACTTTTACATGTATATAGTATTAAAAAGATAAGGTTAAGGATAATTTTGAAGATACCGGGTGCTTTCAGGCCTACATGGCTGACAGGAGGCTATAATCGACACATGCTAATCTTATCAGATACAATAACAATGATATCGACAGGTCAGACTGATCGAGTGAGCACCAAAGAGTAGGTATTTTACTAACCGGAATCGCCGAAATCTTCGATCATTTTTGTCAACACAGCATTCGCTGAGGATTGAAACTCCACCAGGGATTGGACTAAGTGATGTTCACTGACTTCTTTAGTAATTGTTTGAATTACTTTATCATTTTGTGATATAGTTAGTTTAATTTCAGGCAACATTGTAATTATTTAGTTTTATATGAGTATTTTAGGATTTTTTCTCTTCTTCTTCTTTCTTTACGAAATGAAATGCGATGAAATAAAATGGATATGAATATGGCCTCACCCGCAACTTAGCGGGAA
This sequence comes from Pheosia gnoma, assembly GCA_905404115.1. Taxonomy (NCBI): domain Eukaryota; kingdom Metazoa; phylum Arthropoda; class Insecta; order Lepidoptera; family Notodontidae; genus Pheosia; species Pheosia gnoma. Next base: position 5,831,155 of record FR989897.1, on the reverse strand, counting down.
TTTTGCCAGTGTCAAGTAATTAATAGCAATATTAAATTCAATAAATACACATTATAAATAAAATAATGAATGTGACATGATGAAATGAAAATGGCGTCTCCGGATTTTTTCTCTGAGATACGATAAAGAATAAATTGACATTTACCTCATTGACACTGACATTGACATAGTTCCAGGATTTCTGTATAAATGATATTGGCAGAATCACGTTGAGCCTGACTCAATGGAAAAAGGCCATTAGGAAAAAAAATCTACAAGGTCATTATGCATGTGTCGATCGTTCAATTTAAGCGATCTGGATCAATACTGATCCGTTGTCAAAACGAACCGGTTCGTACGACCCGATCAATTGATCGATTGGTTCAGTTCCGGATAGGAATGTAATCGATTGATTGATTTCGTTTCGGAAACCAGATTATAGTGTCAGATCAGATCCGATCCGACTGATCAATAACCGCAGGTACCGGGTCACTATATTTTTAAGGTTATAAAATTCATGATATTACGATACTACGTAATTTGTCAATTCCAAAAATAAACCTTAATGACGTTAATTTAAGGTAGACATACGAATTCGTAGTAATTTGCAGTAATGCATTTTTCTTAGGGGCGGTCACACAAATTACAACTCTCTGTAATATGTAGCCATATTACAGAGCCGTCGTTCCATTAACTTGAAGAGGCGAGGATATATCAGTTTTCTTTCTTGCCACCACGTAATTGGGTTTTCTGTTCTTTTTAGTAGTGGTTCGTGTAAATATTTGTCAGTTTCAATTATAGAAAATAAACTTAGTAGTAGAAGATAAACTTAGTGCATGCTGGCACTAAATTTACCTTCACCAAAATAACATTCGTTAGATCCTTTCTCCATAAATAATATGTTAGTATAAGTTTAGTATAGTATATATTTTAGGTATTATAGGTAAATATATAACTTTTTACCGGTTTCAAAAACACGACACGACATCAATGACCGCAGGTCGCCGGGTTACTAAATTGACGAGTAGTGCAATTGATTTGAAAACAATGAAATTGCAGATCGTTTTAACTATTTACCTATATTTTTATTTTAAGCTTTATTTCCAAGAAAATAAAATTCATGATTCTAGGATACTACATTCGCCAATTCCAAAAATAAACCTTAGGCTAGTTAATATAAGGTAGATTATTTCGTTGTAATTTACAGCCAATAATGCATTTTTCTTTGGGGCGGTCACACCGCGATCGGCTGTGGCTCGCTCTCGCTCGTTCAAATTAATCTGACCCATGCTATCTCAGTCGCACGATAAGATCGCGATCTGTAGGATCCGTGACAGCGGGACTGATTGCAGCCGCGGCTCAGTTCAAAATTCGAATGAACGAATCGTATTCGCCGCGGCGACCCGATCATTCGCGTGGTTCTCGCGAACCGGATCATTTGATTCGGTCAATCGCGAACGACTCAAGGCTAAAGGTCATAGCCCAATGCATATTGTAACGTCAATGGGATCATGAAATCCGAATCTCCAGCTATAGAAAAAAATATGCGTTTCTCGGTGGCCGGGAAATTCCTAAATATTGCCGTTTCAGGCATCATTCTTTGGTGACATCAACGGAATTTATAATCTAAGTTTTTATATTCTGACAGTCCAATCATTCTGTGTATCAATCAGCTGATTAACTACCATTACGATCTATTATAATAATTATACAAAGCCGAACACCATAATTAAAAAAATATATTTGTTATTTGAAATCACTATGTGAAACTAATATGCGCGAGTTCGGTAGATTCGGCCCTTTAATAGGTGCTATAGATGAGGGAACTTCGAATGTAAAATTTCTGGTAAGTAATATTTTGAAGATTACAAATTTATTTGTAGCTTAGTTAGATGAAAAGTCATGAATAGTTTTATAAAGAAGTTTAAAGTTGTGAAGTGATTACAGGTTTTCGCAGCCAATACCTCGGAGGTGTTGACATACCACCAAATATCATTAAAACGATTTAGTCCCCAAGAAGGTTGGGTAGAACAAGATGCTTTAGAAATTCTACACGCGGTATTGGAATGTATTGAGGTAACTATATGACACTATTAACATTTTGCTCTTCTATTTTCTTGCATACTATGGCAAGAAAATATATTTTGGACCTGCCACATCCTCCCCCTGCTATAAGCCAGGATCTGCAGTGGTGTCAAATAATGTCGACAAGGTTTGAAAAAGGGCCAGCGCCAGTCTCGAGAAAAGGCTGAATTGTCCCAAAACCTATAAAAAAACTAAATTCATAAAAATAAATAACAAATTTTATCCACTTCGCTCCATTTCAAAGCAGGAGTAAGAAAGTACTATATGGGCAATTACTGCATTTGGTTTAATTTTATTTTGTTGATACCCTTTTCTGAGCCGCAGTTTAATTTTACACTGAGTTGTAACTCTAAGTGTAAATATACTTCACAAGTCAACATTTAAAAGTACATATTTCGTTTTTGCTGGCTATATAAGCAATCCAAGGTCCCACACTGATCATAGTCCCTTAACTATTGTATACATATACTCATCGCACTTGTTGCAGGTGACAACTGATAATCTAAAAAAGTTAGATATAAATCCTGACGATGTGGTTGGTATTGGCATCACAAACCAAAGAGAAACAACAATAGTATGGAATTTAGTCACCGGTCAACCACTTTACAGTGCCATTGGTAAGTGACACAATAAATTTAATCAATTAAGTACTATTTAATTTTGTGATGACCAAAATAATGAGATGTATTTTATTTTGGCTATCCTTGGTACTTAAGCTATTTTAATTAATGTTTCAGTATGGTTAGATGCAAGAACATCGAAAATCGTTGATGAACTTGTTAAAACGAAGGGAGCACAGTGTGTCCATGCTGTGTCACAAACTAGCGGGCTTCCACTATCCACATACTTCTCATCTGTTAAGCTCAAGTGGCTGTTACAGAATGTTACAGCTGTCAAGAATGCTGTCAAAGCTGGAGAGTGCATGGCAGGCACTGTGGACTCCTGGTTGATATGGGTAATCAAGTTTAAACACACATTCATAAACCGAATTTTGTAACAACATTATAACAGCCAGTAATACCAGGCTTACATGCTGGCTATGTCTAGACATACCTCAGTGGTCTAGGCAGGCATTAATTCTGACGAATATAGGCTAGTCTGATTTGTTACATTATAAGAAGACCGTGAAATATTTCATTTAAGACGCAACCCATAGCAAAGCTAACTGCAAAGCAATCATGCACTATTACTAAAACATAAATAAAACACATAAGTAAATGAATTTTAAATGAAAATCCTTTAGAATCTGATATTATAATAGAAATCTTCGATAAAATTGTGCCTCCAGTAGTTGATACTTACTGTTTTATTGTTATTTATTTATTTATTATATATAGAAAACTACCAGTGTAAACCAACTAGTACAACTTATGAAACTGACGTAAAAGTATATCCAATAACAGGTTTCTCTTTATAAACCAATAGTAATTTGTTGGCGATTAAAACATATTTGTTTAACCTAAGAGAAATTGCTGATACGTACATATGTTTTTTACGCCCTGTCTATCATTTGATTGTACCCACTATTTCGGTTTTCAATATTCCAGAACCTGACTGGCGGCCGACACGGCGGGACCCACGTCACAGATGTAACCAACGCATCGCGAACACAATTAATGTCACTAAAAAGTTTACAGTGGGACAAGGGGCTGTTACGTTTTTTCGACTTACCGATAGAAATTCTACCAAAGATTAAAAGTTCCGCTGAAATATATGGTTATATCTCTACAGGATCCCTGCTTGGCGTACCTATTGCTGGGGTCAGTTTTTGTTGATTTTACCAGACTTCGTACGGCGAAGCTTACAGCGCTAAGCGGAGGTTAATGTTTTTCCTGTGTTTGTAACTAAAATTTTAACTTTTCTTAACATGCCGGCGATATATTTTCTCTACTACAACATACCTATGCAAATATACACATTTAATACACATTGATTACATACAATTATTGAATCACGCAATAATGTCACCTTTTTTCTACTTAGGATATTTTTATGATTATTATAATGTACCTAGTATAATATGTGTTCTTATCTATTGCTTCTCACTAACACAATTGAGTATTGGAATTATTTTTCTTTTGTCATAAATAGATAGATTAAATTCTATAACTATCTGTTAATTTTATTAAGTATCTATATAAGTTATAATTATTATGAACTTAGATGAAACTTTTTTGTACAAAAAAATACAACCGATTTGAGAACCTACTCCTTTTTGAAGTCGGTTAAAATGCGCAGAAGAATGCACTATCTAGCTGTCTATCACTATCTAAAAAAATCCCTGCTTTGAATTACGATGTGTGTGGAGTTAATGTTGTTACACAACATTAACTCCACACACATCGTAATTCAAAGCAGGGATTTTTTTAGTTAATTTATTAATAACTGGCCTTTACCCGCGGCTGTTCTTCCGCAAACACCTATTTCGCTATGCCGCTAATTCAAACACAATTTTTTTGAAAATAATAATAAGTCGAGACCAACATAATGTATGTATTCTTATATAGCAAGGGGCATAATTAACAGAACTAATTATATTACAGTGTTTGGGGGACCAGCAGGCCGCTTTAGTTGGACAAGGATGTATGCGATTTGGACAAGTCAAATGTACATTTGGCACCGGATGCTTCTTATTGTATAATACAGGTAATCATTTACCTGCATAACTATTAGGCACTAGGAATTAATACAAGTTATTATATTGAGTAAGCCAAGAATTGAACGCAAGAAATATATACTACTTATAACCCCTCTTTTAGACACACTGAGTGGAAACGAATCGTTCAACATACATTGGGTTATCTACCTCAAGCCGCCTTAGATTACCTATCTGTTTAGTATGGATCTGCGCACCATCGGATATTTACTGCCTGGACACATTGAGGTGGTTTTCGCATGGCATAAACTACCCCCAACGCTACGGCTTGCTACGGCAGTGTTGTTGTACCGTTGAAGCGAGCATTTTCTTAAGTGGGCAGGGATTTGTGTTTAGTGGACGTCAGGCTGAATAACGATATGATTTTGTTTAACAGGTGACTCGATTATACACTCACAACATGGTCTGCTGACAACCGTTGCTTACAAATTGGGGCCGGATGCACCACCTGTGTATGCGCTCGAAGGATCCGTCGCTATAGCAGGTCCGTACTATTCTTCAGGATGATTCAGAAAGGATATATTAAGCGTTGAACCTTTGCGCTTCAATCAGAGTCAGTCGAATTTTTAAAGTAAATTGAAAAAAAAATCTTCACTCAAAAATTTATTTCTTAAAATCGAAATTCCGACTTCACATATGATTAAAAATGCGCTAAAGAAGCTCTGGTACAAGGTTTAGTATACCACTTACGAATCACCCTGCGTATTTTTTTGTTAAATACCACGCGGACGAAGTCGCGGCTAGTTACCAATACAATTTGAACTTTCCACTAATCAATATCGTGTACTTCGGTGAGCGGGTACAGTCAGATTGAGTTATGTATTCACAACTGGCTGGGTCCGCGAACGTACGAGTTCGCAAGCACAACTAGTTTTGAAAATAGAAGTGCATACTTTTGTAAATAAAAGTGTTTTCTATATTATAGGCGACACATTGCAATGGCTACGGGATGGCTTGGAGCTGATATCAGACGTCCGAGATACCGAGTCCATGGCAGCCGAGGTGGACGACGATGAGGACGGAAACATTTGTTTTGTGCCAGCATTTAATGGTTTATACTCACCTCACTGGAGAAAGGATGCCAGAGGGTAAGTAGGTATGATTCCATTCACACATCGGTATTAGAATTAAAATTTAAAGGAAGGAAGCCTGTACAACATGATGCGAAATTGCGCTAGTCAAGCTCCCCACTTCGCAAACGTAAATGTAATATTGATCAAGTTGTGGTTCCGGAACCACACTTCATTGGAACAGTGATTGTTTCGAGCACTTAATCCAGTACCTAGTACATTTATATAAAGTGTTACAATGTATTAACTTGTAATTATATACTACCGTTCCTACATTGTTCTCACATACCTATAACAATGCACTGCTCAAAAATGTAAAAGACCTTTTTAAAAAGAGCAACCATGGAGTTTCTTGCCCGTTCTTCTCCATAGGAACGGCATTCCGAACGGGAGTAAAGTTGTAGCTTAGCATTTTGTAACTTTTTTAACGTTACGTGCGTAAGTGCTGTACTTAATGGTTTACATGAATAAAAAATATTCTGATTCGGTATTCTATTCGGTATATTAAAAAGATCACATCAGCTAAAATATAACACATTTTTTTTGATAATTTTAAAATAACGCTAAGTAGTATGTGCGCGTTGAAACTGTTATGGTCTGCGAATAAGTACTGGCTCGCTTTCTCAAAGAAAAAAAAACGATTATTGTTTACAATTTTGTTTTTTACGTAAACGTATTTGGTGGAAGCTACTCGTTTCCCTTTAAATTATTTTACAATAATTTGTTAACACCTTATATTATAATTAATGTGACCAATAGTATGATGTGCGGTTTGAGTTTGAAGACGCGGCGCCAGCACATAGTGCGCGCGGCGCTGGAGGCGGTGTGCCAGCAGACGCGCGCGGCGGCGGCGGCGCTGGCGCGGGACCGCGCGCCGCTGCGCCGCCTGCTCGCCGACGGCGGCATGGCGCAGAACGCGCTGCTCATGCAGATGCAGGCCGACATACTCGGCATACCCGTGGTGACTACACTTTCACTTGTACTACGCAACAAGCAACTGCCTTTATATGGTACTCACTAACTATCCTCTCTTACAACCAGTCTATTTATGTATACGAGTACCAGCCCTTTTTTAATGTCCCACTACTGGGCACAGGCCTCCCCTCAATGTGAGGGGGATTAGGCCATAGTCCACCACGCTGGCCCAGTGCGGGTTGGCGACATGCAAGTTTCCTCACGATGTTTTTCCTTCACTGTTTAGCAAGTGATAATCGTGGTTGAAAATGAGATTCGCTCATGAAATCCAGAAATCCCAGAGGTGCGAGCCGGGGTTTGAACCTGCGATTCTCGTTACCGAGGCTAGCGTTCTACCAACATGGCATCACTGCTCTATTTATGTATAAAGTAGCATCAATACAATAAAATTACTCTTATTGAGACCCAGTGCACTAGTTACCTACTACACCATACATTTGAACCGTGCTAATTCGCTACTTGTTAGTTGCGTACTGTCCTCGTCTAGACCGAGCATTACTAAAACACTTCAAAAGGAAATGTTTAAGCTTTGTGACGTTTTGAATTATTGTTACAGCGATTTCAATTCATAACTAATTTCAATGAAATATGCGCTTTCGCGAAAGACAAAATTTCGTTACAAGGTGTTCCAAATTGTCGCAAAAAAAGGGAAACGTAAAAAATAGAATTTCGCACCATGACCGCGCTATCAAGTTTTACGTAGGTACTTAATTCAAGTTTAAATACATAACTTATAATATTATTTAATTTTGTGAAACTAGATAAGACCTCTGATGATGGAAAGCACGGCTCTCGGCGCGGCGATAGTCGCAGGGCGCGCGCTGCGCGTGTGGCCCACCGCCACCCCCAGCCCGCCCGCTGACACCTTCCTGCCATCGATGTCTTGTGAAGGTAAAGGAACATAGTTGCAATAAAGGTATATATTTTCCAAACATTTTGTTTCTTTGATAAATGATGTGTAGGATATTAAGCATTGTGTTCATAAATGTGCACGAGTGAAGAAAATTCAAAAGAAATTGTGCAACTTGACTTTTGAAGTTGACCAAATATTTCTTAATACCTTTACGTATAGGAGTAGGGGATTCATATCATCATCATCATTGCCATCGACAGCATAGTATCAGTGGTACTTATTATAACAAATATCAAGATGTAGCCGATTTCCAACCTAAAGAACGAGGTAGAAGGTCTATTTTGATATCGGAGAATTCGATAACGACTAAAAGCCTTAATTACTATGACATACGGCTGAAATTTGTGAAGCGAAATAAAATCACACTGGGTTGCTCGAAACGGCGCACGGCAAGTGAGTAAAGTTGAATTCCAAAGTCTAATTCGGGATAATATTGGGGACTAATTCTGCAAGAATTGAAAGTTAACTTTACGAACTTTTACATTGGGCTGAAATTGGTATAACAAAATGAAATTACGAGGTGACTCGTTCAATGTGAGTTTCAAGGCAATTTTATTGTTGTGAGGTATTTGTATAAATATATTTTTAATCACATTGCAGAACGTGAAATGAGACGTGTTCGGTGGGAAGGAGCTTTAGAACGATGTATGGCGTGGGTAGCGAAGGACGAGGAAGCAAACATTAGTTTAAATAGTGGTATGAACATTATTATAATATTATGTACTGCATTTAAGACAATCATTAGGTTTTTAATGTCCCACTGCTAGACATAGGCCTCCTTAACGCGAGGTGAGCGTTCCATCAACTACGTTATCACCCCCCCAAACTAAGTCTTAAACCGTTTATAATGCGATAACAAATCCATTGTAAATTTATTAAAACTTCTATGAATCTTGGGAGTGAAGTCTTTATTTTGTTTCAGATGAAATAGATCGTACAGCAGCCGTCATACCTCCCGGTCTATTTTTCCTTGGCACTGCGCTCCTAGTGATAATTGCGGATAAATTAAAATAATGTGGGCTCAACCATAATAGTCATTAGAAGAACAACTGTGTACCTCCAAAGTTGCAAGTATTAATTTATTCATGTTGTTGTTACTTACTTTGTTGTCATATTAATAAAATATCAATCATTATTTAAATTTTATTAAGTAGCCTTAGTTTATTACAGGTTTATAGCAGTTATCATCAGAAAAATTACAGTCTCATTATTTACTTTACATAAATAGTAACCCCAAATTTATAGAAACTTATCTATTTACAGTATCATAACAAATCCCTTAGTGATGAATGCATTGTAAATTCATTAAAATTTCTATAAATTTGGGGTAAGCCTTTACATAAATTAAAGTAAAACACTCACGCTCACGGCGCACCCATATACAAGATTCAATTGGACTTAGCCCTCATTTCAGTACCAATGGTAAAGGAGTTTCACATATCATCAGCCTTCAGTTCACACAATTTTCTCTTAAGGTAGCATGTAGATGCCTGCTACTCTAGTTAGTAAATTAATATAAAGCACTGAAGGATGCAAGCGTCCACGCGATACGACCGGTCTGGTCGACGTCAATATAGCTTTTATTACCCCATGGCAACAATTACTCCTGACTTGTGTGATCGCGGTGGTCGATATCCGGAGGGTCGCTCTACATCCGAAGGGAGGCCTTTAACCTTTTATAACTGCAATAGGTCGTAATTTGACACTTTTCTTGCTAATGCCGGCGGCGTGACATGTATTCACAACATCGGTAACATTTTTGTATGACTCTGGTGCTTCTTCCATTACCAACTTTGGTGATGCCACTCTTATGGAAATGCCCATGGTTTCTAACTTTGTCAGAACTTCTTTGTAGTCTATGTTTCGCCTTGATTTTGCTCTTGATAATGCACGTCCCTAAAGGAGGAAAAAAGGTTTCTTATGAGAACACTGCTGTTTTTATTATTAGAAATTAAAAATATTTGTTGTAATACATACTCATAAGAAAAGATGTGCAGGTTTCCTCACCCTGATTGCCTTGCCGTAACCATACAGCAAGTGATAATTATAATTCAAAATGAGATGCAGATGAATACATGAATAATGCTACTTACAGCTCCATGGCAAGTAGATCCAAAAGTCTCTGTCATTCCCTGGTGAGTTCCAGTTAAAACATAACTGCAGGTGCCCATAGTCCCACCAATCAGCACCGGCTGGCCCGTCAGCTGGTAGTCCACAGGAATTAAAGGATGGTGTGGAGGGAAAGCCCTGGTTGATCCCTAAAAGTCATAAAATAAACTCAAGAAACAATTAAATTATTTTAATGTACATGATATTTATATTGGGGGCCCATCCAGTAAGTGTTGAGTGCCAAAGACAATTGATAAACACTGATTATATGTGTGAGTAGGTGTCTGAAACCTATCTAATAGCCTTGGCAGTCCATCTAAACATCATACAATAGATCCACTTCTTTGACAACAACTTTGCAAAAGTTCCTGCACCTGTGGGCCAATTCACTGTTTACCCAGCATTTGGACCCACAACCCTACACAGGCATTCCAACAGTCCATACTGTCTGTGAAAACCAATTAACAATGTAATAACCTAAAAAATTGCACTGCACAGCGTCCTTACCTTCCGATGTACTAATAATGTCTTCACTTTTCCATCTACAACATGCTCTTCAACTTTAGCTATATTGTGAGAGACATCATAAATAACATGCATGTCCAAATCATCAGGTGCCATTTTGAACTGTTTTGCGAATGCCTGACGTGTTAGGAATGTCATGGAACTCCTGTTCACCCAGGCAAAGTTGGCAGCTGCTGCCATCGCCTTCAAATAATCTTGACCTTCAACAGAATTTATTCTTGCACAAGCTAATTGCCGATCATTTGTATCAATTTGATCTCTTTTCATTGCTTTCTCCATTTGCACAAGGGCATCGGTGGCAACTTGATGGCCAAATCCCCTACTTCCAGAGTGAATCATAACACATACTTGGCCTATTCGCTCAATACCCATTTTTCCAGCTGCATACTTGTCATAGATTTCATCAACTACTTGTATTTCTGCGTAATGATTGCCAGCACCTAAAGTCCCAAGTTGTGGCAACCCTCTTTTTTTAGCACGTAGGCTGACTTTAGAAGGATCAGCATTAAGCATGCGTCCATATTCTTCACAATGTTCTTTGTCTTCAGCCCACACATAACCTTCTCTTAAAGACCAGTCCATTCCCATTTCTAGGGCCTCTTCTAAATCACGAGCATTCATGGGTATTATACCTTTGGAGCCAACCCCTACAGGGATATGATCGAAGAGACTTTGAGCCAGTTGTTCCTGAAAATGTTTAATAGAAATTAACAACCAAACCATTGCTTTACTTACTACAAAACTATTAGTCATTACACCCAAAACACAAGCTTTTGTTCAATTTTAATGGCAATACAAACCATTTATTCAAGAAAAACATCTTAGTAGTTGTATGGAGGTAAGTGTACAACCATTAATTTATATATTATTTGTTACAAGTTGTATTCAACTAATTTTGACTACCACAGTATAATTATTTAATTTTAGCCATTTGCTGGTAGTTTATGTGACATTAGTTTTGCATTGGCTTAAGAATACAATATAATATGTTGGTTTAGACTGAAATAACACTGGAAGGGAGTATAAGTAGTGACATGAAACCTTAATTGGCTGGACATCTTTTTCATGGAGATTGGTCCTCAGCAAGCGTACACCACAATTAATGTCAAAACCTACACCTCCTGGCGATACAATTGATGTAGGATCTGACATATCAAAAGCAGCCATATTACCTGTAAGAATTTAATCAGTTTCAGATATATATACATATAAAGGTATTTTCCGGTTCCCAACTGGAAATCAAAGCTGCAAGCATGAGTGGTGGCCTATGCTCAAACCACTAGATTTAAACTGCTGAAAAATGACTCTTAATAAGTTATAGTCAAAGGCAAAATCTAAAACATCTACTATCAATATGTTAGTAATTTATTGTATCATCATATCTGAAAGGGTGTGATGTGGATGCACAATCTAATATTTTTGATGATAGGTGGTGAGTTTATAAGAATGTTATGCTGATTTATTACGTACCAATAGCAAATCCATACCCGGAATGCACATCCGGCAAGCCGACAGACCGGCCGACGATTCCGGGCAATGCCGCTACGTTAGCTATTTGTTTCACCCCTGGAAGGAATCCACCGGTCATGCCCGGTCTGCATGAATTTCTTAGTTCATCTAACATAAGTTTTTCTAGAGCGCTATTTACGTAAAATATGCCTTCAACTTTCATGTTAGGTTGGAAGCCCTTTTTGATTCTCCAGCAATATGGGTTAATTTTTTCCAAATATTTTAATTCTTCATTATATTGGCGGACTACCATTTTTCTAGCTACTAGGCACTTTTGCGCTCCTAATAATTAAACAAAAATGTAACAAGAATAATCAATTACGAGCAGCAAAATATGAAACCGTAGACGAAAAAGAGAATTATGTTTTTGGCATCACTCACACACATGTGTATGCTGCTAATGTCAACTTTTAATTAAATAGGGACACGACCAAAAAGAGGATATTTCCTTTATGCTTTATAGATGTAATAATACTACAACAAGTAATCGACTAAAAATTGACAGGTGTCATCAATCTTCTTGAATTGACAGAATAGAACCACTCTATTTTTGATTTCATAATCAAATTGTAACCTTTCTGTGGAATCTGGAAAATTATTTGCTCGAAATTATCAAATCCACGAAAGAGAGAAACTAAACAATAAGAATGGCGGCTTTGATAAAGCTTCGTCAAATGCCAGTGATGCAGCGCTGTGTTTGGAATCATTTGAACAAAGTTACACGAAGTATATCAACTTCTAAAAAGAACAGCGACAATGCAACAACCGCTTGTAATACCAGCTCGGAAGACAAGAATTGGGTGAGCTACGGATTCAGCTACACTAGTAAAGAAGAAGATACAAACGCGCATAACGCCTCTTTCTTCTTTTCTGTTACGCTATGTCTAGTGTTCGGAGGATTTGCTTGGTCTTATGCTCCCGACGTTAACATGAGAGACTGGGCTCAACGTGAAGCATTTTTAGAGTTACGTCGTCGAGAGAAAGCTGGGCTTCCCCCAATAGATCCTAACTACATTAGTCCCAAAAAGGTGAAGCTCCCGGCTGAGTCGGAACTGTGTGATGTTGAAATCATCATATAATTTATTTTGTACAATGAGTTCTATAGGTGTATATTGAATTGCTAGTAAATTATAAAACCATTCAATGTTTTATTCAATTTTAATAACTTTCCTGTTTATTCATCAAATAATTTAGTTTGTAAATGGAAACTATAATAATTTTGTTAGTAAACAAATCCGACATAAGTTAAAAGACACATTACCACTAAGCTCAGAATCAGTTATCAGTACAATCTAAATGTAGCTAGGAAATCCATTTTGAGACTGATCTACTGTGGTCTTGGCCTGTTATTGTATCTTGTAAATAATAAATTATGTAACTATGTAATGCATATTGAATTAGTGATGTTAATTATAACACAATATTATAAATGAGGGCTTTTATTCAGAAACATATAAGCGATTACAGAAGACCCAAATATATATAACAATATTGGTGAGCCTAGGTATAAAAATTATTGTTTTATGCTAAGTATAAAAAATATTGCTTAGGAGAGGTGTAAAAGATAAATTACACTTATTTTTCATGAGATATTACAACAAAAAATACCACACACTACAATACAATATTCTTACACAAGTTATTACATTAATATTTAGATGAAATTAATCATTTTAACAAAATAATCGTTTGTTGTGTTATTGCAAATATGTTGTTTAGTCTTATCACCAACATTTTGCTTTCCCATGATTAAAAAAAAACTGACTTTGTGCATGTCGGAACATGCACAAGTTTAGAAATATACTTGGCCGGTGTTTTATGCACTCATTGGGGTTTTGCCTTTATTACAGGATTCGCAAAATGCATGTACATAACTATATATTTTTACTATGTGTTTAAAATAATAATGGGGCCGTCAGAATAATGTGATTTCGTGCGCTCCCTACATTACGAAATAGTACGGGCTCCGAAACTAAGTTGCGTTTGTTGCGGCATATTTAAAACGCATAGTTTTAACTTAAAAAATAAGTAAGTTAGGTACCTACTAAGTAAGTATATGTAGGTACTTAATTCAAATCCTATTCTAGTACAATGCAAACAACTCTTCCACCAGCGACTGCAGCATAAACACGGTTTGACACGGCGACCAAAGCATTTACACATCCGTTGAGATTTATCTCACCAGCGGCTTTTAACTTGTCGCCAGCTATGTACCACCTTTTGATGTAGCCGTCCCAACCGCCTGTCCACACATAATCTGCAGTTGTGGACATACTTGTTATTATCATGTCACTAATCTGTAAAACATTAAAAAACTTTAAAATGTTTGCAAATAGGGTTTAATTTGGGCCCCTGGCTGATACTTTGACTTGTTCCAAATAATGTACCTACCACTAGAGCCGTTGGACCCGGTGGCCCAAGAAAACAAACGTCAGAACTAAATTCAATGTTAGACCAAATAGGTATTTAAATATAAACACATGTTTCTCACCTTTAACTCGTCTATCATTTTGAATTCGCCGTGTTCGGAGGCATCATGTAAACGCAGTGTGTTGCCACCTCTAGCCATGGTTAGGAGACGATTGTTAGTTACACGCAGAGGGGTGCGGCCCTCCATCGTATGGCGGGTCGTGAAACGCGTTTTAGACTCCTCTGGAAAAACAATAACTACCTATTATAAAGGAACTATTAGCCGTAATCTTTGACCTATGACTAGCCGACTATTGAGCACGCGAGGGAGTGGATAGTGTTACATGCATGCCCATGCAGGTTCGTCGACTTCACACGTCTTTCGAAAACAGCTTCGTAAGTGTTCAAGACGTAGGTACCTACAGTTTTATTCACCTCATCATGGTTGAAAATGTGGATCGCACAAGAACTCCGTGAATCCCAGCCCAGAGGGGTAAGCCGGAATTTAAACCTGCGACCCTGTTTACAAAAGGATAATTCTACCAACCTGGCCATTACCGCTTTGACTGATATGAACTCACCCGGCGTAATTTCGGTGACAGTTACATCGAGATCTCGCGCTGTATACAGATATGGTGGATCCAACCAGAGGTCTTTTACCTCTTCTATCACATTGTATTGAGCTTTCTGCACGTTGTTTTCATAGACCCTGACCTAAAAATAATAACATTTTGAACGGAATTACTTTTTACCTGAAGCTACCTGAGATTTATGATTAGTTGCCCTCATTAGGTGCGGATACCTAATGTAGATAGTAGGTATCCACTTATACCCAAAGATATCAAATTTTATTTCAATGCCTATACCATATGAATGGAAAAAGTGACTGGTGACTGCTTGTTTTTATATATTGCACCAATTCAAAGTACGGTACATATTACAGAGTGAGTACCCTATCATGCATTACCCTCATACAATATTAACAATCGGTAAGTACATAGATAGCATTCATTTCATTAAAGAATAGGTCCAAGCATAGTTTTTATGGATTGTAAAAGTGTGGTACAAGTAACTACTTACATTGCCGTCTTCATCACCAGCATAAAGGCATTTATCAAATACCTGTAGAGTGCCTACATCACCACTAGTGGGCAGTTCAGTGATCTTCTGGCCTGCTGGAGACCACACCCTGACTCCACCATCGTTGGACGCTGAGTAAACTCTGCCACCGCCAGCAGCTAATGCAAATAGCTGAACGGTGTGCGCTGCCCACGATTCTTTCGGTGATAATTTTGCATCGAACGTCTGTATGGTAAACAGAGTTGAATTTATTAAGAAACTACTTACATGTGGTAACATTATGTGTAGGAGGTAGGAGATCGTAGCATTGTGAAGAGGTCGTAACTGTTTTCTTATATTTTTTTCCAATTTTATCGCGTTTATTTTATGTTTTTACGTTCGTTTTTATTTTATGTCGGAATGTAAAAACATAAAATAAACGCGATAAAATTGGAAAAAAATGCTTTATTTCAAGGTCGTAACTGAGTTAGTAAAAACAACTGATAGATGGGCGTGAGGTCCGATTTTATCATCGCCCTTCTCCGGGCCTTGGTGGGCACGTTACCTGGCGATCCTGGTCGGCATTTTAACATCGTTGACAGTCGTTACTGGCATAAGGTAATCAATTAAATCAGGGTAGGTACACTGGAGAATACCAGTAATAACCAGTAATGCAAAAAAGAAATAAGAAAACGGCTAGAGGAAGAAGAAAAGTAAATTTTAAAAAAACCAGTATAGTTTCATTGTTACGCCTGATACTATTTTTATAGCATAACAAAAGTTGTGCATTTGTTGTGCGTGTCGAAGTAGATGGATACTGTAGAAACTTAAATTGAGTAAGACATCTGGAACATCTCAGTATGACTATGTACTGTTTGGCTCTGGATCGGTGGTTGCGGGTCTAGTCCGATGCGGGGCAAATTTTGTAAAATATATTTTCGTTTATTTCTGGGTGGTTGGTGTCTTTAGTGTGGAGAGATGTATTGTTAGCTTTTCTGTTTACTTTCGGGGTACAAGTAGGACATTACATACCTACACAAACATTTAACAACAACAGATTTACTATCCACTTACTTTTATAGAACCATTTGCGGTGCCAACGAACAATTTATCATCCCAAGCTATCACGCATGGATCCGAATCAAGCTTAGTTTCCACTTCAATTTTTAGCGACATTGTAAGTATTCTTTCAAAGCTTGTACAAAATGCGTCCAATGTGGTAAGAGAATCGACGCATACTGAAGTACTGGGTGGCTCACGTGAACTTCGACGCTTCTCTGGACCAAAATAAACTAAGGAGGCGTTCGAAGATGTTTTCGAACTTTCTATACAGAAATAACAGTTCACGACGGATCTAGATTATTTCTCTCAACCGAGCCTTTCAAAGTAGTTAGTAGTACTCACTTACCACAGTACACTGACTACTAGAACATCTACAAATTGGGTATTATAGAATTAGTGTTGCCTGCGTAAGAAGTATTTTATCAACTCTATTAGGCAACGTACCTATCGAAAGTCGATCACAAATTTCAAACGCATTGATAAGTAACTACCTACTTATTGTTTTTGCATTCCTCAATGCCCCGAGTGGCGCAATATTACGGGAGCGAAATAAAACATCATTATGTCGTAATATATTGACAATAATTTTGAAACAATGGAACGGATGAGTAATGTAACATAAAAAGCGTTGATATCATAACAACTCCTTTGTCATGACTGACAACCCTAGTTGCCGGAAGTGCTGTTGACCACATTTTATACCCGCGAAAGTGAAAATGCTAAATTGCTGACATAAATAATAGAACCGTGAGACGTCTCGTACTATTGTATATCGACGTTACATCACATAAGTTAATGTGTCCGTGGGATACGCACTTGGATTGTCACTTATTTCATGACAAGATTTATGTAAAACCGTATTAAAAAAGCAAAAGGAGTCTACCGCAATTGTTTTATCTGGATTAGCTTATAAGTTTTATATAGTTTACGATATAAAACAAATCAAATTATTTATTTTCAATTTAGCCTGATGAAACTAAAAAGGACCAAAATATTTTGTAACTTATGTATCCAACATTTTCTGAACAAATAGTGCATAATGGCGGCAGTCATTCATTAGAGTGAAGGTAAATGGTCTAGCTAGGTCATCTGCAGACAATTTTGTATTCTAGACATAGTATGAGAATAGAGGTCTGAAAACAGAGCACCTAAATGAGACATATTATAGCAGACTAACGACCAATGTTGAACAGCACTTCTAAAAATATATGATTTCTTTCAGTTGTATTTTTATTTTTTATTAAATGTACGTCATAGCATGTACCTATATGTAACCACATTTTATTTCGTAATTCACATGTTTTCGCTTTTAGCGCGCCACTAATCAGGGACCCTACTGGACACTAGTTAACACCTTTCGTAACGTCTGCTACGAACATATTTTCATTTGAAGTAGGTATGCAGAATTACTGTGGAATAAGTAGGTAGATATTTTTATATATAAGACCGACTCTTAATTAAGATCCTTGGTAACGACTTATATTATAAAAATAAAAATATATTTGTTGGTAAACGAATCACTTGAGAACGGCTAGGCCGACTTGTATTAGTCCGAAGGTTTAAAATCAATGAAAAAATTATAAATACTTACTGGAAAATAAAAAAAAATCGGAACACGACAACTTCGGTCAGCTATTTTAAGCAATTAATTTACTTAGTACCTATTTAGTATTTTTTTATAGATACCAAGGCTGTAGGCAGGAGTGGATGGGGCGTTAAGGGGTTTAAACCCTATCCCCTCCCCCGCGAACTGCCATTGACAACCTACCGTTTTACTACTTACTAATGTCTGTGGCGCAAAGCTCTAGAATAGAGATATGTTATAGGATTTTATTTTGGTTACACAATAATACGACTGAAGTAATTATTATAAAACATTTAATAATATAAAAAATAATATATTTACAAACATTCACATCAATTTGATGTAATAAAAGCAAAAGGTGCAGTACAGTTTGGCGTAATGCCAGCATGCCACCATCACAGCACCCGCCCGACCTCTGCGACTAGCAGTTCTACCAAAATGTTGTATTCCCAGCACAAATACTAATTGATAATCTAACTCCTCTCTAACCGAAAACGCCATCGCGATAGTCCGTGCTACGGCAACAACGGATCGTAATTTTTTTCGGTGGCTTATGCACTGAACCGGCCTGTTCATGCAAACATACGGTTTAGCCAGTCACTCAGTGATGTTCATAAGCCTCTCAAAATAATAACGAATCGTTGTTGCCAGCTAACAAAATAATGATGATTTCGAGATAAAGTTAATACCTATTCAGCTCTACAGCTCTATTCAAATTAAGATCGATAACGTATTAAAAAATAGGACGCCTTTTTAGTACATAGTCAAGATAATGAAAATCACTACTTGAACTCTACCTCATCGGGTATGATGTTGCGTACATTCGCTTACATTTTAAGCACTTTGGTCTAACTAGAAAAAAAATTACATCCTTATGAAACTGAGTTGCAATGTGACAACTAATTAGCGTCATTAGTGGCTTTTTGGTAAATAGCCTACGAGGGTCAAGCAATGATGGTCAGCTGGTGTCGGGGTCACAATGTGCCAGCTTAAGGAGCACCGTATTCCGAGGAGGGCGCGGATGCGGGGGGACCGTATTCCGGCTTCGGAACGGCAGCTGGGTAACCTTCTTGTTTCTGAAAAGACGATAGGTGGAAATTAGACGAAAATAATAAGGTAGGTATATTAAGCAGATTATTTCGTCCTTGTCATTCAATAAACTACCTTTTAGCAGTAATCCTAGCACCGGATTTTTCTAACTAGTGCATTAATACTTTTTACGCCAAATCGATAAATACATCCAGTACTTATACTATAGTGTGTATAGAGAAGGTGTTGAAATTAAATGAAGATATAAATCTGCGATTGCTTTACAATTATCTTGGGGTAAATTGTTTAGAAGGTCAAGTTGACCGACACTTAATACTTACGCACGTAATATGCGTTTAAACACCTAACATGATATACTGACCCAGTTACGAGCACATAAACACCTTACTATCTGGTTTACTTATGTAGTCTAGTCGCCTTTACGTGTTACTATGTAATAATGATTTGCCTTCTTTCGATTGTAGCGTGGTGATCGTCGAATGACCCGTCAATTATTATGCTATTTGCATGAAATTATGTTACCTCATATTGTGTAGCATATAACTATATGTAATACTATGCACACTTACGCCACAGACCTATTTTCGGCATTTTCACCTACATTACCGACAGATACATTGATGTATTACTTATAATAGAGGTCTAACAAAAAA
This sequence comes from Pheosia gnoma, assembly GCA_905404115.1. Taxonomy (NCBI): domain Eukaryota; kingdom Metazoa; phylum Arthropoda; class Insecta; order Lepidoptera; family Notodontidae; genus Pheosia; species Pheosia gnoma. Next base: position 5,811,516 of record FR989897.1, on the reverse strand, counting down.
ATGTAAACTGTTTAATGAGAACACAATTCATACCGATCACGTTTTTATGGAGATTATGTTTAATGATAAAGTACTTGGTTTTTCAGACCCTATTATGGATAGTTATCACGTGATAATATTTGTAAGCATTAATGCCACTTGACTGAAAGAGTAAATTGATTTCACGATAAACCTTATTTAGCCGAACAGATACTACTCGGAACATTACATTTTTAGTACCTACGGGTGCACTAATATTTCAATCCAAAATTGGTTGCTTCTAAAAAAAATTGTCATCTTCTAGTCCACTGATTGCAGCGTTGCGTACCAGTTGCTTTACTAATACCCTCGTTTGCATCAATGTACTGATGATAGCAGGTGCAATAGTGCATCTTCTTGGCAGGTAATGGCATACAATACTTCCTGCATTGTTCCAGGAAATGTATGCGCACTTTCACGAGCTAGTGTGCGAATGAATCCTAACATCACCACAACGATTTCGTCCGCGAATAACTGATTAACAATTAAAGCCAAACATTATTAATGCATGCATGCATTCTCTCCGCCGACGCCGACTTAAATATTATATAATGCTGTGTCGATATCATCTTTCTATAGTTATAATGAAAACTTTTAAATATGACTACATAAAGCGCACAAATGTACATATCATCCATGACCCCATAAATTGTTGAGTCTACTTACAACTTAAAATTCTTTCTACATAAAGTTTCATTTATATCAGCAGTCTGTTAGTAAAGCTCACCTGTGTCTTGTATCTGATGAAGTAGACTTCTGGTTTGGAAGGTTGCGTGGGCGCCGGTGTGGGGATGACAATGTCGGGCTGCTCCTCTGGTTTCTTCACTAGCACGTACACCAGGGTCTTCTCCTCGTTCTGAGGCTGCACCGGGATGACGGGCGCGGTAGGGGTTGGTGGAGTGGGCGCCTTAATGAACACTATTTTGTAGTGCTTCTGCGGGGGAGGGACGTAGATCTGCTTGGGAGGGGCGGGGCGGTCGTTGTCCGGGGGCGGCACGTGCACGTACACATGCTTGTGAACTATGGGCTGCTGCGGGGGGCCGTACTGTGGCGCTGGCGCTCCGTATGAAGTCGAGGGAGCGCTGTAGGATGGGGCGCCGTACGAGCTCGGAGGCTCCGGCCTCGCGGCCGCGCACACCACTACCACAGCCACCACCAAAGATCTGAGTACCTGCACACAAACCGTTAAATCAAACATCACAAACTAAATATAATTACCAAATATATACTAATATCCATAGATTTTGTGGTTAATGTTAAACACTGCACATGTCCTCCTGATCATGTCGAAGTCCTTGAATCTTCACTTAAATATGTCACCAGATCACTGCAAAGTAGAAGGCACGTTATCATGTGAAGGACGCGCTACAGGCACCTACCGTTTTGTCACACATCCTGGGCAGGCGGTAAGACGCAGCTAGCAAGTGTAATGTCCAGTGACCAGGCGCCACCCGTGTTTATAAGACTGTACGCTCTATATCCGGGGAGGGGGCACTTTCGATGGTTCACATACCTTGCGCAACATGATGGTGCTCACGCGCCGCCTCCTCCCGGCGACGCATCGAGTGACGTGCGCGAGGGCAAATGTTCACATCACGTCATCATTTCGTTTTTCTTTTTACAGAATGACAACGAAGTTTTCAGAGGCAAATAAACAAAACTATCTGTTAATTTGGTGGTAAGAGTTTGAAGGGTAATACAAGGTGTAAGGAGCATGGTAACGAAAGCTTTGGGTAAACGTTACGCTTAATGCCTATAATAAAAATATATGCTATAATGCCTATAATAGAAATCGTTTATATCGAAAATCATGGGTTACAAATGTTGTAATTTTTAAGCGCGCAATGTAAGCCACACGATCAGAACACAACGGACCGCGCGATACCCGACTCGCGCGAGTGATGAGCGCGCTCGAGCCTATCGAGTTATATTTACATTGCAGTTTTAGGTCTAAATTAGTAATTATGTTTTATTATGTGTTAATATAAAATGCGTAAATTCATGAAAAGATCAACGAAAAATTCCAACTCGGGAGGTTCAGAATCATGAGCTGATATCAGTTTTCGTACGATATCAGTTTGAGTTACGAAGTCACTTATACCCTGTATAATTAGTTAATTCGTAGGTATTTATTAAGAAATTAGTGTAAAACCTTGATTACGACTGAATATAATCGTTAATAGCAAGAGAAAATCAAAGGGAATTGTGTAGTCTTCGATAGAGAGAGATAGTCATGACTCTCCGCTCGATGTCAGTCGGAAATAGTTCGTTTTTATGTGAAATAATATGTACATGAATAATTTAATATCGCACTAATGAAAAAAATCATATGCACATTTGGAAGGGAAACCAACCGAGCCATCCTCTTTAATAAAATTAAAAATCTGCCCATTTGGCTCTTATCAATAATTCTCGTCTCTTTCGAATAGGTGTATCTACATCGCCAGCTGCAAATAATGCCATAGGCATACAATTAAGGTGCAAAATATTAGAACGTTTAAAAGTTTTAGATCTTAAGACACACTAACATTGTCACTTACCTAAAGTCTAAGCTACTTTTGGTAGGTCGGTTTAAGTGTGATCGAACGTAACTCTACAGTCTACCAGTATTATACAATGACAATGCAGATTCTGTTCGCACTCACACACACAGTTGTGTATCCCAAATCCCAATACTCTAAACAATACATCAGTGAAAATGTCGTTATCACATTTAGCGCTTTTTTGAATTGTACAAGTGAATGTTATGCGCGAAAACGATATATAAACAATATATCTTTTGATACTACAAGTAACTACGAGATATTGATTTCTTATATTTACGCGAATACTACACATTGAAATAAAACTAATCTTACGCACTTTCTGCGTAGATCGGACCGCAAGCAACAACTAAATATGAGGGTACCTACCCCGTCTCAAACTATGACATTAGGACGTCAACCACCTCATTCCTCCCGTGACCATGGTTGCTGTAAAACAGCCGAAACGTCGGGAACGTAAAAAAGTATAATAAACGCGAATAAAATCCGTAAGATTAGCTTTATTTCAACTACGAGATATCTATGTTATTTTTTTTAACTAACGCTAGTGTGGATTGCGATGCATTGAATGGATTGGTTGCAATGCAACCCACTCGATTAGTTTGGAAACGCTAAGTTTACTATGTAACAGGCCTATTTACTCCGTCGCGAGTTCAAATGTTAATTTACACTGGGTTAGCAGCACGCGGCTCTGCTTTAGTAGAAGAGCTCCTATCTCCTCGCGTTGCATGAAAGTTAAATAAATATTAAGGAATGTGAGCGGCATTAGACGTTACTCCATACATAAATGTTGCAAAATTTTCATTAGGAATGTTTCTTTCTTATAACATTTGGTGGGAATATCCATCCGCTGTATGCATAGTTCATTAATCAATAAATAGAGCACACAATCATGTCTGTATTTCTCGGAGGGGAATGCACTAACATGTCGTTGATAGTAGGTATATGGCACCATATAATAGGGGTGAGTCAATTTATATATTATACCGACCACACTAATCCTCAATGCGAGAGAGATCCTGGCCGCGTGCACCACGCCTTCCTAGTGCAGGTTGGGGAACTTGACACGTACTCTCACGATATTTGCCTTCACCGTGAGTGGGCTATGATTGAAAATCAGATTTGCACTTGATATGCCAAAAAGACCAGTGTGGTAACTTGTTGCTTGGTAGTGGTTAAGTTAAACACATGTATATTCTCGTGTCTTCGTATATTGCATAAAAAGGCTTCTTAAACTAAGTTACACCATTATTTATATGCAATACTTGCTTACTCATATCTTTTTAACAAAGCGAGGCGCTATCACTGATTACTCGTAATTACCGAATAAAGTAGGCATATAAGGTAGTCGTGAGTATGTGGATGACTCAGTTTTACGTCGATTGATTGGGTCCACCATTTACTATGGGTAGGTGCGTTAGTTTCGCTTGCTCTATTATTTTCTCAGTATACAGCGCTCGGTTTGAAGTAGTAGGTACTTCGTTGCACAGTAGTTTATAATCCGTGTATCATTGTATACGATAATGTGTAGAAGCGGAGTGCGATAATTGACCCTTGACTCGACGCAGGTCCAATAATGTGGAAACACCGGGAAGGACCACTATAATCCCCGTCGCAAACCGGTCGATTTATACATTAATACAAGCATGTACTATTCGTGCTAACTGGGACATGTGCATGTAAATTGTGTAGTAATATTCATTTACTATCATCATATATAAGGTTTAACAAAAATAGTGTAAAATATTTTAACAAATAGAACATAACGATCACGTTTATGTACAAAATGTACGTGTATACTGTGTTTAATTTTTCTGTTAGCAAGCGAGACAGTACCGTTTTAGCTCGGACTTAGAAGACTACAAGACTTTTAAAATTTCAAATAATTTGATTGGCTTTTTTCGGGAATATGACCTTTATATAGCCTACCGATGGACGCCTTAAAATATCTTACACTATTATTGTTAAACCTTATATATCGGTACTTTTTTCGTTACTTATAAACAAATACGTCATTTGAACATGGGTTAGTTTTGGCATTTGCGTTCAGTTTACAGTACTTAAGGTCAATCTGGGCAATTCTATTATACGTATTCCAAACCATTCGCTCTTTACGTAGGTAAGTTACGTGCCTACATGACATAAAATAGCTCAATTCTTATCGATGTTTATAAACTGTTAAATGCCTCTACTTACTAGCCACACTAGCGTTAAGTTCATAGCAAGGTTAACAACACGTAATTGATATATACTGACACAAACCCTTCATGAAAGAAACGCACCATGATTAACAATTGACTGTTGATCCCATCAGAAGATTGGGACTGCGTTCTTTACTCATACTCTTTCTATATCCGACACGTGAAGCATTAATACTTCACGGCTGGTCTAGTGCACATCGTCAAAAATTCCAATTTCCTGTTTAAAAGATAATGTAAGCAAACTCCCAAATCTGTGCAGTGACTTCGCAAGAAATCGACGACGAAGTCAATCTTCATTTTAAGAAATGGCAACTAAACATTCCTTCATGGGATGGGCAGGAATTGCTGGACCAAATACGGTGAGTACTTGTTTTATCAAACCAACTTCATATAATAATAGCTAAATACTAATGATTAGTTACATGCCCAAGCACTGTACGACAGCAGTTAGCCCAAAAATAATAAACCACAATCAATTAGTTTTTTTACATTCAATTTTATATTTCACTCGTACGCTTTCGTAAGTTACGCCAAGGATAACTTTAACACTGCAATCGCTGTCGGCATAAAAATTAAAACTTTTTCAATCTGCTTCGAATAATTAACCGCAACACGAAATAACCTTTGACATCAATAATAATCGGCTAAGTTATGTAATAATAATCTAACCATAACATAATTTGAAAAATGTAAGTAAGTAATTTAAACTGTAATTTCACAACAATAATGCGTCTATTCTATAGCTGGTTATATCACACATTCATTAATGTTTTAAATGAAATGCGTTTATGTGGATTTTTATAAGCGCCGATTCAAAACATTTGGGGTCATCGTGGACTCTACTTATGTAAAGAGATTATAAAGCCAAAAACGTTACGATCAACACCAATTAGACAGCTATTACCGTAATAGAATGAAATTACTTAGAAATTATGGTGTCATAATTTCTAAATAATTCGTCCAGTAAATGCGAAATTACGGAATTTAAGTATGAATGGGTTTGCTTGCTTTTGCTGCACTTTGCTTAGCCCTGGATTCGGCTAAGATCAGCAAATCCCAAAAAAAAACATTCAAAAGGGTTTCCCATATAACACAATCTCATAGACAAAGTTCGTTATTTTGTTATGTCCCAGAAAACCCTTGGGAAACCCCTTCATCTACGAATAAAGATAGGTCGGATGTCGATAGGTCGGATCACATAAAATTAGCAATGTTGGCGGCCCTGCGCATGCCGAATTCATAAAACCTACGTAGGTACGCATCCCTTTACTACATTTCTACGCATAACATTTTTTACGATACATGCTAACGATAATAATTAAGCCATGCAACTCTGTTAATGAGCCGTGAATGCGCACGTGTAGTTGCCTAGTTGCCTATTCTACTCAAGCATGGTAAAAACGATTATGATAAGGCACTACAATCAGAATGGGCTCGCTCACCCCCGCGCCAGCTTCCTTGAACCGCGCAGTTCCGTATAGCACGCTTCATTGGATAGAAATTAAAGAGCATTTCTCAGCTAACGGATAGCCATGGGGGACTTCGACCAAAACACATTCCAGACAATTAAGCATGTATGGCTCTTGATTGATAGTATTGGATCAATTTATACGAATTCTTAATCCACTTTCCAGTTATCTAAATACTTTGTGAATATAATAGCATAGTACGCCAAAGCACGACATAATTTTCATCTTTATTTGCCCTATTTAGTTAACAAAGTAGCAATACCCAAAATATTTTACTACCTATTTTTTTAGTTGAATAGATTTTAACCATCATTAACAAAGTACTTCATTCGGCAGAATACCATTAAACCATTTAAAAGACAATTGATAAACGTTCGATGTCAATTAAAAAACCATCGTGATCGAAAATTGTTTTTTATTGAGCAGTTTGTACAGCCCACACGGTGATTATGCAATTATTGTGTAAACAAGTGTGTTTAGAAATGATTGATTTGGGTCCGAGGCTATGTAATTAAAGCATTACGCTTAATTCGAGATACAAGTGAGAAAAAAAAATACATCCATTCAAAACGCAACAGCAACACAGAAAAGATGTACGCAATATTGCTATAGACTTATGGTAAATGGTAGCTTACCATTTCACAACTAAATATTTTTTTATATAAACTTTAAAAAAAAAATCGTAGGGGACATTTATTTTCAATACTGAAAGACGGATGTATAACTTCTAGACGATTTTGATGAATCTTGGAATGGGGCACTTACATACCGGGTTAATATATATGATAAATTTTTCATCCCGGGAAATGAAAGGATTATTCCGGAAAATTAAAAAACTGAATAGTCTTATTCCATTACTTATAGGTTAAGGTTTTCCAATAGAAACATTATCGACTCATGTTTGAGTAATTATGAAATCTATTTTTCCGTGTCGCTAGATCCAACCGGGTGTATGAGAGAATCGGAGATTTTTTCCTGATTACAGTTTTATCCGATAAATATAAAAAACACTGCGTAACGCAGGTTATAAATACCCATTGCGACTGCAAACTTGTGATCGTATGTGTATATGTGTCAAATTCTGAAAGATTTAAATGCATTTCAGATTGTATTACTAGCTGTAACGAGCCTGATCCTATCCACTGCATCAGCAACACCAAATGTATCCAAAACCAATAAGACTGATATATCACAAAATGAAATTCCCACGGAGAATATTTTCTGTTGGGAGGATTACAGTGTAGTGGTGGCGATGCTTATAATCTCATGCATGATTGGCGTGTTTTACGGATATTTCGGGGAGAAACAGACAACGGGAGACGACTTCCTGCTCGGCGGATCATCTATGGGTACGTTTCCCATGGCACTTAGTCTCGGAGCAAGGTAAGCCACGCCAAATTTGGGTTATCATTACAATCTATACTAATATCATAAAGTTTGGATATATGGGGTTGTCTCTGGATCTACTGATCCGATCTCCAAAAAATAATTTACTAATAGCAAGCTACATTATCCCTGAACCTGATACCGCGGGCAGATGCTAATTACTAATAAACAACCTCGAAAGACGCGTTAAGTCCGCCAACCCGCACTGGGCCAGCATGGTGGACTATGGCCTCGCATTGAGGGGAGGTTCGTGCCCAGCGGTGGGACATTAAAAAAAGTAATGATTATTATTATGTATCTTCATGTGTAATTTTGTACTTACCTACTTTACTAGTTTCTTGTAAGTATAGGTTAGTTTCAACGGTTTAAAAGTTACCTACAGTAGTAAGTATATGGTTTTCAGTTTCATAACGGCAATAGAATTATTGGGGAACCCGGCGGAGATGTACACGGCCGGCGCCCAGTTCTGGATGATATGTTTCGCGTTCCTGCTGGTGGTGCCAATTGCGAGCCATCTCTATCTGCCCGTGTTCATGAGGCTTCGGCTCACATCATGCTATGAATATTTGGTAACTCAGCGTTTATTCAATTATTTTCCTTCTACACTATCTGTGCCTTATTCCCTTCCATATCTCCTGCTCAACAAAAGTGATAATCAACATCTTACTTACTTACTTATATATCAAAATGCGTTGACATTCAAATTCAAATTGAAAAAGTCCAATGGAATTACTAGTTAAGAACTGATCGGTCTCTTTTAACTTATCGGTAAGTTCCTTTAAGGACATGGGGCTGGCTTTGGGAGCGGTGGGAACAGCGACGCGCGGCAATATTGATCCTTAATATCCGTGAAATAGGGGCTAAATATATTTAGCAGGAATGCATGTTTTATTTTGAAATATGCATAATATCGATTAAAATATGTTTCTATTTTCAGGAAGTGCGTTTCTGCAAGTCAATCCGCGTGTACGCCAGTGCATTGTACCTCATGCAGATGCTGATGTACACGGCGGTGGCGGTGTATGCGCCGGCGCTCGCCTTGTCCGACGGTAACCGAACATTGCGACATTTTAATTACACTATGGAATTTAACTCATCCATTCACGAGTCATTGAGAAACATGATTTTATTAACGTTCAACGTCAGAACAAATTGCGTGAATTTCGAATTTCGATACAATAATGACTAGTAGATTATTATCACAAATGTGATGAAAAATTATTACGAGAATAAGAATAGCAATTATGGGGTAATAACTTGTAATTATACTTATCGTGTTTTATAACCGATATTAGAACGGGGACAACAATAAAAAAAATAACTTCTACTTTAATTACTTAATTGGATCTAGCTAAGTAGATGCGTACGTGGTAGGTATACGTAGTACATAAACTTATTCATTATTCACCGACCACAGACCTGCACGTCAATTGCGAGATTATTCTTAAGCTAACCGTGTACTTTATAGTCTAAGTATTAAGACATTGTATGGAGAATTGTATATTTTAAATACTCTCCGCTAGAGGCGCTGTTCAATATGCCATACAATGTGTTGAAATACGTAAACTGTACACTATACAGTTAGCTTACTAATATCTCGCACAACGTGATCCTTTTTACGCACCGTTTCGGTAACGTAACATCTCACATCCCCTTCACACAACATTTCATAAATAAGTATGACAGGGCCAGCATGTTTTCTCGATGACGTTACGTTTCCTGTACCTGCTTACCCTACTCGGCTTAGTGTCGGCGTCGATATGATTGTCGCAAGCAAAAGAAAACCACGCCAGCTTTTTTTTTTTTTTTTTTTATTACATTATAGGCAAGTATTTGATCTCTATCTCACCTGATGGTAAGTGACGATGAGATCTACGATGGAGCATACTTGCCTAGGTAGGAAGGCGGCAGTAGATCGAGACGCTACATTCACTAGGCACATGCAGCGCAGCTGATCTGACCCGCCATCCATGAATGGCAGCACCGAACATCATGCCGGAACACGGCTAGGCCGCTTGGCGACATGGCTTTGTTCAGTGGGTGGTGACTAGCCACGGCCGAAGCCTACCACCAGTAGAGTTGTCACCTGGTTGGCACCACCCAGGGTCACGTGTAGGGTATCTCGAGGGTACTTAATTCTCCTACGGACGAAGGTGACTCGACCCCTTGTCTTGTTTGATCTCGTGTTATATATAGGTAGGTATTCACCTTTTCACAAACTTTCTTTATTAAGCGGTAATACTGGATTATTATAAACTTTCGTTGTTTTGCGACGATATTTTTTTTATAGTATCATAATTCGTCCACACATTAAATTTACATTTACATAATGGTCAGCACAAGTAAGTAAGTAAGTATTAAATTCCAACTTTTAGTGATACATTTACATTAATTCCATGGTAAGTACCTACCTATCTTTGTAAGTATCTAAAGAGTTTTTCAAAGTAGGTAGATACTTTTTTCATCTTGAATTTTAATTTTATGGTTAAAAAGTTCTACTTATACGGTCCCAAACTAAGCTACGCTTGTATTATGGGAGCCGTACACTGGACTCGGGGCGAAATCTGTGCCTATATAATTACTATTATATAGATATTAAACATCCATCCAAGAGTGTATCCCTACCGGGATTTGAACCCATTACCCTATGTAAAGAAAGCAGGGCCACTACCAACTGTGCTAATCGGGTCGTAAAACGCCAACATCCATTCATAAAACGATAGTTTTTGTTTTTGTTGGAAACCTATTTGGAGACAAAAAAGTTGTAAGCGTGAAAGCAACGAATTCAATTTTGTTTACACGCATACACGCAGCCAATGTCAATAGAAATTTTGCAATAGAATACGTAGCCAAATATGGGGTCAAGCTGAGGCACACACTGCGTGCACCTGACCCCCCCCCGTATCCTACATTATTCAATGTCATTGCAATTGCTTTTCACGTAGCAAGGCTTTCAAATTATCATTACCACTGTTACGTCATATAATGGGGATCTATACTGACGCCACTGATGGATGGATAAACTGTCAATTAGTTTCTATGGTATCTGGAAGATAGCTCTTTATCAACTAGCAACTAATCCTAACGTTATTTCAGACTGCTGATACAGATTTCAGGTTTTGCAATTAATTAAAGATTTCGCTATAAGATTATAACATGATAGCTATTTATAGCTACCAAACAAGGTAACTATAAATAGGTACATACCTATTATGTGTTTATCTATCAGGAGCTAGGTAGTAGAAACAATTAGGCAGGTAAGTTTCTAAGTCTTAAGACATGTAAGATGTATGTATCGACTGATGTTGTCTTGTAACAAAATTCCCTTAGAAAAAAGCACTTTCAGTTTTCCCCGAATATTCCAATGTTCAATTTCCTCCAGGCAACTTTAACAATTTTTATTAAGACATCGCTGTGATACTAAGTAAGTGTGGTATTCTATTATCGATTCGGCCACGTACCTACTTATTATTTCTTAAGTGGTGCCACAGAGTATGCAATACCTACGTACTTGCCGAAAACCAACATTAGAATTGTAATTCAAGCCACGAGTAAGCGGCGCGATAGTGCAGGCGTTACACCACATCCCTAAATATTAGTGGCTATACACTTTATCAAGTAGGTACAACAACAAACTGAGGAGAAAAACTGGCTTCTAAGTGGTACAACCTTTATTTAGCTGAATACTACTATATACTTTTTTTAATCATGGGACGACATCAGAACGGAACAAAAAATAATTTGAAATATTCATTTGATTCGGATCCCATCGAAAGCGGATCAGAACGGAATAAAATTAAATAAAAAAAATAAAAATAATGCATCGGATCGCTGGGGGTGCCGTTGGTGGATCCGACTGGAATCACTAATGCTTTAGCAATGTCAACTTCTATAAATATATGACAATCCTTTCGTTATGATGTTTTTCGAAAAGAGAAAATCGTAGAGAGCAGTGTCGATTCAGAGGGCGAATCCACCATTTTTGGAATATATTCCCTCTGTCTGCACGTCTTAAACGTGCTAACTACTGAAAGGGATTACCTGAAATGTTACGTGAAATTTTATTTTGGTATGTAATATATTGGTACAATAATAAATATGCATACCGATGATACACCACCAAAATTATGTACCTACTTATTAAATATTCCATTCAGTTTTTATTAAGGTTGGTATGAGCCGATGAACACCATGTTTCGTAACAAATATAGCTAGGTACTTTAGTATTCGTAGTGTATTCGTATTGGTACATTATTACTGTTTTATTGCTATGGCTAAACTTTTCCGATGCACTACCTCAGCATTCCCCCCTAATAGAACCATAAGTGCCTACTCTATGCACTTCGATGCGTGTCTTGCTTAAATACGAGTGTGAGCATTGCACCAACAAGATACGTAATGATACCATCGCATTATCCTATAAGGCAACATTGATGTTTAATAGTCCCAGTTTTGGCGTTTGGTGTCAAACGTTTCATGATGACATTCGTCTTTATTATGTCTACCATTGTGTTGCTGTAACACGAGGGGGTCCCCGAGAGACGCCATTTTCATATCATCATGTCACATCCATTATTTTATTTATAATGTGTATTTATTGAATGTTTTATTGCTATTAATTACTCGACATTGGCAAAATACCCGCTAAGTTGCGGGTGAGGCCATATGCATATCCATTTCATTTCATCGCATTTCATTTCGTAAAAAAAGAAGAAGAAGAGGGGTCCCCCAATGTGACATCCCCTTTCTTGCTAAGTATATTTCGCGGTACAAATCAAATTAATTATTTATATGCGGAGATGGGAGCACTGGGTACACTTGAAGTTTCTGTATGGAAATGTAGGTAATGATGCTGTCAGATATTACGAACTACGAGTATTATTAATCATGTTTTCCGCGGATAATTAATATAGCTATTATATTCTGTTAATTTATTTATATCGGAACTTTGCTTTGAATGCCCTCGATTCTGAACACTGAATTCTGAAAACTGCTTCTGTTTAAAAATGGAACGTTACTTTGAAATGAAACTAATTTATCGAATATCCTCCCGTGACCGTTGTTGCTGTAAAGCAGCCGAAACGTCTCGGGAACGTAAAAACAAAAATAAACGCGATAAAAATCGAAAAATTAGTTTCATTTCAATACCTACCTACCTACTGTTTATTTGTTTCATACCGTAATATTAAACTAGGACATTTGTTCCAGTGACCGGATTAAACACATATTTAGCGGTCTCGCTTATTTATCTCGTGTGCATTTTCTACGCCTCACAGGTAAGTCAATTTCATTAAGCGCAATATTTATGTATTAACTGCTATGCATGAGTACAATAATGACACATGTCTCAGATAAATCAGAACCATGACATTCAAGATATTAGAAACGTAATTGCAAATGCAAAATATGACATAATCATGGAATGAAATGATTGGTCACGCAACATGTAATTCTTGTTTTTATTAGGACTCTTCAAAATGGTAGACCACTAATAATACCTATTATTTATAATTCAAAGATGAGTAATAACAACACTACTGGTGAAGCGAACTCAAAAATGGCCACCTCTTTTTCCGCGTGTGTTGTAAGATTTTAGTAAGAGGTAAAGTAATTATAATCAAGAATGTGGCGTTCACCGATGTGCACTAGATTTGACTAAACTCTAAAGTGTATACAGGCTGTAAGGGCCATGTTAACGAATATTTTGAGTAAAGTTACACTTAATTCCTATAAAAAAATTATAGTAATCATTTTTGTCGAAAGTCATGGGTCACAAATGTTGTAATTTGTTGAGCGAACAATGTATCGTAAACCACGCGATCGTAACACAACGCTCCGCGCGATACCCAAGCGTGCGAGTGACGAGTGCGCTCGGCCGTATTTTTATTTAAAATAACATTAGGGTATACTTCTAATATTTTTTTTTTTTTCAAAAATTAATTTATCAATTCTGAAAAAAAAATGCGTATATTTATGAAAAGATCGAAGGAAAATTTCATCTCTAGGGGGTCCATAGAATCATGAGCTGAATCCATGGAATCAGCGTTCGGCACGAAGCCGCTTACACCGTGTATGCATTGAAATATATTTCTCTTTACCAGGGCGGTATGAAAGCAGTTATTATGACCGATACTTTTCAATCTGCGGTGCTGATTGGCTCGTTGGGAGCCGTGCTCACGCTGGGCGCGCACCAGGTCGGCGGGTTCCAGGTGGTATTGGAGCGCGCCTGGAGATCCGACAGATTACACTTATTCGAGTAACTATGATTATGATGCACACTTTTGTGCTGCACAGTGAGTTATTCATAAGCTAACCGTATACACAGAGAATTAAAATGTTTAAGATATTTTTTTACCAGAGGTGCTGTTCGGTTTGTTTATATAAATACCAAATAAACAGATGTGCAGTAAGTACACGTTTCGCTTACGATAATCTCGCACTTGAATCCCTGTGCACATTACTTATTTCTATTTTTAATTCCAACGCAATGCGCCGAAGGATAAAGTGCGACGCCTTTGTCTGAATAACATCGTGATCGTTGCTACAGAATTAACGATTTCAACGCGTTTATTTTTGTTTGTCAGTCAGTACTTAGGTATTGACAAGGTTATATTACTCGGTTTGGTTCCATTTATACGTATGCTCATCGGCTCTGTAGTTATTGTACGAATCGAGGATTTAAAATTTCTTGTGTACCTACTTAACCAGACCACAGTACTAGTCATAAGACCACTCATGAAATTGTGTTCTTACGTAATTATTGATCTATCGTGCGGGTTCGATTCCATCGCGGCAGATTTCTTAAATTATCTTTTCGTAATTTGCTCTTGTGGGAGACCACTCTGACTGAAATCGCTCCCCGTCCATTGTGGTAAACATAATGCTATTGCTTGGTGATATTTTTATTTTGCTTATTTACGACTTAATATTTTTGTTTTAAATTAAGTATGAATCCGGACCCGACGGTGCGCCACTCATTCTGGTCGGTGGTTGTCGGCGGCACCGTGTACTGGAGCAGCATGTTCTGCGCCAACCAGGCGTCGGTGCAGAAGTACCTCTCGGTGGAGCGGATAACGCAGGTCCGCGTGGCGCTGTGGGTGTCGGCCTTCGGCCTTATCGCCGTGTACTCGGTCAATTTCGCAATCGGCGCAATCCTCGCGGTGCATTACGCCGATTGTGATCCGATTCAGGTAAACACAGTAATTTACCGTTGCCCTGACACAGCTTCGCACCAATTGTTTACTCGGATGCCGTCTGATTTTAAAACTACCATTTTATATATACCTACACACTAAATGGTATTTAAAAATATATCTGGCACCAAGACCTGAGGAATTTGTTTTTTCTTTGTTTACAATACCGCAGCTTTACGAAATTGTCGACAATTAATCTTTATATATAGGTACACATGATACACAATCACGCCTGTAATTCCCGAAGGGGAGGCAGAGGTGCACTGCAGTGCACCGACATTTTACCGATGGTATTTGGTCCCAATTAAATAGGGGGCAGGGTTATTGCTATTACACCTACCGGGCACATTTCTCTTCGATATGAGGAGTATAATTGCTAGTAAGTTATTAAAAATAAACTTACAAAACAACACTTACATTTTTTTTAAATCGACTTATCAAAATTCTCGTTTCACATAATAGTATACCCCTTTCCGAATCAATCTGTATAAATATTACCTAAATCAGGCGGGTGTGATAAGCGGCTCCGACCGGCTGCTTCCACTCTTCGTGGTACAGGAGTTGGGCGGCGCGCGCGGAGTGCCTGGCTTCTTCGTCGCAGGAATATTCGCAGCTAGTCTTGGGTAAGCTCTACAGAAATCCTACAGATGTGTTTCGGAGACTCTATTTACACAAACTCTGTGAATGCTGCACGCTTGAAGGCGTCTCGATAGCTAACTCTGATTTTAAACAATTATTTAGAGTTATGATGAAACTAGTATAGACCAGTTACTTACCTACATACCGGTTTTAATTAATAAATTACTTAGTTTTCACGAATCTTGCGCAGGACCGTAGCGGCTGCGCTGAACTCTTTAGCGGCTATTGTTTGTCAAGATCTCGCCACTGGTCTTCTAGAAATAACATTGCCTGAAAACAAAGGAGCGCTGGTACGTGAATAATCAAATTATCTCGATAGTAGCTAATTGTCTTCACAGAATGGTCATCATTAGAAATGACAATATTAGACTTTATTAAGATCTTTTGATTTACTTTTTAACGCTAGCGCACCAGGCAAATCGATGTGCTTAACCAGACCGACACATTTTGGGACAAGTTAAGATTGTTCAATGACAGCGGCACCGAGTACGGTGGTGCTCGGCTGGAGTCACATACCCACGGATAATAAATAGTGGATGCGGAGCATCACCACAGACATGCAAAACTGATCAATAATCGGCTTTGATCAATTTACACATGGCCAGATTTTTTAAGTAGTGATCAATTGAGCATATGCGCCCAGCGCCTGTCTATTGCAATCCCAATTCGCAAAAGTCGATACGATATTTGGCGTGAAGTGCTAAATAAATACGTGAATCGAGTAAAGGCCTCTACGAACGGCCCGACTTGCCAACCAATCTGTAGGGCTCATTTGTAGAATCCCTCCTGATTCCTCCTCTCAATTATGTCAATTATAGAGATTATCCAAATGTTCACAATCCAACACCTATATTTGTGTGCAGATAGCTCGTTGGGTATGCCTGGTGTGCGGCGCGGTGTCGTTCGCGCTGGTGTTCGCCGTGGAGCGGCTGGGCCCCGTGCTGCAGCTGGCGCTCTCCTTCAACGGGATGGCGGGTGGCGTGGCGCTCGGCCTATTCTCACTCGGCATGTTCTTCCCTTGGGCTAGTGCCAAAGTATGAGTTTAGTTTCAAATGCCTACACCGAAACATTTTTTTGGGATAAATTACTTAACTATGCATCGATTTAGTCACTAATCAGTAGTTACTTACCTAGTTATAAGTACCTAGTTCTACTATACGTTTCAGAATCTAAAACACCTTTTTTATTACATTATAGGCAAGTATTTGATCTTGATCTCACCTGATGGTAAGTGACGATCAGATCTACGATGGAGCATTGCCTAGAAGGTACCTGTTCACTCTCGACTTTAAAATCTGGTGTTTCCAGGGTGCGGTAGCTGGTGGTGTGTTCGGTCTGCTATTGGTAGTGGTGGCAGGGACGGGCGCCCAGCTTTCGCAGGTGGCGCAGCCTCAGCTGCCAGTCTCTACGGACGGCTGCGTTGTGACGCATAACATAACACGCAATGTACTTGGGTAAGTTTATTTACCACGATGATTGATAGCAGCACGCGAACCTCATTGGCGCAGCATAAATAATAAATGGATCGGCAAGTTAGGCAAGTTACAAGTATAGGTGAAAATCAGATCTATTAATCTCCTGCTCCCCCCGCCCACGCATACCTCAGCGGGCGGGATCCAACTCATGCTTGGGTGCTTCAACCGGCTGTGTATACCTAGCTCCCAACTAGATGGCTACAACTACAAACCAATTCGTGTACCTACTGGCTACTTGGCTCGCTAAGGTCAAATTGTCGTGCGATAACCAAATTGACCCGCCGATACCGTTTGTGTAACTCGACCCCCAGTGGACATAGCGTGAAGATATACTTATAACTCGACATTGGTCGAGCTCGTATTTTATGCAAACAGACAAGAATTCTAAAAGCACTTGTTTTGTATTCAGAATCTCCAAATAAGCCAATGCACTTTTCTAAATAAGTATCTTCAATGTGTGTAAAACTGTACCCTATAACAGTTTTATAATAAGGTAATCTAACTCTTAGATACAGTGAGAACCAAGAAGACGGAGCGTTCTGGTTGTTCCGCCTGTCGTATCTCTGGTACTCGGGCCTGGGGTGTGCCGCGACCGTGGTGGCGGGGCTCGTGACTTCTCTTCTAACAGGACCCATGGACCCTGCGCAAGTACCCATCGACCTGATATCCCCGCCAGTCGTCAAACTGCTTAACTCTCTACCTAAAAAGCTCAAGGTACGCATCATTGAATTTTAACTTTACATGAGATTTTGGGACTAAACAATTTAGGACGTTTGGATTGTCTACACGACTTCTTCTTCTTTGTTTCTTTTTTAAACGTCATACTAATGACAGGCCCCTGATGTAACGATTGCGGTAACATTCTATTTCTACTACATGCGCAACGACGTTTGTACTTACATGCAACAAATGTGTGCACCGCGATTTTGGGTAACACTAACCACACGTTATTCGGATCGATCTTTGCCGGTACCGTTCTTGAGGTATTCATATTGTTGATAGGCGGAGAATGGCCATCCCATTCGAGTAGTATTCATTAGGAACAGCCTATTCCAATTATGACATCTATAGATTTTCTCTAGTATAAGTACAGCCCCCTAATAATTTGTGTAGAAAGCTTTGAACGTCCCGACACGCCTCGGCTCTGAGCGGCGTCGCAGTTCGAGTGTGCGCCCCCCGAGCCTCACCGATGGCAAAGACACTCGCCGCCGGCGCCGGCTCTCAGAGATGGCGGGCGGCGTGTTCTATAGTGACACGCCCACTCTCACTCGCGGCTACGACAACTTCGGCCTGGGCGTCGAGTCGGAGAAGCCACTACAAGACCATAACCAACATAACAGTATTAAACTTGAACCTGGATCGGTTTTAAACGAGACATCGATTTGTTAGAGTAAAAATACAGGATGTAAGTGGCATGGTAACCCAGGTTATAAGCTATCACCATGTCAAGTTTCAACTGCCCAGTTGTCTTTTCTGTGATGCGCGAGTCAGACGGACAAAAAAATCCAAATCGGCGTTGGTGCACCTCGGTGTCAAAAATAACTGTCGATTTTATTTTTCAATAATATTCAATGTAGGCATAGACCAAGTTAGTCTTATTTTATGTACGAAGTACGTAGTGCCTTATGTGCGCGTGCTCTTATCTTATCGTGTGCGCGTGTCTGATTAAATCATAGAAAGACCGAAAAACCGGAGTATTATAATGACTTAACGGGTAGAATGTTATGGTATTGGCGCTTAGAGCATTTAGGAACGGGAGATAGCAAACGCATGTTGCTGTACTTACTGAATTGATTCTACCAATTCTTGGGGAGAGGAGGTAAAAACGTACCCTTCGGTTTATATATTTATACGCATACTAAGGCAACATCATTACATTATCGCTAAACACACACACACACACAGACAATCGATTTGTTCTTACGCAACGGTACATAGTCGTTGATCATGTATCTCCGGCAGACGGGAAGGATACCCTGTCTATAATTCCGCGATGTATTGGATTATACTCAATTTGACTTTGAACCACCACGTCAGATAAAATCTAACCCCATCTTCCCTCCCTTGGATAGGGGTGTCGTCCTAGGCGACTAAATTCCAGTAGAGAGATGGACCTTAATGCATTGATCTGCAACTGATCTAGAAGGATAACTCCGAAATCAAACTCGCATCGGGATCTCAGTTAGGTGCGAGTAAGGTTCCACTTGAAATATGCGGTAGATTCCTACAGTCGACCTAGGGATCAGCTAGCGAGACCGAGAGGGTAATGCAAGTTCTAGGCAAGTCTGTTTCCGTAATTCCGTCCTAAGCGGCGTAATGTCTGTGGAGAGATGACTCCGCATCTACGTCAGCTTTGCTACGTAGTCAACAACACGGAAAATGGCAGTTAACATTGCCTCTCAGGCACTACGCCATGAATAGTCTGTAATAGACGCAAAGACCTATGGTGATGATGAAGTTAAATCTGTCCTATAGCCCGGTATACCCAAACTAACTTCGTTGTAACTGTGAGAGTTAGTGAGAGGTTTGTTAGTAAGTAAAAAGTTGGTCTGAAACAGACTATAGAATCAGAAAAGATCGCTCTCAAACCATTATTACTTTTATGTGAACTGAAACGCCCTAAATTGATTTTTGTTGACAAGGAGGCTCACAAAATCAATAAGTTCAATGTATTTGCCGCCGTAAAAATATCGATGACCTATCAAGCATGTGCTGCCACGACATTACTCAATACATGTGATTGTAGCAATCATTGGTAGGTGTATTGTATTTTATCTATGTATTTCAAGTTTATAATTCTTTAGCTATGAATGCTATCTCAACTATTTTATAGTGTTAACTATAAGAGAAGAACCAAAATATAATTGTACTATTTATTTTGTAATGAATAAAAATGAATGTTTACAAAGTTTAAATAAAATATTGCACACTTTTATTAGGTATTTATTAACCATTTTTAATGTACACTTATAATAACATTTAAGGCAGGTGGAATAAAATATATATATTTGTGAAATACCCAGTTTTGGTATTTACCTACTACATACAAATTTTGTTTTGAACATTTTTTATATAAACTTTTTTCGCTGAAAATTATATTGCACTACTGAATCCAAATCATATCTGCCTTGCATGTTCGTGATTTCAAAAACAATATTTGAAATAAATTAATATAAATTTGGGCCATTATGAGAAGTCTCCGCTTAATTAACAATAATCATAGGCGTTTCATAATTGTATTACATAAATATCATTTCACGATAATAAGTCTTGGTGCTGTTGTGATTGCTGTTGATGGATTTCCTGCATGGTGGAGACTGGTAAGGTGGCACTTACTGTTATCGAAGGCATTCCGGGTAGTGAGACGGGCGTGACGACTGGCAGGCCGCCAGACATCGGAGGAGGCTGTATAGGAGCCTGCGAGAAGTTGCTCATGTCAAAAGTGGGGACGAGATTTGGTGTGCTCTGTGGGTACGTAGCTGGCGGCGGTATTTGCGATCCGGTGTAATTAGGCATCATCGGTATGTAGGGCTGTGGCTGGTTCATTGGTATTCCCGGTAAGCTGGGCAGCGGCGCCGGCGGCTGCATGTTGCTTACAGACGGTATGCTTCCCAGATTGGTAAGTGATGCATCAGCTAAATCTGTAAAAGAAAATAATAGGAAATATTTTCTTTTAAATATTACTACACACATTACTAGTAGTCTCATTAGCAGGTCCAACTAAACCAAAACTTTGCTACAAGTGAATTCATGTCAATGGCTAGGGGTGGGGTCGAACCCAGAATCTCACAAATACGTATGAGCGCGGCGATTGACAAAATTACAAAATGTACCTAAAAACTAAACTAATCTTTAAACAGTTGTACACAGTTAAAAATACATAGGCTCATCCATTTTGACTCTACGGCGACTTAATAACATCAACGAAATGTGGACGAACACTACTGTGTACAACTGCTATCCTTTGTCATAGGCATAGCTTAGCCCTAAGCACTGCCCTAGTCTAGCTAAATTAAATGAAAAGGTAAGTCTATTATGAGAGGCATATCTGCCTAAAAGATTTTGTCTACTAAAGTTAATGCTTCCTTAGCCTTAGCCCAACTTAAAGTAAATTCTGTCTACAACTATGCCCTTTTGAGACTTAAGTTTTCATGAGATATTCTTTTATTTATTTATCTTATCAACAATTTACTTACTGCTAGAATATGCCGCCATATTAGAGACAACCGATTGAGCTTGAGATATGGGCTGTTCTGATGAGATTGTCTGCTGTACTGCCTGTTGAGGAGCATAAGTGGGGTAACCAGCTACAGGAGCGGTATAGCTGCCAGGGTTCACGATTGGCACGCCCGTCAGGAACGGAGGAGGCGGTGTCGGAGTGTAATCAGCCTGCACATTTGGTGCTTGGGGTGCAGACATCAAGGGTGTCTTGTCATCACTAATATTCAAATTTTGTACACCAGACACAAGGTTTTGCTGGACATTGACAGTCTGAGGTGCCTGAAACAAAAATATAAAAAATACTGTACAAACATGTACAATCGGCATGTAACATGAGTGCTTGGCATAAGTGACATTTCGGGTTATTTAGAGGCTGGGAGGTGGACTGTAGCATTTCGATTACGCAATTGGCTCATCATGCCTCACGTGATTGACGTCTCTCCGAAACTGTTGCAGAGTATCCAAGATAAATGCCCTTATCTTTGTCCATAACAGGGTTTTTTTTTATTGAATAATAACCTTTTACGTTTACTAACAGTGAAACAATTTTACTAAAAATTACAGATTAGCTATGTAACGTCACCTACAAAAATCAGCATGCATTTGATTTCCCACTATTGATTTTACTATATTTTTAAAATTTTGTAATAAATTTCGAAAATTCTTTTGCATGTATCGCTTCAAGAATTTGTTTATATGATTTAATATAACAAATCTCTAAATGGAATAATATTCAAATAGAAAAACCCAAGTAAAGTATGAATCATAATTGAATCAACAGCACACCCCAATAAATATTGGGTCAAGGGAATACAAAAGATAACAAGTTGTTATGCATAAAAAGTTAACACTAAATCAATTTTTTGTACATACCATAGCTGGATTCGTTGTATAAGGATGCTGCACCGGAACAGAATGGACACTTCTTATTGGAATCCTATGCAAATATCCATAACCTATACCACATCCGAGGCTGCCTTCACCACCCCAGTTGTGGTTTGGTGTGATGTGAACTTCACGGCATGTGTCATCATTTACGTTGTAAACATAGAGCTTCAAAGCCCTGCCTTCATGTGCTTCAATCAATGTGAACAAGTCCTCACTCTCATGCATTATAGAATCTGCACCTATTATGTAGTCAGAAAATGGCCGTAAACCAGCCAATTCAGCTGGAGATGTAGGATGAACTTCCTGAAAATTAAATATAGGATGATACTTTCTGTTGAACATTAATTATAATCATTGAATTATGTTATCAACATGTTTCATGAAAACCAATAATGTATTTTTAATAAGTAATATTCTTGGCAAGCAATAAATTATTTAGACATTTATTTGTCTCAATTAAATGTTCACATTTCAACAATTTATTTGGCAAATGTTGAAATGTGGCAACAAAGCATGCCTTTAATTTAACATATTTTATTTGTAATACATACCAAAACATGCCAGACATTTTCGTTAGCACCTTCAAAAGAGCAAAACCTGATACTGACTCCAAGCAGACCCTGCCCACCCCAGTCTGCACTAGGCGTTATCATTACTTCCCTGACTGCTTGAGTTTTGCTGCTGTATATTAACATTTTAATACTTCTATCCACATTTTTCTTTAATAACTCCTTCAAAGTATCATTATCCTGGTCAAGCCTGGTATCTTCCATGGCTACAATAAAGTCAAAAAACGCTTCCAAATTCGCTTTCTGGCCCGGTGAACCATCTTGAACCTACGGTGATAATATAAGCAATTAACTTAGAATGCGTAACTGAGTTTATTAATTGATTTGCAGTAGAAATAGGTTTGTAAACTATAACACAAACCCGCAATACATGATATCCTTCGGAACCGCCTCCTGGCACTTCAGAGCTATGGGTGGAACCCATTGGTTATATTAAAAAAATGTAAACTTAATCTTCAAATGAAAAAGATATTGCAAATTTTTGTGTATTTCCTTCAATTTTAATTTCTTTCACCGATTCCTGTAGCCGCAACAATTTTTGGCATTGACATTTCTATTACGTGGCATTAGTCTATATATATTGTCTATGGTCCCATTCATAACATCTGTAGCGATCGATTACATAAACCAAATAATCGACTACTCAGTTGAACCCCTTCATAAATTCTTGTTTTAATTTAAGAACTACTTCCACTTGATCCAAATATCTTGCATGTGACCAAAATACTGTTATAGAAGCGAGTAGCAGATCATCCTTCATCATTATACATTTTTTGTCATAACTAATTCAGCCATAGAGAAAATGTTGTTCAGTGAACTTGTTCACTTCATTATTGATCTGTGGTTTTGTCTGTGCATCAGCTGGCTGGCTGGATGGTTGATTGTTGGTGGATTGTTTTGTTCCTGAATTTGATAACCGAGATAGAAAAAACCAACCACATCAAATAAAATTAATTAATTAATTGGAACCGTGTATCTATTTGTTTACAGCAATAAGAACTAATTATTTATCGATCCAGATTTCATCATTATCACTAATTGAATAATACTTACTTACAATACAACCATACGACTTCTTACAACTGTTTAAAATTATTAAAGGCAGGTAGTCACCCATGAACAGTGCTTATAATGTTATACAGTGATAGCTAGTTATTTATATATTAAAAACTATTGTTGTATATGTTTCAATAAGAAGGGTGTGGCATGCATGGCATAGTCAAGAGCCAATTTTTATTTGCGACCTTCAAAATATCACTGGCAAGGCCCAAACAATCCTGTATAAGCTCTCTACTAAAATACATTATTACCTAAAAAAAATATATCAAGTTCAATGCATCAATTTGTATAGGAGTATGAAGTATGTTGCATTTTTCTTATTACAGTTGACCCCTAAGGTCCTAGAACAATGACAGAGTGGAAACATTTAATAAGTGAATGGTTAAGTGAGTATGCAACATTGCAAGAAAATGAAATAAAGAGTTTTGCAGCGGAACATGAACATAATCATGAGATTGCAACTGCCATATTCAACCTGTTTTATAGTGAAGATGAAGGTGTTGCACATTCCTGTCGGGAAATGGACAACGAACCACAATATGAGCAGGTAATGTAATAAACATTTCCACAGCTGTACTAATGCCCTGGAATTTCAGAAAATGCCACATTTAACAAAACTGTATTATTTTTTTCAGATATTAGAGAATGTATGTACACAGCTATTCAGCTTTTATAGATCTAAAGAAGCGGAACTCCAACGTTTCACACTACAATTTGTTCCTACGCTCATCTATCACTACTTGAGTTCAGTTGCTCAAGGGAATAAGAAGACATGTCGCTGCATAGAAACATTACTTATTGGTATAATACAAGAATAATTTCGTAAAAATTTACAAATGCCCCATTAATAAAACAATGTTGTGGCAATTTTACCAAAAATATGATCTTGACATTTTGTCCAGACAAGTCCCACAGTTAGAAAAAAGTTATGGGCAATAAAAAAATATAAATAATAATAACTATAGCCATTTTTAGTGTACCACTATTGGACACAGGCCTCCTCTCAATACAAAGGGAATTAGGCCATAAAAAACATATAATGGTTTTTTTTCAGGTTTATACAACTTTGAGGTTGTAGACGAAGCTGGCAAGCCTAAAGTGGTATCTTTTAGACTCCCATCATTAGCTCAAGCTTCAATATACCATGAGGTTATTATTGTTTATATTACCCAGAGGTTTCACTAACTACAACCTGTATATGCATGCACATAATGAGATTAAAATACATAAACCTTATGCACAAGTTCAAGCCAAGGATGAATATAGGATTTCTTTAAAGGGGGGGGGGGCAATTTTTGTGTGATTTTATCTATCTTTTACATAAAATAATTGAAATTGGTCGCAATAAAGTACTTCAGTCGTGATTCAAGGTGGGCAATTGCATCCATTCGCCCCCATCCCCCACTCCTCTATCCTGCTGTATCTGCCCCTGTGTCAAGCACAAAACATTTTACTGAGTGTTACGGTAAGATAGCGAGATCCATCACGCTCACACCGGAGATCCTTATGGGGTGGGGAGTATACGAATGGCAGTGACTGCATGTTTTTTTTTGCTTACGAATTCACTTAAGAGTTCCCATTAACCCTGCAAAAAAATATTTTAGTTTTTGGTGTCTATCATCCTGTCCTTGTCTTATTTCCAGCCTCTATCTCTTGGAGCCCAGTTTTTAACTGAAAGTGCTTTACGGCGTTGGGAAGAGTGCAATACTAAACTAGTCAGCTGGGGACCATTGCCTCAGGTGGAGGTGATCAATGCGCAGAACCGATTGAAAGTTATGTCCGCATTGCTATTCATTTACAACCGACAGTTGAGTTTGTTACCTAAACTGGCATTACGACATTTCTGTATTGCTGCATCCAGGTATGGGTTATACAACTATATTACAAAATAATTATAATTATTAGCGTATACTATCATCTAAGGGTACATGGTGGAAAAATAAACTATATGGAGGGGATGCCTTAAATATCGACGAGAGTAAATTTTCCTCAAAAAACCATTCCTTTTTTGTATCGTAACAAGCTTACATCCCCCAGGAATCAATCGGTTCATAATAATAACATTATAGTTCGATAAGGTTGATTTAAAAGATCAAAATATCTAAAAAAATCTTGCATACGTTAAAAAACATGATTTATTAAGCAATCATAAATAAACAGTTATTTTTAAACAATAATTCACTCGTTGGAAACGTCACACCGTATTTCAGCCCTTCTATTTGGCGGACTGAAAGGCTAGCCGGCCACAAATATGTATTGTAAGTTAAAAAAATGCTTAATTGATGCATCACGCAAGAAAAATGCTTCATTTTATACTTGCAGAATAGTTACACAAGGATTCCACAAAAAAACTGATCCATGCAATACATGTAAGCCCATATCTCGGATACCGGTGTCATCGAATTTTCTGTTAGAAATGATAGAGGGCGTATATTTTGCGATGTTCAATGAGTTCTACACCCTGGCGCTGCAAGCCATCACGGATATCGACCAGAGGGCGCAGTACGAACTGTTACCTGACGCTATGCTGGTTGCAAGTGCTGTGATAAACTCCTTGAAGAATAATCCTGCAGGTTAGTCAAGTCCTTTCACCTGTCTCACGTATTCTGTGATGTCTCCAACCTCCTGCATATCACATATAAACAAACCATATATCTTCTCGTGGGCCTTCCTCTCACTCTGTCCATTCTTTTCATGTATTTATCCTCAATTTTTCGGCCGAATACTCAAAGCTATCCCACGCTATCTATCCGCTATCTATCTACTTAACTGATTCAGACGTTTTTATTAAAAAAATACTCACTCCTGTATCCCATGAGGGTAGGACGAGACCACTGATTTCTACATGCCAGGATCCTGGCGTACTGTTTTTGATTCATTCTCATTTATACATCTTTTCATACACTTACATCGGTTGAGGGTGCTACGGGCTTGATCTTTCTGGATAAGACGATTAATCTGGCCGTGGAAGTTCTCCTTGGGCGCTCCCTTCTGACAATTCCACCGACGTTCTCCTCTCTTGTTATTTCTTCAGTCATCTTCCATCTATCTTCTCCACATGGCAAAGCCATCTTAGTGTACTTTTATCAATCTTTGTCACTATATCATTCTTCACCTTACACCTGACTCTTATCACATTTTCAGTCACGTAATTATGCATCTAGTCATATTTTTTGTGTGACGTGATATAATTAATTAGCTCTCAGATTTGAGTTGCGTAAGCGACGATATACTTCTCGCCTCTTCTCATCACGATCCTAGACCATGTTGTCGTTATGTTCCCACATTAATAATTAATGACAAACTAATGTTACCTACCTTTTATATAGCTACTGGGCGCTTAGTACAAGTTTTGTCAGTACCTCTGCACCTGTCAGTACGTAGTATTCAAAACCATATTTGGTATCGAATCTTTACATACACTTTAACCGCAGCGCCTCCAGTGTGAGCTTGCAGCTTTACCCCCGAAGCCCTTAGTGTTAGTTTTAAAATGGTAGGATTCGATATTGAATTTGGTTTTTCGTAAAATATCAAAACTTGTATAAGACCCCTGGTTAATTTATTTTTTATTATTTGTTGAACTCCGTAGTGTTTACAGGTGTTAGTATTAGTACATGACAATGACTATAATGGACCCTGTTGGGCGCGGCAAAGTAGGAGAGGAAGAGGGCTAGCTATAATAAACAATACATTATGTTATGCATCATACTTGAATAGACTGATTGACATAGGTATTTTTTTTAATATTAGGTATACCTATTTATGATTCTGTATGAAAATCTATGAGGATATTCCATTATCATATATCCATGAGATAGATCTAGGACGTCATATTTATATCGTAATGTAATATAGACTTTGATTTTATGATTACATTATATGCTAGATCTATGACAAAGAAATATTATGATAATGTAATATCGCCCTATGCAACAGCCCTCAGTCTAGAAGTGTGCTCGGTATGTAGCAATAGACTCGCCCCTATTAGGTGAATTGGCACCTAATAACCTCGGAAATAGCGTATATAATTTGTCTTGTATAACGTGTGGATGGAGGAGGTCGTAGCCTCGTTGGTAAAAACACCATATAGACGTTGTGTCGGGCAGCTCGGACCTTGGACGGGAATAAAATCTGCATCTTCCGAAGGGCACTTTAAGCTGGCGGCCCCGGTTGTCATTCTAACATCTTTGACATTCATTACATAAATGGTTTTACCAATTTCGGAAAAATCTCGTAGTAATCGCTCCTTGTGAATCAGACAATTCAGGGTATCTAGAGTAAAATCCGACTTCAATGCTAAAATGAAATGCATAAAGATCTAGGAAGAAGCAGGGTATAATGTGTGGGTGGTTCCAGGTCAACCGTGTGATGGGCCTATGGGTATCAGTGTGGCATTATCTCCCGCTACTACTACTGTGACCATGTCGAAATCTATGATCACTAACGCATCATTCCGTACCAAAAAGTTACCAGGTGAGTATTTTTATCAATCTATACCTAGTAGTTATAATAAGACTGTAACTTGTCTGTATATTTAATAATGTTGGAAAACAAAACGCGGGTGGCATTATTTTCAATGCTGAGGCTGAATCGTTCATTTATTGAATTTTTGCCTGTCTGTCTATACGAGCATTTAGGGAAGAGTACAGGATGGATTTGAATGTAGCTAATTTTGTATCTATATTAAGCACACTTTTTGTCCCGGTCAATAGAAGGGTTGCTCCGGGATACACAAAGAACTAATGGTACCTAGGAAGTAGCGCGCATCGCGAGTCTTTAATATTTTTGACTAGAATAACGTGCTACCCTCAAATTATGATCCACCAACATTCATTCGTTGGAAAAAGTAGTACCTACTTACCTAGGTATCTATACTTGAGTATACTCGATAAAAAAACTTATTGTTTTACCATTATTTGTGATTTGTATACAGATGATCATACTAGTGTGCTGCCAAATGCATGTTCCCCGAATTATATTTTGGAACGTAGATTGTGGACTGCAAAAAATGATGCATGCAAAGACATTGACAATTTTGCATATACGAGCATCAAAACACATGCCGACACAGTTTCTAAGGGGATGATAAACACTTTCGAAGGGTACTAGTGGAAAAAAATATATATCACATATTAAAAATTCACATTTCACTGAGTAGTTACCTCAAAATGTGAATCTAACTACTAAATATGTATGTGTCATCATCAACAGCATTAGTGAATTAAATATAGTTTTGTTTGTGGCATAATACTTATGTGGACGTCAGTATAAAAAATCGACATTGCTCACAAACAAGGCACGTAGTATTGTCTAGTAGGGTGTCGGGCACAAACAGTAATTTCTCAACCTCTTAGAAACAACATATTTTTTTTAAATTAGATGAGGGGAACCATTTATGTCTTGTTACTTTACACTGCTATTATAAAGCTATTAGTCACACTATTATGTACTTTCAGATCGAAAGATTGTTTCATTTTTAAGATGAGCCTTGTGAAAATGCTTTTATTCTGCACACAATCAATTCGTCACTATTCCATTTATTACCTATCTTTTTTCAATTTCAATCACAGGTACGCTAACGAAAGGGTTAAAATTATTAGGTAATATGTGTAATGTCGTTAGATTAGTGATATATTACACTTATTTATTTAGTACCTACCCTCTAACAAAAGTTTTGCACACCGTTAATGCAAGGTGCGCTATTATTAAAGTTGACCCTTCAATTGTCGACAGTATAAATGCAAAGTTCATTGAATTGCCTATAGCCAAAGTCTTTAGCAGCTTCATGAATATTTTGTAATAAAAAATATTACTTTTTATGTTCTATTAATAACAATTGATTTTTTTCAGATGACATTCCTATACAAGCCGGTCAGGTGGCGCCTACGGAATCCGCGGATATGCTTACTTCTATTACCGAAGAAGGGGAAGCGGAGGCTCCTATACAGCGCGGGGGAGTCGTTCGCAGTTCCAAGCCCAAACTGAGCGCTTTCCCGGTACTTGGCAAGAAGAATAAAGATGGAAAAGACAAAGGGGCAGGTGTCGCAGGCGAGAAGAAAGTCGCTATCAAAGAATCTTCAAAGGGATTATGGAACACTTTGAGCGGCGGGAGTGGAGATATGGTGGATGGCCAACAAAAAGCGAACAGTATTGATATTTCCGTAGATGCGAATGGCAGTTCGAAGGAGGAGAAAATGTCGATGACGTCGATTCATACCAGCGCCGACACTTCCGACACTCGCTCGCAAGGAACGACCGACTCGCTGGACATGGAGACCACTCCACGCTTCGCAGGGATGCAAGTCAGCTCTGTGTAATCTCGGTGTCTAAACACTGGTGGTTGGCTTGGTAACATTGTAATGGTGTTCGTCTCCTGCTTAAGATAATTACCATAAATGCAAAGTGGCCATGGGGCAAAATATTCAAATTCTAGTTAATACCAAACTTTAGTTTATACTGACAATTTACTTATTGATATAAGTAATGTTCAGTAGGGTGACTCGTTGTTATTTGAATTGTTGTTATTAATATATGCCAGAATTTATCTGCAATAAAAGGTATTACATGAGAATCAAGTATATCATTTAGCTGTGCCCGGCCAGGGGCACCGACTCCGCGGATGCTTAGGGTGTCCAGCACCCACAGAAAGTAAAAGAGGGTGCAACGTATACATGCAAGAGTGCTTAATGATCGACATTAGGCATTTCTACTACAACTACTACACCGGTCGCGTGGCAACGTGGCAACGTTTAGGTGGCACACACACAAATCCATTGAATGAAATTCACGTATACTGAATCTACATTTTTTAAATATCTTTTATTGTCTTCAATATCTTTGTATCTATTTATAAAATGCAGCACCTGTCAAAGTGAGTAAAGTTTAATTTCAATTGTTATGGTCGCGTCGGTACACTGACCCTTTAACCGATGTGTGTTCGTTTATCGTGTGGACCATAGGTTAACATTATCTATCTTACACTACTTACCTAACTACATCGTGGACGACTTTTAAAACCGCTTTGCTCAATAAAACCGTATTAGAATAAGACTCGTCGTTCTTATAAAGTGAAAATGAAGTGTTTTCTATTATTATCTTTTCTCGTTTTAATATTATACGCGCCTACGTGTACGAGCCATGATCTTATAGCGGGTACCAGTTATGGAACGCATTTAGTATGGCAACAGAAGGTAGACTATATGGCGTTTCCATTTAAGAAGAGGGTCAAAGAAGTGTTCTATTCCGATCCTGCTCAAAACATGATTAAGGTAAGTTAGAGCCAGTGAATAATTTATTACATGATAGGTACTATCGGGGATATTTCCGCCTGGTCACCCTACCACGGCCGTAGGCAGGGGGATTGGGGGTTCAATCCGACGTTGAGCATCTCTGATGGATGATATCCCAATCTATCAATAAAGCATTGGATAGGTAGTCTGGCGATATTTAAAAAATATTTAAGTAGGCTCACGCAATTTATTATTCTTTATATACAGGGAATCATATTAAGAGACCTTGATCGCACAAGCGGTACCGCCACCATCACCGCAGGCGGAGTGGGATCCTCCTTTGTCAACGTGCGCTTCAAGAGTGGACGAGGCACTAGTTTAAATTATCAACTCGAAATCTACGCCTAACTTTGTACTTATAACAAAAATAAAGTGTAAAAAGCAAGTATTATGAGATTAACAAGTAGGTATGGAATTCCTCAAACACTTTTTTTTTAAATGCTAATGTCATTGTAAATTTATTACTTATAACCTTTAAAAATGTGGTTCCTATTTGTTTTTTTATTATTATTTTAACTGGGATTAACTTCCTCATGCGATTGACCTTTGATTGGCAATTATTGCTTAACTCAAGGTATATTTTTTACCTCAGTACCGATTAACCTTTGCTAGTCATAATGCATTACGTAAGTAGGTTCTTATCTAAAACAACTCATAGATAATAATAACAGTTTCGATTATTTAAAAAACTTTTAAAATAAGTAAATGTTAAGGTACTCTTGAACGGCTTTTCTTTTCATGTTCGTTTGTTTCGTGGTAGGACAAATAGTTCGCGGTTGACGGTGCCTGCAAAAGGTACGTCATCCAAACCTCGCAACCCTGACGAAAGATTTTTTATCTCGAGGAGTTGGCGCAATTTGTTAATGATTGCCGTCTGTTCTTCTTGTTTCATTTCGCTTATTAATATCGGCAAATTAGCAACGCATATCCATAAGTAGAACATCCCAACTGAAAAATCACAAATGTTGTATATTTTGAAATGTTATAACTAATAGGTAGGTATAGGTACCTATTAATAATCACTGACATGAAGACGACGTAAGGATCACACTAAACTTACACACCCTTGAACACTGAAAAGCTAAATGCTTTGAGGTTCCGGGCTCAAGCGAAAGTCAGAAAACGATTAGGTATATAACTGCCTCCCTATTTATAGATACATACTGCAGCAGCAGCAGTGCAGCCTGGATTGCGCTACGCGTTTTTTCCATTGGTTCACTTCACCAAGAATGCGTCCACCAATATATTAAGACACCTTTTCGTTCAGCGGCTCGCGACCTTGGTCTCGACGTGGACCTCCGCGTGACAAAATGACAAACAATGTACTATGTGGTCGGAGATCTACGTCCTTCACTCTCTACGATCACGGCCCAACTTGTGTTGAATAGTATATAGAAACTCAAGTGTTTCGCCAGCGGCTATAGCAGCATTAATTGCTGGTGCTGTCTACAATATGTAACATATTGCTCGCAATCTTCCTTCATTTCCTTCGTTCGTCCTTCTTAAATTGTTACAATTTATGCAAATATACTTACGGAGAAAAAAACCGCCTGCAACACTTGCCCCTATTAGCAAGCCAATGTCCATCGTATTCTGCTTGATCAAGAGTAAACTCGTACCCACCAAGATTGAAATCAAGGCGAGGCGTAGCAGCTCAATCAGGATGTAACTGACCATTAACATATTATTGCACTGCGCAGCAGAAAAGTGGAGTTCCTTTCTATTATTCAGCTCGTAGTTGGTGTTGGGGTAAAGGTTACTTATATTTAAAATGACAATGAGAACAGGGGAAAATTGTGGAATGCAATTCAATGATATGACGAAATAGATAAGGTGTACCTAAAATACCCTACGGGTACGACCGGCACGGAACAGGGACGCTCGAAAGAGAAGTGGCGGGTTGCACAGCCCCAGCCACATGTCGCGTGGCGTCCATCGCATCATCAAAATAATATCTGAACACGCCAACCGCTAAACGGGCCAATATACTTAACAATTTCTGGTAAAGGTAAGCGTACATGATCCGTGCCGGTCAGTATTACTTCTGGACTACTCTACGTTCCTCTTCTATAAAATATATCAATTCACTTACCGTATACGCTCCATATATAAACAGGATACACACGACCATATACACACATGTTATGCTTATACTATATGAAAGATATTTTCCTGGGTCTGCAAGAAAAATATTTAGGCACCATATCAAATAGTAAGAAGTAGGTACAAAGTATACCTGCATTTTCCGTTACTCACCTAATTTGATGTTATCCAAATAATCTTTTGCATAGATTAGATTTAGGCCATTAGTCCAATTAGTAATCTCATCACTGATCAATTGAGACTGTCTAGAAGCCAAGCAACATGCGATCAAAATCAGTAGCGCCTGTAACTATAACAAAATTACTTCGGTAAGTATGTGTAGGTAGGCTTACATTACCTAGGTACCCGTTACCTACTATATTATATCCTCCCATATTCTGGGATGTAACAAACCAGAGAAAATATGCCGATTAGTATTCCCCCCAGTCGCAGGGAAAACCAGAAGCAGCAGCTATACACGAGTGCCATTATAACCATAGAATATAATAGCACATGACCTGTCATAGCAGCACTGCAACAATTCACAAGCAACTAATGGAACACTACACAGGATATTTAAAATTCAAAATGTATCTACCTATGTACCCAATATACGTAATGTACCTAGATTACGTGTTGTAGCTTTCCTAATGGCTTATGCATATACACACACACATATATATGGAAACATAATTGCCAAAGTATTGATTGGTTAACATAGTTTTTGGATTCGGTAATACCGTCAGAATTAAAGAAACGAAGAAGAATAATATACCTAGATATCGTAGTAATAACTTATATAGGTAGGTATCTATATTGCAAGACTGACAATTAGGTAAGAAAAGAAGGCAAATTAGTTATCGTTATATTTAATTGAAAAGACAATACCGTAACACCTCGATTCACGCAAACATCGTTTGAAGTACCTACTAAGTTACAGTACGGAACCTTCTGTAAAATATGGTTTCAGAAAGAAAACATTACTCGCGTGACTATGGGTACTCTATGTTACTTATACATAGGTACCTGCACAAATGAATACATTAGGTAATGTTGGAACACACGAAAAATTATTGTACCGTACTAAAAAATTACTTAGTTTCAATGATTTGGAGTAGTAATCACATAAAAGGACGTAAAGAGCTCCCACGATCTCTCGCCGACTATAGCTCAAAGCAAGGGCAGCTTTCGATTTTTTCCTAATCCTAACCCGTTGACGAAAATCTGTGCTGCTTCGCTTAGAAACAGCCCGACCCCATAGTCCAGATTGTCTCCACAGCGCCACAGTCGTCGCAATATATGCTATACCGGCCACATTAAATAGTTAGGTACCGCTGCCGAAGCATAAGTGGCCCGTCTGACAGAAACTGCACGAATAAGAGCCTAATGTTTAGTTTCCAAACATTTTGTGAGTACTTGGTAAAAACCGCCTGAACCGTTAAGAACATAGGTGATGGGGCAATTTGGCTCTGCGAACCTGTCCTGCGCCTCCTGTTGCCACGCCAGAATCAACTCTAGCATGGCACTACCTCTCAGACCAATTAGCCTCTAAGCGCTGTCTCTGTGACTCCGAGTCTCAACCTTCCTGCATTTCCTGTGGCCAGCAGAGGTGCTGAAAAATCATACTAAGACCTGAGAGGAGGAGGAGGGAGGGAGTCTGAGGAATCTACCTCCTTGAGGCTTAGTAAGGTTTTCGATATCATAAAACACCGATCGAATAATCAAAATCGGGGTGTGGAACCTGCTAAGCCTACGAACAGGTTTATATTGGGTTTTTGAACGATATAACTGCTGTCAGATTTGACTTATGGATACCCATTTCTTACCTTTGTTTGGATTCACAATGGAACATTTTAGGGAAACCCGATGGTGGAACCTTTTAACGACTACTGCTCATTGAACGACTTATCTGGGTACTGATCAAAATGTTGGCTATAGGTTTAAAAGAGCTAGAACCCGGAGCCGTAAAACAAATTCTTTAATAAAAAAAAAAATTCAATACATATTGATTTCTTATATTTACGCGAATACTACACATTGAAATAAAACTATTTATTTTTCGGGAACGTAAAAACGAAAAATAAACGCGATAAAATCCTTAAAAAATAGTTTTAATTCAATACAGTTTCAAAGCAGAGTTTTCATTGAAAACATAATATTTGTAGGAAAATATATTAAGAAATAAAGTAAGACATAAGTTTCGATAAAACTCAAAATGGAAGAGGAATCGGACATTACGCATATTACATCCCTACCCAGTGAAATAATGTGCATGATATTAGAAAAGAACGATTTCCGTGATATTGTAAAGTTGGGTTTAACATGTAAACATTTTAATGCATTAGTAACTATTAATCAGTACTTATGGAAGGCGAAATTGAAAGACCTGTAAGTACTTCATTATTATGTAGTCTACTTTTTTTAAATACAGCTGAGCCTTATTTTGTTGAAACAAGTATGTGCTTCATGTCGCAAATAAAGATCGGCTATAAACAACATCCCATTCTTCAATGAATCGAAGTAATTCTTCTAATCCATCAACACTAGACTAAAATCCACAGCAGTCACAGCTAATGCAGCTACATTATCTATAGTTAATTGCTACTCAGTGTTCTTGTCTAATTGCCATTGTTAGAACTATTTATTTATTAGGACTGCAATACCCATGCCAGTGAAAAGTAGCTTGAATGGTGATATCTAGTACTTATATTCTCAATGATACAATGCTTGTGTGTGTGTGTGCGTCACACACCTCATGCTTAAAATAATAACTCATGGTATTTGCTTGCACACAATTTATTTATTTACTTGGTAAGTATGTGTTTATGTAAATTACGGAAGCGGCAGCTGGAGGACTCAAAAAAAACCGATTAATTATAAAATAAAATTTAATAAAAATAAAAATTACAAATTGGAATATATATGCTATTGACCCGATCGAGGTATGATACGAAGTGCCGGGGCTTGGTCACGTAGCCAGGTTCCTTGGGCCTCGTGGTTGGAGTCAGCACTTTTCCCCACCTTGCTGTTTCTAGGTGGCGATGTGCACGCGGCGGTGTCGTGTACTGCGTCAGCACTTTACTTGGAAGCGCTCGGTGTAACATCTCTCCCCTCAGATCAGCGACTATTTCAGATTTTAAGATGAAATATCGCTGTCGACTTCATATTATTTTGAGATGATGATTGGGATGCTTGGTTCTGAGTTTTTTCAGGCTCAGCATATGTGTGCTCGGCGTCATCTGTAGTTGTAGCTTGCTTCTGTCGGCGGGTGCGTACTCGGCACAGTAATGTGACACTGAGTGCGAGTGCACCTAGTAGTGTACCATAAAATGGAATAGTTGTATGGTACAACGTTGAGCTCTCGTCGATTTGAACTGGATTCTGTGATTCTATTCTATGTTGGATGTCGTGCAGCTTTCTCAGGTTAATTGAATTAATTTCGAATAGTGGTGACGTTGGCTCTTCTATAGGTTTTTCGGGTACGCTGATTATCTTCATCGGTTGTCCTTGGATTTGATCGTTTATATTAATGATGTTGAATTCATCTGTTCGCAGCTTGCAGCTATGTGGAATGGTAGCCAGGAAACTTCCGGATATGGTGATGGATTCTTCTCGTTCACATATGAGTTGAACTTGTGTTGGATTCGGGAGTACGATGGCGTAGCGACGATCGTCCAGTTTCTTCATGGCTGATTTTGTCAGGTTGATGGTCATTCGGTTACAGGAGCTGTTTGCTGTTCGGCCTCCGATGATGTTGCAAATGCAGTCCGGTTGAGATCTCATCTGGTGGTTGAACTTCTCTTCACAGATGTACCGTTTGCTGACCTTCGGGCATTCTGCCTCTATGTACACATGAATATTTCCAGTGATTGCAAGGAGTGGGAAGGGAGGAATGATAGCCTGCCTATTCTTATTAGGTACGATAACTAGTCGGTATAGTGAGAATTCATATGGAGATACTATAGGAAATCTAAAAGCAAATACTATTTGATTGTCGCAATAATAGGATGCTGGTTTGATCACGTTGTAATATTCTCTTAAGTCCATTTCTAATAATTGGTCTTTGCTATAAAAAGTTTTAAGTTTACCTAACATACTGCGCAATACATTTGATCCTAACATGGAATGATGAGTGCGCGATTCGTTGCAAAGTGCTAGCGCGTTCTCTAACCTACTTAATTCGCTTAGTAAGCTGTCTATATTATCGCTAATTATAACTAATATTTGCGCAAATTTCGCAAAACGAATAAGTCCGTGGTTTTTAAACCTATTGGTGTCAAGTAAAATATGCAGAGTTTGATTTAATTGAATTTGATTCGACACGAGTTTCGCAATTATTTTTGTATGCTCATCCATTAGTTCTTTGCTAAGACTAATATGATGATTATGTTCTAAAATAATCTGATGCTGGTCATCTTTTAAGGCCTTAAGGGCATTGTCATACTTGATGGCATCTGCGTAGTCCAAGTTTCCCGTAATGCTCTTAACTATAGATCCGAGACCATCTATTAAACCTCTCTTAACGCGAGTGGGTTCCAAACTTTTTAACTGAGATGATGCCTTGTCTAATTTAGTGTTCAAACTATCTATCTGAAATTCGTATAACGTGTAGGTATAGTTATCTAGTCTGTTCGTAGATTTATTCAATTGAGTTCGAACAATATTAATATTATTTTCAATGTCTGGTAGTTCTATGTACTGTAAAAACGTATGATAGTGTGTCGTCAGTCGCATGGGCCCTAACTTGAAGGGTAAAAGTCCAGGTCCGTCTTCAAGTCGTTCAAGTTTGATCTCTTGAGCCCGTACTAGGCTGAGAGTCAGCGTCAAGAGGATTATCCTGTAACAATTTAGATGATTTAGGGGCCCGTTTTAATCTAGCTTTTGCTATGGGCCCTTTTTTCTTAGAAGTGTAAATATGGATCGGTAAGTTCGCTAGGACCGTGTCCTGCGTATATCTAGGGGCGAGTTTAGATCTACTAGCGGAAGGGTTAGTAATGAATATTTGCTGATCGGGTTGATACTCCACTTCGGGCTCGCGATTTATGTTTCGCCGCTCTATAATGTGAGTTCTATTTGCAAGGGTGGTCTCGTTAATGATATCGTACACTTTCTGCATGCGTGCTCTGTGAGTTTCCGTGTACTGTTGTAATAAATGTCTAGTCAAGTCTATGTCAGTCGGATCTCGTGGGTCAGTATGTCCTAAAATGAGATCGTAAGGCTTGCATTTCGTAAAAGAGTGGATTGAACTGTTATAACCTAAAATAGCATAGGGCATTAAATTTATAACAGGCTCGTCTTTATGTGTTAATTTTAAAATACGAAGATGTTCTAATATTGTGGAATGAAAGCGTTCGATGGTTCCGTTAGCATTTGGTGAGTGGGCCAGTGTCTGATGATGCGTTATCTTGTGTATTTTACAAAACTCTGAAAACATTTGGTTAGTGAACTCTGTACCTTGATCTGAAATAATGGTCAGTGGTAAGCCGTGATGCGTGCTAAATGTTAGTAAAGCTTGTATCACACTAACTGCGGTCCCATCTCGTAGCAGGTATGCTTGCCCATACTTTGAGAATGCATCTATAAATGTTAGATATTTTTCATTTTGCGCCGTAAAACTATCCATGTGTATTATTTCAAAAGGCCTAGTGGCAGGGGGCACTATGTTGAATTTAGGTCTTATAGGGTTTCTATCATACTTAGCTTGTCCGCATATGTTGCAATCATTAATGAATTTAGTTATTTGGTCCTTCATTTTGGGCCAGTAGTATCTCGCGGATAAGGCCAAGTAGCACTCGTTAATGCCACGGTGGTTGGTCTTACCCTCGTGGTAATGACGAATGATGTCTTGCTGCCTGAGGTACTCTTTTACGTTTTCGAGTTCCTTTTTTGCTATAACTAAACTCATTGATGAACTTTTAAAGTATCTCTGGATTATGGGAACTATACTGTACATGGCAAGGGGTGGATTTATAAGAAGGGCGGTCTTAATTTTTGGGTTAACATATTCTTTTATCGCATTGATTAGATCATCTTCTAGGTTAGACTCGGATAACTGAACGGATGTTCGAGTATGTGTGTCAAAAGGTTTCGTCGCAGTAGTTCGTTTCTTAATGTCACCTACGATGGTCAAACATAGCTGGCGATGGAATTTATTGAGGGGGTCATCGGTTATGGGGACCTCAAAGATCGGATTTTCGTCAGCGGTGTGGGCTGTCAAGGTGTCCGAATTTACTATCGAAGGTGGTCTGTCGGTCGCGTTTGCAATGATCGAACTCACTTCTTCGTTACAGATCTCAATACGGGAGAGAGCATCGGCATTCGTGTTATTTTTTCCTTTTTTGTAAATTACCTTGTAGTCATACTCGCTTAGTTTTAAGCGCCATCTAGTTAGTCGCGAGTTCGGCTCTTTAAGGCTCATAATCCACTCCAGTGGTTTGTGATCTGTAACAATTTTGAATTTTCGACCAAAGAGATATGGCCGAAAATACTTTGTCGCCCAGACAATAGCTAGCAATTCTTTCTCAATCGTACTGTATCTGACTTCACTCTCGTTTAATGTACGTGATGCGTACGCTATCGGTTTATCCGATCCAATTGTACCTTGCGAGAGGATTGCACCGATTGCAAAGTTTGACGCGTCAGTTGTTAAAATAAATTCTCTTTCAAAGTCGGGGTAGCTTAGAATGGGGTCGTTTGTTAATAGGGTCTTACATTTCTCAAAGCAATTCGTGTAGTCAGAGTCGAACGTTATTTTTCTTCCTTTCTTTAGGCAATGCGTCATAGGCTTGGTGATGCGGGCAAAGTCTGGGATGAATTTTCGGTAGTAACCGAGAAGTCCGAGAAACTGTTTTATTTCTTTCGGGGTTTTAGGAATGGGGTATTTCTGTATAGCTGCTATTTTATCTGGGTTTGGTTTAATGCCTTCTGTACTAATTATGTGTCCTAGGTATGCGGTCTCGAGTTTTAGGAACTCCGACTTATCTAACTGGATTTTAAAGTTAGATTCACGCAATCTTTGAAACACCTTCTCTAGGTTGGTTATATGCTCTTGAAGAGACGTGCTGAAGACGATTATGTCATCGAGGTAGACAAGACAAATGACGTTTTGGAGTCCCCTTAGGACATTATCCATCACACGTTGGAATGTGGACGGAGAATTTTTAAGACCCATGGGCATTCTCAAAAATTCGAAGTGCCCGTGCTCGACATTAAATGCGGTTTTGGGAATGTCAGCGGGGTTCATTTCTACTTGGTAGAATCCTGAAGCCAGGTCAAGGGTAGTGAAGTATTGACACTTGCCTAATTTGTCAAGGACGTCTGTAATGTTAGGTATAGGATATTTGTCATCGATAGTCTTTTCGTTAAGCTTACGAAAATCAACGACCAGACGCCACTTTTGCTTCCCGGAGGCATCAACCTTCTTTGGGACGACCCAAATAGGCGAGCTCCAGGCAGACTCCGACGGTCTGATAATATCTTGTTCTAGCATTTTACCTATTTGCTCGCTAACCTCCTGACGGTGTATGAACGGGTAACGATAGCTTTTTGTATAAACTGGAATTTCGTCGGTTGTTCTAATAGTGTGCTTTATTTTATTCGTAAAGGTAAGTGCTTCGCCTTCTATATAAAACACATCTGCATACTTCGAACATAGCGCTAACAAATTCGCTTTTTCCTCTTCGTTAAGGTGTTCGGTACGAAGGCGCGGTATGACGTCTTTAGCGCGTGGCGATATGTGTTCGGTGCTCGTGCACTCAACGTTGAACATAGTAGCCTGGGTAGCATGGTCTAATGAGAAAATTATGTCATTTTTAGTGGGATTTACAACTTCTACTATGCCGCGGCTGTTGTTAACGTTAGTAATACATTCGACTATCACGCAGTTGCAAATTATTTGTTCCTCAATTAATACTTCGCCATCCGGGGCGTTAATAGGTAACCTAAGTAATTTAGAACTATCGGCCGGTATAATTTCCTCATATAGGTTCAAATTTCGCGAATTATAGATCTGTATAGGGTTTGTAGCGAATTTAGTGCTTAGGGTGAGCTCCTTAAGATCTAATTTAGCTTCCCATTTTGTGAGCAAGTCCATACCTATCAATCCGTCGAAATGATCGTGAAATCTATATATAAAAAATTTAATATCTTCCGCATCTTTAAATTCGGGGAAGCCGCGCAGATTGATAGAGTAATCGTTCCTGCTTGTGGCGTGAACGTTAGTAACCTCGAATGGATCGTAGTTCAGAGGTATCTCTGCGAAATAACTTTGGACAGCTTCTGGGCTAATAAATGACTGGTTAGCGCCAGTATCTATTAGAAAATTTAGTGGCGGATTGTGAATTCGGATATATGGTAGCTGTCTTTGGGTTTGAATATTCAACTCTATCCTAATTTGCTTGACTTCGGTTCCTGGGAAAAATTCTGATCATTGCCGGCAGAAGTCTGCGACTGGTCATCGATAGCCGTCACATTATTTTCGTGTGTCGGGTTGGTCTGTCCAGGAGTGTCATAATCATAAGGGTAAGTCATGTTGTAGTAGTCTGTATAATAGCCCTCACAATTGTTGGGGTCTGAATAGTAATAGTCGTACGGATCTGGGTAGTAATAGTCGTCGTAACTCGAACATTCGTTTACGTTAACGTCACGCGATTTAAAATAGTTGGTAGGTGGTGGATTCCCTTGCTTTGCCCAGTTCCAATTGGATGCTGGTAATAGTGGTCGGGACGCGTAGTGGCTAACGCCACTCATCGGCTTAGGGCCGTTATACGAGGGTTGAGGTTGATTTCTTTGCGGCATAGGCACTCTAAATCCAGGTCCACCGTGGTTATAACCCGGCGGTGGCGCACTTAACATCTGTTGCGTACGCGTGGGGCCACGTGGCTGCATGGGCATACCAAATTGATTCGGTGGCGGCATAGGACGCGGAATAAATTGCGGTCTAAAGGGGCCTGGCATATTATGAGCGAGATTAGGTTTGAATGGTTGTGCATTAAAATTAGGTTGGCTAGGCATCTTGAAATTCTGAGCATACTCGTAACGATTCGGTGACGATTGAGATGCAGGCTTCCTCTCGGATAAATTATCGTTCCTGCTCTGTAGATACATGGTATTAATTTCTTCGTGAACAAACTCAAGTGCTTTCTCAATCGTTTCCGGGCGCATACATCTAATACGTGACCCTAATGGGTCCTTTAAGCCGCGGAGATAGGACTTCAGTGCTAGATTACGGTATAAATCACGCTTAGCCTGAACAACTACTGCTTCGCTATCATGCAATGCTACATACGTCATTACGGTACTAAAAAGGTTTTGGCACCGCTCGTAAAATTCTTGTGGCGTGCTGGAACCTTGCGTAAGAAGGGCCAAATCGTTATAGAGGGCGGTCTCGTCTCTCTGGTCAGCGAAATTATTGATAAGAGCACTACGTATGCCGTTCCAGTCGTTAGGTATGCCATTGGTATTAATCAAACGGGCGGCGGGCCCTGTAACTTTATTTAAAATCCCATTCAGAAGTGCTACTTGATTTATTTCCGGTTGCCCTTGAACGTACTGGACTACTAATTGGTCACATAATTTAATAAACCTGATGAGAACGTTCGGGTTTCCGTCGAAATCCGGAACTAAACGTAGCGCTTTTAAAATATTGTCAAAATCAGCCATTTTAATATCTAAATCAGAATTAATATTACGCCTAGAATCTACAGTACTTTCTCTATTGCTAACTAACCTAGGTCTCCTTGATTCTCGCGGATGAAAAATCTTGGAATGTAACTATTTCAACCTACAGGAAATTACGTACAAAGGAAGGTAAGCAACCACTAAGAAAATTCAGTGTACTTACATTAACATATCGATTTTCGTTGAGCGGTATCGAAGTCTGGATCTCCGGCGCTGCTCCGTGGTTCAGGATCTCCCGGTGCGACGTTGAAAGTCTATCGATAGCGAGCCCGATGCGATTACCGAACTATCGCAATACGACCCGAGAATCCTACCGACTGCGCCAATTACGGAAGCGGCAGCTGGAGGACTCAAAAAAAACCGATTAATTATAAAATAAAATTTAATAAAAATAAAAATTACAAATTGGAATATATATGCTATTGACCCGATCGAGGTATGATACGAAGTGCCGGGGCTTGGTCACGTAGCCAGGTTCCTTGGGCCTCGTGGTTGGAGTCAGCACTTTTCCCCACCTTGCTGTTTCTAGGTGGCGATGTGCACGCGGCGGTGTCGTGTACTGCGTCAGCACTTTACTTGGAAGCGCTCGGTGTAACATGTATCACCATAAAATAAACATACAAGTAGCACATTCAAATAACTAGTGTGCTTATGTGCAAGTAACATCTATTTGTATTGCAGGCTT
The DNA here is from genome assembly GCA_905404115.1 of Pheosia gnoma. Classification (NCBI taxonomy): domain Eukaryota; kingdom Metazoa; phylum Arthropoda; class Insecta; order Lepidoptera; family Notodontidae; genus Pheosia; species Pheosia gnoma. The sequence continues at coordinate 5,768,121 of FR989897.1, read as the reverse complement.
AACTGTTAGGAACATTGGTATCTGGAATTTTTGTATTATGTACTTATTACAATGAACACCACTTCTGAGTAATATTTGAATTTATCATAAAAATCTTACTTTCTGCTTGCAGGCTACCAAATGATATATTTACTATAGTGGAAGCTCACAATGATGGGAATTGGAATGATGTCTTTAAAAAAATGTATAAAATCAAAAAACAAGTTTACTGTGATATAATGGGGATGTCTGCAAAATATTTTGAGTAAGTACAAAAATTATAGTGTATTTCCTTATACAGCAGGAAATATACCATAATATTAGTCTCTATTATGAGTGGAATAGAAACTACATAGTCCAATATACAGGGTGTAAGTGGCTTTGCATAGTAAACTAGTACTACGGATTCAGTTCATGATTCTGGACCCCACAGAATTGAAATTTTCTGTCAATATTTTCATGAATATACACATTGGTTCATATGTGTAACCTAGTATAACATAAAGGTTGCTTTTTACCCTCGACATTTTGGCGACCGAAGCCCTGCATATAGCTAATAAAGAATCCTAATCAATATATGACTAGACAGAAGTTTTTGATAAAGCACTAAATAATTAAACTAAAATTATTATGATTTATACTAGGTACTCTACTAAAGCCCGTGTCTTTCCGTTTGTAATGTGTACTCACACTGAATATTTAACATATTAATAACTTTTGATGTTTCATAGTCGAGTTGACTACCTGAAGTTGCAAGATGTGAAGATTTTTTTCAGTCTTGCATTAAACAATAATTTGAATTATTACTATATCATATACTTGTTACAAGATGTAATAAGACAAGCATATAAGGGTGTGGAGAACAACCATTGCGTAAAGTAAGTGCTTAGTGTAATATTGTTTTTTTACATTAGTACACCATAGTTTTACCGACAGAAATGCTAAATAGAATAGAAGGGCCAACTTACATTGGCCCTAAAACCAGTGGCACTTGATTTCATACATTCATCTTAGTTTTATTTTATACGTGTAATAATTTTCTGGGTGCATCACAACATGACACGATCATATCATCATATGTGACTGTGTTTATGGCTGACGTCGCTGTAAGCGATTAAAAAGCGTTGAAGCGTGTTTTATTCGAGCGAGTCTGCTAAAATAGTAGACGATGCGGACGACGCAACGCATATCGTACTTATATGCTATTTCCAGTAATTTCTTTTCCGTTTTTTTATATCAATGGCAACGCAAATTAAGCTCTTCTTTTCATTATTTTAGGCCATTTACACTAACAGAAGTGTACTATGCGAAAGCTGTATTACGTTATTTAGTTCAAACCTATCTAACTATCAAGTGGGTGCAGGCACACTTAAAAAATGAGTTGCATCCAGAAGTTGTGTTGAACTTCTTTATGCAATGGATGGATCCACTTAACTTTCATTTGGATGAAGATGTTGATAATGCGGTCAGTATTACAGTCCTATAACTACCTAATCATTTTTGTTTACCCACCTTAATATTAATTATTATCTAGTAACTTTTATTTTATTTTAGTTCAATACATTGGTCAAGAAAGTTGAAACCCTCATGCCAAAAGATAAATATTGCTCAGAACCTATGAGTATACCAGAGAAAATTAATAGAGGCATTGTAAAACACAAACAAGTGCTTCATGCCATATCGCAAGTGATGTACCAGGACATGCGGATGGCTGTCATGACTCATGCTAATTTGGACACTCTCGACATAATAAAGGTAAACTGAATCTGTGATAAGCCTAACCACCACCCATTTTTAAACTTCCATTAATTTGCATTTTTAACATACAAAGCATTTCTAAAAGAGAAGTATGTTGACTATGGGGATATGGCAGTCTTACTGCTGCACTCAATCGTTTAACAGTTCCTTTAGCAACTCCTTAGTGTAGATTAAAAAAGTTCACTCTTTGTCCATTCCAATGGTTTTCACAATGTGGGTCACACATGGCTGTGTCCCACATTGCCTCCCTGACCTCCCTCGAGAATCGGCGAAATAAGAATATTCCTATGGTACAGTAACTAGCGTTTGTTATATCTCATTTCTGATGATATTATTCCACATATTCAATATTGTTTTCCAATGTACAATCGAAAATGTTGAGGCTTTTTTCATTTGATGAATTTTCGAATGGGTGAATATTTGGCAAAGATATTCGATTAGTGGAGGAATACTGGCTACCATAAAACCTCTATGCCTGCAACAACGTATCGTATATTTATTTCAGGTGATGAAGAATAAGTGCGGCAATCCGATCACAATAGCAGTTATTTATCATGCGGTCGCCAGGAGGTGCGGTGTGCAGTGCGAGCTTATCGCTTTTCCACAACACTTGATACTACAATGGAGGAATGTGTACGACTCCAATCGTCCAGTTCAATATAAAATTGTGCTTGACACTGGGGAATTGATTCCCAAGGGGCAATGCCCTTTTTCGAATAACCATATGTCATCGCAGCAAAATCCACAAAATTATTGCCCTGATTCACTTCTTCAGTACACTGTTGCGTGCTACCATACAACAAAAGGACTCATTAGGGACTGGTACGTCAAATTTTAATCAATTAACCATTATGCAACGGTATCAACGTACTACGTAGGTACTAGATTCAGCGCTCGAAACAATTACTGTGTTCAATTGAACTGAGGTTCTGGAACCACTTTGTTTAGAATCATAATATTTACATTTGCTATGTGCGAAGCTTGACTTCGCAAAATAATTTAACTGCGCAACAACATATATTTTAAACAACTTAATATTATTACATTCCAATAACGTACGATTAGAACAATTAAAACAGTTTTTTATGCACATGGGCAAGTCCAATATTAGACTTGCCCGACCAGCGTAAACTAGACAGTGAGTATCTATCTCGTATTTTTTTTTACAACCGGGCGCCGTCGATTTGCGGTACATATTCGTTGTTCTGATTATCTATCCTTAAATTCATTGTCGCATGGCAATACTTAGATTTCTAAAGTTGGCTGTGAGTAGTCCAATATGCATTATACAGGATCAGCCATCGAGATGGGTCTGAATGGTCGAGGTGGATGTCGAGATGGGAATGGGTGGGATGGGATAGTTAAGAAAACTTGTGGTCAGCTCTATTTAAAAACAGTGCAATACTAGAACTCTTGATTCTGAACAATCCACGTCAATTAACTTTTTTTTAATATTTTGTAAATTCTTTACACAGAAAACTGTTCCATCATATTCGGATAAATATTTGCAACTTATCCGTCTGATAAGTTGTAAATAAGGTTTTTTTTGTGATTATGTGGTATACAGTACAATATAATAGAGTATCTTTATCTTTATAGGTACACACAAAACTCGGCACACCTGCTCAACTTTTTAAGAACTGATACAAGTGAGGACAACCCATACAAATATTTCCTTTCCTATTTGCTCGACAACACTCAAATACCTGCGTTAAATCAGTCCATCCATCTTAGAGATGTAAGTATTAATTTCTATTAAATCATATTATTGTGTTTATCAAGTTATCTGATTAGTTATCAAAATATGTACCTACCCACTAACTTTATTTACAGATGAATGATTATCACAGGGACATTATAAACGCGTTATCATTATTAAACTCAAGCCCATCATCTATTTGCAGAGACGTAAGTACATAATAATAATGGTAATATTATTGATACCAATACTTGGGTCTAAATATTACTACGTAATGAAGAAGCACTCATCTCCTCTTAATATCTTTACACCCCGCGAATATATACAGTAAATTAAGTATTGTCAGTTTGTCAGGGTGTGTCGCCTTCCAAAGTAGCCGCTAATTATCACCAGCCTTGTCTCGCTCAATCTTTGAGCCGTACAGGAAACGTATTGATTACATTATCTGTGCCCTGCAGTTTGATATGGCAATAAAATAGTTGATTCGGTAATAGAATATGTTCTACGTTTTTAATATAAAGATATTAATATTCTAGGTTGTTGTAAAGCACCGCAATAGCAACTTGAAATACGCAGTTGGCATGATATGTTACCACCAGAAATATGAATATATGTGCGTAATTCGAGGATGGAATCTATGCTGTTCGGAGCAACAAGGGTTCAGCGATCCGAAGAGCTCCGAACAGCCATTCTACAATATCGTTGCAGTTGACCAGTCGAATCGATACGTCGCTCAAGGTAGAGACATCAGAAACATTATCTACCATCTAACCACCACTCACGAATCCATATCAATAAATCAAAAAAAAATCGTATGTCAACCTATTATAGAGAATAAGGGCCACGCTAAATTGACCTACGTGGAAACGTTTTTATCACGGCGATGGCAAACATATTTTGCCCTCGTGACGTATCTTATTATTTCTATTTACTGTGGAAAAGTTAAGCTAAGACGAGGCCCTCGGTCTCCCTATCATTAACGCTTATGTTAGGTTATAGACCCTCTTTTGCGTCGGCCATTGGATGAGCAGAAAGATCTCTAAGTTTTTTTTTCAGAGTACCTTATTGAAATACGGCGACCAATACGCGTGTACCACTTGGAAGATGTTATTGCCAAGGAGTTCACCCACTTCGACGGATTCTGTTACGTGCCTAACAATGAAAAGGAAAGGGAATATCCTGAAGATGGCCCCATAAGGGATACATTTCGAACACTAGCTTCAATTCGATTATAAGCTCGACACTCCGATCTACCTAGCTGTTCAGTACACAGGATTTCAGTCATGAATATCAATGATAGAAAATATTCTTTCCTCCTTTGTGGAATACTTTTACTAGTTATATTTTGTCAATACTTGAAAGTAAATCTGATCAAGAAAATACTAATAACAATGACAACATCAGAATTGGCAGTATAGTTTAATTCCTTCGCCTGTCCTACTGGACGAATTAAATAAACTACTACTATATTTTTGTTATTCAAGGCACTTCATATGTTTTTATAAATTGACCACAGAGTGATATTGCCTTAATCAATAATGATCTACAGCTACATAATAATTTATTTTTGAGTCTGTTTAGGTGTTAAGTCTTTTAATCAGTCTGAATAAGTTTCAAGTGTTAATTAGAATTAGACATCGCGAGTTATATCTTTTATGCCTGTTCAGGGATCAAATGGGAGAATTTCTACTATCTCAACAACAAAGGTGGAACAACATATTATATTTTGTAAAACAAACTCCGCGCTCGCCTTTGTACTAAAGGGCAAAAAGCAATATAGGTATGAAAAAATTAAAATGACAAGTCATGTAGCAAAATTTTATTTATTATCTGTTACGTATTAATATTCGATGTGGAATCTATGATTTTGATGTAAATAAAATAACAAAGTATACAAATTAATTTTATTTATTAATCCTCTTGCAGTGCTCAATAGTTGCCGAAAATTTAAAAACGAGATCTTGTAGTTAAACCTTATTATTTACATTGAAATGTTGCTAGCGGTTGCTTTCTTCGGTTTAGTAATGGCACTACGCACTAATGAAAAGCAGCTTCTGTTGCGCTACTTGTAGTAGGTAGGTACTGTACATTTTGTAATTCAATGTATGTTGATGCAACAGAAATATTAAGTACATTTTAAATTAGCATAGCCAGTGTCAGTGTTTTATTTATATTTCAAATAATAGTTTGATACGTGTGCTACTTACTATATGAATCACTTCGTCGGCAAAGATAAAGCCACAATGAAGATATTTTTGGCGAACACAATAATTTCTTACTACTTTTGATACATGGGAATGATATTTTGTTTTAAAATTGCCCAGGCTTCAACGAATCTTGAAAAAGTTAAACCGTAAAAAAAATGAAGTAATAAGTACCTCATGAAGAAATATACTGAAATGAATCATGCTTACGTTTTTTTAATTGCGTGTGACTGTTTCACTGTTTCATGACATAGATTAAGTAATCCCATTATACTAAATTAATATTACATAAATTTCTTAATCATTCATTTTTTATTGGAACTGCGAAATTGATATTTTTCCAGTCTTTAAAGCTTTCAAACCGGAAGTCATGTTTTGCAAACATTCTATATTAGCTACAAAATTTAAATGACATCAATAGAAATTACATGACGCTTTTAATCCCTTTGAATTTTATTATTCAAATTGACTTAAATAAGACTTCCAAACATACGCTTTGTTTCAAACAAAATGCGAACTAAAATTAAATTATGTGATTACATGTCTAAACACTATTCGCTAGAAAATAAACTTACAATGTTGGCAGCAAGTAAATTATCGTCACACGATGACTTCGCGGTGTTAAATCGTGGTATCAATTATATGACTTACCAACTCGTTAACAGGCTCGGAGATCAAATAGTGTACTTGCGACGATAAACGGAACCGAAAATTCCCAGAGCGAGATGTAATTAAGCAGTTGATACTCTAGTCTCACTCAAATTATAATTATAAAAGTTAACATAAGTGTAGAAGCAAATAGTAACCTATGATATCTAAAATTAGACAGGCATATTTAGTTTAGACATACTTATCCAAATCCACTAAAATTTAGTGACTGGAACGACATGTTTAAATAAAGCAAAACTATAAAATTATAAGTTGGAACTCATAAATCGCATTGCATGTTGAGTACATTTGGATCAAGTTTGGTTATAAGCTATGACATTATTGTTTAACTGTACGTTAATGATTGAGGTACGCCATTGACAGTCTTTGATTTCAGGATCCCGTTTTCATAAGACATCACTGTCTCCCGACCGTTCTCTGTTACCCTGAAACAACATTAAATAATTTGTAAAATCATCATTATCACATATTATAATATGAGAATAGAATTTAATATAATGGATTTATTGGTATAGATCGCGCACGCTCGTAAGCAAAACGCGACCTTTAACGTGAGGTAATAGATGCATTGCTCAAAGCCGATTATTGAGTACTTTTTCATGTCTATGGTCATGAGTGCACCGCACCCACTATTTACTCTGTGGGTGCTGAAAACCAGGGCACCCACGACGTCGGCGCCCTTGGATATATTTGTTCCGCCAGCCAATGCCGTTTGGACTAAATGCGATTTAAAACTTTATCAGTAAACGAGCAAATAAATGACATTGATTTTGTCGAACTGAGTCAAGGTCGTATTCGCGTTTATTATTTCAATAGATGTTGCCGTAGCACTTACCTACCTACCTACTTTCCATTAGTTTGGTAATTTCAACTATATCTTACGAGTTAAATTATGCTGAGAAAATATTATTTTAGTTTGGTAACCTACACTGGGTGGGCCAGGGTGGTGATCAACGGCCTGAATCGCTCGCATTGAGTGAGCGTCATGCTCAACAGCGAGTAGGCTAATTATAATTTTACATAATGGTTTCGTTCATTTACAATTGCATAACAAAGAACTTTTCTTTAGAAAAAATATATGAAGCTTCTAGAAAAAAAAAATCTTAAGTATTGAACATATTATAAACGCGCATTAAACGCCAAAAAAGTATATTTCGGTAATAACTGGCGTGGATAATGCATTTTTTTTTAATAGGTTCGTTACTAAGTAAGTTAAAAGTACAAGGATCTACAGATACGACTATTAAAAAGGTATGTTCCCTTACTTCTTAGTCGTTACTTTTTTCCCGTTGACGATGCGTGTGGTGGTGGTAGTGCTCCTCATGTTGGCGCTGCCGGGGCCCGCCAGCGAGCTGTTGAATGTCGAGAACGACGTGAAGGTGTTCCCGTTGGAAGCAGCGTGTGCGAATATATCGTCGAGGCCTTGCATGCCGAACCCGAACGGGCTGAACAGAGATGAAGTGAGGGAGGTGCTCGGGGGGTGACCCCGGCGCCCGTGCCTGTGATGCTGTCCATGGCCATTTAATTCTGTGAATAAAATAAAAATAATACTCATAGCATTCCGTTTGACGACTATGTAGATGATTTAATCAACCGCGTAGTCAGTAACGTAATCTCTCCAACACCATCCCTTTCAACCTTATCAGCAGGAACCCCATGAGTGACGGGTAACTAAACTACGCCTTTTTTTTACTAGTTTTATGAAGACTAGATGTTATGAATTTCTTCGTAGAACCTTAGTCGCCTTTACGACACCTCTGTTGCGGTGAAGGAATTGCGATTCTTAATGCAATTATGTAGATGGAATACCTAGGCGAAATGTTGCTGCATAAGTATTTTGCCTACTCCTTCAGGCAACAGACGTGATTGTATGGAACTTCATGAATATAAGTGAAAATATCGTAAATTGTAGACATTAAAGTGTCTCAGGTCGTCCCAGTGTCCAAACATGTTCTAACACATTCGACCTAATCTTATCGCCGAGTCACAAAATATTATCATCGTGCAATACGTAAAATCACATAATTATTATTTATCGCTTTTATCACAATGTCCAGAGTTCTGCTATATATTTTGCAATATGGTTTAAAACTTTTTTTTGGTTTGATTATTGTATTGTACACTTCAAATACAAAATAAACGCATGAAATTATCTCCGATAAAAATCTAGGCCACCTCAAAGAAAGTGCAAATCACACGATGGTCCAAAGCGCGTCCTAGTTTGTTAGTAAGATAAGTGGATCGATAATATCAATTAATAATTACCAGCAAATAAGTCGCCGAACGGAGAGCCGCCAAAAAATTCTCTAAACACCTCCTCGGGATCTCGGAATGTGAACGGGAAATTGTTAGCGTAGCCGAAGTCATAATCGTCGTCAGCGGTGGAACGTCTTCCTCGGCCGTTGTTCAAGCCTTCTTTGCCATACTGATCGTACACTCGCCGTTTCCTTTCTGTAATGAATAATATAAATATTATGAATCAATACGTTTATATGACCAATATCAATTGATATGTCCTAAGAGTTCGACGCCAAAGCGCATGGTATAATAAAGACCAACACCTAGAGATGATTTCCTGTTCATGATCTTGCTTTTAATGCAATAGCGTCAATAAATATGATGTCAGCTTTACACGGAGCTACGGAATATTAGCTGAGGCGTTAATTTACCTTCGATGTGAATGATTCCTACCTATAATGTACAATCTATTCTATTTGAGCATAATTCAATAGTGATATTTGGATGTAAACCCTTATAAAGTATATTTGCCCTTATTAGGGAGTTGATTAAATAAAAAAAATCATATACCTTTAACTAAATTTACATATAAAACTTTTAAACCTAACTAGTTAATATCCAAATTCTTAAGAGAAATTACTGTGTATCATTAATTCATTGAATACCTACGTTACGTCACGCTCAAACTATTAACCTAATAAAACACCTTAAAACCGAGTTAGTGTGTGTTGGAAAGAGTTAAATATATAAATGTAATTAAGAAAACTAGACCATTCGACTAGTTTTTATCTGAAAAGCAGCAATTGGACTTAATTATTTATCAACCTCCAGTTACTGCCTGCCTTGCAATGATAAGATAATTTTCGCTTGACAATACATAGTTTCAGCGCTACGACTTGCTACAGTCCTGAAGAAAGTTGAAAGTGAGCAGGCAGTAAAATTTAATACGTATACCCACATTAAAAAAAGTGACTTGGTTAACCAATGTAGGTTATATGTATATTAGTATAAAATCGAAACAATTCGGACCGCGCTTAGACACAATAGCGCTGAGCTAGAAATACCCCCCTCATCCAATACCTGCACTTAAAATAATAGCAGTACCCGCGAATTCCTGTGCGTAGGCTTACGCTTTGCGAAAATTTCGTGAAATGTAAGGGTTCCCTTTCATTTTCCGCGATAATAAGTAGGTATTCTATATTCAACCCAGGATATTAGCTGTCACTATGCCAAGTCTCAATAATATGAATCCAGCTGTTACCACGTGGAGAGTTCAGGCTGACATACCATTTGCATTGCCGAACAAACAAGAAATCTAAAAACACTTGTTATAGATTTAGAGACCTCCAAATAGGCTATTTCACCATTGTTTTTAAATATCTTCAATGCACAGGCCAATTACTAGTATAATAATAGATATTAAGTATACTTAGATAAATAGTAGGACCACCTAAGAGGAATTGAGAGAGTAGAATTGGGGCAATACATCGTAGGGATACCAATAGTAGACGATTAGTGATATTAAACTGAATTTAAATTTTGCAACGAATTAGTTATAGACTTCCGCGCTTTCAAAGTACCGTTACAATGACACGCCACATTATTCATTACCGTATTCGTAGCTGATTCATTTTTACGTAGGAGGATAATGTTAGTTTGCGAGCTAAATCAGGTAAGATCAGGAGGTACCTACCAATTTTATACTAACTGAGAAAATGTAAATATATTATCACTTTTTGAAAAAAAATACTGTATACCAACCATACCAATTTTTTTTTCATTACAATTTAGTTATTCATCATATTAAAGAACATGCACAAAGCAAAAACAATCATCTCGGTTTTATTATATTTAGGTAGCTATCTAATGAAGTACCTACAGAATTATTATTTGGTAACCATTAGAATGTAGAACCGATTTAAATTTTGTTATTGTGTAATTTCGTAGTAGTGGGGCATATCAAACAACTAACACAACCAAAAAAGCTGGTTCGCACAAACATAATGCGATGATAAAATTACTTATTAGACTTAACTCACACAGAACTCATATGTTAGTAGTAATAGGTAAGTAGATCTATATGGCAAAATTTTAGTTACATTTTCAGGATTATGTTTTGAATATTATCATAGCATGTAGGTCCCTACTAGTCTTAAATATAATCTCTGTGTATGTACATTAATTAAGATTAAAACTTCAATAAACAAAATGTACATATTTAAGGATAGCAATTTGCAAAACTATTTAGTATTTTATATGATAATATTCACAGCACAAGCTAATCCTGCATTAAATGGACAGCTACCAAAAAAGCGGTGGAATGGCGTGTCTCCAAAAAACCCCCTGAAGTTAAAGTGTCGATGCCCATTGACTCCATTCTTGCTTTGATATCTGTGTGCGTGACTGTGGTGACTGGATCCCCGTGCATCATAAACCTTCCGCTTGTTCGCTACCCAACAATAAAACATATTTTATAGCTAGCACTGCTTAATAATACCATCATAACCTACATACACTATGATTTTCTTTAGATATATGAAGTGGTAGCTACTATAGCTGGATCTTCCATTTCCAAAGATTATCTATAATAGGTAAGTAAATACTATAAGTACATAAATAAATACCCATTATGATGTAAATACTTACTAAATATGAATCTATTGTATTTAAGATGGTTGCTAGCTAAATTTAGTGGATTGAGTTACACACTTATATTACTTTTATATGGGCCACATTTTATGTTCCAGCTAAACAAATACTTATCCACTAGGTATTGTTGTTAATTATTGTACTCACCATCTGAAAGAACTTCATAAGCCTCAGATATTTCTTTGAACCTTCTGTTAGCTTCATCAGCATTGTCTGGATTCTTGTCGGGGTGCCATTTCAATGCCAATTTTCTGTAACTAATAACCAAAATAATTATTAGTACATGCATAAGTATTAAAATAAATAATTACGTACATAATAATTTAAGTAAATCAGAAAACAATCTTTGATGTACAACTAAAATTTAGACAGGAATTTTAACATATCTGATGGGCTATCTTCTGGTGGCTTCAAAGTATGTAAAGTATCAGCATGATTCCTACATGCATAAGGAAAAATATCTAGAACCTTTTATCGGAGTACTTTACCTACTTGCATTAAATTATGAAGGAAAAACTTACGATTTTTTAATCTCCGCCTCTGTGGCAGATCGAGTAACCCCCAGTACCCTGTAATAGTCCACCATCGCTGGTCTCCCTCAAGGGATGTAAAATGATCTGGAAACAAAAAATACATGCATTTTAATTTATTAATTACAAATATTGTACTTATGAAAATGTAAATAGCATAATAGTAGGTAGATAGATATATTATGCTAGCTGTTATTGTCTAATTATAAGTAAATACTAATTATATACACACAGTTGTCCAATGAAACATAGCCTATAAAACTCAAGGTTAATTTAGCTTTCTAACAGTGAAATAATATTAAGAATGTAATCAGTATCTAGTTTCAGAGATTACCCCCTACCTACACCCAAACTCACAAACTTTAAAAAATATATATGTATGAAATTGGGACTTGCTTACAAATGTGGGTGCCAAATTATAATGTTTTTTTTTAAGTAACAGGGCTCATAATTTCCAGCTAGATACAGTGACCAGTGGCTGGCTACTGCATATAAGTAGCTATAAATTTTAAACAGTTCACGATACTTAAATAGCATTTTTTAATTCAACACTAGCTTGTACCCTCGGCTACGTCCACGTGTATTCCGATTAGATTAGATTTCAACTAAAAATAAACGTTATTTATAACTCGCTTACCGTAGTAGATAAATACGTGAATAATTTGTAAAAGAAGGAACAGAATCAAAGTTACAATTGGTAGGTATGTAGTAAGTATGGGACAGAAGCGAAATGTAAATTTCAAAATTTATGTTTTTTTTGTTGGGACTCCGACAAAACACAAAATATATGCACAAAAAACATTTCAATTCATTCATGACATAACGGTGTCAGTCTATTAAACGTCAAAATAACAAAGTGTCAAATGTCTGTCAAATTATATTATCGATATTTGAAAAATAGTTGTTTTATTTATTTAGATTTCATCATGTCACATACATTATTTTATTTATAATGTGTATTTATTGAATTTAATATTGCTATTAATTACTTGACACTGGCAAAATACCCGCTAAGTTGCGGGTGACGCCATATTCATATCCATTTTATTTCATCGCATCTCATTTCGTAAAGAAAGAAGAAGAAAAATAGTTGGACTCATTTTCATCGTTTCATGTCACCATTTTGCATCCATTTCTTATTTATAATGTGTATTAATTGGATTTGATACCGCTATTAAATACTTTACATTGGTAAAATACCCACTAAGTTGTGGGTGAGGTCATATTCATTTGCATTTTATTTTATTACATTTCATTTCGTAAAGAAAGAAAAAATTGTTGTTGTTTGTTTAAGGAATCGGTGCATCCCACTTTGTTGTCAACTTAATCTTATCCTATGCACTAAAAATAATTGAGATTGAGAAGATTTGGCGGTAAGATGAAGATTTAACTTAACGTCAGACTTTTTGGCGGGAAATTGAAAAGTAATGGCGTCAGTTGTGACTTAATTTCTAAAACTAGTGTTCCTGCGAGTTATAGTGAGTGATATAAGTGGAATATTAACCATTATGGATTCGAGTGTAGGTAATTGAAACAAAGTGACGAAACTTGGCTTTTCAGTTTCTCACAAAAAATCCATAAAAAATATTTCAGTAAAGAATCCATCACGTTACTGGTCGAGGGATGGGGGGTATTTTACTTGGGCCTAGCCTTTGCGCCTATGTATATGCTCGAAAACTGAAATAATTTATATTACTTGACACTGGCAAAATTTATGGTGATGCCAAATTAAAAAAAAAACTTCAAGTCAGTATTCCGTAAAATGTATTTCTTTGATCGGATTATGTATTCGGTATAGATATTGTTGGGATAACAAACGAGTGAAGGAATTAACATATATCGCATACACCTAATACTTGACTTTTCAAGTAGGTACTCCCAAAACGTTCGGTAAATTTTCAGTAAAGTATCAGTTTTACTAATAGCCTACCCCTTTTATATCATCCAGGGCCTGGATAAGACGTTCAGTGACTTTTACCCCGCGACTTCGTCCGCGTATAAGGGAAACATAAGTAAACTTTCAATATAATAAAAAAAATACCCTAGTAACCATGTGTTACTAAAGTGCTCTTCAAGACCAAATAACCAAATCAAATTATTCGACAGGACTAGTACTCGATTTCCTCACCAAATTCCAATCCACATCTTCTATCTTCATCATGAGCAAAGTAGGAACTCTTTAAGACCGATCTAACGAACCCAGACTGCGTGGGTTTATTCGATTCTCTCATAGAATTCCAACTACCACCCTTCGACTTCCATCATCAGGCACTGGTCACCATGGATAAATAAAGTCCTCGTAAATACTAATCGAATGAACCCAAATTCGATGGGTTTAGCCCTCAACGAATATTATGTATATATGTATTAAGATACAAAATGTTGCTGTCCCTCCTTGAAATCTGGATTTTTCAAATATTTCACCCGCATTGGGGTGAAATTTCAGAAAATCCCTTCTTACTGGGTGGTTACGTCATAAAAGGATCCTTCTGTCCAAATTTCACGTAGCTACGTCTAGCGATTTAGCTGTACGCTGATCGTCAGTCAGTCAAGACTCCTTTGCATATTTAGGTAGGTATATGTATGTAGATAAGGGGCGAGCCTGTTGTTAGGCAGTTTTGCTTCATACTTAGTTATTTTTCAGTTTAAAAAGAATTTTTAACCATAATAAACATAATTATATGACAGTAATCCCAGATCTAGTAATCGAACTTTTCACACCCTCATTATCGGCAGCCCAATCTCTAAATACCTAAAACTAAAATTCTATAACCACAATTTGTAAGTAAGACGAGTTGTTCATGGTATGTACCAACCGATAATAATTCTTGCATATTGCGAGATGATATCTTGTGATCCATCCATGAACGCGTCGATCAAGCAATAGATAGCTCGTTCAATGAAAGTGAAATGATAGGTGCCTGTATCACTTACCTCCTACGTATTACTAAGTGTACTACTTACATATTATTTGCTTTAGACAATCAATGAAACGGAAATTTGGCGTAAGAACTTACCATATGTTTAATTTATTATATTATTAATACATACATACGTCAATAAATTCAGAAGCAAACCGAGCGCTTCTATAATTTTCCGTTATTGTATGGTTTTCCGTGAAAACCACTCCATACCCAGTGGTAGGTATAATCCACAACGTTGCGGAGGCATTGTGTGTGCGGGGGCTTGTTTACAAAATGCCTACACTGGAATTGCGTTAGGTTATATACCTAACAATTATGACGTACGCTTGTCTTCTTTCAAACCTCTCCTCAAAAAACTCTAGTAATTTAGTGGTTTCTACGAAAAGCCGCTCGCGCTACTCGCTAGAGGGATAGTCTGCTACTCCAAAGGATAGTCTTAATGAAGCGTCCGTGCGTTTCTTTGACCATGCACCAACACCATTCGAATCCGTACCGGCTCCCATGCCAACTATAAAGCGTGTTTTCCTTACGCGAAACGCTGACACTACCCCTCATGACACTATCTTCTCGTCAAGGTCCTCGCCGCGATGGACCAATTGACGTTCTCACTTTCGTTAGATACCGACCCCAACCGATGATAGGGTTGAACGAGACACGCTTCCGCCTTTACAAATAACCCTGTCACCATCCACGACGAGACTGCCTAACTCATGTTGACCTTTAGCTAGTTGCGACTTGCAACCCCTAAGGTACTGGCAGGAGTCTACCTAGCACCAAGGTTCCCGTCTTGACCGGTGATGCTCAGGTCACCATCTGCGGCTAACCGTCTTATGCGAGTCCAAAAAAGCTTTTAAACTTTGAACAGAGCGATGCTAAAGTCAAACGGCCGCGGCCGGTTAGACATGTTTAAATCCGGTTGGTGCCTATAGCGCCGTTCACAAAGTACTACTCACACAATACAACTGCTCTTCCTAGGCTCACCCATTGTAATAGGTAGGGGTCCAGTTTACCATGCTTTGACACATTATCGACCGATATTTTTATATAGGGAACAAGTGCTAATTGCCTTCCGAAACGGAGATAAGGTGGAAATATTAGGCCAATTAGTAATTGTCCGGATTTTAATTCTGAGTGCCTGTAATGACTTTTATCTATAACAGCAACGGCCGGGCCCACCAATTTAAATTTACCCTTCGAATGTTATAAGTAGGTAATATAAAGCCATCCAAGTCCGTCATCTAGAAAGACAAACCTAGACGTTTCTGCAACATGATGATTACATATTGCTCTAGACAAAGCAAATCTCCGAAACATTGACATTCAATAAACGTAAAACTACTGTAACTTAAATAATTAGAAACCTTTTTGGTATATTCGAAACATTGAAAACAAGACACACAGCATATATTTACTTACCTAATCTACGAAAACAATTAGGTAAGTAAGTGTTAGGCAATAAGTGCCTAACATAGTACCTACCAATAATAACACTAACGCAAATGTATCCCAATAACAACACAATACATTAAAAACCCAACCACCATTAACCACCACGAGGACAATTCAGCTAACCGGCAAGAGGGCGCCACTTTCATGTGTTATTGTTTCGTTAGCATTTCTTTTACGTCGATGCGTTATTTTAGATATCCGTTGTATGCAACTATCAAGGTTCTTATCTGCCAACATTTTATGCAAAGGACCCGATTTTGCTGATCTTTCCTCTATTTTTGAGCGCTTATACCTACGCCAATGGAATCATATGGGTAATACCTGACTTTTGTGTGATTTTTGTTGTTATGTGTTAATTGTGAATGTCAGTGTAATTTTACTTAAATGTAGACTGGTTATTCCAGTTTATCATTTCTCTGAATAAGCAGGCGTAAAACGATTTTGCTGGTAATAATTGTTGCCTAATTACGATCATCTAGATGCACCTAACCTATAAGTAACTGCTAGGGTGTTTAGTTTCCCACGAATATATATTTCTGTGCGGTGTAGGTAGATAGACACAAACCTTAAAATAACATTGGCTCTTCCGGTTATATCGTTGGTGCCAACCACGGGTAGCAAAACGATCTTCACCTCCACTTCACTAGTGAATCTTAATTAACACTTGTCAAATATCTTTCTTCTTATGCAACGTTGTTTTGTTCTCTGACCGATTGTCTAGTATGACACTATCACGTTTATGTCGAACACACTTGCACTAAATGGATGACTGATCTTTTCCAATGACACTTGTTTTCGATCTGTATGAGTAACCAATAGCACTACATTGAAATCGTTCTGTTTTTCACATAATCGTTAACATATGGAAAATTTTTGCACATAAAATCAATAAAACATGGATTCCCAGTGAAGTCTGTGTGGGCACGATAAGACAAAGCGTAGGTAGAGGTAACGTAACCGAACCGCACCTACTTGTACAAACGATCCGAGCGCACGTTTTCCATCGACTGACAGTCGAAGAGGCGAATACTAACGAACGATTCACGAATGGCAACGACCAGCGGACTCACGGTACAATAATAGCGCTAGTAGCGCAGCACCCAGCTGACGTGCGTGTGAAGGACAAGGGAACAATCAAACAACAATGTTAAAAATTAGCCGCAAACAGAATAATATTTAATATCTAGGAGACGCCCATAGTAGAAGCGCTAAATTGTATCATGATATTATACGAAAATAACCTAGTTGTTACATGGTTCTGTGTCTACTATGCATATGATCAACAAATTACAACCAATGTAAAAGCTATGTAGTTAAAACACTTTTTACAGAACTTGCCCTTCATTAAGTTAAGAGTAAGTAAAAGTAATATAGGTATATTTGGTAAGTAATATACCTTAATGACGGGTGGGATAGGTTTACTGACCTGCCTTAAGTGTGACCACACATCCCTGTTAGGCAATTTTATCCATTAGCGAGAACATGAAAGGGCGCAGTTCGTTATTATTGTGTCTCCCTCTTATCGACGGTCTTACCCGGACCTACGATCCGAGTTGAGTCCAACAAGTAGAAGCCCCTGGAAGGGTGTTATGTTAACTGCTGAGGTCAACTGCTGCAAATGATAGAACAGCATCGAATTAACCTCAGCAGGTGCAGGAGCTATTGCAAGATCGTGGTCGGATAAATAATTATGGGTCTATTGTATGTGTAAAGTTTTGTTGACCTGTTTGTCTAGAGTTATTTGATGGCGTTCGAACACATGCTATAATAAGTAATTATACTATTATTATTATAAAATAGCCGCTACAGATTACTGTTTTCGGAGAAGGCCTTAACGATACCAAGATCGCATGAACAAGAAGGCTTGGATGTATAAGAATAAAATAAAATTGTGGGTATTTTATCTGATTGTTCGGTTCCTAGTAGGATTGGCGTTCGCCCAGTGACCTGGGGTAGTCGACCCCAGAGTTAATACCCGGGTGCACGCCCACAGCCAACAGCCTCGAGGCCGCGCCTCATCAACAAACTGTGTATGACCTACCTACAGTCATCGGCGTTTGTTACTCACTCATTCAAACAGGTAGTTGTTTGTATTTTATACCTGTAATAGGTTCTTACGTTGGAATTGCACAAAGAGAAACCCTTATTGTAAGTACGTAAGTACTTATAAATAGTTTTTCGAGTTCAAGTTTTACCTGCTGCTTGCGCTGCGTAAGTCAGGGAGCCCCCCGCAAAAGTTATGCTTTTAGTAAAATATTAAGATTCTAAAATTATTTTTACAATTGAGGCTGTTTCCGATAGGGTATACTAATCCTTGAACCTGGGCTTCGAAAGCGCATTTGTAATAACACTATGTGAAGTCAGAATTTAAATATGTCGATTTTAATTTTTTTTTTTTCCCAACAAAATGAAAATTGTTGCAGAATTATTATTTTTTATGTTGATTTATCGAAATTCTGACATTACATAGTGTATACAAATGCCCTAAAGATGCTTAGGTTCTAGGCTTAGTACCTATACCCTTTTGGAATCGTTTTGCCTAACAGCCTTCAGAACAACAGCTATACACATGTGTAGGTATTACTAAAACTACATGTGTGTGTTAATACAATAATGCAGAATTTAATGGTAAACGTAATATTAACTGTATGTAAATTAAATTGAAAGTATAATTATAAATTCATGTACAGACTGCAGCTAGATATCGCATATTCAGCATCATTCGGCCTTCGGGTAACCGGTCGCTGTACAGTCACACACTACACTGCTGATACGACACGGCAAGTCTCAATGACGTCACTACATGCTAATAATGGCGCTGGGTGACAGAGAATTTCATTCAACTCACATTGAGTGACTCAGCATCGCACATCTTTTCCATTGTTATTTGTTAGCTATCCCTATTATCACATGCCAAATTAACCGTAACGCGATAAAATGGTTAACTCCGACACAGCATACGAAAACAAATCAATTCTATTCGTTTATCGTGTGTTACGGCACTTACAGCTTTTAATCGACACTAAACGATAATTAACTAAAGTTGTGGGCGAACGACGATGCTAAGGCGTTGAAGCTGTACCGTCTAAATATTAGTCATTCGAGAAAGCGGGGCATATAACTCAGCACGACAGACAAAAAATGGTTCCATTCCATTATTATTGAGGTATGATTAGCTCGTTACTCATGTATTAGTTATCTGTCATTTGTATGACTGGGTGTTTACAGGAAGATACCTAGATGTAAAATCCTACAATTACGTAGGTATATATACTTACTATAAATACCACACACTTATAGTACAGTATATCTACGCTGTATTTGCTATTAGATGTAAGTGGTATTGTAACTTTAAATACCTATGTAATTACCTTAGTTCTCTCTTCATATTAATATTTACGTAGGACTAACATTATGCCGATCGTGAACCATACATTCACGCCTTTAACTATTTCCAAAGGCTTTAATGCACGTGTGCTGTAATTTTAATGCGTCGCTTCACAGATGGGGTTTTTTAAGTTAGTACCGTGTCACACCGGCTCTAATAAGTGGAGCCACGAGGATTAAAAAATGCTATTGTCTATAGCCTATACTTACGATGTAAAAGTACTGGCAACTTACACATATTCCCAACTTACGTCGTAGTACCTACTAAGGGTGATGCAAGCATATGCCATTTGCGGGCACACTTTATAGATCTATAATTACTTAACAGGAAAAAAACTTTATTACCTTAGGGTTAATCTACAACGCTCAACGCAAATTGTACGGCCATAGGTTAACTGGAACAGAGGGCTAGTAATGTAGTAACATAAGTATGTAACTATAATATTACTCTCCCATTATGCCTCCCAATATGAATTTCGGATTGTTCTATCGTTCACAATGCTGCATAGCCAGGTAGTATTTTGACCACATGTAAATGTAGGCTAAGAAACTACGTTACGACAGACTATATGGCATGTTACTTCAGAATGATCAACATTAACCGTTATTCGTTGTTCACTAAGCTTAGATCGCGAGGTTACTGAATTGTATTGTATAACTGATTAACATAGTTTATTACCTGGACAAGACAGTATTTTCACACTTTTGATTTATTCAACGCAACGATGTCATCATAGCCGCGCAAAAATTTTGCCTGTCAATAGTGATGAAACCAAGTTTACTCAAATATGAAGCAACGGTTACCTGTTTCATAAAATGAACACTATTTATATAGTAGATATGTTTCCCAGCAATAAGTGTATTATTTTGTTAATCTGAACAGTACACAGAATATACAAAATTCGTTCAAAAAAGATCATTTATGTGATAGGTAGTTATTTTAAAAAGGTAGAAGTATGTAGACACATTTACTTATTCTATTTTTGAAACTTTGTGTGATTTTTTATTATGAATTAAGTATAATAACCAATGATAATAAATAAACAAGTAAGTACCTACTTATATGCTTATCTAAAAATATATCAGCCATCCGTCACATCCAACATTATTCGTAGGTCACATCACACAAGACTGCAATTTATTAGAGAGCAGATTCACACGCTTTTTCATTGATTATTCTAATGAGCCCAATTTCTAAAGTAACTACTTATTTAATTTGCATAAAATAAACATTTTGTTTGCTGATTGGTGAAAGTATACTTCCGTATGTACCTACCCGCTCACCGTACGTAACGTAACTCCAAAATTGATGATTTAACGACAGCTAAGTACCGGAAAATAATAACCATTCAAAAAAATCTTCTCATATGATTCATAATAGATACTTCGGCATCTTAGGGAGAAATCATTCATCAATCATCAATATAAAAAAAAATGCGTAAAATTCATGAAAAATTCTAACTTTGGGGGTTGTAAAATCATGAGTTGAATCCATAGTATCAGTTTTCGTTACGAATACACTTACACCCTTTATAGGTACTTACTTACATATAATTATGATTTTATTAAACTGACTGTGTCATATTTAGTGCCATAAATTAAAACCACATCAATCTAACAAAATCGTGGTATGCATTATCGCTCACAATAAAATACTTAAGTATGTGAGGGATTGATAAACTTAGGTAAGGAATCTAATCTCCGCGAGCAGTTCATGCAATGTCTGGGGTCTACGTATACAGCGATAGGCCGGGTTCTACGATCTGCCTTCGACACATGAACGCAGCGGCGCGGCGGCAGGTCGTTGGTCAACGAGGTCAACAAACTAGCTCTAGCACAAATAGGTTAGTGGGCGCGTGTTGTATTTGATCCTGAAAATAGTACTCATTGTATATTCATGTACCTACCTTTTAATTCGAAAGAGGATAATATATCCACGTATCGTGGACCTAAATAGCCGCGAGCTATTTTTGTTATTTCATGCTTGCTTTTGCATGTGCAGTATTTATTTAAGTCTAATGTAGGTATTTGTGTAAGTTCCTACATACTACATAGGTATAGCTAACTATTTTATTTACCTATATTTAAATTTGATCTTTACGACAAATAAATATATAGTTACCTACCACAAAACCAGGAAGTAGTCCACACTACTTATTCACTTGTCTACTTATTGCAGGTATAGTCCTAAATTAAGCTTAACGAAGTACATCTTATATATGAGATCACACGGAAATCAAACCCGCAACCACCCGGCGCCAGTGACCCGAGCGGTCTACGCTCAAACTAACATTAGACCAAGCGCTAATCGTATAAAAAAATGATATCTCATATTAACTATTGTACAGCTAAATATATATATACTATAAGGATAATTACCATCTCATTCCGAATGACTTGGAATCCCTAATGACGCGAATTCATACATAATCACGACACTAGCTAAAATACGCATAAAAATATCTGTGAAGATCTATTTTAAATCATTGGAGTGCGCAAATAGCGGCGCGTCGACGATGTGGGTGATGCCTCCCGTAGCGCTCCGGACCAAAGTGAATTATGAGCTTGGAATTTGTTTTACATAATTAAGTAGGTACATACTACTTATAACATTACTAACTGTACTCGCGAGTCACGACTTCGTACGCGTGGACTTCGGTTTATTGACTATCCTGAGCTTTGCGTGTTCAACAAATGGAGCCTACAAACAACATCTGTACTCTTTTTTTTCTACTAATTCTTCAGTGACAGCGTGGAAAAAATTCTAAGTGATTGAAATGGCCATGATCAAAAGTATGCTACTTAGGCTTATGGGCGAATGGGCAATGTTCTTGACGGAGGGGTGCACCTTTCGATACCTAGTCCAGGCTTATAGGTTTGAGATCCCAGGAGACAGAAATTATCATAGATATTAATCGTGTTGCGCTATCTCCATGCCAAGGTTCATAAAAATCCGTTCAGTAGCCGCCCACCGTGTTGAGCGTTCTGGGATTGGAGTGAGAAAATTACTAAAATGGCGGATTAGCGGTCTCTGTCGCTATAATGTATTAAACGATTATTTTTCACTCCCAATGGAGATGAGATCTATGTAAGTACATCAGAATTATATCATCACGTTATACTTAACAGTGTATTTGATTCTACTAATTTGCAGCAAAATTAATAATAGATACCGGCCTACCTCAGTAGGTACCTACGTAGTTATCTCTCGGGTAATATCGCTAATTTACATATTTTTATGAGTTCCTTATTATCGTAAGTACCTAGATAGCTGTAAAAATACCTACCACCTAGACTACGCAAGTTAGTGATAACAAGGTCACTTGCAGGAAGCATTTTTGCTCGGATAGGCTGAGACATAATATTGCTATTACTGCTCGTCGTCGCAAGAGTTGTTATAATTATAGAAGTAGACAAATATACCATCGTTAGTTGGTACCTGTCTATCTACATTCTACAGCTTCCTAAAATATAATCGCGTTGATGACGTCATTCTGTTTCCTACGCGATATGCGTCTACTATCTTTTATGTTGGATGTAATAGGCACCTAGCTACCCACCCACTATCAGTAGTATAGTACACTAACTTTTCCCACGGATTCGTCCTCTTGTATTTTTTTAATTACTACCGGCATAGGTTAATTAAGAGCATGATAATATCTATCCGTTCATGCTCATAATAGTTAATAATCAACGGTTCAGCAGTTTTTGCGTGATTCTCAGAGAAACTTACTTACACGTATCAATATATTATATCTAACTAAACAAAACTCTCTTATTCGAAAGCAGTACCTACCGTTAAACTGGAGAAATACGTAACTACTAAACAAACATGAAAATCTTAATAAAAACTGCCTACCATAAAATACCTTAAGTGAAATTACAAGTTTTAACGATGGATTGGAGAAACTTGACAAATGCATGATGACCATGAATGTCTACAAGTGAGAAACCGGATTAGTAAGATATAGGTATCTCTTAAGAGTAAACGAGCGTCTCCGGATCATACTATCGACGCATAGGTACTACTACCTACCAAGTATAACTTTTTAAACTACCATACCCAGGCTTTATCATAAAAAGTTTTAAATAAAATAGGTAGGTACCTAACCTACCTATTTTATTTAAAACAAGCAGTGCCCGTGACTTTAACTTTTCATCATCCATATCCGGCATTAAAATTATCCTACACGGTGATCTTGTTATAAGCTATCACTGTGTCAACTTCATCAATATCTGTCCAGCAGTTTCACCGTAATGCATTAACAGACAGACAAAAATCCAAACATAGCGGATTGGGCTTTCATTATTACTAAAAATATTAAATATAAGTACAGAAAGACACGTTCATATTTCATTTTTATTAAGTAGGTAGGCACCTAAGTATGTGTTTAAATTAATGGAAACACCAACAGCCAACACGTAGCGGAAAGAAAATGTATAAAAGCATGCCCATCTTCATAATAAGACTATGACGACGAATAGCTTACAATCCTAATTATAATTTTAAGCATAAAAAAAAAGAATTTGTCATGGCAATAAAATAGAAAATTAATCGTTATTTTTTTCAAATTGCCGTCTTCTGTGGATTCGAGTAAGGTGTGATCTAGGCCGGAGAAATTGTACTCATCTGAAGAATCATAAAACGAGCGATTCCATCAACACGTTACTATCATCAGTACACCCGTCGTAATTCATTCTCTGCGTGTTGAATGTAATCGTCGAAACGACGTCGAAATGTAATGTCACACGAACACAACATCCTAATTCGTGAATGGAGATTTTTCTTTAAATTATTTCTCCATCTGTTCTGCAATATTATAAAATAAAAGCTGAGTTGTGTTCAAAATAATGGTGCAATAGGCTATTTGGAAGTTTCTGATCTTGTGAAATTCTGTGTGTCTGTTTGGACGTATATTGCGACAAAACTACTGGATTATTCGATCGAGGTTTTTAGTATAAAATCGCCTATGGTTAGACTCAAAGTATAGGGTACTTATATTAACCACCATTGGAACATCGGGAGTTCAGCTGCATTGAAAATCAAAATTGCGCAAATTGAGCCGCGGGCAAAAGCTAGGATATATTATTAACTAGTTTATATTAGTCCCTGGCAAGTACCACGTTAAAATCTGTACTAAAACGTTTTACCCTAATAAGCAGAGGGCCCAGACTCTAAATCTGCTTGGATTATCCAAAATGTAGCAGTTAATGACACCATGAGTCATCTTCTATTCTTCAACATGCACCACTCGCCGCCGTCGATTAGCAAACCGGACCAACCTACGTAGCATACGGAGTCGGCTGATCCACATCTTGCCTGACTCATTTCATGACCATAATAGAATCGTCACTGATGCTAGGGTAGGTATCTCGTCACAAAATATGTTGCTACACCTCAACTGTAAGATCCCTCACTAAGAAAAAACTTGTGTTAAGGGTACCGTAAAATATACTAAGGGCTATCCCATAATCTTCCTAGCCAGGGGCAAATTACGAAAAGATTATTTCGGATGGTCAGATGAGAATTAGGGTTTTTCTATAAAAATACTTGTTACAAAATAAAGTAGCAACAGACGTGTATGAATCAGATCAATTAAAGTCCATGGTACCTTGTAAAGTATAACTTTTATACACTAGCTTCAATTTTGATGATAATCAAAACTATCTATATTCAATTTCTATATAAAGCAATGGAACGTAGGCGTGGAAAGGTCGAAAATGGAAGGTCGTTACACGTTGCTTGGTTTTCAAGTCAAATCTACAGTGGGAGTTGTTTCACTAAGGTGTAACAATAATCGTGTAAAATATTTTAACAGGACCGTCGTCGGTGGGTTATAAAGACAAAGTTTGACTTAAAAAATAACACCGCATACTATACGGATGGTGTAACGCTACTGATTCGCATTCTATTAAATAAGACAAAAATATTTACACTTATTTTATAGATAAATGGGGACGGGGATAATCCCAATAACCTTTCAAATAATTTCCACTATTTCTGTTAAACCTCGTTTATGCGCTATACCAATACACATCATCGTGACGAACTACACATAATATACCTATGATTTTTCGCACTAAGCCTTGAGGGATTATTAACCGACGAATAAAAAAAGGACGAGGCTCTGAATTCGTCACGTATATTTGTATTTTTTGTTCTTCGTACACATGTAAGGAGCCCACTTCTCGCTTCCTCATCGCTACGATACACGTAACGATACTTACTATTTTTTTATACGCACAGAATTTTAAACGCTAACTACCGTCGTTCACGCAATTCGTTTTCGATCCACATCAGGGTTCCAAGTCTGCCAACGCAATCGACTCGTAATCGTATAGAAATATGGAAATAGCATCGTTATTGTCACTTATGGCAGATTTTATAAAACTTGATACAAAAAGGGTAGACTACCATTTAAAAAACCTGCGCTTCTTTTGGGCATTTGTAATCAATATATGAAGTCACATTTTTTTATATATAACATATTTATCGTTTACGAAATACCTATAATAGTTCTAATTTTATTGAGAGCATCGAGCTATTTAAAACCTAGACCTGAGGTTGAGCATTCATTAACATTGAAATGCGTCAACGAAGCGCAGGATCAAATGGTAGCATGTATCTTTCGAACTTTAACTTTATCTTTATACTTTACAAGAAATCAAACATTTTTATTAATTCGATAAAGTTTATTTGGAAGACATTAATGAGGCATTTCTGCCATATTTTAGCTATTAAACTACAATTTAACTTTTCCCAAGGTTAAAACATTGACATCATTTCTGTAGATCACAATAAAATATGTTAATAATTAGTATAATATGGCACTACATACTTCTAGGACAACACACATCCAAGATATATTTCACTAATACTGGATACAGCCACAAATAGGTAATTCATATTTGGAGCTCTGCATTTACTTTTTGGTCTCGGAACATATCTCCTGTAATGATTTTCTGAGCACGTCTAAATAAATGTCGGCATGATTCGGCTTGAAAGTCAACGATGGCCGAAGACGAATTGAGTGGTCTCCACACACACCTCCTAGCACACCTGTAAGAGATAAATCAAACGGATATTATTATCGGCTGTCGTGTACTCGTTTAACTGCACGAATACCACTAGCATTTGCCAGCGATTTCGTCCGCGCACCCATCGATTTGCTCTGGATCTCGTCTCTGTATCCGTATCGTAAAGGGTCACCGTTTAAGATTGTTACTACTGATCCAATAACCTCCAAAATTATAAAGATTTTGATAAAAACCATGGCAGATAGGGTAATAGAAAACATTTAGTTTTATCCCAATAAAATTGATTTTAATGCCATTGTAAACATACAAAATAAATCTGCCAAATACTTATATCATTTATATATTTTCTTTGGAAGGTAATAATTTCTACCTGTCAAATCATATGGTGACAATAATTATTGGTATTGGGTGACGTATTTAATTTTGCTGTTATGGGAGATTTGTTAATAGTTGTAATGCATTTTCGGTAAATGTAATCTAGTCTACTTATAAATGTGATAATCACTCACCATTTTTCCTCAGTTTAGTATTTATTTTATCTCTCAATTCCGATGTGGTGGCGTTGTAAGACAAGAATGTGCCGCGGCCGCGCACGCTGTTTATAAGAGACGGGAACTCGGATTCGAGACAGTGAAGACCATCTTTCAGAACCTTCCCACTTTTATTCACTAACTCCAACAACTTGTCTTGTTTGATGACATTCAAAATGCTTTCCAGAAGTATCAGCTTTCCAGGGTCGCCCATCCAAGTGTTAAAAATTCTATACGGTTGTGGTGGTCTGGAAGAGGAAAGAAATTAATTTTAGAGAGTGCCTAAAACAGAATGGCTTGACAACCCCATAGAGCTTGGCTAGATGAGGAGTTTCAGGCGCGAGTCTGGGCATACTGGGCGCCCGTACATACCGTCCACATACAAGCACACGCGCAACTGAACACTCGCGCGTAAATTACTCTACCTTTTTACGATGAAACCAAAGTATCTCCAGAGGCTCAAGTATCATCATTTTACGTAGCGTTACGGTAACGTAAGCGTCTTTCTTCCCGCTCACACTATCGATAAATAGGTATGAGTATGACGGTGACAGTATGCTATTTTGATGAGGAATGAGTTTGCACGAGATGAGATCATTTATTTTGTATCAGGGGTTTTAATTTTTTTTTTATTTAACCTTTATTCATGCAGCTTCTGTCTGGACGTTACAGTAAGTTTAGTTTTACAACGCTTACACACTACAAACATACACTTACTTAAATTCCAGTTTGGAATAATATCCACCCGTTGTCATCTTTTTACTGAACGTAACCAAGTCGGGTGGCGAGTGCAGGTCGAAGTATTCATGGCACCACATCTTGCCCGTGGGGCCGCAGCCAGTCTGGACCTCGTCTATGATTAGAGCAATGCCTTTCTGTAAACAGGTATATATCCTTACTACGAATAAATGTAACTCGAAAAATGGCTGAATGGATTTGAAAGTAATTAATCTGAATTAACTCATGAGCAAGTTTTTTCCTACAAAATTCACGTGAGCTCAGCCAGCTGTAGCTTAGACTTAAAAAAGGGGCACAGTGCGAGACTGACTGACACAATGAAAGTCCGTACAATGTTTTTAAGACCACGACAATAATCTAAGTGCCAATACTGACTAAAATAATTATCGCCAAATAAACAGCAATCGTACGGTCTTAAACTAATCAACGGTACCATCGAATTGACTACGGGCGATCCTAGTAACACCCAGACCAGAACAAACTTTGCTTGCATGAGAATCAAACCCGTAACCAACGCCGCAGTGGCTAATACGCCGCTTGAGAATAATTGTCCAGTTCAGTTTCAAGAAATATTTTCCAGTTTTTAAAAGCATTTCACGTCAGTTTATAGCTGTTTGCCGGTTCTTCGGAACATTATACAATTCGTCTGTACCTCTTGGCAAATTCTTTGTAGCCCCTGGAAGAATTGCGGCGACGCTTCGTTGTCTCCTCCCTCGGATTGTATCGGCTCCACCAATACACCAGCTACGGGTTTTCGCGTTTCATATTTCTCAATTGTATCAGCGAACTGCTCAAGGCATCTAAAATAATGGCATCAAATGTACTAATTACGACAGGGCTTCCCTTGAAGGTCCGAACCTCAGCGCGCACCACTGAAATTTTCGAATATCATAAGCAAAACCCATTATCAATCATAATTATTACTCGATTAAACAGCGAAGGTAATCATCGTGAGGAAATTACATGTGTCAACATCAACACCATGTTGGTTACATTACCATTTTTATACGTATGTCATATATGTAGGACGTTCCATTTATCTGATAATGTCCATAGTACACTTTACATCTACATACTGTCCCGCGAAAGACAACCATAATGTCAGTATACCTTTTAATAATGTACACATTTACCAGTAAAGCTAAAAGTGTCCGCTATTTCAAATAAGCTAAAGCTCGAATCGAACCCGGCTCCTCTTCAATGGCTAAAAGGGCCGGGCCATTGACGATGCAAATATTCAGAAAAAATCGGAATCGATGTGATTTTGGAAAACTGTCAAAATTGAAGCTGAACCCTCAAAGTTAATTCACACCTAATGTATTATTTAATGAGTACTAATAATTTCGCCAATACCTGTAGTGTGTAATTTATTTCTAGGTCATAGGTATGCTTCAATCTGGCAGTTCTTAAAATAGCATCAAGAATTACTTACGTCGTAAACGCGTAACGCTAACTGCATAGCAATGATACCTATGTGTTAGCTTTATCAACATACGAAATGAAAAACAATAAGCAAGGTCATGCATTATAGAATAGGTAGGCTTAGACCTAACATCATAAAGTAACTTGGCAAACTAAAACCATATTTATGATGGTAACCTACGTAAATAAAAACATATATAGTGGCACTCACATGAAGTGTTTGTACAATATTTGCGTTATTTAGCCAAAAAACAGAGTAAGCCTACATGCATTTTTTTTTGTGTTACACAAAATATAAAAAAACATGCGTTATTTTTTACATTCGTAATCTTACTTCATCCGCTAATACCATCATGCTTCTAAGACTTCGAAAATAAGTGCAAACGAACTGTTCAAAATTATTGGACTCATACTTATTAGATGTGATTTCTGAAAAGAACAAAAAATAAAGCAGGTCAGGTATAGTTTGCGCATCGTTTTTATTCTACACTTCCGTAAGGAGCAAATTACTAGAACGCTCGAGCAGGGATCTGCTTATAGAGAGAGAAGACGACTTATAAGAGAATTATCGAATCGCGTAGGTGATCGAAAGGGCGCACCCCGCCCACAACCGACAGACCCAACATTTCAGCTCTGCGCAAGCGGTTCAGTTACATGCCTTTTTTGATTGTACCTGTTTTAATTTAAAGACACACAAAAAATTACCGACTGGAAAATTATAAAATTTTTAATGTTCCTAACAATTTTCCTACAGACTACATGTGGGTAAATTGCTGTGTACTTACTTATACATTTACTAAAAGATGGTTAGCAAAAAATTAGTACGTATGCTTTTTGAATGAGATTGTATATTATGAATTTTTAGTCAATCTCACGAGCAATTAATGAACTCTTTGTTCCTACGCCTGTGATTCTTCAACAGCTGTACTGTGATACGGTTAATCTAGGAACCGATTTCCATCAAGCATGACTAAAAACCGATCCGATTAAGCTGGCCCTCAAATAAGTAAAAAAAATACACGTTGAAAATATTCCATCAGTTTAGAAGTTACACAGAGCCAGACAGTCTTCAAACTTTCCTTTAACACGTGTTTTACTTTACGTCACGAGTTAAAATTACTTTTCGTTACCGTGTTGCCCATAGTGCGGTTATAACGCGTATTGTTATTTATACAATGCCAATATAACTAATTTAACTACAACTACTCGAGCTAAATTTTTACCTACCTGTATCCTTTAGTCTAAATAACAATGCGCAAGATTTAAAAAAAGGTGTTTAGGCTCTTAGAAAGCAGCAAAATACACAAATAGAAAGGAAGTTTTTGAGTACATGTTAATAAAATGAGATTTTATTACTTGTTATCCATCTGCTGATTTTCGCATTGCCACTCGCAAAGGGGATATTTGTATCTTGGAAATGGGGTTACGGGCCAATCGAAAGCCGGACAGTCCAGCTTGTGTATGGCTTTGGACCTCGTGGTGGACAACGCCCCGAACGTGCGGCCGTGAAAGCTCCCCTGAAAATCGTAGAAGACACCAAAATGATGTACCACTTGTGTACCTACATAAAATATTATGACAATCGTCAAAGGCATTTTCAGAAGATTTTTTAAACGAAGCAGCTACGAAAGTCAACATTATTTAAAGTTATGTAGTTAAAAGGAGTGAAAAAAAAAAGATTTTGAGGAGTTCAGGAGATCGGTAAAGCTATATTGTTCTTTTGTATTCTTCAATCTTGTGTTGTTCAATTATGTAAAAGGTAATCGGCAATAACGTATACGCGAACAAACATAGGTAGGTCATAGTAGAAAGAAATTACACTATGCACAGGTGATACCATTATAGACGTTTAAAATCACTGGTAGTACATACGGTCACCGGAAATAATACTTGTTGAATCGTTTAAGCGAGTTAACAGACGATCATTTCAATATGTAGGTACAAAGGGGGGTAAGGGTCACAGGAGATATATTTATGCGAGTGTCTGATACGATTTCCTTTTAGGCCCAACCAAAGACCTGCAAAGCTTGAAGTACCTACTTATTTAAATATCGCTGAGTTTTAAGAGATACCTTAAACTTGACACGGGGAAAATACCTAAAATGGCAACGCCAATTATTACTAGCTGTAAAGAATAGTAAAAAGCTAAATGTTTATTTCCATATGAGTTATTTCTAAACATCATCGAATTCCACTACCGTGTAACATAACGATATATTTAGCTCCAGATTACAAAATACAGGAGCATAGAAAAACCCAACACCTAGAATGGAGCAGTAACAGTAAATAAAGGTGTGTTAGTAGGTAGTCAATTTTCATTTTGAGCCATGCATATAATAATTACATAAATTATGATGCACCAGTATTTTGTAGTAAGATTGCCCGTAAGGTAAATACCTAATTTAGGTTTTGTATAAAGAACTTGAGGACGGCGAATGTCTTATCTGGGGTTATGGGTCCCACTGCCTACCCATAACTCCTGAAATAACATACAGTATCCTACTATCGATGAACAATGAAACATATATATTTTTTAAATATGGAGTATGCTATATGTCGATGTTTCTTGAAGAGTTTTCTTAATCTATTTGACAACAGTTCAATTTGATTAGGTATCTAATCGTTGATCAACCCAAATACTTGATGTGTTGAACTCCATCAAATGACTTACAATTGTATATTATGCTACTCTATTGTTCACATGGGCTTTTATTTATAGTGTGTCTAGAGCTAGTAAGCCTGGTCTTGTAATGGAAAAGATGAGGTATTTCGTTTTAGTTATTAGTAAGACTTTTTGTGTTAATAATTTATGATCTACTAGATGCGCCCGGCGGTGTTACCCGCGATAAAAAGTATGAAAAATTAAAACATCTATCCCACGGGAACCATACATTTTACCGGGATAAAAAGTAGCCTATGTGTTATTCCAGACTATAATCTATCTCTGTGCCAAATTTCATCCAGATCCGTTCAGCCGTTCGGGCGTGAAAGAGTAACAAACATCCATCCATCCTTTCACATTTATAATATTAGTATAGATATGAGTCATTTTTCTTTATAGTCATGTACATTTTTACTTGTTTTACAACGGTAAACGGCTGCATCATCCGTAATATCACCATAGGCATTATTTAGATTTATGTCGCAAAGTTGATTTACTCAGACCAAGAACAAGGTAGGTCCCAGTATACTACCCTGTGGAAAGCCAATTGATCTAAGAACATGTCAAGCTTATATGAGAGCCTATTCTTAAATGCTGTGATCGATCTGCAAGACAGTTAGGACATCCCTGGGTGATATATATTTGTCGTTAATTGGTGGTACTACCACTTTTCCCAGAATTAAAGTTTGGCTGGATGGAAAACTGCTCATAGTTTGAAATTTAAGTTACAGATAATGGTAATGATGTGCACGTGTCAGAATGTTTGTCCTTTTATTCCAGTATCACCCTGTTCGGCTCGGATTTTTCCCGGTTTAATAGTGCTGGTTTAACTTAATGAAGATACACATTTATCATGCTGTAACCATTGGGAGTCGAGCCGCAGGCTAAAGATGGTTCGGTATAAACTAATAGGTAAACCCTTTAGGAACTAACCTCGAACGACAAGATCGACAAATTGGGTGCTCCTGGCGGTTGATTGATCATACAAGATTCAATTTCCTCAGGTGTGAAATCTGTTTTACCTCCACGTTGTTTTGTGCGATACCATATAAATACAGCTTTGTATGCATTTTCATTTGAACAAGAACCACACATCATGGTTGTTATGTGGCTAAGGCCGGCGGGGGCAACTGCCATTAGTACATTTTTTAATTTCTCCGGCCAGTCTGCCGCTGGGAATACCCCCAAAGCTGGGCGGTTTACTAATGCTCTCTGGAAAAACGTATAATCAATCTAAATGTAAATATCTAAATGCTTGTACTAGTGTAGTAGTCACACACGCTTCGGCCGTATAAAAATCAACCAAGAGATAAAAAATATTAACAATGAAACAGACAATACAAAACACTCTACTTTTTTATTTTTATCGCCAGACAAACACCAACTATACGGTCCTACACTAAGCAACGCTTGTATTATGTCCCTACCAGGATTCGAACCTGGGACCCATGGCACAGAAAGCAGGGTCAAAGCAATTCATTAAAAATGCTATAAAACTGGGATGTATTGAAATCAGTATACAAAATACATACAAGATTATGTTGATCCTCAAATGCTTTTAGGAGTTGTGGATGATTGTACCCGAGTGGTAATGAGGAGATTTGTGTAAAAGCATCTAAAAATGTGTTGCCATCAGCATCCACAAAATAATTCCCCATGGATTTATCATAATCTGCAAATAGTTGTATTGATCCAACTTGCTGCAATAAACCAGACAATGTATATATTATGTTTAATATCAACTTGTGATTTAATAGTTGAAACAATATGATCAACCAAATACACAAGATTCTCCATATCAGCATTCGAAATAAGAATTAAAAGTATCTACAACTACTGCACACTAACACTGTAGGTAAGAAGTAAACATATATTTTAACCTTATTGTTTACAAATTAAGATTTCATTTTCAACTAATTATATCTATACCATATTGTATCATGACATTTGTTTCAGTCACATCACATAAATATAAATATTATTACTCACTAATAAAATGAGCAGTTTTAAGAATTGTAAAACTAAGATAATAGTAATTACATCAATTTATTAGGATTCAAAATATAATTAATACCTGAACAGAGTTTAATTCCTGTAACAATTGTTTTGTTCTTGGGCCTGGAATATCAGTTTTGATAACAGGTTTTGAAGGTTCTTGTGCTGCACATGATACAATACCTCGTGTATCTGTTAAATATATATAGAGTATATCAGTGACAATAAATATTAAAACACTCTTTATAAGAATTAATTAAATAGGGCATTCTCAAAGTTTGTATGAAAATAAATAATTAAATAGTGCTATTGCATTCAAATTTGGCAAAATTAATTTTGAACATAAGTAATTGGGCATTAATTTTTCCAGTTAAAAAAAAATCCTTTTTGGGGGGTGGGGGTGAATAGTTTTTATTACAATAATTTGGTGAAGGCGCAGAGCAGACCATTGAATTTGAGTTAATTATAAGTCTTGAAGAATACTTTGGTAACAAGTAGTTACGTGGGAAGGTTACTAGTTACCCACTGGATATTC
Source organism: Pheosia gnoma (assembly GCA_905404115.1). Classification (NCBI taxonomy): domain Eukaryota; kingdom Metazoa; phylum Arthropoda; class Insecta; order Lepidoptera; family Notodontidae; genus Pheosia; species Pheosia gnoma. The sequence goes on along the minus strand of FR989897.1, from coordinate 5,733,715 downwards.
CATCGGGCACATGGCTAGTAAATAATAAAACAGCTTAAAGTCTCATATATATATCATGACATAGATAAATGATAATTTAAACACAGGGGATAAGTTGTGACAGACTAAAATCTAAACAAATACAAATTTCATGCACAAACACTTAAACAATAAAATCAATGGTTTCTTACCTCTTAAAACAGAAGTCATAAAAGGCGGTATTGATCTATTTATCCCTCGAAGCAACATCATATTTATTGCACTAACGATATGTTTTTACACCTTGAAAAATAAATTCCAGCCTTATTTACTCCTAACGCACCCCAACAGTAGGTATTCTGCCAATTTCAAGTATAGCAATAACAAATATTTTTGTATAAAAACATAGTTAAAAATGCATGACGATTATTGATAAAAAACAGCTTTTGCAAAGAAAGAACTCAACAGAAAATCAGATAAGTCTTTCAAATACTAGTTGTAATGTGTCGCCAGTGAGCCAATGAGAAAAATGATAATAATGAGACTTCCTTGCTAACCAGCCACCTACCAAAGAGACGCCTTTTATTTCTTTGTAGATCCAGTCCTGCCCGCCTCTTATAGAAAAATCAATCTATTCTACGAAGTTCGTTTTGAAAATTCACAGACGAACTAGAGTTGCTAAAACATATTGTGCTATTATGCCTGCCTACCACAGACGAACTAGGGAAGCTTGCCTACCTACATTGTGCGGAGCGTTCCAACTGAAAGGTTAAACCATTTTTTTTTATACAGTTTTTGCTCTTTACGAAATATAATGTGATGAAATAAAATGGATATGAATATCGCCTCACTCACCCACAACATAGTGAGTATTTTGACAATGTATTGTTTTTTTTTTTTCCTAATGGCCAATGTATTGTTTGCTGTTTGACAATATTTGACTGAAAGACAACTGACAGTTGTGCGAGTTGACCAGGGTTACCAGATTATTTTTTTCGCAATTCCAGGTAAAAATTTGGCTGTCGGAGAAATTTTTGAGAAAAATTTGGAGAAATCAAGAATATCATGGAGATTTTATTTTGATTTCAGAGTCTAAGCGTAGGCTGTAACTGAATACATTTACATGTATGTATTTGAGTTCATTAAACGAACGCACCCTTTTAAAACAGTTCAAGGTCGTTTCGTTCTACATAAAATGAACATATTCTATTATTAATTATTTGAAATCGATCACTTATTTCATTGTTAGGTTATTCTGCTGTTTTAGTTTGGAAATTAGAACAGTATTTTGAAGAACCAAAATAGAAAGGCAAAAATTTAATAATATCCAATGCATTATCCATTAGGTTAATTCATCGATATTAACTTTTTGCCTTTGGGCAAAACTTATGCAAATTGTATCATTTTGGAAAAAATAAATTCAAATATGTGTAGAAATAGAAAATCACATGTGGCAGCCCCGGAGTTGACTGACAGTGACAGTCAGATATAAATTTCGAGGTTTTTGTGTTGTTATTATTGTGTTGTTAATAAAAGGCTCAAAGTTGCAAATATATATATAAATCTTAGGTACAATGTTAGCGTTTATTAAACAAATGTTTAGACGGATTCCGACAAAATCTTCAGAACCAAGAAAAAACCAGACATCTCTACTCTTGGCAGCGTTTATTGGCATACTTGAAGATGTTCTACTTTGGAGAAAAATGTGGCTGTCTTTGTCCTTTATATTCTTTTTTAATGTTATATTTTTGTAAGTTTAATTTTACATACTTACTATTACTATTATTTACTATTGTGCAATGTAGAAATTTACAATAGAAGTAGATTATTATCCTAGATGAGGAATTAGCAGTAACATATAGAGGGATGTATATTATTAAAACACAAATCCATAATCACAATCAAGTTACCTATATAACATGACTACTCAAATTTAACAGATATTAATCTGAGTCTGGCAGAATAGGCTCAACCTACTAAGACCATGGCATCACAAAATGTATGTCTGTTAAGGTATAGTCTACCTTTGAGAAGGGGATTACAAATTAGGTACACCACTAGAATTGTTATTAATAATAATATAAGCCTTGAAATTTCATTTACAGTGTATGCATTCACAAACAAGTTAATTTCATAGAATTTGTTTTGGGCCTTTGTCTAATGGTTGTAACCATTGATGCATTTGAAGCTTGGTTGAAATATAAGCACAGAACAGTCTGTCTCAAGAGGTTAGCTGCTCATGGTGGACATAAGTTAAATTCAGCAGCAGTTCAATTTAATCAATGGTGGGGAAAAAGATGGAATGACTTTTTATATCTAAGAGAAACCAACCATACAAAAGTAAGTTTTAATAGAATTAAATAAAATTGTCAGATACATTTTTATATAACTGTTTACGATTGTGGGTCCATACTTAGGATACTTGTTATACTGGTTTTTTTTTTCAATTTAGAAACCTTCAACCCCTTCAGGGTTCCCAAAAAAAAAGTATAATTCTAGTGGTAAAATATGCTTTAGGCATTTGTCCAGCAGTAGACATCTTCTTGCTAATGAATGGAAGCGGTTTAGACATGTCTAAATCCAAAATACTGGACCAATTTCTATATGGTTTTTATTATTGGAAGGAGTCAAGCTGCAGAGCAAACCTATGGTTGCGTGGGAGATTCGGCTTGCAAAATTTTAATCTGAAGTTAAAAAGTTGTAAGTGTGCTTATAAAAACTGTATTAGTATTATATATAAATTACAATGTATTTCTTTGTTTCAGGCTTTTCTATTAATTAACATACATTTAGGGATGGTGTTGGTAATGGGAAGATATATCAATGGTTACTTATTTATTTATTTACTTCTTATGCTGTTCTGTCTCTTCTACAAAGTGATATTACCTTTACTAAAATTCTTCAGAAATATTCGGCAAGACTTGGGTGAGTATAAGTTTCTCTTGGCCTTGCATATAGTTATAATTAAATTATTTTATTTGTTTACTATATTGATGATTTTTTTAGAATCTGATTATGAATACGATGGCCTTGTACCAGAAGTATCAGAAGGAGATATCAAGTTATTATCCATTGAGCCTGAGTGCACTCATGTAACTGATGATAGGCAAAGTTATGGTAAGTGGAACAAAATTAATTGCAAACCTTATGCTCATCCCAACACATGTGCTTGTACACAGTATTATATAGTGAGATATGGAATACCTTTGTCAAATTAAATATCCATCCTAATTCTTACCCAAACCAGAAGAAAATTAGTCCATTTCTTTTGGTCTCAGTTTGTAGTGATACAATTCAGAGACTATTGAATAAAGAATAACATTATTTTATAGATTTCTGGAAACCTGAAGATGTGCCGCTTGCAGAATATAGTGACAGCTCTGATAACAGCAGCTCTATAGTAACAAACTTTTCTATGGAAAAAATGCAAACTCTTGAAAAAGATGTTGAGACATCAGACTCCAGTGAAGATGAATATAATATACCATTAGGCAAGTTCTATGAGTAATTATTTGTAACCATCCATGGACGAGGACAACTGTAAGACAGATATAATTTATATCAGCATGTTCTAAACATATTTAATTATGGTGCATGTAATTGAGGCAAATTTTAAGCAATAAGTAGGTATGTAGGTACTTAATTTTTTATTTAGTTTTGTGATTCACACGTCTGTATTTATTCACGTATTTTGTTATATTGAATCACAATGTCAAGTCAAATCATTTATTTCGTGTATGACTAAGGGGGCACTTTGAAATAAAAAAAATCCATACTTGCCAAGTTTCATCAAAATCCATAGTTTTATATGAACAGACTATTGACAAAGAAACCATACTGTGTCTATAGACTGACATAGAAGTCGGACATAGTCTCCTTATCAAAAATAGCGTCCCCGTTTTTTTAAATACTCTCAAATTTATAATGAATTATAACGCACTTTTTCCTATGAAAAGTTCTTTATAACTTGTATAAATTTCGGCGTTAATGTACCGACATAACCAAGTTACTCTTATTAATGTAAACCTGGCGCGTGTCGGATAACACAACTTTGTAGAATTCCGCAGTTATTGCATAAAATTTTTATTTTAGAATTACAGGATACTCGAAATAATATTTATTAAGATTCTACTATAGCCTACCTAACTTTACATCCAATCCATTCGAGATTCTGTGCATTTGGGTTCAACATTTAAAAGTTATTAAGCTGTTAGACTGAGATGATCTTTTATGAATTCTGCTTCAAGTAATCCTATAAGGGCCCATTAAGTATTTATACTACAATTTTTAAGTGATTGAAATCTTTCAGATCAACAAAAAGACCAATTCCAGTCGACATTGGAAGTTGTTGAGCCATCTCGTTCATGGAGCAGTACTGCTTACAATGCCCTTTGGAATATTACTGGTGCTGTGGCAAATATGATACAAACAGAATCTAGGGACAATAAAAGACGGCGATTATCAAGCATCGACTCAACAGATGGATTTGAAATGGTTGATAAAAATGACTTGACTTAAAACATATCTTCCATTGTACGTACCAATAAATTAGGTGAAAAAAATATGTTATTTACGGCTGTTTTTATTGTATATATGACATTTTAGAATTAAAACAAAACTTAAACATTACAAGGCATATTTTCTAGCTTTGACATCATTTCTTGATGTTGCTTTTTGAGGGCTTTCAAGCGTACATTATTGAGCGTGTTTCTAGCTACAAGGGCCTCCAACATAGGCCTAGACATCTGTAATAAAATAATAAGATTAAAATGCCATCTCTGTACCAGTATAACAGATTATCAGCCAAATCCTATTTTAGATAAGGACCTGGCCTTAACTAATGAATCCTAAGTTTGGTTTGAATGTGGTAACATTTCAGTATCAATTAAGATTTCTATGATTTCGATTAATTAACATAAATATCAATCTATATATTTGTAGTAAAAAGGAATACAATATATTATACCAGTGCTTAGAAGTATTTTTGAGAAAAAAATATGAACATCCTGAATAAATCTTACTAGTAATTTATCCAGACTTTTTATTTTTTTGAATTTACATCCATGAATGGATGGAAAGAACTTAAGTAGTTCTCACACCTACAAATTTTGGCATTGTATAAGTTAGTACATACCTATATATTTAAAATGTATGTATGAGAAGCTTCTTTTTGAATATAGAATTCAAATAATACCTTATCAACAATATGTCCAATTGCAATAGTTCTAACAGCTGCATTATACTGCTTGTTTACTATGTCATCTATTTCATCTTGACCTACTTCATTATTGTATGCTTCATCTTCTTCTTCCTTCAATATTGCAGGTAACTGAGTAAAAGTCTGAAAGGTTTCAATAATATCAGAGTATCCAAAGTCTGCTAACAAAATTGATCACAGTCACAATTGTCACTTGAAGTTTGGGTATGGCTCCTGTGTTTATTTCTATTCTCCTGCAGTTCCTGGATTAAACACAGCCTATAAGCACTAAGGTATAATGTAGCTTCCTTCTCCTTACTTAGATCCAGTAATTACCCCTCTACATCCAAACTCACAAACATTACCTCATCATCATAATATTAGAAGGAAGAGGTAAGATTATTAGGCTTTTTCATAATACAATTGATACAGACAATCATAGAGGAGAGAAAAGAGTCCTAAGAACTTTCACCAACAAGGATGAAGAACTATTTTTAATTAGCACTTACCTGCAAATTATTCAATAATAAAGAATCATTATTATTTATTATTTCCATTTCAATTTCTCTTCTAGTCTGACTGGAACCATCATTAATTGATTGGAAACATGTTATTTGAATCTGAAAATGATGAAGCTCTTGAATCTTGTTCATATATTTGTGAAAAGGATGATGTTGCACAAGACATACATAAAACTATTCCAGAATGCATATCTGTCATCCTGGGGCTTTGAATAAGTTGTTGACAGCACCATATACTCATCAGGTCATTGAAAATCATGCTGTAAATGTTTGGAAATAATCAATCAAATGGTATTTGAAATTTTAAAAACCATAACTACATAGGGCCCTGTATGTTTAGGTTCCTTAGACTGGTTTAACCTTGGATAGAATTGGGCAAGTTGGTGATCTGGTGTTGTGACAACAATAGCATCTGTAAACAAAATCTAGTAGAAAAATATGCAAATTAATTACCGAAGGAGCCTTAGTTGATTGCTCTGTGAGAAATACTGCAAATATTATTCCAACAAAACTTGAATCCATTCTTTGATACATTGACTGAGTTGCAAGATCTGGAACATTGTAACATAAACTTGATTACAAAAATATTTTCCAATTCTATTACGAAAACAACTAAAATGTTTGTATGAAGGTACGTATGGTTATCCATGTCATAGATGTCAAGCATTAACAAGACAGCAATACAATATTAGTTTTATAAATCTTAGATGTAGTAATTTGTAATATATTTAGTGTTCTCTCACCAACATGTGATGGCCAAACTGTTATATGTGGATGTGAGTGGTACCATCCAACTACTCTCAAGGGTCTGTTCACCTCTGCTGCTAATTCTTCTGCTCGGAGGGTTGCCTGTACGAGTTGTTCTTCTGATATTTCTACACGGTCAGGTTTTTTGTCCAGTCGCCGTAGTATGACAGATGAGCCTACAGATACTAGAGTACCATTGTTGTGGACCTGTTATAAATATAATATACCAATATACACATATTAAAAATGATTTCTGATTGTAATATATCTAGATCATGTCGATCTACATACCTCACCAATGAGTAGCCCCATAATTTCTTCCTTTTCAGTGGATAATGCATGTTGAACACCGACCATAGCAACATCAGACGACAGTAAAACTTTATTTAACATGGTTGTAACGAAATATGAAGAAAATGAAAAGTACTCTAGTCCAGCACAATAAATTAAACCACAAAAAACATTCTGTTTGTAAACACAGAAGAAAATAATCTAATCACGACCATAGATAAGAATAGTATCCTGGACGTTCTTATTTTTTTTTCGATCGGCAATCTGCTACAGAACCGTTAGAAAACCTGGGCCCAGATGGGTCGTTCAGCTAGACGCAGTCGGTTAATTATAGTTTCTTAAAAAATGTTTGGCTTTTGTTAAACATTTTTTATGAAACGTTTCAAAAACTATTCAGTTGACAAACATTGTATTTCACAAACATAAACAGGTTTGGTCAGCTTCGCTATCAAAGATGGTTTCATAAAATGTATACCGCCTTGAAGTTCACTTATTGGTACGCCGCATTAAACGGCCCCCTATTAACGCCCCATTAAACGGGATTACGCCGATTACCTAATATTATACATACTCATCGAACAACTGCCACTTTCCCTTATTTCCCATGTTTCATGTCCCAAGAAAAAAGTTAACTTTGTCAGGTATGCGTATGTGACAAGCTAAACCCATGGATAAAATTTGGTTGGACCCTACAAATTAGGTGCCAAGTTGTGCCGTTAATAGAGACCTTTATTGATAAACGGCCAATGTATGGATTTTGACTTGACGAATTCTCCATATGGCAACACCGTCTGTGATACGTCCTACCCTACAGCCTGTCATCTTTTGTTATGTGTTAATTTGATTGCGCTAACTTGAACAATTTTATTTGGTTTGAAGCTAATAGCGATAGTGAATTTGAATTTACGAGTCTACGAGAATGTAGTTGAATCATTTTCTGATCATTTCGTGATGGTGTTGGTTTCTTTGGCAATAAGTTGATGTTATATCTCGACATCGTGTTGTTCTGATGTATTTTAATCTTCTGAATACTTTCTGCATGCTATATGTAGGCGAAATTATATTTTTATTAGTGGTTTAGTTCCTACCATGGCGTCAAATGTATATGAAAATGGTGCTAGCAAAGATGGGGCCCGACCTTACAAATGTTTTGAATACACTAATAAAATATCCTTAAACTTACATCAATTCAAAAGAGATGGAAGATTTTGTGATATAGATTTGATATCAGGCTCTACAAAGATCAAGGTAGGTATAGTACCTAATTACGAAAAACTTAATGCAGACTAGAGGTCTAGAAGAAAGGGATAAACAACATGATCTTTTTGCACTCCCACATATTGAATATATCTTGGAAACCATTTCATTTAAGGATTAAATAACTTGTCATGCATTATATTTAAGTACAATATAGTGTATTTATGCCTACCCTATGACGAAACATTCACTTTATACAGATGTATCATTGTTTACTAAGTAATGTAATTACAGGCTCACCGTGTGGTGCTTGCAGCAAGTTGTGCATATTTTGATGCAATGTTCAGTGTTGGTTTAGAAGAAAGCCAAAAAGGCTTTGTTGCCCTGCCAAGTGTACCTCCAGATATTCTTCCTATGATTATTGATTTTATATACACAGGTAAATCAGAAATGACATTGTTAATTGTCTTTGCACTGTTCAATTCATGTGTTACTGTTTTGTATATGTTGATGGTCTTTCAATATCTCAGGGATTCCTTCCATTTATTGGGATAAATAAAACTATTGCATATATTGCCCTAGTATGTAAGCTACTGGGCCAATTTTCATCAAAATCTCTACATTAGTAATCCCATTATATGTGCATATAGACAAAAATCCAAAAATGTGAACTCTTTTGTATTAAAAACCAAGTCCCTTGCAACATTTTCTTCTTCGGAATATTAAATATGAATGACCTATAAGTTTATACATATTCTAAAACTAACTTAGTCTTATAATATGCATAGACTTTTAGGTCATATGTATGACTTATGTGATTTTAGGTGAAGTAACAATTGACAAAAGTACAGTGCAGCATTTATTAATTGCTGCTGATATGTTACAACTGAGAGAACTAGTCACTGGTTGTGGAGAATTTCTGAGGAGAGAACTGCATCCCTCAAATACTCTGGGTATATTTAGGTATTTGTTCATCTTATTCACATTTTAAGTAATCACTTGTAATGTTTATATTTTGTTATGTACTTATCTATAATTAGTGAAATGTATGCTATTTTATACACCTAAGCAAACATGGCTTTCATTACATTAGGTTTGCAGAAGCTCACAACTGTGTAGAACTGGCAAAAGAAGCACTAGAGCATGCTCAGGCAAACTGGAACATAGTAGCTAATGGAGATGAGCTGTTAGAACTGCCATTACCACAGCTAATAACATTGCTTTCATCAGAACAATTAAAAGTTGACAGTGAAGCGCAGGTATAGTATCATATATATAGACAAACAATCACATAAAGTATACAATATTAGTCTTTATTGCCTGCCCACTTATTTATTTGTTAGTCACACCGAAAACATACACACAAACAAATTTCTACAGTATAAAAAATATAATTTACATTGGCAAGCATGCATATGAATTTATGGGTATGGACAATATTTTTGGTCACATACGTACATCATTGCTCTGGTGTAACATTGGCAGAAAATGTTGCACTAAAGATAAGTCTTGCCTTGCAAAAATAACCTTTAGGTGGGCAGGCAAATAATATCCATGATAAAACTACTAATTTAATGTAGTTTTACTTTCTGTATTATGGTTACTTACTATATTATATTTATTTGAAATATTTTGGTATTTATGCAATAAATAAAAAGAACTTAGTCAAACCCATGTATTTTTCATGTTCTGACTTCATTGTAGTAATCACACATCAGCATGTTGTGAAATCTTTGGCGAGCAGGTATGTCTCATGATGGTTTTTTTTCAGGTTTTGTACCCTTCTCTGCGTTGGTTAGAGCATGATCCAGCATGTCGTAGGCGACATTGTTTTGAAGTACTGTGTCACGTACGATTACCATTGATTTCGCCACAGCTTTTAGATGAAGCAATCAAAAATGTACAAGATCCTTCCATCGCTGTGGCCCTCACTAATATCATACGTGATATGGTATGTACGATTTTATATTCTCCATTATAATTGAGCAATGTGTGTATGTATGTGTACTGTCGATTTATAGAAAAAACAAACGGTTATTTATTTTCGCCCTGATAAAGGATGAAACAGTATGATGGGCGTTCTAGTCTCTAAGTATATGAAATAGAAACAAGCTAATCAAAAGCTTAAAGACAAGTCACTATAGAATAAATATTTGCTGCCTTGAAGTTATTTAAAATGAATGATGTATGATCGTCATACCGACCGTACCACCCATTCGGGATTACGATCCTATGGAAAGGAAGGGGGCAAGAACCTCCATGGTTACCCTTTTTAATTATTTTTTTACATGCATGTGTAGGACATTATTATGGGTATGGGAGAACAACGTAAAAACGGCCAAAGGCTTGTTATATATAGGTACCTATATAATAAATCGCTTATAATTATTTCCTTTGTAGAAATCACGACGCGGTGCATTGGTTACGTTGGCGGTGGAGCCCCGCCAGCGGGCGAGACGCATTCTACTCGTCGCGGGAGGGTCGTGTCGCGACAAAGCGGCGCACCCGCCGCTCACTACAGACAACATACTCTCTTCAGTTCTGAAGTTTGATCTACATAAACGGTAAAATATCAACCATACCTTAATTAAGGGACCTAAATAAATTTAGGGTTGCTGAACTGCCGTGTGGTGCATTGCAAATATGTAAGCACTTCCGAATATTCTTTCGATAACGTAAAAGGCGATTAAAGGATTTTAACACCGTGGACCATCTAAGGATCTGCATGACTGCGACGATGGGATGAAAGATGTTGCTCTCCCACATAAAATTTTGGTGAATCTTGCTAAACTTCAGATGAAACAACAATAATGTTTTTAATTTATTTTGTTGGTTAAATATAATAAGTTTACATATTCACCTTGTGCTTATATGCTAAAAACTAGAAGAAACAAAAATTACAGAGAATGGGAGGAATTGTCGCCGATGGGCATAGCGCGGATCCAGCCGGGCGTGGCGACCCTAGGGGGCCGTGTGTACGCGGTGGGCGGCGAACAAGGAAGCCAAATACTCGCCAACGGAGAGGTGTACGATCCCCAGGTGTGATTGATCTCATTAAAAGTTTATTATAATGTTTACTACTACGTAAAGGGACAGGATATACTAACCTTTAAACATGCACTTCCTTAGTGCATTTGTAATCATTAGCTATAGTCATAATTTCGATGTCAATTTTTGAAATATATATTTTGTTACCAATAAAATGACAATTGTTATGATTATTAGTTAGCCTTTTTTTTAAATTGGCATACATAATTATTACAAATGCGCTATAAATCGTAGGCTCAAAGGTTAGTATCCCCTTTATTAATCGCGCTGTAGATGTATGTCTACATACTTCAAATGTATTTCAGACTGATACATGGTCGAATATATCACCAATGAAAGAAGCGCGGTGTGAATTCGGCCTGACAGGGTTGAATGGAAATTTATACGCTTTCGGAGGTTGGGTCGGGTCCGATATGGGCGCGTCGGTTGAAGTGTACGACCCCGTTGCCGATGAGTGGACATCCACCGGGAGAATGCCAGAGCCGAGGTTCGGAATGGGTGTTGTAAATTATGAAGGTATGAACCCTTTAACAAAGTGGCTTTAAAAACTAGGTGTGAAGTTCAAATCCCAGCTAGCTTCTTTGAGATTTATTTTCGTATCTTATTTTATATTACGATCACTTCCGATACGGTGAAGGCAACAAGACCTGCAGGGTTATTTTAAATCATTCGGAATCGACATCGGAAACGGATTTGAAACTTTCCGATGTTGATGTCGCTTCCGACGAAAACTTTTTGAAAAACGATTTGGTATTGTCATCAAGATACATCGAAGATAATCAAATTCGGAAGTTTTAATAGCGATTGCGGTAATCCAGCTCGGAAGTTTTCGATTCCGTTTCCGATATCGATTGGTTTAAAATAACCCGTCGCACGTCTTTCGAAAGCCGTGTGAAGTTGCCCAACGCGAACTGGGCCAGAGTAGACCACATACCATTAACGCAATGTTAATTGACGTGGTTTACGTCTAAATTAGTAATAATGGGTCTTTATATATGATATATTAACAAACTGAAAAAAATGCATATAATTCATGAAAAGATTAACAGAAAATTCCTACTCTGGGGGATTCAGAATCATAAGTTATACATGCTGTATAATATAGTGAACGATTTCAGGCCTAATATACATAGTTGGCGGTTGCACGCACACGTGGAGACACACGAGAGACCTGCTGTGCTACCACCCCGCGTCGCGCAAGTGGCACAGCCTCGCGCCCATGCTGCACCCGCGCAGCCAGGCCGCCGCCGCCGTGCTCGACGACTATCTCTACGTCATCGGTGGCAACGCGCCGAGGCGCACCGTTCTCACCTCCGTTGAAAGATACAGCTTCGAACATGTAAGTATTGCTTGTATTAAGGTATATTTACGATCGAATTGAACACCGGTTACATTCTATTTACAAAGGTATAACATAGTATTATTTAAAATACCAATAATTTTTGGACGATTTATTAGTTTACACAGTAAGTAGTACAGAAAAAAAAAATGGTTATCAACAATAAGAAATGAAAATACAAGGGTTTTTGTATGTTTCGATTGTATTTAAACATCGATCGAGGGATCACTGACAGTTGATGTTCAAAAATAATATAAAAGGATTCCAAATTCAAAGAGTTTCTTCCCCTTATCGTGTGTTTGTCACGTGATAAAAAAATAGAAGCTTTGATCCATTTACAATGGCATTACAAGAAATAAAGGTGCTTTAGAATACCATTGGAATACGACTATGAATTTGAGGGTTAATTTTGAGTGCAAATGCGTTAGTGATCCCGTTTTCTGTGCCAAGGGTTCCGGGTTCGAATCCCGGTAGGGACAAACCTTGTGTGATGAGCATGAGTGTCCGAGTCATGGATGTTTAATATCTATATAAGTATTGTATACTGGGTTCGCCCCCAGTCCACAATACAATTTTCTGTTCTACTTACTGTGTGCCGCCTTCCTACCTAGGCAAGTATGCTCCATCGTAGATCTCATCGTCACTTACCATCAGGTGAGATCGAGATCAAATACTTGCCTATAATGTAATAAAAAATAAAAAAATACAAGCGTCGCTTAGTGTGGGAGCGTGTAGTCGGTGCTCGTCCGTCGATATGAGTGTGGTGAGCGTGCAGGGCACGTGGGAGGAGGCGGGCAGCCTGCGCGAGGCGCGCGCGGGCTGCGCGGCGGGCGCGGCGGGCGGCGCGCTGGTGGTGGCCGGCGGCGACAGCGAGAGCGCCGGCGAGCGCGCCTTCTACCGCGCGCGCACCACGCTCGCCAGCGTCGAGCTGTACGCGCCGCGCGACGGCGCCTGGCGCGCCGGCCCGCCGCTGCCGCACTCGCGCGCCGAGGCCGGCGCCGCGCTGCTCTGACTAACGCACCACCCTCACCGCGGTCACACACAGACAACACATAATGCGACCATAACTGGTTCAACGGTTCAAGTTACTGGTAATGTTAAATGTGTGGCGCCCTTATTATATGTCTGCTCTTATAGCTTAATGTCTAACGTCACTAGTAAATTCATGTGTTAAACTCTTGGCCACATCTGCCTAGTGACATTATTAAGGCACTAATTAGTGCAGTAACCACAGATGTGGCAGTACGGTAGGTCAGACTGGGCCCCGGCCTTGAGCGGCTCATCTGCGGCCGCGGCAGACAACATTCGGCAGAAAGGCTTGCCTAGTACTAAGCAAGGTAAGGCCTACGGCGGCCGACTGCTAGTACGCTTCTAAATAAATTACAAGAACGCTCCAAAACAATGGTACAAATATACCGGCATCTTAAGTGAAACAAAAGAAGCATAGCAACTATTGTTTCTCTTGTACGATTTCATATAATGTAATATGAGTAGGTATGTATATTATAAGATCTATTAGTCATAAAATAGAATATTGTAAATAGCACAGTCGTCCAAATATCGTGCACATGGAATGTGACTTTTTTATATTCAGAATTTAGGTGGCGAAAAGATGAATGAAGTTTTATGTATTATATTTTATTCAAATAATAGGTACCTATATATTGCATTTAAATTTCGTGAGTAAGTGACCGGACAGACAATTTATGACGTTCAATTTTGACTTGAACACGTTATTAAAAATTTAAGGTCGTCGTTTTAGGCGTATCTGCTAGGGAAGATTTATGTTAAAAATAATGTTATAATTTCACGTTAATTTCTGCAAAAAACACTGGATATGTACATGACAGCTAACCCACATACCGGAGTTACATTTTTATGTGGGCACAATTATTAGGCCACTTTCAAATACCGAAGGAATACATCTGCCACATACTCCAGCGCAGCTAATACCATGCTATTTGGTTTGAATATGCTTTTAGGCGTTGAGGGGGACCCATATTTAGTAAATGGTGCTAACTGTAAAATCTGAGATTCCAAGTCGATGGGACAAGTGAAAAAATATACTTTTCAAGGGGTATACTATAAAGGTGGTTTATTAAAAAAAAAAACCTTTGCAAAATTTAAGGACAAAATGTATCTCATTAAGAAGTATAAATTAGCCATATTTGATAACAAATATATTTTTCAACAAAGTTGCGTTACGAGATAACGAAATAATAAACAGTCCTGCTCAGACCACGATATCAGTCGAGTTGAGTTTATCAGGAACTCCTCACGATAACGTAACGCTACTTAAAAAGTTTGTGGTTGATCTGATCTAGGGGGGTTATTAGTAGGCTAGGAATTTATTTATTTCGTTAAGTTATAAGCATCGAAATATTTTCTGGGAATTTAATGCCTTCAATATTTTAACGGAGGTCTAAAAGTTCACTCAGAAATATTGACGAATTACCTACATCAAGACAGTATTTTATGAAATTAATGAAAAAATAAAAAGGCAACCACTAAGCTAATGTTATTCAAAAATCAACATTAAATGCTTTTAATTTCAATATTATATGATTATGCTGTTAATAAATAGACTTCATCTCTAGCACTCGACCGCACGGTGTTAGCAGTACTAATAACACTAGTCGCACTTACTATAGCACGCGGCGTGGTTAGGTACATTTTAGTATGACACTCACCCCCGAATTTATAGACGTTATATTACTTTATCAAACGTCTTATAGTACTGCGCAAAGCAAAACTCTTGTGCGCAGTACTATATGACGTTGGATAAAGTTATATAACGTCTACAAATTTGGGGGCAATGTTTAGGTATTATAATTCGCATCATGTATATGTGGCGCTAGTTCTAGGGGCGTGGCCACTTGTACCAACTTCAGAGCTGCACAGATTAATGACTGCTTTATTCAACATTAAAATAATGGAGGTTCTTGGTACTATATATTTTATTTAGGTTGCATGAATATAAAATCTTTCTTTATAGCCAAATTTTGTTGATTTTCCTCGAAGTTTAATTAACTGATTTTACAATACTGCAAAAACAATATGGAATGTACTCGACGCTTCTGCTTTCGTCATTGTCGCGTACATCTGTTGGTAAAAAAAACCCTGTATTGAAATCACAATGGGTTTACAGTTACTCCTACAATGTAGGTAATAATTGTACATCTTTATAGATTTTTTTATTGTTATTGTGCATAGTTTAATATCTAAATAATTTTTAACCTAAAATTGAAATGCCTTAGTTCAAATTAATTACCGAAATTTTAAATATCCAATGGTTATTATGATAAAAAATAGTAGACAAAAAATTCAACTACCGTTCTTACATACATATTTGTAGGTTTTATATTGAATATTTAAAAATTCGGTGTTTTTTTATCTTAGATTAGAAAATCAGATATAGGAACATACCTGCATTATAATACTTATGTAAATGTTATGTACTTCCAATATTTGATAAATTTGTTTAGTTTTCTTTATGTATAATCTGTTCAAACTTAAATAAAACAGTGTATATGTAATTTAACAGTGTTATATAAGATTAAAAATTGGATAGCCAGCTGGTAGCGTTATTGACATTTTATAATTTATATTGAGTGATATTGATGAATCTGAACTACCGAAGGTACATTTGTTAAGAGATAAAACATTATTAAATATTTTTATAATGAAACTTCTTGCATTTGCATTCCATAATTTTCTATAAGTATTATAAACAAAAAGCTGGGAATCTGGCATCTGAGCCACGTGTGATGTCTTCAGTTAAATAAAGCCGCCCGACTAATCCCTCGAACAAAGACATCGGTCTATCGGGGTGGTGTAGTTCTGTGCCCGGCCGCTCGACTGCGCACCACTCCGTGAAACACGAAGCTCTGTACAGATGGATTGGTTTCTGCAAAATAGATTGCATCTGTATCCCTTTATTAGGTAAGTTGTGAACAGCTACTATTATTGCTACAATTGTTGATTTGATTCAAAGCAATTGGTTATTCTTCCCTATTTTAGTTATGTCCTCTGGGTCCTACCTAGCTGTAATATCAAATAGTTTTTTATTTTTCTTTGAGGCCTGTAGGGTAAGCAGGAGCTCCTAATATAAATCGAGAAAACATGCTGTCACTGTCATACTTATTTAATCAGTGGTGCGAGAGGGATGGACGACGCTTACGTACCAAAACGGTACTGTACCGTTTTGGACGTAAGTACCTTTTTTTACAAAAAGATGAGATTGAGGTACTGAAATGTTAAAAATAATTAAGCTAACATTAATCAAGAGAGCTGTGAACATACCTTAGTGGCTTGATATAATTGCATAAATGCGTATGCATTTCCGCTGACTCCATGGCAAATACTATAGCCTTTAGTACATAGACCTCGCTGCCAAATAACTTCGCCACATTGCAATGCGATTTTCATATATTTATCTTCTTCAAATACCTAAAAGAAACAAGGTAAGAATGATATCGAAATCACCAGTGCTGGGTTGTGGCTTGAGGCAAGTGTTGGTGTGCCCAGGGGATTAAAGATTTTGGAAAATTGTTGGCTGAACTAGACAATTTATAGAATGCAGTTCTATATATTTTTAAGAATAATCTAAAGATGCTTGAAGTAAAATTTCCTAGTTTCAATGCATAAAAGTTTATATTACATCTATGGGTCACTCTATGTATATAAGACCATGTTCATGTCACACGTTTAGTCAGCCGTGAACTATAGTGCCGTCCGATACGTTGTTGTATTCAATGAGTAGCTAAAAGTGCAAACGGCGCGGGACACTTATATCATCTTAAGATTGAAATTAATAGTCAGTCCATTACCTGACTAGCCACAATACACAAGGGCACGAATCCAGGGGCCCCATGACACCATTGGACCAATTTGTCATGAGATGAAGAACCCAGGGAGGATGGAAAGTTACCACTTGAATAACGTTGATTCATTAACCAGTCCAATGTTGGTTTAATATAGCTGCGTATCTCAACAACATTAATATATATTCGAGCCTGGAATAAAATTAATATTAGTGGATAATAAATTTTTCGTGGTTCAAGGGCCAAACAAATCCAAATATAACAGTACCTAATTATTTTAAATCAAGTTAAGCTAGTTTTCTAGTATACCACAAAAGTATCCTAAATAAAAAAGAATAATACTTATTTATTTTACTACTTACTCATTCTTGTTTTTAATCACCCCAAAATTAGAGGCGGATACGGGCCACACAGTGCGCGTGAAAAATATTTTCTTTAGTAGTTAAAAAAAAAATACTGACTTGCAACAATATATATAGAATTCCCGCCATTCCATGGGCGGCACCAAAATAAACTTTGTCATGCCACTGCCACAACAAAGGACTTTCAGACTTCATATGCGAAGAAAAATGCTTTCCTGATTTCAGAATACTACTTATGACCTGAAAAATAGTGCATTACTATAAGTTAGGTACATAAGATACATGAAAAATCTAAAATCTGACTATTTCAAAAAAAAACTTAACTGCTTACTTAGAAATAAAGTGATGGGAGCTTATGTGATTGGGACCTATCAGTGTCAGAATATTCTTTCATTCAATACAGTACTTGTGAATGACAAAAATAACAAATTATATGCTAACACTCTAATGGTTGCTCTTTTTAGAAGCATGTTATACATTTTGGTGTAGGTAGTACAATGTTATGAGTATATGAGAGCAATATATATATATATAGGATTGGCTAGGTAGGATTAAGGTATTGGCCTTATACCAGCCGCATTTTTAAGGGTCAGTAATAATTAATGATATATGTATTTCGGAAAATATCAGGTACCGTCTCAATGTGACTAGCAGGAATAATTTCTTTTCCATTTATATGTTTGTTCACAAATAGCAAAGCATAGAGGTATCCAGACTTCCCATACAAAATTTCATCTGGTGAGTCATTTAATAGGGATATTAAAGACATCAACCTGTACAGAAAAGACACACCAGGCATCATTTTAATTAAAAGGGCATACATATAAGAAGCACAGATATGCAAGTAAATTATTGTTATATGAATAATTTCAAATACCTCTGAGCCAACATTTTGTAGTTAGGCACAGACCTTGGACGCTTGGAGCCTAGCTTATATGAAATCACAGTTGCTAATGCCAGAGGACCAGCATCCCCACACAGGAAACTAATTCTGCGTCCTTTAAGTTTATCAAGGTCTAAGTATTCCCATGCCATCTGTAATCATAATAATGGTGTTAGATAGTTATAAACAACCAATATTAGTATATATTTATTAACATTAGTATTATGGGTACAAACCAATAGTGCTTCATAATTTACTTCATTCTTCAAATAACACATTAACTGGTACAGTGCAAAGCCTGCTGAACCTGTATATACTGTACTGTCATAGAAAATGTCGCTTGATTTAGATTCCAGTAGTTGTAACTTATTTGATTTAAAGTTTTGCAACTTGGTTTGAAACTTTTCAGATATCTAAAATCAGAGAATAAATAGAAAATATTTAAAATGTATCAGTTTACATGGCCATGGTAATATATGTTAGGATGAATCTCTAATAGTTAAGTGAGTTTACCCCAAATTTATAATGCATTCTTTACAACAGCTAGTAAGAAAAATGGGATTTTTACCATAGTTTATAAATGTACATGTCATGTAAGTAGTAACTAGTAGTCAACTAGTTGGGAGAGCAGGCTATTCAGCACCACCGTAGTCAGTGACTGGTGGTATATAACATTTTCAAGATCTTAGGTAAGTATTCGGCACCTGAGCTCGAAGCAAAATCAACAGAATTCTGAGATGCTAGTTTATAACATGGGAAGATACCAATGTACCATAAAATTACATGATGTATTTTTATAACATTCATACCCCATCTCTAGATTCATTTAGAATATGAATAACAGCTTCCATCGAGTAGTCATCATATTGGTTTTCAAATGATCCTTTTGAAGCCATATTTCAAACATAAACTCCACAATTTTATGTCAAACACACAGGTAGAAATTCTATATTGGCCCCGTATACCATTTTACGTTTACTATAGCATTAAAAACAGCATAAATATTAGTAATATTATTATAAATAATGAAAGAGACAACAAATTATACAGTCCATATCAATCTTTGGATTTTCAAAATAATAAAACTAGAAACATAATACATGTTTTTTTTTTTGCCTTACGGCCCGTGTACGGGTACTAGCCCTTTGAAGCATATCAATGTCTATGCAGTGTTACCAACCCTACCCAACAGAAAAAAAGCAAATTACCAATAAACAAAATTCTCTACTTCTTTTTATAGGTTGGCAATCGGCTACAAAATTGCGCCATTTTTGCACAGACCAGTGTCTCCAACCATGCCGTAATTACGGTAGATCTACCGTAATTTTTCTTTCTTTCTTGATCTACCACCTACCGTAGACATGTTATAACGGTGACACATTCTACCGTAATTTCGTCCGTGTCCATATTTCTATAATGAACACTTGATTTAGCAAAATATTAGCATTAATATTACGGCAACATGGCATTGGGATGCGTAAAGTAAAAAAAAAAAAAAAAAGGACATGCTGCTGCTTCAGTTTGGAAGAGCAGGGATGCGCAACGTAAAAAAAAAAGGTCATTCTGCTACTTCTGTTTGGAAGAATGACTTTTTTTTTTACGTTACGCATCCCCACTGCATGGGTATTTTAGCTGCAAACACTGGTCTGCCGTATTTTGAGACCAGGCAACACCGTAATTTTGACAAAGTGGGTTGGAGACACTGGCACAGACTAATAAGAGAACATTTTTGCCAGTGTCGAGTATTTCTTGATAATTATTGTTATTGAATTATAAGTACCCCTGATGATAATGATAATGTTGATAACGATGATGATGATGATGATGAAATGAATCCCCTACTCCTATCTTATAGCTGTGGATACTTCACTGAAATTTTATCGGACATCTTGGGAAAGCTTGAAAAGTGAAGTTATAATATTTTATTTTAACTTCTTTCACTCATGCACGTTTATGAACACTCAATGAATAATATGCCAATAATATTACACATTATATATCAGAGAAACACATTTTTTGGAAAATATAACATAATCGACAACTTTATGGTTCAACTTCCCGCCAAAAAGTCCGAGCGCATCTCTGTCGTAGTGATTATATACTCATGTCTCTATCTACTGAGCAGCAGAGAAGGACCATAGAGGGAAGGACTGTCAAAATTAACTTGTGTGATTGGCAGATTGGTAAGTCGGGGCAGGCACGAAAGAAAGAGCGCATGCGTCTGATATAATTTTCGGCCATATTGTTATGACGCATACAAGATCATAGGTCTCCGCCAGTGACGAGTCTTCTCGCAGTTGACGTGGCTACTACGTACCATCCCGTTCGCCCACTCCGGACGCAGCATAGACGGTGACGAGGAATACGTAACTGGTGAGTGCTTGTGAAGACAAACCTTGCGACCTGTCACGGTTGCTTTTATTTGGATTCACATTTCACAACTTTTGTATGATTTTGGAATACTCGAGAATACTAAACACTGAGTAAATATGTTGCGTATTATATTAAACGCAATAGGAAATTCCGCGTCCCAACTATGACGCGATGATTCCGTTTTAGGATTACCAAGTCAACAAGAAACCTGTAAGAGAACCAGAGAGTTTTTATCAACAAACGATGTTGCCTTGAGCATGTCTGAAGATCAAGGAATGCACAGAAAGTTGACCTTGAATTTTAGGTGACCTTAGTGGGCATGGACGGAATGGTGGAAGAGAATGGCACTTCTGGCGGAGCTGGTCCGACGGACCCGCTGGCCGGTGCCAGCTCCTCGGCCGGCGCGTCTGCTCCCCACGTAGTGGCCGTCACGAGCATTGTGCAGCTCACGTTGCCCTCGCAAGCGCCGTCTGCACAGGTGTTTATTTTGATTTTTGTTTACATATTTTTAGTACCCCTCATGTTTCTAAACACTTCTGTGGCTAGTCTCATCAAGAAAGTGATTATTTAACCATGGAATATTAGCACAAGATGCTAGTGGATCTATAAACTGTGTGTAAATAGTGTTATTTATAATATTATGACAGTGAGCAGTGACATAATAACCCAAAAGTGTCTTTTGATGTTTATTTTGTGCACTTGTTGCCTCTCTCAAAATCCTTCCTACTATAATTATTATACATGCAAAAGTGTGTTTATTTGGTAGTAAGTATATTTGACTAAGCATCAAAGAAAAATAGCCAAATAGATTTTAATGATATTTGGTAATTAGCTAGGTGTTACCATGAAATAACATAGGCTAAGTACTTTTTATCCAGTAAAGCTAGTGATAGTAAAGATCCCTGATATATTTTTATATTACTGTAACAGACAATAAGATGACTTCATTAAGATTATAATAGCAATATCTACCTAATCATCCCATTGGTACTTTTAGCATTGTAAATAGGATCATGACACTGGACATCCAGATTTAAGGTCCATAGATAGTTTGTGATTTTTTTAAATACCACCAATACCTGTGATAATATGAACAGTGTGAATGGCAAGTTGATAATGGTAAATTATTTTCAGGTCCAGTCTGTAATCCAACCAAACCAGCAGTCTGTTATACAGACGGCTTCCAACATACAGTCTGTGCAGTTACCAAAAGGGAATGTGATTCTTGTCAGTAAACCTAGTTCAGTAATTCACACAACACAAGGGACACTGCAAACACTGCAGGTGCGTCATATATGTTATACTTTGTGTATGTTTACTTGTACAATAAAATACTTATATTGCACCAAACCTAAAAAATGGGAAAAGTTAACTTTTTCTTGGATCAAGTATATAATTAAATAAGCAGGTGGTCTGTGAGTTTAATATTACATTTAATATTATGATATAGGGATAGGCAAAGTATTAAAATGAAATTGGGTAATTCATAACTGACTTGAAAAAGGAGGGGTTCACAATTTGGTTGTATTCCTTTTTCAAATAGATACAATGTTAGTAAACAATAATAGAGCCATGATATTACATCCAATAGAGATGTCTGAATGTCACTTCACCTTGTTTCAGAACCTTTGGGTGAAATGAAATGACCATTATTGTTTACAAACATTGAAAGGGATAAAATTAATTGTTGATTACAAGCTTCTTCTATACATTGCTCATAAAGTGTCTCAATTTTTTTTTATATTTTAGATAAAACCTGAGCCAAATTCATTAGTGAGCACCCAAGGACAATCATGTAGTGATGACAGCTGTAGTGGCGATGACAGTCCAAAGCGAAAGTATAGGGAGATGCTTACTCGACGCCCTTCCTACCGCAAAATTCTCAATGACCTTGGAGGTGCAGAGATTGCTGGTGAGTCACACAAAAGAATATTTTTTTTAAAATATAGGTACCTATACCTACCTACACAATAACCTCCTTTGTTTATGTTAATGATAACCTAATTGGCTCAACTGAGCCACTACCAACTGGTAGTGACCATGCTTTCTTTGCCGAGGGCCTCAAGTCCAAAACCCCTTAGGGACTAACATTGTGTGATGAGCACAAATGTTTGTAATGTCCCAGTGCCAGTGCCAGGATCAGGCTCTTACTTTCGAGGAAGATTCATGCTGAACACCACCATGCTGGCCATTCAGAGTCAGATACAGAAATTGGTCTGCTCACTAATTATTAAGAAAATGTTTGTAACAAGTGATTGTGATTATTCTCACAATGCTTATATGATGTGCCTACATACATATGAAGATCTCCAATTACCATGTTTATACATAATATTTTACGTATACTAATATAAGCCCATGACATATTTGACAAACAAAAAAAAAATTGTGTTTGTACTTACAATTATGTTATCCTCGCATTAAATTAATTATCTTACTTATTTATATATAACCAAGAAAAATAGGAATACAATTTTCATAGTACATAGTGTGTGGCAAGCTAGGTTTCGAAATGTTAAGCATAGTTATTTAGGTAATTACTACATTCTCCATTTGCGTGGATTTCGTATTTGGACTATTCAGTGGGAAGTAATTTCTTGGGGTAAATGGTATCTTAAATTTTGGCATATAAGCTCATGCCGAAGTTTATTACATCCGACCCGTAAGTAGCTTTCGCATGACGCGTATTCAGCATACAAAATGCGACTTTGGCTTCAGTATTAACATTAAGGTCCCCTACGATAACCATTTTCAAATACATATAGGTATTCAATGTTCATATACGACCTTTTTACAAATGTAAAGATTGTGCTTGCTTACTTTATTATTTTTAATTTGCATAAATTATAATAATTTGTAATGTGTTGATATAACATTTAACTATGGAATATTGGACTACTTTTGTATAGTTACCAAGTTTCGAGCTAATCGTTCCTTGGGTTCGGTTTTTTTTACACAGAGATACTTTATTATTTTATATTATCTATTCGTTGCTGACTTTGTAAAAAATACCATACTTACACCGATATAATGTGAGCCGTATACAACACAAAAGGCGTAATAGACTAATCTGGAGTACTGAAAAGTATAACCTGATAATATTGCAGACAATCGCATGGGATCTAAACCGGGAAGCGAGAACGAAGTGTCGCTGTCATCTTCTTTGTCATTTGCACCAGGTCAGTTAATTGTGCCGCCGTTGACACTATCCGTTTCTGTGTGCAACATGTGTCACTAACCTGTTACCAACGCATCATCACTATACTTACAGGCCGGACAAAAAGGTAGTCGATTGATGCAAAGTTACATAAATATAAAACGATCGCTTTTACACAAAGGAAACATTCCTTGAATATTAAAAAGTTAGTAGAACTCCATTATTATTTTTTGAAATGTCGTTTGTTTTAGCCGGAATCGAACTGAAGTAAACACGAAGAACTACATCCTGTATTTTAAATCTTAATTCAAAGGAACACTATGAAATCCATTTAAGATTGTTTAGTCAAAGTTATGAGAAAGAAAAATAAAAAACAACATGTTACTTTAGAAACACTATATTGAAATGATATTATCCATTTTCGACCATGTAATGTTAGATTTGATGGACTTCCTTTGATTTATGGCATGGTGTTAATGAGAGAGATTTGAACCATATAGTTATTAGTGCTATTGATTAGCACCACAAAATACAGGTGTTTGTTTTCACGTTATTTATGTAGGCTTGACTCCTGGCTGAAGCAATAAAAAAAACAAATTCAACGCGGTTCCGCTGCCTTTAAAAATAAATCAATAATTTCCTTGTGTAAAATTAGCTTTCGTCAATATTTAATGTACTTTTCCTCCTCGAACCGCCTCTTTTATTCAATCTGTACTTTGTACATCGTGTCGATATGCGGCTCATAACCACTGGCTTGGAGTACCATTGTCATATTTCACACATACTGATGTAAAAATTAAAAAGAAAATCTCATTAATTCCTCCACCTCACCTGGAGTAGTCATAGTTATATGGAATACAACCATGGTGGTTGTATTATAAACAACTAGTATTCAAAGACAACTACATAGGTTGACTACATTATCTATATCTCTTTTTCTTATGTTCCTTGCATTGTCTTCAGTGTGCTGCATAGTATTACACACACAATCACTGTTATAACATCATCATTTAATTTTGATATTAAAGTTTTGGCATACTTAATAGTTAAATATATAATATTTGATCACAAAATAGCTAGCTAATTATTATTTTACCTTATTTACTGGGACTGATTGTAACGGTTTACTTTGTTTATTTATTGAAATATCTATCTTATTGGGGTAAAATTATCAATCTTAGTTGTGAGAACGAAATTGAGTGCTGGATATCAAGATTATTATTCAAATTCGATGTCTCAGGAATTATAGATTTGTTACAACTATGTTATAACAAGTATTTACACATACTTGTAGAATTGAAAGTGTCTATGCAATTATATAGACTGATCTGTCTTCACGCTCCTTAGGTACCTTCATAATAATAGTATCAGTAGTACCTATCTAAACGACGAACATGTGTGTACAATAAGTAGTCAAATGCGTTTCGGACTAAGTCTAGGATTCCGTAGTTTGTTATTATATAACATAACAAAGTTTTAATTGCGCAAGACCAAAATTATTTTCTGCAATTCACATTTTGTACCACATAGAAGGGTGAATACAAATTTCAAAGTCATGCCTGGCTACTCCAATAGCAACAGTGGAGAATACTTCATGCAGTCGAGGTCATTCTGGATTATTTACCCTCATGGACAAAGTGCCAAAGCACTTAATGAGACAGAGCTTTAAAGTAACAACCATAGCTGGTAAACTGGGAGAAGACGATGCTGCGGCGGTATGGTGGATGGACGTGTCATAAGGCCAGAAGATCCCAGAACTTGCACTTGACTAATATCTATTTACAAGCGTCAAGTGTCAAATTTTGCGTTAAATTAAAGCCGGATCTCGTTGTGCCGTTTTCTCGCTCAATGACCGTTATGGTCTGTGAGGAGGAGACGAGAAGATTTAATGGGTTACGATGTCTATTATTTTATATTTCTTTGTATAAAACTGAAAGTGCGAATTGGTACAAAATGATGACGTCATCACTGCTGGGTCCTGATTAATATTCCAACTGATGACGTAACCGGCTGCGAGAAGCTACGATGACGCCATACTTACTCACTGTTTGTTATATTATACCTACCTAATGTTTCGCTGTGCATATGCTTTATTTTTAATATGTAAACTTGGATCCTTTTCCTTTTCACAATAGTATTCGTCACACTATGTGGTCATAACGATGGAAATATTTTTTTTTTGTATCTGTGATCTTCCTAACTTTTTACCTTTAATTTTGATAAATATGAGAGTTGGAATATATAAAATTCCTTGCCACAATAATTGTCTAATAGGAATTTATTGGAAAACGTTAATCATAAAGATTCTCGCTAATTTAGAGCGTCCGCCCAGCATGGTTGATTTAAGTTTAAAATTTCGGTTGGATTAGGTACTAGTAACATCTCTGGTGACTGTCGCATTATATACTATAATATTTTAAATAAGTACCTACCACCTAACTTGTAAATCAAATCATCTATCACACGACCTTGCAATTATTGTGATTATTTTAACGGTTTGATCAGTGGTTCGAGCGTAGGCCACACAGGTTGCGGTTTGATTCCTGTCTGGGAATGTTTCGTACATATCGCTTAAGTTATTTGCCTGGTCTGGGTTACTGGAATTTATTTAAAACATTTGACGACATATAATCAAATGATTACAGAAAAAACGGAATTCAAATAACCAATATTGAGATTATGTAAATACTTTTTTCATTTTTTTTTTCTTAAATAATCTTATTCATATGTAGAATTATTTTAGAAAATATTCAGTATGTACCAATGTATTACGCAGTCGGAGGGTCGGTGACGCAGACCGACAAAAATATGGTTTTGGCATATGTAGGTATCAATAATTGTATTAATGTCCACCACGATGTTCATTTCAAAAATATTCAATATATATAGATACATACACATACATCTTTGTGTATTCTATATTATTTAGAAAGCCAAATTGGGCGAACGCCCGCCTTTTTAAATTTTTGTTATGATGGGTACAATACGCGACGTATCTGCTGGTTTTTTTATAGCATAGCACAATCTTTATATCTCCATCTTTGAATTAAACCCCTTACCATTACTTAAATGTTAAAAGTAAAATGTATTATGTAGTATCACAGACTTGTTAGAATTTTCAAACAACACACGGCGTGCGCTACAAGTGAAGCCTAGAAAAACTGGTCTAGCATGTAAACACGCACTCTTACACACATAAAAACTATGCGCAGAACTTCTTGTCCATATATCTTAGCCGGACCATCTAGTAGGCAAAAAGTTGTGTATGTGCTAACACTACAAATGCATTGAAAAAGTGCCTTCACATGAACTTCTAAACAAGTCTGTGTGTAGTATAAGCCATGTTACGTCTGAACTTCTAAACAAGTCGGTGTGTAGTATAAGTTCTTCAAAGATAGTGTATTTATTTAACGAAATATGTGTTTTTATTAGTTATTCCAGCTGGAGCTCTGCAAACGGAGAGCGGTTTGCACACCCTGGCCGTATCGGGGGCGGCGGGCGGCGGCACCATCGTGCAGTACGCGACGAATCAAGATGAACATTTTTACGTCCCTGGTAAGTTTGCTAGAGTGATAAAGTCTTACGTGGATCGAACCATCAATATATATTTTGAAAAATTATACACCGATAAATGAAACCTACCATGTTTCCAGGTCCTATGTTGGAAGATCAAACACGCAAACGGGAGTTGCGGTTATTGAAGAATCGGGAAGCGGCAAGAGAATGCCGTCGCAAGAAAAAAGAATATATCAAATGCCTAGAAAATAGAGTAGCAGTGCTTGAAAATCAAAATAAAGCACTCATAGAAGAACTAAAATCCTTGAAGGAGTTATACTGCCAACAAAAGACGGAATGAGGTCCAGCTGGCTAACGGGTGTGCATTGCCCGCCTGCGAGAGCCTGGAGGCACGCAATGTTACTGTCTGTGCTGGTGCCGCAATTCGATATTATGGTTTTGGCTCTCGATCTTACGGAGGATAACTTGCATCCTACTGTATTCTTTACACTTCGGTCTGTCAAATTATTCATACATTGATCAGTCAATCCACATTTTCTTAAGTATTGTTAGAATTGATGTAATGACATTGTTAATGTGTTTTATAATTATCTATTGTTGTTTTAATGTCATTTGTTTGAAGTTTTATGCAGTAAAAGAATAACAAAACCGCCACAATTTACGATAGTAGTACTTGGGTTATAACATTTAATTTCTACCGCAATTGATTGTTACAAGTACTCTGTAATTACGAGTTAGATAGAATTACATATTGTTATGTATATCAGTTATAGCTTTATCTACCATTCCAAAATGTTGATTTTGTAGCAATGATATCAAGCAAGTTCGACTTGTGTGCCATTTTTGGAGTCGGAATGTTTCTATATTAATTATTTCGATATGCTGGTGAATTTTATTTATACTTGCCGAGGTACATTACATACATTTTGGTTATGTTTTTATCTTTAACAAATTATTTGAACTACACTGTTAGGTTCCGTCTCACGTGTCTGTGATCGAAGATACTGAAACAACCAACATTAAACTATGTAAGCTGATTATATTTACCTATTACTGAACACCATACAGGTGCTTGTAATGGATAAGCCAAAGTTAATATTTTAGTTGTTTTGTGCAATAGCCATATTGCAATGTACAGTTTTATCTATATTTTTTCTAATTACTAAAATGATACATATACTAAATGAAGATAAGATTTTTGTACATTGTGTATAGATAAAAAGATAATAATATGTAAAAAGGTATGTATAAAAAATAATGATGTGTATATATTAGTGTAAAGATGTGGATGAGGAAGAATGGTTTTATAATCAAAAACAATCTCGTATTGTGCATTTTACTTTATTCTTGAAGAAAAAAAAAATAGAACTCATTGAAAATGCCATTCTTTACTTTTGTCATCCACAGTTGAAATACACAATATGTATTGCGTTTTGTGAAAGGGTAATTTTAGCTGACTACCAGAGTTAAGATTTTATGAATTTTGTTTGCCACGATTGATAATCTGTATTATTATGACAATTAAATTGTTTATGTATTGTAATAAGGACAGAATTTCATGTTTTATGGATGTTTTTAAGCTTGTTATTTTTTTACTTTTCTGTTTGTAATAGAGATCAGTCATGGCAAATGATTTAGAATTAATTATAGACATTGTGGAAAGTGCCTTTGAAACTTAGAAAGAATAAAGTTTATACCAACATAGCTCTTTATGTTAACTTAATGCTATTTATAAATATTAATAATATTAACTGTTTGATGTAAATGTGGTCTTATTTCTTCAAATTGAAACCCTAACTCTTTGATAAATTAGAGTAATTACTTATGAAAACAAAAATTTGAACAATAAGAAATTTATTAGATATTGAATCATGACAATTTGAAATTCAGTGTAAAAATACACATGAAATACAAGCAGTAGTAAACCACTAATCAGGCTATTGTAGACATTAAATACACTTGTTAGTGTTATCTCAATCTTGTTTCTCCACTTTCAAGATATCCATTTAGAATAAATCTTAATCATCAAAATTTTGTGACAGAAGAAAATTAGCAGCAAGATTTTCATTCTTTTCACAAGCGAAATATGCTTGGATGACCATGTGTTCTGGGAAGCCCAGTGCTTTTAATCTTTCAATGGCCTCTTTGTCTTGAGGTGAAACCATTGGCTGCTGTGCCTGTGGGATATCAACGGGGTTCTCCTCAGCGACAGCTCCGCTTGCAGGGGGGTTTACTGGCTCATTCAACATTCTTACAAAGGCTTGCTGGTGTTGACTGATTGCTTGTAAAAGTGCTGGGTTTGTTTGACCAATCTGTTGAAGAACTGCATTCAACAGATTAGGGTTCTGTTGGATTACAGCCCTCATTTGCTGAAATTGTGGTTGTTCACGAAGAAAAGCTAGAGGATCATCATCAGCACCTTCCTCGGCCTCCTGCTCTTGAAGCAATTCTTCAGGTATACCAGTTATTAAATATTCAACAGCTCTTTCCCGATTATTAAAAGAGGCCCGCAGGGCTTGCTCCACCTGTTGTCTATTGTATCCCATATCCATAATACTCTGGACTGTTGACTCAAAATCTGGATCATTGGAGGTAGCAACGGGTTCTGGTTCTGCAGCCGGGGGCGGTCTTGGCGTTTCTTCAGGGGTGGGTTTTCCTTTTCCATCCCCGCTTTCGGTAGACGCACTCTCACCCGCTTCTGGCGCGGCTGTAGTTGACGGCTGGGTTTCCGATGTTTTCGGTTTAGTAACCATGATTACAATAAATTTCTTTTCATCTATGTTGTACGTACATAATTTATTGTCATCCAGCAAAATTTTCCCTGCGTAAATAAGTCTTTGATAATCGGCAACATAGTCTTTACCTTTTTCGACTTCAATTTTCAGCTTGAGCGCTTTGACAGTTTCTTCTGGGTCAATATCTATTTGAAAAGTTTGTTGCTGTAGTGTCTTCAGCGTCACCAACATTTTGCTATACTTCTTGTGTGACTTCTAAATGATTGGGCAAGTTTTGTCCTAAATTAGATAGGGTACCGACTGAATAATTCTGACTCGACAAAATATGCAGTAAACATAACCTCACGATTGCCCTCTATGTTCGTTCGTTCGGATACACATAATTTTTGTACACATGCATGCTTGCTAGAGACGAGATTGTGCATGTATGTTTATGGATGGACTCTCTTTTGACGATATAAAACCCGCTACGCACGGCCTGATTTGGCAAATAGGTTGATTATTAGTGATGTGCAGCAGAATACATTTCATTACTTTTTATCAATCGGTTTTTACAAATCAGTTATTCTTCATGGATATATGTCGTTCTAGTTATGTTATTTAGTCATGATTTATATTGAATCCGAGAATTTAATAGATTAATTATTATGAGATAATAACTTAATAATGAAACCCTTAAAGGGCCCGCAAAAATTGCATGCTGTTAGAAATTACCTCGAAATTAGACCGTTTTCGAGTGTCAATTTACAACAAGCAAGGTTCATGTACGACGAAAAGATCTGTCATTGCACGTACCGCCTAACGAACAGCAATGCTTATGCCGTCAGCCGTAGTTATAGGATCATTCTCTGTCAAGCCCATCATTAAATTTTATCAGCTCGGATTATAGACAGCCCCAGGTCTGTAATTTCGACACCCCACTCTCCATTTGCCGAGGCTTACCATAGGTTGGGGTCAGCCCAAGTTGGATGCAGAAGCACAGCACAGCAATTTCGCACATTTTCCTCACAACTTAATAATTTAACTACGGCATACGAAGCAGTGTTTGTTCTGCATATGTATCCCCATGTTCTTGACCCTGATTACACGTAACGAGTAAAACGATGAGACAGTGCTTACGGCCGTGGGCTCGGCAGGAGTACACTAAAACGTAAACTGAGCTCGATACTTATAAATTGTTTGCTCGCCCAAGAGCACCGTCCCGTAATTTTATTCGTTAAGTATAATCAAAGCATTAAGCTCACTTTTCAAGTTATCTGGGTAATGAATCCATTCACGCTAATAGAGTGACAACAGCTCCTATAAGTCTGGCGGCAGTTTTTTCTATGGGTGTGTCCGAGTTATAAACACGGTGTAGTTTATCCTCTCTGTTTCGAGGTTAGAGGGATCATTATGAATTGAAATACCATATAAGTAATTATTAAAAATTTATTACTTACATCCAATAAGTTTGCCTTATCTCTAAATACCACTAACATAACTAAAGTCGCTAATTTATATTAGCTAACATAATATCTCACAAAAATGTATACATAATAATATTTCCTGTCAAGAGCTAATCTAAAGAGTGTCAGCAACATGGATTAATTGAAGCGTGTAATAAATACAATAAATACTTTAGAACCATACCTGACATTCTCTATAGATTACTTTAGCTCGAATTCATTCTAAATTATTTATTCTTTGTAAATTTCATCACATATTTTACAATTTATAGACAGATCATAGAGAACTTAATAGGGTAGGTGAATACAACAAACTGTATTAATTCTATAGACCGGATTAAGTCACATTTTTCGCGACAGACACTGTACACTGGCACCTTTATCATGGAGTCGTTTCAAATAACTTTTCACGAAAGTACTTAATTTTTTGTGCAAAAAATGCTTCTAAACCATCAGCACACCGATAAAATTCAGAGTCTTTTGGATTAAAATATCGACAATTATCAAATATTTTTGTCATATCACCTATAAATTCACTTAAAGTACTATACGTTTGTTCATTCACTTTTCGTTCCACATTCTGGAGATCTGTAAGATAAAAACAGAATAGATCAATGTATTGAATGCGATATGGGGACAGTGTCTAGGAATGGTCGCAGACCATCATCCGATCCTACGTGCTTGGTTCCGCGGCGATGAAGGGCATGTCTCCCCTGATCCAATTTATGAAAGCCGAAAATATATTTGACTAGACGTATTTGAATAAAATTCGGCGATTATTAAAATAAATCTTTTATAAAATTGGGTAGACTTTTACCCACTAACTTATGTGCAATTCATGGTACTCCATAAAGTGCATATAAGAAAGTGGGACATCTGGGAATCAACCACTGGCAGTCTTGAAACTGCATGTTTAAAGACTAAACTAAGAAAATGTTGTAACTTAGACACAGATCAACCGAAAATATAAACTGAGATGAAAAAAGGATAAAGTTATACATACCCATTGGTTCTTTAATAATCTTATAATAGGTGGGAGCTTCTCTAGGATCCACAGGTTCCATAAAAGGCCAAGCGTTTTTATGTAACTGTATTTGTTTTACGAGCCTCTTTAAATTTTCAAAGTCTTTCGCTGTAAGTTCTTTCATGTTAGCGTAATTAACTGAATTATTTTTTTGGCAATTAGGACAAATGTACTCGTCAATGTTATCTGCTTCGGATTGAAGAATCCCCACACATCGACCATGATACCAATCCTGGCACCGGTCGCAGCAAATATAAAACCTGCAAAGCAATTAAACATTAATAGGCATCGCTTTGTGTTAAAAGGTGATCGCAGTTTTGCAAAGAATTTTATAGGATGTTTTCCGAAAAGTATTCGTTGTATATACAACGTATACAACCCTATAACAGTTTTATTATATGTGTTGATAACGAGCGCTAACTGTTGGAGGTTTTTAATTTTAACAGATAAATTAATCACAATAAAGAGTGCTGCTCAATGATCGCACAAAATAGGGTAATTGAATATGAAAATGTATATATTTTTTTATCATTATAAGAATAAAATTAAAAAGAATGTTACGCACTGTGAATTATCATAAGGTTGCCGACACAAACAATAGAGTTCCTGAGTCTCTTCTGCCCGTCGGCAGTCGGGACAGACATATTCCTCCATCGTCTTGCTCATTTCTTCTGTGACTCCGACGCAATCGCCGTGGAACCAATTGCTACAATGCTCGCAACCGACATAGAACCTAAAAATGTTATATTGTTATACATCACATATAGAGCATGACTTATATCATCGGCCACAATACACTTTAGGCGCGGGGCATGCAGACGATGTTGGTAAGAAATCGGTACATTTGTATACCGGCGGGACTTGATCTATTATACGTCCTAATTGTGAAGCTTGCTTCCCTCACTGCCTAGCGAATCTATTATTTTACATATACCGACTTCGACTAGAAATGGTAATAGAAATTCTTAGTTTCTAAAGTTGCGATAAATAGTTTTCTTTTACGATGACGAACAACAAACTCCGACTAATTTCTTACTTGGTATTATCGTAGGGTGTGCGGCATATACACAATAGTTTCTCTTTCTTCACGATTCTCTTGCCTGACTTGGGCGTGGCCGCAGGGGCCGCACCGCGCCGCTTGCCGCCGCGGACCTCCTCCTGCTTACTCCTCTCCGCTCGCGTCCGAAGCGCCAACTCCGCGGATAGCTCCTTCTGCGGAAAGAAACGGGTATCTGAGGTACAGTCGAGGCCGGCGGGAGCGCACCGACTACCGGAGGGACGGACTGGTACCTGTATCTCGACTCCAAGCTCCTTCTCTAGAAGACCGCGCTTCTTGATGATGTCTTTTTTGAGCATCTCCTTGTGCTTGAAAAGAAGCATCTGCAGGCGGGAGTGATTGGAGGCCGCCCGGCGGCGCTCGTCGAGCGGCGTGAGGGGGGGCGCGGGCACGGGTGCGGGGGCGGGCGTCGGGGCGGGCGGCGGCGCGATGGGCGCGGCGCGGGGCGGCGCCGGCAGCGCGGGGGCGGGCGGCGGCGCGGGCGGCGGCGAGGGCGCGCGGCCGGCGCGCGCGCGCTTGCGCGGGCTGCTGTCCACCCACTCGTCATCGTCGTCGAGGCGCGGGGGGACGCGCCGGCGCGGCGGGGGCGGCGGCGAGGGCGGGGAGGGCGCGCGCGCGGCGGCGGGCGGCGGTCGCGGCTCGCGCTCCACCGGCGCCTCGGGCTTCATCCGCTTCTCCTGGTAGCGCTGCAGCTGCAGGAGCTTTTCCTCGATCTCTGGATTTAGGTTCTCCTGCTTCAGTGCGCTCTTGATCGCTGTGCATAATTATTTAATTAATTATTTCGACGACCTACATGAGTCAATCGCTCGGTGCACTCTGGGGCAAAACTGCCCATCAGAATTTACCTATAGGCCGTGTCTAAAGTTCGTTTGACGATTTCTAAAGTCCTGTATGCGGAAACGGATTAAGCCACCCCTAGGCGATGAAAGTCTTGGGGCTCCTCTCCCCTTAAGTAGGTAGGTAGGTAAGCTTAAGTAGGTAGGTAGTATTAAAACCGTTTAATAAATCTAACTGGAATCTAATTAACATAGAAAAATACCTTCAAACTTGATTACCTACACTTTTTATGAATTTGCTGCCCTTGAAAAAGATAAGCTGTAAAATTTTGTGAAACGTTAGGTTTTTCTTACGTTTCGAGGAGCCCCAAGTTAGCGCCGGGGCCGAGCTGCTTCCACGAAAACCCTATAAACAACTCCATCACAAGTAAGAGACACGATCACTGTCTTATTCGCGAGGGCGTCCAGATTACAAACGTGATAAGAGATAAAGCACCTCCACTTTATGAATTCCTAAAAATGTGTCCCATTTCACATTTTGGCTGGTCAAGTCAAATAAGAATGGGTGTCTTAGGTTTATTCTGCGCCGCGATGCATAAACTAGACCTAACTTTGTCGAAAATGTAATCTGCTCAATTTTCCTAGAGTTAAGAGCCCTGAAGCAGAACACAACGATACGGGTGATTACATGGGGATCCTAGGAGAGGTAATATAGCCCCTAGCACGTTGTATATTTTGGGTTCCGAACCGTCAACATCAACACGCGTTATTCGCATCCCTGAATGTGTTACGCCCGGGCGCCCACCACCCCGGGCTATGCCGGCCCTGCAAATACAACTAGATGATGTATCATAAAACCCAGTTCAGACTTTCTACTTCGCCTATGCGACGACATAGGGTTGACACCTTAGGGACTAGTTGTAATATGCGTAAGGCGCACGCGCCTGGTGCATTCAGATAAACGAGAGACCGAATGTGATTTTGAGCCTTTCGTAGTATACAAAACGGGCGAAGGAATAACAGACAAAAAAAAATATTGCAATAAATAGCATCTATGTAGGTAATAATATCAATTGGAATAACCTATTCTTTCCAGCCGCATACTATATAAAATAAATTACTTATGACATTTTACTTACTCTCCTCACTAGTATATAGCCTACATCCTTCGTATATGCTAAATAACTTCGCTTCGTACATAGTATTAATTAATGTTGACGTCATAAATCCGCTTGGTACCGCTCAAACATTTAAATGTCAAATGTAGGTACTAGTTTTATAATATTATGCTTTGGGCATAGTTTTTAACAGTTAACAAATGTCATATTCGTTTTCTTATCATTCCATACATTGAACAGCGGCAAAAACGAAGTTAAATACCACTAGAGGGCGCTGATGGCAACTGCAGCTAACAAAATCGTAATAATGATTTTCATAGGATGTTAAAACTCGTAATTAGACCCGTGAGCAGACGTGTTCACGGAATATGAAACACGTCGGGCTAACGGCTATGAGGATCGGATCGGCACAGTGATACCTAATGAAATAATTATTATTTCAAAAGCCTTAATGCGTTGCAATATATTTTTGTGAAACTTTTACTAGAAGTAGACTTAAAATAAAATATCATTTAGTAAAAACAAATAGCATTTTCGTAATTACTTACTTTGCTGGATATAATCTGGTGTGAGCACGAATTTACTACATTGTAGACCATCTTGGCCTGAATTGACAATGTCTGTTTTCGTACTATTTTCTTTTATATCTTCAAGTTTAGAAGGTGTCGCCTCTTTGTGACTGGCAGCCTCGGCGACATTTTCTTCACCATTTAGAAGTGGTAGGCGCTTTATTTTATCTTCCTCGCTAACACCCTATAAGTAAAATGGGTAAAATATATCAAAAGCTTCACCAGCCTTTTCTTTTCAGGTTTTTAATTCATGTGTAGTGAAACCAGAACTTTGAATCTTTTAAAAAATCAAATAATAAAAATACTATAACATAACTTAGACATCCGTTTGTGGGAATATATCAGAATAAATAGTCTGAGAAACGAAATAGTAACAACATCACTGATTTATAACTAGAAAGTATTTGGCATGCCGTTGTTATTATTAGTAATTAATGTGGTAGTCGAAAATTGCCCATACACCCCCACAAAACGTTTGCAAGTAAATAATAAAGACCAAAATAAAATTTAAGTAAATAAACAGGACTCGTTAAATAAAAGTCGTTGATTATTTTAATATTTTATTCAAATGGTTCTATTGTGCTAGATTATATTTATTAATTAAGAATTCGATTTTTAAGAAGCTTAAATGTATACATGCTAACAGGTGGTGTATGAGCAATTTTTATACCAGAGTTATACTTCTATGGGCCACTTCATCATGGTACTTAGATAAGAAGTGGCTATCAAATGCTACTCGACATTGTTTTATAGAATCGGCTATTTCAATTCCATAATACTCTACAAAAACAATTTGTTATGAGCTATCCACACCAACTTAGCAATTTCAAAAATGGCGTTGGATTGTTTTGTTTTACTTTTTATAAACCACATAATATAACTTGAACTACTAAGTTACACTTAGGCTACATTGTTGCGTATCGGATTGAATTTGGACTTTGAATTATGGTGGTTGCTGACAAATATTTTATATAAAGACATTATTCCCATCGCAAGAACATAATATAATATGAGACCTATTGTTAAAGAGTATGCTCAATCAACCATTTATTGGTAATTCGGTGTGTACAGCCCTGACTGACTGATGACTAAGAATGATTATTAATTACCTTCTTCAGCAAATGTTATTTAAATATTAAAATAAAACGGAAATATTAACACGGCTGAAAACATGCATATAGAT
This sequence comes from Pheosia gnoma, assembly GCA_905404115.1. Lineage (NCBI taxonomy): Eukaryota > Metazoa > Arthropoda > Insecta > Lepidoptera > Notodontidae > Pheosia > Pheosia gnoma. The sequence continues at coordinate 5,696,396 of FR989897.1, read as the reverse complement.
ATAATACTGCAGTAGTAATGGAGTCTAGTTTAAGAGTACAGAGGCCGGCAAACTTCTTAAATAAATATTTTTATGTAAAGGCATGCACAGAACCCCAGTTTTTATTCAAGATGTTTGCCGGCTTCCTTGGGCTTACGGATTTTTTATGACCCAAATTTATTATTGTCCATACATTATCATACCACAGGCATGTTTTGCAGTGTGCAATAATCCATATCATATAAATAACCTTTAATATATAGAACATACAGTCAAATATTTGCTATGAAGTATTTCACTGGAATTGTTACTTTTATTACACTATTTTTTATAGGCTTATAATGGTTCCAAAACATCATCGGAGTGAAAGAGGTATATACGAGAGTCAGGTGTTTGTTAACACCGGTCGCCATATGGTGACTATGGCTATACAATTCTAATAGAATACATTAATCGTAACACTTTTTAGTTCTACTAATATAGTAGCAGAAGGTAATATAAGGAGGAAGTTATAGTATTTTCTGAGCCTCGATTAATAAAAGTTGTAATATAAAAGAAATTATCGATCACTATTATTTTTGTATGCAACCGAATTCTATAAACTTGTCAATATTTTTATTAAAGTATCGGATATGTATGATCTATACAAAAATATATTATAAATGAATATACATACTTAGAGAAATGTTCTTTGGCGTTTCCGATTTTATAAATTTATTGATAATAACTACTTTAAACATCATTTGAATATATTCGGCAGTCTTATAATTATTATTACACCACCACATGCAGAAACATTTTATTTCATTTGAGACTAATAAGGGTTTGATCACAACGAGTGCATCCGCTACTCTTGTCATTCCGTCAAAGCGTAATGTAGCATTGGTATACCGCGCTCGATTTGATCCCACCCGACATCACGAAGTAACTTTTTAAAATGCGACACTTTAACAATCACATTAAAAAAGAAATAACGAAGTCGGTGGCTTATAAATAGATTTTTATTTTGATAAGTATTACATACTAACAAAATATCTAAGATCATACCAAAAGAGAATATCGGCAAGTTTGTTGGTTCAATAACTCTTCGGTATTACAGAGAAACTATGTAAGTATATTCTTTCCTAGTTTGCGTGGAGATAATTTAAACAGCGTTTTTACATATATAGGTACGTTTGTCGGCTAATAGTAATATATTACCTGGTGCGCGGGCACGGCCAGCGGCTGCAGCGCCGCCACCGGCGTGAGCGGCGGCGGCGTGCTGGGCGGCGGGTGGACTGCTAGGTACATTTTTCTAGGTCCCAACATACCTTGCTTGCCTGTCGACTCTTGGGCTGTATAACAGAAAGAACGAATAAACACTTCTTTAACGAATGCAACTACGTCTTTGTCACTTGCAACCATTACAATGTGGGACTCACTGAAATGGTTGGGCAAATGACCAACCGCTTACTCTCAGAGCTTGTTGACCTCGAGGATTGGTATTTCAACAATTTTTGCTGAACAATAGAAGCCAAAAAGGTTCTTGATGTAAAACATACATAGAAATTAATATTAGAAAAGTATAAACAGCAGGTTACCTTTCAATAGTTGCTGTTTCACTTGATGCTGTACTAAAGCTAGTTGCTGCGGTGTCAAATTATACCCGTGAAGGCCTTGCAAAACGATGCTAGGGCCGCTACTTGTCTGCATCACCTGTAAAGATAGTACAGAAGTACATGTACCTTTCAAGTTTTTCGTAAGTTATAGGTAATTTTGGCATTAAATATATATATATACATATATATATAAGTGTTAGTTTTAAGTGGTGTTTGCATTTTAAATTACATTTTTTTAACGACTTCACACGGTCACCTGGAGGAGATAATAAAATAGCATTAACTGTCACAAAATATAATCCAAGTAGGTAAATTTTCGTCAAATTGGAAGTAAAACTACAAAAGGAATAGTCACCTGAGCTGTAACGGTTTTTATAACCGTTCCGGGAGGCTGGCCAACCAGTAGGCGTTTCTCCACCAGCTCATCCTCGGTGAAGAGGTGGTGTTGGGCGACAGGCGGTGGCGGCGGCTGGGGCGGGGGCGGCAAGGGGCGCGGCGCAGGGGCCGCCTGCGCCACGGCCGTCGCGCCCGGGCCCGGGCCCTGCCCGATGTGCGCCACAATCTGCGCCTGGTTGTTGCCCGTCGGTCGGATCAGCACCTGCTGCCCGTTCACGGTCGCCAGCTGGATCTTGCCGGCGGCGATCTGCTGCACGAGCGCGGGATTGTTGACGACGATCTGCTGCGCGGCGGGGCGCGGGCGCGGGGCGGGCGGGGCGGGGGCGGGGCTGGGCGCGGGAGCCGCGGCGCGCGGCAGCAGCTGGCCCTGCACCAGCACGGTGTGCATCGCGCGCGCGCCCCCTTGCACGAGCACCTGCGGCGGGGCGGGGGCGGCGACGGGGGCAGGGGCGGGGGAGGGGGCGAGCAGGCGCGCGGCCGGCACGTCCCGGTCGGGCTGCGCGGCGGCGCCGTCGCCGACCTTGGGCATGGGCGAGGCGGCGACGAGCTGCCCCGTGACGCCCTGCTGGCCCGCCATCATGACGTGCAGCTTCCCATCAGGCATCTGCACCAGTTGCTGCCCCGACAGGAGACCCCGCACGGTGATCTTTCCGTCGGGAGCCCGGATGATCTGAACCTTCTGCGGCCCGTCCTTGGGCGGGACGGCGGTCGGCTTGGGCGCCGCGCTCTCGATCTGTGCGGCTTTGGTCGGGCCGGCGATCGGCTGACTGATGACTCGAGTCGATCCGTCGGCCCCCTTCGTCATGATGATTCTTCTGGTGCCGATGACGGTTTTCTGGCCGACTGGAGTCGTGGCGCTAGTCGTGAGTAACGATGTCAGAGTGCTTTTTCCCGAGCTCTGATTGGGAGTGGATTTCGCCTTTTCTGTGACAATAAGGCTCAGATGAGTTTTCTCGAGACGATGGTGCCGCTGCTGTGATATTATAATATTGAGAGACTTACCTTGCGACATTTCGAGCGCTCGTTTCTGCTGGTGTGCGGCTCTTTGTTCTCTGAGTTGCTGCTCCATTTTATCCTTGAGATCGGAGGCGTTCGGCGGTGGAGCGACGTTACGTTGCGGCAGCTTGCCAGTGGACGTGCGCGTCACCGGCGTGGCACGTTCTGTTCGTTCTCCATATTGCCGTACCTCCCAGAGATCTAATTTGTCTTCATCGACCCACTCTTCTGAAACCTATAAACGATTTAAGAATTTAATAATATTGTTATACGTCAATTATATTACGTTATTACATTACGCAAAAATATTATTATTTTACCTGAGGTTCTGTATTTTGTGGCGATTCGGCACGCTTTCTCTTTCTTAGTCCACTACGAATCGAGGTTACCTCACGAACAGTTTTAGGTAATTCGAGCGGTATCACAACTCGCCGCCGAAGATATTGTGTTCTCTCCGAAAATTGCCCTAGATGGCGGTGTTTCAGTAATTCGAGAGATACTATCTCCGTATCCGTTGTCAGTTGATGCTTGCCATCAGCGGACGCTGGCTTAGCTGCCATATCATCCCATCGCAAGCATGCCCACATAATGCGAAGCTGCAAAGCTGCACTAGCTAGCCATTGAAGATTGACAGTACGATATAACCAACAAGTTTTAAACAATGGCCTGGGGCAAGGATACGGCCACACCGCCTGATTAGGTTTGGCACTATGACTGAAACCTGTTACAACACTATGCCCGGCTTGTCGACATAGCTTTTTCAATTCATGGTGTGGTAATACCATGAGAGTTTTAGCTTTACTTCTAGTATGGAATGTGGAACAAAGAGGATATTTGACAGGGGTTCTTTTCTTTTTCTTTTCCACTGCCGACGTTTGTACCCTCTTGAGGTAAACTTTCCCACAGGGATTCTCTGTAGAGTATACCCTAACAATATTGCCTTCAGTCTTTTCTTCTTTGATTAGAAGCTTATCTTCCCTTTTAATTGACTTGGTTAAACCGAACCTTCTGTTAACTAGTGCGCGATATTTTGCCTTGTCTTGAGTTTTAGCTGGAGTCATTGAACATTTATAAGACGAATCCTTTTGCTCATTTTTATTTCCCGCATTAGGCGCAGTAGCTGATGCCTTGGAAGTCCTGCCCCTAGTTATTTTCAGTTTAGGTATCGGTGGACGCGATTTGTTATCGTCCACTGTGATATCATCCGTATTTAATTCCGTGGAGTCACCGTCTGTTAACTCTTTCAAGGGACCTATTTCAACTTCATTCTCTTCATTATTATTGCATGTGATATCAATATCCATCTCATTCCCGACGGCCGGCACGGCGGACTCTTCGAGCGTACTTTCGGTTTTGACAATACCGACATTTTCATCTTCCTTTTCGACTTTGAAATTTGCATCAAAATCACTTAGTTTCCTTTTTACATAACAATCGGAATTTTTATTGTCACATTCTTGTGCACAGGCAACAGCTGATAGTAAGTCTGTTAAAATATTTTCGTTAGAATTTGCACATGTGGAACTCTTACCCAGAAGATATTGCTCTAAGATTGACATTTTAGTATGATCTTTAGAATTTCCAAGAATTGTGGAATTTGCATTGCTACCTTTCAATAATGTTATGAGTTCATTTAAAAGTTTTCCTTTGGTAATGCACAAAGGTGAATAACAATTAATTTTTACTTGGGAACCTTGTAAATGGTCTGATTTGTCTATTTTGTTGCAACTGTGTGAGTAACATTTGTATTTTTTCGTCAACTGGGCTAGTATTTGATATTTATTACGAAGTGCGTCGACATTTTTGAGGTCTATGTCGTTTTGTTTACTTTCATTACTTGCCTCACATATTGACGTCATATCAAGTTCTGGTTCATCATTCTCGACGTCTATGTTTTTATCATCTTCACTTTTTAGATCGAGGTCTTCCTTTTTTACATTTGCCAATAAGTTAACAATTTTTTTTTCTTCCATAAATTTTAAATATGTGCGTCGAGCTAAAAAATCGTCTATTTTTGACTTCTTTGCTATTTTGGGATAATATCTCCTCATAGAAGAGCTTAAAGCTTTTTCTACATCTATTTCCTCAAACCCATCTTCATCTTTTTCAACCTTTAAGTTGCGCATTGAGGGAGGCACTGTAATAAATAAATCAGTTTCAGACAATTTAACTTGCATAATAATTATGAAAAGTATGTTAGTTATAGGATATTTAAAAATAACACATATTTAAGAATAACCAAAACTTACATTTATCAATGACATCTTTAATCTCCTCTTCATTTGAAACCAGATATTCATAAGTTTTTGGTTCAACAGCTAAAACTTTAATTACATTTCCTTCTCTTACTCTAACTGTAATCTTAGCAGGGCCGCTGCAAAGACCTGTTTTAGCATTGCTGCACTTTTTGTACTTCCTGGTGGATGAATTCCACAACCAACCCCATTGACCGTGAATTCTATACTCTTCGCCTTTTTGCTTCCATGCCTAGTAAAATGAAAGCAGGTATATAATGAAAATATAATATAATATTTTATAAATAAACGGCTCATAAAACAGGACTTACCTGATGACGAAGGCCTAGTGAATATTTAACGAAATTGTATGCAGTGCGATAACGCTCTTCCTCCTCATCTCGTTCTTTTTTCTCTCTTTTATCAAGTTTTTTACGTTCTTCGCGCTCAGCGGCAGTAGTACGTAACAATCTCACGTGGCCTAATTGTTCATGCCAAGCTGGTACCCAAACTGCACTTTTAATGCATGCCTGTAAAATTGAAACAATACATATTACAGCTGGCCTGTTTCGTACTACCCGCATACGATTTGGATACACTTAATCTTTTTGCCATCTTTCAGTTTGCCCCATAATCTGCCGCGACCACTGTGAATCCCATTTTCCTACTTTTTGCAGGCCATACATGACACGGGACCAGCCTACTCCCACTCTGCAATGGCCACCCGCTCGTCACGGTGAGAGTGATGAATCACAGGGTGGTGACACAAATGGTTTTTCCAGAAGTACAGCATTAACTTTGGTTTGAGTAAAAACATTTTGATAATTACGCAATGTCATAGTTTAGTTACAAATTACAAAGATTAATACCTGAAGCACACAAAGCGCCCTGGAAAAATCCCGTGGAGCTTGACATAGTTGTACAGCTTGCACCCATGGCTTTCTTAACAGGGACCAGTTGGGATGCATGAATTGTAATACTATATTAGATTCCAACTGCAATAAAGTTTGCCTCAGTGTGGCCACTAACAAAGGCTTTTTTGCTGTAAATAAAAAAACAACATAAAATTGCTGACACCAAATTAAACAGAGATACATTTAAATAATAAACATGGCTTAAATATTACCATTAAGTAGGCCAACCCATTTAAATTCTTGTGCCGATGCCAGTGAAAACTTATGGGACATATACCGCTTTTTGTCTCTCTCTTCATTTCTTTGGGGTTTGTTCAAAGCTAGTGGGTTTGTAGTGTATTGGTTGACATAATTTTTAAAACTATTTTCATTGCCTAATTTAAACAAATATGTCCCATTTGAAATTTGATTGGATTTGAGCCTCGTCAATCTTTCTGTCACTGAAACAAAAAAAACATAGAATTATGTTGAATGCTTGTAGTTATTTACATAGGTGGTATAACACATTGCCCAGTGAGTGACATGGTAGTTTTACTAGAACAAACCACTCTTTAATTGTGAAGTACTACCAAAATGAAAGGTAAATTTTAGTGGTAAGATATTAAATAAAATTCTTAGGTTAAATTGTGAATGTATATACCTTCTTCATGTTTCTTATGCAATGACACCTTGTTTTTGAAAATAGCATTATTTTTGCCTTTTTTAGATTCATCTTCATCTGTGTCTTGATGATTATCATCATCAGCCAGTGTTGTGTCTTCACTGACCACTGTTACTTCATTTACAATATCCCCATCATTATCTAAAGATGACACATTTTCTGTTTTTTCATCATCTAATTTCAATCCCGCATTATAGGCTTGCCTTTGTTGTTCCTTCAATTTACGTTGTTTTATTATATTAGCATTTTCAACTTCCAGATAAGATTTACGATTACCCTTAAGTTGATTTGTAAGATGTTCTGTTATATCCATTTGTCTAATGATTTCTTGCTTCATTTCTATAAGCTCTCTTACTAGAGGAGCTTCCATTTCTTGAAAGTCGAGAATATTTAGTAAATTTTCAAATTGCTGTGGTGATGAATAGTACCACACATCCCCATTTTCAGATTCACTAAAAAGTGTTCAATTTTATTACATATGGGCGAATAATATACGAGCGCTAAAAAAATAAACTGATGTAGAAACTAGGTCTCTAAATGAGTACTAACTAAAAGAGCAGCAGTTTTGGAAAACTGTTCACTCAACATAACATAGTTCATGATGCAACACTATCCTGTATAATTTTGAGTATATTTTCAATTCTCCTTTGAAATTGCATGATGTGAATGGCTGAATTTACTTATATCTATGGCTTTGAGAGTATAGATTCTTGGAAATTCTTAGTATATGACTTACACAAATATACGCCTGGCAATAAACCAATACTTTCTCCCGTGCCTGTCAAAACCTAAATGTTCATGGCGACACATCAAGCCTTGTTTTTCGGCATCTGGTAGGCAGTCTGTCACTCCTATCGTTTTATGTTGTTTACACAGAGCACATTGCCAATCTTCAGATGGTACATCACCCAACGGAGGGTCAACACATTCCAAGTGGAACACTGCAGGACATGTCTCACAGCACAATAGATCTCCTAAGCGATGACATACACGGCAATGGTCATCATAATGTATAGGAACTGTAAAAATGAGAATATGGTAAATATTTAACGATAATTATAATTCAATTAATTGTACTGCTGCATTTGCATGTATTTTCCATTTCTCTTGGATGGACAAAAGGGTTTTTCTAAAACCAATTTACAATGGCAGCATGAAGCATATTTAATAAGAAGCTTTGTATTTGGTAAATTGTTGCATACAGGTTAATTTTTCTTAATAATTTTAACTTCTTTATGGTTTGTATGGATTAAAAAAAATATATTATATTATTTATCATAACACTAACTAACAAAATTCATAGAAGTAACAATACATTTACAATGACATTGTTAAACCCTGTTTTTTAAACATGCATGGGTTCTTCTTTTCTTTTCTAGGCAGATGTCGAATCTGATTCAGAGCTCAGCCTATTTTCTGTGGTTTGCTATGCCATCAACCACATATGGATAGGTCAATACGATGACTACTTTTTGTGCTCTGGATGCTTTATTTTTTAATCTGGAGTGTAAACTGATAACTGGCATAAATATCCAAGTTGATAATAATGTTTTCATTGTGCTGTCCACAGGATTTGGTTATACAAATATTAACTTTTTAAGTATTATCTTTACTATGTATGAACGGCTTTGCTATATAATTATGATTTAATACTATAAAGCCATATAATAATTAATATTTGTATCCGATAATACCAGCCAGTATCATCATACCTTTGTTATAAATTTTATGTACACATTTTTCATAGTGTACAATTTATGCACAGTGGAATGAATATTATTCTATTATTATTATTGTAAGATCAAACTTACCTTCACTTAATAAATCATCACGGACTGGATTAGTGATAAGAAACTGATTACACAAGAACTGAAGGACAGCCAGCCGGTCATCAACAGATGTAAATGGGTATTCACATGAATTTACAATTCTGACCACATTTTGATCAAATGATTTGTCACTTTCTACATAAATTCTGAGAACTTCAGGCCATGTCATAACATCTAACAGAAACAGTGTAATGTTAACACTGTCCTTGTGATCCAATGGACCAAAATGTGTTTGCTGTGCATCCTCTTCTCTGAGCAGGGCCTTTAATAACATCAGATGCACCTCTACGAGTAGGGTGCTCTGGTCCTCACAGCTGATAGCTGCACACAAATCCTCAATGCGAAACGGGGATAGTCTGACAAGATGCCTGAAATGTCGCAACACCTCATACACACCAACCACTTGTAAAATTAAATTCTGAGTAATTATTAGATCATCAGAAGAAGTAGGGAGTTCTAAAGCAGGAATATGCCGTTCTTGTTGTAGCCAAAGAGGATCAGGGGTTGCAGGTCTGTTGTTCAAACTGTTAACCTTCCGAGGGGTTCCACCAGTAGTGCTAAAGCTGCTAACTGAAAAATCACTGTCACTTGCAGCACCCTCGCCGCCCGCACTGCCCTCTGAACTCTCGCTACCGCGGTCTTCTTCGGGATCAGACCTATCGCTATAATCGTCTCCAAAATCAGATCCGTAATGATATTCTGATTCATGAAAATCAGCTGCCTGTGGATTATATCCCCTTCGTGAATACGCGCCTGATATTCCACCTCTTTTATTTTTATGGGCTTTTCCTCCTCTCTGTTTTCGTGTACTTCGTCTGCTGATATCACTTCCTTGCGGGGACGACGCTCTTGACGCAGATGGTGTGCTAACCAGCGACGCCGATCCCGCATTTTGTTGATTTAGCAAATATTTTGGTTTTTTCAATAGATGGTATTGAAATTTTCTTGTTTTCTCAAAACTCCCAGTCTTTGGAGGCCTCCCGCGTTTCTTTGCCCCCCTTCCCGACATCATTGAGAACAACTGTCAATTGTATACAGTCTCGCACGTGTATTGTAAAAACATAGTCTTGTTTACAAAAACAAAAAGATGGTATTTCATTTCAGTTCATCCTAAATCCAACGCAGTCATGATCCCAGCCGTTTGGGATGCTTTACATTATGTGGACGTCTTACAATAATTCTTGTACACAATATTTAGCACTGTTTCGTGTTATCGCACAGAAAAATCACTGAACTCACTTCTATGAAATGATTTACCTACTGAATTTTATTAGGAGAAAGAAGGCCACCAAAAACCTAATGACGCGAAATGCGAGTACATGCAATTCTTTAACGCTTAATGCTGGCTTCCTATTGGTCGATTATCAATCCGCCATGTCGTTTTCATAACTTGAAGGCATTGAATTAACAAAATACTATTTCAATATATTTGATAAACAAAATTAATGCACAGGGAATATAATTTATAAAAGTTTATCAAGCCGGGGCTTTTTTCCACCTAATTTATCGAATGTTATCACTGGAGGGAGTGGTAGTCGCCGCGAAGAGCACATCGGCAGCCATATTCTTTCTTTCAAAATGGTTTTAGGAATGGAGTCAATAATGCTCTTCTTATTGATACAGAATAAAATATGGCTTATTTTATACACGAATATGTAAAATGAAATTAATAATTCTGTTGTATTTACAATATACTACATTATGCGGCTATTCTATAAATTTTACACAAAAAGGAGCTTTTTTCCTACACGGAAAGAATTGTCTATGCATTATCTATGGTACATAGATCGATTTTGTTCATATAATTTCCGGTGCTGTCACTTGAAGGCCTAGTGATGCCAACTCTACTGAAAATATCTTACTTATTGGTGAATATACCTCTATCGTCACCGAAAGAGCCGAACGCAACGAATTTTCATGAGGTCTCGCACACCTATCCGAGCCTTAAGATTTTCTTAATGTCACCAAATGAATGATTTAAAAAAAAAAATTATTAATTAAGTAAATGAAGTTATTATTTATTGTGTATATATAACTCTTAAAACACTTGTTGGCATGTTGTCTCAATCTAATCAATCAATTAAGGCAAAGTAAATGTCGCTTCTTTCTTAAATGATTACGAATGTCACCTAATTAGGGGAAAGTCCCTAAATTGGGAACATGCATCGAATCGGATGACATCATCTGATCAAGAAGTCGTTCAATGACCTGAAGTAATTCAAAGAGATTCCAATTCGTAAAGGGAATAAAAAAATGTGTTAAACATAGGTGTTTGTAATATGGGAATCCCTTTAAACGGGTTTTGCGTTGTAATTAGACGTATCGTAAAATTACCTCCTTCGGAAAGTAAATGGGTAATCTGTCATATATGACAGCAGTTAAGTCGTACAAAAACCCAATTAAAACCCGCTGATTGGCTTTCCAGTTTCAGGCCATCTCTGGGATTTAACTACCTTCCATCGGCAGATTCATTCGGCAGATTCAGCATGGATAGGTGTGCGAGGCTTTACAGTATTTAATATATAGAATTCAATAACATAATTCATTAGGCTCTTTCGGCACCATTGGCAATAACGGGTATGTTGTAATCATTATATCAACGTTTTGTAGCGAGGCTTGCGGATCTAATATTATATTCTAGTCAGGTATTAGTACGAAACTATTTGTACTGAAATACAGACACTTTAATAATTATTTAAACACGGCTATAAAAAAATATTTTTCAGAAATTATTCAATAAAAATATTGTGTTTTCTAGGGGTTGCACCACTAATTGACTACAAGACATGAAAATCAAAGCTATTATGCTTGGTTAACACGAGGTCTGTACCTAAGTCTATTGTCATAAGTGTAGGAGTAGTTTGCTTGTGTAGGACCATGGCCCGGTCAGTCGTCCAGCGAGCCGCAGTCATTCAAGGGATCATGCCGGGTATCTCATTCATCGGGATTCCCTAGAATTTTACTTATCCATCGGACGAGTGGCTTAATACCGTAACAATCCCTTATCTTGGGATTTTTTGTAGACAGAGAATAAACCCACTGGGTTTCAAAAATCATTGGTTTGTTTAAAATAGATAAAAATGCAATCTAACTTTGTCTATGAAAGGCGGGTGTTCGTTGATTGAGAATAGTGGTTATTGTCCGCCTACGTATATGTTTGATTAGATAATGAATAATTTGTTCTATGTGTTTGATATAGATTGATGTATAGTAAAGCCTTTCGAACAGGTTTCATCGGGATATGCATTTAACTAAGTGGAATCCCAAACTAACCTAAACACTATCCTCGTGTTATGTTAACGTGTTATTGGGTACTGTAAGTGAAATCTGACAGCAGTTAGGTCGTTCATAAATCAATAGAAACCCGTATGTGGGATGAGAATGAGATATACTTGCAAAATAGAATACCAGGTCTTTCAAGTACGAGTATGCACAAATACCAGGTCTTAAAATACTTGAAAGTATTTGGCCGCTTTCGATCCAACCAACCGAGTCACATGTGCCCAATGTACCACAAATAATTAGGTTCGTACTCGCTGGCAACTCGGAATACATCGGGCACAGACGGCTACGAAGTCTGGAACTTACAACCTGCACCTACCCGCTTCGGGCCGTCCTCTGATACAGGTGTACTTAAATACTGAAAATACTTACATTGGAAATCAATCCTTGCCTTCATATAAATATTGAGCACAATCGAATTTACACTAAACATACTTGGAATTTCAACGAATAAGTTTTTTTCGTAAATACCATTGCGCTCCTTATTTTTATAAAGATTAGGATCGATTTCCAGCCGAGGCTCGCGGCATATATTTTCATACATGCAAGTATTTCCCGCCCGTGCCAGGGCGCCTTACTTCGAAGCGAAGCCTGGTTTTAAAACCTGGTAACGTAAATACGTCTCACCCGTATGAAATAGAATCAGGTTTCTTTTTGCTCTGTGAATAAGATAAGATACCCTTCCTTTCTTTCCTCCGAAGTACCGCTTGCGTTACTTTCTGTATATTCATAACATTAATAATTACTAATACATTTTTACGAGTTCATTTGTTTCCTTCTTAATCCTAGATTAGATTTGCATAATACTGTAGGCAGAGACTAATATTCTACTAACTCTACTTTTAAGTATATTACTTTACTCTTTGCTTTTGACGTAATTCTGAAATAGATTTGTTCTGTAGCTGTAGGTAAGACCACCCAACCACCAATATTTCTAGTTAGTGTATTTTAGTGACGTTACTTAACGTAGAATTATATACTTTTTATTTGGTGACGTTCACACACTACATCATCATGATGTATCGCATGAAGAACATAATTACCCACGACGAAGAGATAAATTTACCGAAGTGCATGTATGTTTTAAAAAATCCTACTGTGTTTATAGAAGAAGACCATACCGACATCAATATCAGTAACCAGGTTATCAAGTTTCTTAAGGTTTATGTCATTGTAATTTTTTGATACTAACCATTGCTTTATGTCCTCTATGTAGCGGGATTACATTGTCATCAATTAAAGCACACTATTATGATGACTCTATGATATTACACCTAAACTAGTAGCACATTGGATGAGGACTATCCTGTAAATCATTATGCCTGTAACCTCCAAAGGAGTATACAGAGAGTGCACACACATTTCACCTATTACCCTTCCATACTGTTTACTACTCTTTGTAAGCATATCTGTACTTGTAGCCTAATGTAGTTTTACATAAAAACTTTTATGTGGACTTCTCACTATCCTGTGCAAATCCTCTTACTAAATAGCATCTTATGTATTTATTTATTTTCTTGTATATGACAGACAATATAAACACTTACCCTCAAATTTATAGACATTCTATGATTTTATCAAATATCATATAGTACTGTGTAAAGCAAAACTCTTGTATGCAGTACTATATGTTTAAAAAAATTATAGAATGTCTATAAATTTGGGAGTGCATATTTTAATTTTAGTACTGTGATTTGATCACACACACTTTTCCTGATATTGACAAAAAAAATAATGTTATTTGCCATTTACCTTACTAGTGGGACTACTAGTAATATCTACTATAGTTGAAATGGTCAAACAATAATTAATGTTTACATGCCCTATCTTCTTATCATCATCATATAAGATAAAATTGCATTCCTATTGCAGATATTATTTTATGACATGGCTGTACAGCCATATATATATTTTCTTATGAGCCAATCATGTGAAACATACGCCTGCACACTACTCTCACCAGAGAGACCTACAATCCAATTCTGTATAAATAAGGCCTGTATCAGGACTCATGCTGGTATCTACACCAAGCTAAACAACTAAATTAAGTTAATAATTTTTAGGGGCAGAATTCGAAGATGACAGAGTTGGAACTAAGGCAGGACCAGCTGCTAAAGAAACTAGATATCCTTTATGACAGAATTAAAACAATCAGTTCATACTGCAATGTTAGTAGTCATCATACCGCTAAGATAGTAAAGGCTGATAGATGTGTGAGTATATTTACCTATAAAATTTCACAATCTTTAAATAGTCAATCTATCACTGGTAGAAAACAATAGTTCCACTATACATTTTTTTACTGCACTGATTCTACTAATGCCAAGTATACAAGTTACACACACTTGACACTAATGTTACACTAAACAATAGAAAAACAAGATCTGTAACACAGAATAAGGTCATAAGGGTGACAGTGAGATCTGCAACTCGCAGTTGCAGCATTTACACACTTTTGACACTCAGTCTAATAACCCTAGTGCCACTGTGTATCTGTACCCTAAGAAGAGCTGGCTGGATCAATGGTTACACTTAATAATTATAAAAATATTCAATTCTCAGTTCAGTATTTAGTTGGTAATGACCTTGCTTTCCCTGCCAATGGTCCCGGGTTCGGATTCTAAACTTTGTGTGATGAACATGAATGTTTGTGCCTGAGTCATGGATTAAAGTATTATATACTGAGTTTGCTATCAGTTGATAATGCTAGTTGGTGTGTTTGTCTGGCAATATTATTATTGCATGCAGTCATATATACAAATAATTCTAATTTGTGCTTGTTACAGCTGGCAGAGCCAGAAGAAGTTGTGTTAGTTCTCAGTCCAGAGAGTCTACCTTGGTACCTCAATATTGTGCTTAAACAAACTTCACTGGCTGTTAATGTTTCATGGCACATTCATTCTTCTGTGAGTAATGAGAAAGTACCAAAGATAACAAACTTCCTGAAAAACTTGGCAAAATGTAAACATGGCTCCAAAGTTAACTTGAGGCTGATATTTAAAAACGGTAAGAATATTGTAGTGTATGTACAAATAACACGTCTTTTACAACACCCTACATGTACTAGGCTAGGCCAAGATGCCTGGCCTGTGACTTGCGCGATCTATGTAACCAGGTGCTCACTGTTGCACCAGTCATATCATGGCATATCTCAACTGAATTCACACCATTTTTCTGAAAACAGGAGTACTACCTGGTCTAGTGTTTTGAACATAGGCATACCATTGTTATGTTGGTCTTGTGACATTAATGATTAATGTGATATCATGGTTAATGAATAAATTACTTCATACGGCCCGCCCAAGAATATGTTAGCCAGCCAACATATTTTATTTTAATTATAACCATAGGTTTTTTCTGTTACAGTTTCAGCTGATACTGAGTTGAAGTTATCATCATTGGCCCTTCCAATTATCGGAAATGTGAACATATTGCGATACTTATCATGTGCGTACCCAGCTGTACTGGCATATGATCCCAGTGATCATGTTTTTGAAAATTTACTTGATCTGTGTCATCTGCTGGAGAGAACATCAGAGAAGAACAAAGAGGCACTTGTTAACAAACTGTTCTCGCAATATAAAGATTGGGTGTATGGAAATCAATTTTCTATTGTGGACTTGGCTGCTTATAATGTTATTAAACAGTGGAAGAACACACCTAAATATGTTCCTAAGGCTTGGTTTGATAAATGTGAAAAGTTGTGTTTATAAATTGTTACAAAATATTGTTTTGTATGCATCGAACACCCAGTAATGGAAATGAAGATAAAAATAATTTCAACTGTCAGGTGTATTTATTTTTACAGAAGTGTCCGCGCGACCTATTCCTTGGTTCAATTATTTATATCTGTTAGGGCTGTATTGGACGCCCATCAAGTTTAGTGGTTGGAGCGTCAGGCGCTCCGGTCCTTGCACCGGCCGGTTGCGGGTTTGATTCCCGTCTGGGCAAACGAAAATAATCTTACGTAATTTGACCTCGTCTGGGTGTTAGACAGGATCTCTCCAAACTATTGTACTGTACCCATAATACAATGGTTGCTTGGTTTGGGGTACATAATATGAGTGTGGGTCTGGCGATTTCCATTTTATAATGTAGGCGGTATTTACAGCACAAATCATCATTACACACGGCTTTACGAACGATATTATAAGTGCAAAATTCTCGTGACAGCACTCTTCTACAAATATTGCTGATCAAAACTTTGAATTCATAGAAAGTTTTAACCCATTTAAAGTAGCATTAAAAACTTTTTTAATGCTATGTAAAATGATCATGTTCTTAGCGATCTTGATAAACAAAATGTAGGTAAGTGACTTGACTAAACAAAACTAAAAATAAATAAAACACCAATTAAAAATACCCTATTTATTGTAATAAAAGTCAGAAGTAAATTGTACCTAGGTAGACTACCTACATAGCATTTTGTTAGTCTTAAGTGATGGCACGGCCCACCTTTATGTTGGAGTGGTAAAAGAATTACGAACATACCTAGTCAATATTTTATTACAGTATAGTTGTAAAATAGCAATTTAGTAAATTTATAATAAAATGTAAGGTATTAGTGAGCTCGTAACAAGCCACGAGCAGAGGAGCAGCCGTTTGTACAAAAAAATAATTAGTATACATTCTTTCCCGGGGAACCTTTCATGTCGGCACCATTATATCAGTGAGACGTACCGTACAAGCCCTTTTATACTCAACCGCGTCTCAACTTGGCTACATATTAAATTTACGGCGGTCTTAAACGTTTGGGTCGTCAGCTGCTATAGTAACTCACATTCGTTCCAAAATCAATTGGCTTTTCTTGATATTTAGGATAATCGGAAAAGTCTCAATTACATTAAACTTGTTACTACGTTCAACACGACACATTCTATCACATTACGTTAGTTTTATTTCTGCAAATATCCAGAAGACATTTTAATATTCAAAATTAGATCACAGTTGATTTTTGAGGAAATTGTGCCAAAATTTGTTCAAGTATATGTATGCATTTCCCTAAACAGTTTGTTAAGTACAATATTTACAAATGTAAAGAATTAGATACTACAACTATCAGTCAATTGCATATTGTTATCGTAAAATATTATAAAGTTCTTTAAATCTAAGTAGATTTATAATTGCTTTTATATTTAAAATTTATCGTAGTCATATTCACCATCTCCTCGTGCACCTTAATTACTTATGAATGAACTAACTTGTAATATGAAATTTCCAGTGAATTTTACTAAATACTAATCAATACTGATTTACGATAAGCTTATAAGTAATATTGATTACTATATAAACGTATAGTACGTAGCTAAGGCAATAAGAAAACCTTTCCGAATAAATGCTGCCAGTGCTGCCTACAAATTCTATTCGACTTAGTCTTGTTAAGTCTGTAGAGCTTTATTTAATACCTAACTAGATAGATGAGTAAACGAGATCTCAGTGCACATGTATACTTATGATTAAAAGAATACTATTGACTTACAATCTGTGCTGCGAAATATTATAATATGGTATGGCATTTTAATATTAGTACTTACTTTATTCAATACACTTAAGACCCGTGAGTGTTTTTCAAAAATATGCATATAAACCGTCAACTGTTTATAGGTAATTTTGGTGTAACAGAGCTGTTTGAAATCTATTTTCAGTACGATACGTAAAATGAATGTGACCCGGACACAAGAGAACGGCGAAACTACACGGGTTAGTCTGACTACATATTCCTAAAAAATGAATATTTCCATAGTTTTTATTTTGTGCAATTCTTTACCTTTTGCCTGACACGTTCATTCAACCCACTTAATTTTCTGATAAATTTGATCCCTATGTTTATAACATGCATTTTGAACTCATATATTGGAACACTTATTTCATTACATTTCGGTGCAATAATGTAAAAAATAAATATTTCACCGAATCGATTAAAGCTTATAATTATATTCGATATGTACATTTTGTTTTTAACCTAACATATAATTGGGAATGGGCAGTGAAGATTACATATGCACGGCTTCCGCGGGCGGCGCGGCGGCCGGCTCGTGTCATACGAACGAGGAGAAGCCGGGCAGCGGCGCCCGCGAGCGCGCCATGTTGTTCATGACGATCTGGCCGCCGTTGAGGCTCACCACGGCGCTGCCCTCCGGCTCCGAGTCCGTGTAGCTGGAGTAGTTGCGCACCGGCCGCTGCCGCTTCCACGATTGCCGCAGCGTGTCGTTCACGTTCGCGTAGTGATTCACGAAAGAGTGCGGCTCCGACCGCACACTCTCGTTGTCGCTCTCCGAATTCTGTGTCGAAATTAAGTTATTAAAGTTATGTGTTTTTTTTTGCAAACGATCTGGTATTGTTCCTTATTTCATCTAATAAAATATGTACAGTACTCAGACCTAGTATTAGTGTCTTATCTATGAAGTTTTGAAGTACTACTTGACACCAATAAAATTAATAAATCGACTAAAATACTATCGTAATATTTAAGAAAGAAACTAACACAAATTTGCAACTACAAAAAGTGCCGATATTGATGGAAGCGTGTCAGAAATGATAAAGATCCAGTTCGTCGATATTTACCGTGACGATCTCCGGGGGAGTGGTGGGAGAATAAAAAAGGGCCGTTTTAGTGAGGCGCGTGTCGAGCGAGAGTTCGGTTCAGACGACGCTAATCTTAACGGTGATCACCTGCGAGTCGGAGGAGCTCATCTCGGAGGGCTTCTCGGTGAGCGAGGAGTCGTCCGGGTTCTCGTCGTAGGCGCGCAGGCTCTCCTCGTCGCTGTGGTAGGCCACGGACGCGGGCGAGGGCCGCGGCGGCGCCTTGCCCGGCGCCACGCGCCGCAGCGTGCCCGCCCCGCCGCCCCCGCACCCGCCTCCACCGCCACCCCCGCCCCCGCTAGCGCCCGAATTCTGCCGCGACCGGTACAGCTCCATGGCCAGCGTGCCGCGGTCCGACCCGGACCCCGCTAGCGATTCCTCCAAGGTTTTCTGCGCCTCCTCTGTGAATATGAATTTTCAGTGTTTAGTGACTACTCCTGGACGCCATCATTTGAAGCTTGTATTCGTTTATTCTACTGATGTAGGTGAATACTTATGATTTTACAATGGTCACATGAAAACATGGGCTTGAATACTATACCCTTAATTTACACTTTTCGTATTTACAATGGTTGTACCAAAAGACATTGTAAATTGATTACAACTTACTTTTATACTTGTAGCTTTTGCTCTTGACACAGAGAATGGCGATGACCATAATTATAATGACGACGGAGGCGGCCGCTAGCGCCACCATAAACCAGGTGCTTCGATAGAAGGGGCGGTACTGTAAATATCCGTACTCCAAGTAGAGCTTGGACGGCGTGACGATAACTTTCTCGCTGTACGTCGGGTTGCTGATCCCGTACATGTTGTACGCTATCACTCTGAACGAGTAGGCCGTGGACGGCAGGAGGCTCTGGTAGGATATGGTGAACTCTTCTAACATGCCGTTGTTCGTGCGGGTTATGGTTTCCCATCGCGTGTCGTCTGAAAATACAACTTTATTGCTTATTTATTTAGGAATGTAAAAATGTTTAAAAATTCAAACAGATTTGTAGTAAACAAAACATTTTATAAAAGTATGAGAGACAGAGACACAGATAAATTTGAAATCCAAATGTCGTCTGTTTCGTGGATTTATAACAATCTGATAGGTCTATTATCTATTCCGTTCCGCTCGTCTTCGCTTCAATGAAAACTTACGTTTACCCCCGAATTTATAGACGTTTTATAACATTATCAAACGTCATATAGTACATCTGCGCACAAGAGTTTTCCTTTGCGTAGTACTATATGAAGTTTGATAGAGTTATATAACTTTTGTAAATTCGGGGGTTAGATTACAAGAAATACGAGCGTTGGTATTGTATATGTCGATAATAAAGATTTTCTCTACAACGGTAGGTTCTATGACTGTACGTGCAGGGTTCGCTACGGAGTGCGTACGTGTGTCGTCGAAACTTACGGGCCTGCCACGCCTCCTTGGCTGCATTAAAAATTGAAGGCTCATTTACACGGTACACACTCGAGACAGCGACGATTTTTAAAACATAATCCGTCGGAAGTGTTATTAGACATACGATATTTAGTGTGTATGTTCGAAGGGAAAAACAAAACAAAGGGTACGTAGCACTAATTACGTAGTAAACTAACTTAATGCGATCCGGTTCGAGATGATTTCCCTTTTGACTAGCTCATGAGAATCCGTAAATCTTGGGGATAAAATGTATCCCGAGTGTCTGGAATATAAGCTATTGTCGAAGAGATAATTAAAATCCAACCAGTAGCAGTCAATTGGTTTCTTTAGACTGACCAAAAATTTAGAAAAATCGTCTCCTAGGAATACTGATTTCCATCGAGATAATAAGATGCGTATAAGTGTGCGGGCGGACCCACTCCTTTCCACCTCAAACATTTTTATAATAGTGGTCTCTTAAACCCAACCCGCAGGTCATACTAAGAGGTGTATTCGGCAAGCCAGAGACCAATTACGGTAGGTCGTGCCGCTTCCACTTACGTGAAGGTATTTATGCGAGTGTCTTATAAATTTCTCAACTACCATTTTTCCAGAATGGTACCGGAGCTGCTACTGTCGCCTACCACGCGAATCCGAAAGTGCTAGCAATTCAATTCCCACTTGGGGCGACAGAGACAGCGATAAGAAAGGGTACCTTTCCTCCTGGCTTCGAAGTAGTACCCGAGCAGCGGGCCGCGGCCGGAGGCGGCGTTGGTCCAGCGCAGGCGCAGCGCGGCGGGCTCGGGCGCCAGCTGCAGCGCGCGCGGCGCGCGCGGCGAGCCCGGCTGCGGGCCCGTGCGCGCGCGCGCCTCGGCCGCCGCCCCCGCGCCCCCGCCGCCCCCACCGTCACCCTCCGTGGCCGCGCGCACCGAGAACCGGTACTCCACCTCCTCCTCCAGCGCACCCACCGCCAGCCGACGCTCGCTCACTTTCTGCTTCACTTGCTTGCTGAAACCTGCCCGCCCGAACAATTACACCATACATTATGACGGGTAATACTCACGCGCTAACGGTTGCCCGTGACGGCGCACGAGTCACAGTCACGTACATTCAATTAAATTCAACATTGACAACCTCCGTACATGACAGTGTATAGATATAGATAACATGCATTTTTATAGCTATGGTTGGTGAGAAGTACCTGTGCGAAAACAC
Source organism: Pheosia gnoma (assembly GCA_905404115.1). NCBI lineage: Eukaryota > Metazoa > Arthropoda > Insecta > Lepidoptera > Notodontidae > Pheosia > Pheosia gnoma. Next base: position 5,675,311 of record FR989897.1, on the reverse strand, counting down.
CTAAATGAGACCATGGGTAAGGAAATGATAAATAACTTACGTTCGTCCTGCTCTATAGTCTCGTACGTGACGAGGTACGACTGGATGAGTCCGTTGCGGCGCTGCGGCGGGTCCCAGGACACGACGAGGCTGTTCATGGTGATGTCCGTGAAGGTGATGTTGCGCGGCGCGGACGGCAGCCCCGTCAGCGTGCGCACCAGCGCCGCGCTCGACCGCGGCCCGTCGCCGGCGGGGTTGAACGCTAGCACCTAACAAATTATATACGGTAACGCTTGCTACACCTGTCATTAAATCCGTTAATTAACCCGTTCATCGACATAAAAAAGCAGGCATTTTATGTTGATTATTGCGTTAATTAACGGCATTAGGCCCTTATTAGCACGGATATAATAAAAAATATATACAATTCTACAAGCTTTACTCGCGGAGTCACTTGTCAACCCAGAGTGGAGTTTGAGGATTAAAAACACAAATAAATTCTGATACTTCAGCGTGCACCATCTAAGCACCCACTTCGAAAATGACACACATTCGATAATTTCCCTGCCGTAATGTTGGATTTAAAAATGGATCCCATATACGTATAAGCAAATGAACAAGAAAATATGCCAATCATAGATTCAACCAACCTACGTGTTTATTTTTTTTTACAGAGATCTTGTCATTACCTGAATGCGATATTGTGTGTACTTGTCAAGGAAGACGAGCGAGTGCGAGGTCGCCGCGGCCGGAACCACCTCGATCTCCTCCTCCACGCGCCGCCCCGGCTCCGGCTCCTCCGGGGAATCCGTAACCAGATAGAATATCTGCAAAATAAAGAACACTGATGGCTTCCTGCCGATAGATAGCTAAACGTAATAAGTTATTTTCACCCAAAGCTTTCAAAGGTCAACCTCTAATTTTATACAAGTTTGTAGTTATACTGGCATAATTAATTTGGGAGTAAGTTTACACGTGAAAGATACAATTACAGTCGTATTGAATTTAATAATAGTTGGAAAATGTTAGAATTGAAGGAGGTAATAATAATTAAATAATTCATTAGTAAATTGAGTAGTATTCAAGCAGATTTGAATCCAGGATTTCGTCAAAGGTGTGCAATTTCTGTGTGATTTTACCTATCTTTCGGAAAGAAATAATTGAGATTGGTGGCAATAACGGGGCAAAAGGGCGATTGCAACCATTGGCCCAGCCTGTATCCGCGCTTGTGGTCACCTTGTATCCGAGCAGATCCCCGTTCTGTTGCGCGTGCGTGGGCGGCGTCCAGGTGAGCGCGACCTCGGTGGGCGAGAGCGCTTGCGCGGCGAGGTCCTGCGGCGGCGCGGTGGGCACAGCCTCGCCCACCCACACCACGGCCGGCGTGCCCGCCGGGCCCGCGCCCTGCGAGTTCACTGCGCACACGCTGATCTCGTAGTTGCGGTCCACCGCCAGCTCCGTCAGCACCACCTCCTCGCTCTGTTGCAACAATATCACGTTGCGATATACTTCACTTCATTACATTCATAAATTAAATAGAACGACCAACAATTTATGGTAATATTAGAATAAATTGAGTTTTCATACATTGCTAAACATAATATCAATGTTACATTGGTAATTTAATCTACGATCATATTTTCTGATCATTTAATTTAATCAGTTGGAATTGAAATAAAAGTTCTGTCCACAATCACATTATGCGCATTTTACATCGCTCTCTCATGTTTTATTGTTTCCTTGGTCCCGCGCCATTCTTTAGTATGGCAACGACTAAGATCGTTGAGAGCTAGCTGATATTCTATACATATTCCTCTCAGGCTTTGTGAGGTAGGCTACAGGGGAGATTAGATGGGGAGGATATACGATATATGCGATGTGACCTTGACGCCGGGCACGTCCCGGTGCATGGTCTGGTGCAGCGGCGTGGGGAAGTCGGCGAGCGGCTGGTAGCGCACGCGGTAGCCGCCGGTGCGCGCGTCGCCGCTCCACTGCGCCTCGCCCAGCGCCGCCCACTGCACGCGCACGCTGCTCGGCGTGATCGGCACCACGCGCAGCCCCTCCACCACCTTGCTCGGCGCTGAACGAACATATTCACGTATTGATTGCCCTATTATACTCGTATAATTTATACCTATGCTTGATATTGCTAGTAGTGAAAAAACAGACGATTAAATATTCCGTTTTGAATGATCTGAATTCACACATTCCAGTGTTAAATGACGTCATCGCCATAAGTAATAATAATATCGCCATATCCATGATTTTGTTCTAAACATTCGTGCTCATTACGCAAAGTTTGTTCCTACTTAATAGAAGATTGCAGGCTTCTGGGCCTAATTATAATATCTGGCCTATGTGTCTCTTGGGATACGAAAAGCTGGCGGTCCCGCTTGTCATTCTAATATCTTTGTCAGTTGTTACGAGCAGGCAGTTGCTTGAAAGGGTCTAAAACCAGTAAACCCAAACTATACCTGCCGGAAGGGTGCGCACGGTTTCCGTCGCATTACTATATCGACTAGGTCCGATGTCGTTGGTTGCCCTGATTCTGAACTGATACGCCGTGTAGGGTTTCAGGCCCTCGGCCGTGTATGAAGTCACGAACGGGTCGACACGTTCGGGAATAGTCTGCCAAGTTCCACCGTCCTCCTTCTGCTGTACCGTGTAGTATCTAAGGAAAATATAAAAAAAATGTAAGGGTGATGCACAAGCATTTATATTTCATAAAAGTGATAATTAGCTTTTTAGCGACGCTATACTAATTTGTATTTCGTTACTTGAACATATGGTTTCAGAACGTGAAGTGTCAGGTATGAATTGACATTTGTCAAATAGTTATAAAAGAAAAAGTTTTTCGTTTGTGTTTTGTTCTCCCGCTTTTATCGTGCATAGAAACAAGTTGTGTTTGTGTGGTCTCACATCATGAATATACTTTTACAGTGCACCTTGGCGCTTAATTCCATCACACTACTGGTGGTAGGCTTCGGCCGTGGCTAGTCACCACCCACTGAACAAAGCCATGTCGCCAAGCGGCCTAGCCGTGTTCCGGCATGATGTTCGGTGTTGCCATTCATGGATGGCGGGTCAGATCAGTTGCACTGCATGTGCCTAGTGAATGTAGCGGCTCGATCTACTGCCGCCTTCCTACCTAGGCAAGTATGCTCCATCGTAGATCTCATCGTCACTTACCATCAGGTGAGATCGAGATCAAATACTTGCCTATAATGTAATAAAAAAAAAAAAACACGCTCCTCTGTTCAGTCAACCGGCTACAACTACTGGCTGATAAAGGTCGGTCGGCGGACGTCGGCGTTGGTACCTGAGCGGCGCGTAGCCGTCGTCGCCGGGCGTCCAGGAGAAGGTGATGTGGTGCGGCTGCAGCAGCGAGCGCGCCACGTTGGGGCGCGCGGGCGGCGCGGGCGCGGCGCGGTTGGCCGTGCACAGCACGAGCGCGCGCGCCGTGGCGCCCCAGCCCAGCCGCGTCTGCGCGCGCACCGTGAACTGGTAGTAGCGCTCCGACGACAGCTCCGTCGCCCTGCCGCAACACACACACATGTATATTGTACACGGTGTTGGTAATCAGCAAGTTTAAAAGGTTTTATGATCATAAATGAAATTTTAATTAAAATCATCCTACATGTGCCTTCACTAGGCACATGTAGCGTCTCGATCTACTGCCGCCTTCCTACCTGTTCACACTCACACAATATGTCAATTCGAGAGTGAACAGGTACCTTCTAGGCAAGTATGCTCCATCGTAGACCTCATCGTCACCCTTACCATCAGGTGAGATCGAGATCAAATACTTGCCTATAATGTAATAAAAAAAAATGGACCAAATAACATAGGACTAACGATCGCCATACAAAACTGCGTAGCCTCGTTGTTTAGTTCTCTATGCCACCATAGGGGTCGCTGTAATGACAAACTGTCACTTCTATATAAAACCAGTGGCGTGAGCGGGATGGAAGACGTTACGTTACTAGCCACTTATTACCATTATGACATCCATTTCGAAATAAAAGATGGCGTAACTAAACAAGTTATACAGTCGTCGCTTTGCAGTATTTTGTAATACTGATAACATAATGGTATCTATTATGTAATCCAAGATGAATTTAAATAAATTGATATGGGTGATTATGATAAACTCACCTAAAGGTGCGATCCGACGGCAGAAACTCTCGGGAAAACACGTTTTGTGTGCTGCTATTGAGGTGGTATGTCACTTTGTACGCGAGTATTTCACCATTGGGGTCCTCCGGCACGTCCCAAATGATGCGCGCCGTTGTAAATGTTACGTCGGGAAACGATACATTCGAAGGGGGTCCGGGAGCTGCGCGAAATGGTAACACAAATCGTATTAGACTAATATTGCCAGACCAACACACCCACTGTACGGCCCCAAACCAAGCAATGCTCGTATGGGTACTGTACAATGGACTGGGAGCAATTCCAGTATATAAATACTTATACAGATATTTTACATTCATGACTAGGGTAAAAATATTCGTGCTTATCCTACAAATTTGCCGTTACTGGGATTTGAACTCGTGACCCTTAAGAGTAGGACCACTACCAACTGTGCCAATGGAGTCTACATAGTTAGCTCTTACAACTAACTAAAAAAATATAGAAGTACTAATTAATTCACAATGGAAAAAAAGTATTATGTAATGCAATTGAAAATTTACGAAATCTGCCTATGAATTTGGGGATTAGAATGCACAGAATACTTACTATCTTCAAATGTTCTCACAGTGACAGGCGGATCACTGAGCGCTCCATCTCCAAGTCGCGTGTAACCCAACACTTGTATCTGATAAACGACATATTTCCTAAGTTCCGTGAGTGTGATGGTGTGAGTCAGGTTGGAGGGGACCGGGTGACATTCCACTCTCTTCTGTTCCGGCCGCGGGGGCGGCGCCACGGCCGCGTAGCACACCTTGTAGCCTTCGATCAAACCGTTCTGTTCCTGTGCTGGTATGTCGCCCCAGAGTACGACGACGGTGGTCGATGACGTAGCGTTGGCAGACACGCCGATAGGGCCTCGTGATGGCACTGCAAAAAAGACAAGTATAAGTGGTTTTTTTTTATTAAATTTGATTGACTTCTGCTGCGCCGATTTTCTTCTTCCGATACAATGAAATAACGAGTCGATCCTCATAAAAAAAAATACATTTTATTCAGTTTGGCTGACAAGATGCGCTTGACCAGAAAATCTACTACGCCGAAATCGTTTTCACAGAAAAAGGTTGTTAAGACAGTTTTTCCGTATCTCCTATGGAGTTGGATTGTTCCATACTGACCCAGTAAAATAACACTGATGTATTTGGCTTCATTAGTTATAACTTACTGATAAATAGCGATGATATGATCATAATACTGCTATAGGTTATTTACCAGCCTCTCTAGTCCTCTCGACTGCCATGGGACTTTCAGCAGACGTCCCTACTTCGTTGATAGCGGTCATCCGTATTTCGTACACCGACCATTCCTCCAAGTTGGCGAGTACGTGCGAGTTAGCCGTGTGGTCCTCGATGATGCTGTGCAGTGTGTCGTTACTGCTGCCTCTGGTATACGTTATGTTGTAACCCTTTGGATTGCCGTACCATTCGCTTTGTTGTAGGGGCTGCAACCAAAAGATTCATTTAAACGGTATATAATGATAAGACAACACGAAGGACATGGTTCAAAATTATCAAAACTAATCGTCAAGTGCGAGATTATTTGTAAACTAACCGTATACTTTATAGTCTACCGTATTTAGACATTTTGTATGGAGAATTGCAAGTTTTTAAAACCGTCGGCTAGAGGCGCTTTTCAATTCTAAATAATTTTACCGTTCCAACTGTATTATAAACCTTGGCACAAAGTCCCAAAAATACTGCCTTTGGTACTTTACTTACAATCCATCTGACTCTCAGATTGGTGGCGCTAACCGCGCGCACGGTCACGTTCTTAGGCGGGTGTTGCGGCGGCGCCTGGATCGTCTGGAACTCCTTGCACGGCTCCGAGGCCTGCGAGGAGCCGACGACGTTGGTCGCGATCAATCTCAGTCTGTACGTGGTGAACGGGATCAGCCCGGTGACATGTATCGACTGCGCATCAGGGGCGTTCACTTCGTAGATGGTCACCCACGATGAGTTCCTAGCTGTCTGAGCCTGTATAACAACGTTCACGATTAAGAACTTAAATAAAGTAAAAGGTACTAAAAATGCATTTATTTGCATGGGGTAAAAATGTTATGAACACTATGAATAAAGTCGCAGAAGTTACAGCTTATAATTATAAGTTTTTTGACCATTTACAATGGCATTACAAAGCAATTGTGTTAATTATTGATGTGGACTTCTATGGATTTGAGTGTGCAGTACAATCGTCGACGTGGTTAGTATGATCGGACCTGCACGGTCCACAGCGATATGGAGGAGTTGCCGTCGAAGCCGGGCGTGAACTGCAGCAGCACGGAGAAGGCGTCGATGTTGGAGAGCGCGAGGCCGCGCGGCGGCAGCGGCAGCACGGGCTCCACGCCCGACTGGATGCTGGCGCCGCGGCCCGCGCCCGCGCCCACGCCCGACACCGCGCGCACCCAGAACTTGTACTGCGTGCTCGCCTGACAAACGCAAATAACAACTCAATAAGCGTCAGCCTTTTTAATGGCTCGTAAATTGCTAGTTTTGTGGCAATTTAATATGTGGCAAAATGGCGCAGCACTTGCCAAATCAATGCTAAAGGTGTTGACGATAACATTACAGCAAGGAAGTATCACTGGCGATATTGTCAGCTAGATGCAATTTTTGTAGCCCTTTTTTAATGAGAGGAGGATTAAGGCCATAGTCCACCACGTAGGCCGTTGGCATTTGCAAGTCTTTCGAGTGCTGATTAGGTTCTGTCAGGCATGGTGAAGCCATGTCGGAGACTTTCGGGCAGCAAGTCAGAAACTAAAGCTGGCCACTAGCTCATACGAACTGACTATTCTATTCTATCAGCCGAAAGACGTCCACTGCTGGACATAGCCCTCCCCCAATGATTTCCACACATCACAGCATGAGATACTATTGAGCTATGACGGTTACTTTAGTTCGTCTACGCATCTCCTCATTTCTGATTCTATCGCGTAGCGAAACCCCGAGCATAGCTCCCTCTATTGCGCGTTGAGCGACCTTGAGCTTTCTTATGAGGCCCATTGTAAGCGACAACGAACGAAGCACGGACTGACTACTTTACTTTAATCATAATATGTGCATCAGTGTGTGATATCATACCTGCAAATGCTCCACCCTGATGCTGGTGACGTTTGGCGCAAGTATTTCTTCTATATAAGAATCATTATTATCTTTAACTTGATACGACAACTTGTATCCGATAAGTATTCCGTTGGACTTCTTTGGTGGAGACCAAGACACTCTTACTGCTCGATCCGATATATCATCAAATAAAAGGCTTCCTACTTCATCCGGTACTGAAATGATATTACGTTAAACCACAATTAATGGGGAATTATTGCATATATTTATTGTATAATGTATATCAATCAACTTACTGTCTTCCTTCGTCCTAACTAAAACAAATTCACTACGAGGGCCATCCCCGGGTTCGGTGAAGCATAATACTGTAATGTTGTATTCAGTAAACTTCTCAAGGCCGTCTATGATAGCTGACTGTTCAGTAAGAGGATCCAAGAGATTCGGTGGAACACTGACAAGTTTCTGCTCAATATTTGCGCCCTCAGTGTAGTCATATATCCAAGCTTGTATTTTATAACCCTGAGAGACAAATATAAATACTAATTAAAAACCACAAATATTGCCAAAAGAATAGACCAACGGTATGGTTCCACACCAAATAACGTTTTTATTATAGGTATCATATTACGAAAACATAATATCAAATGGAAATTGACTCGAAACGACCCCAAGTCGAGATGCTTACGCTCATAGTGGTTTGAGCGTAAGCATCTCAGACAGACGGGTGTCAAAGTTAAATCGCTCAAATTTCTAGAACATGGGGTTGAATAGGACAGAGTTCACAGCAGCATGCCTAGTGGAATCATGCAGCTTCCTTGATAAATGTATGAAAACAATCAATCCCTCAACCAGTACTTAAATGTGATCAAAACCGAGCACAAGGCCCAGTGGTCGTGAAGGTTAAAAGGTTTGATGGAAATTAATATGTTAGTATACATACCTGATTGATACCATTAATCTTTTGTGGGTTCGGTGGGGTCCACCACACTGTGATAGCAGTCGAGTTGAATGGTTCACACCGCACGCTGTCAGGCGCGGCCTCTGGTACACCCTCTTTTGTTTTGATAGTGTAACTGTCAGAAAACACTCCGACGCCTTTATCGTTGTATGCGGCGATTTGCACGTTGTAGTCTTTCCACGTGATCAAGTCCTGAATAAGATAATTCCTCTGCGCTTCATTGGTAATGTTTTGATATGTCCACGGGCTGTTGTCGTAGCCGCGTAGTCTGTATCTGATGACGTAGCCGAGGATGTGGCCGTTCCTGTGCTCTTCGAGCGGCGGCTGCCACTGCGTGATGATCTCTGATGACGATCGCGCGGAGCCCATGAAGCCCACAGGAGAACCGGAGGGCGCTGTGAAATACTTATATTTCAGAAATCCACCAATTTGTATTAATGGGAGGTTGCATGCGCCAAAAGTTATACGATTGGTAACATTAAAGAACATGCGTGGAATTTTGAACATCATAACGTAATGTTACATTATTTTATAAAATAAATAATATACATTCAGGTTTATAACAGATGAATATTATTAGAATTCTAATCAAGATTTTAACCTCTAATATTAAACTCATGCATAATCTATATATACCTACTATTAAAAAGCTGTAACTATGGACTGTCCCTGAATCCAAAACAAGTGATTTTAGAATTATTGTCTATTTATTCAAGTGCCTATTACTAAAAACTACTCAACTAATTTCAACTGGATATTCACCATTAGATAGCCTAACATACACAATAGGTTAATATCATCACGCTATGACCCTAAGAGGTCAAGCAGTAGAGTCAAATCGATGGTTACGTGGGTGAACAATATACGTATTTTAACATTGTTAGGTTTCGCATGCAATTGATGTGCGACACAGAGGTGGCGCAGTCGTAAACTGTACAATATAACCGTCGTAAGCCCGTAAAAGGAACAGAACATTCACAAATTACATTAACATTGTATTTCAATAACTAATTAACTGTTTCATGCAAACATTGTATAATAATTATGCAAATGAATGTAACTAGTTGCTTTATAATAATTGTTTCATGGATTTTATAGCTTTTAATAAGCTATTGCATAAATATTGCACTTATAAATGTAAAATACAATTATTAAACCTATAGTAAATCAAGTAAAACAACAACACATTGATTATCGACACAGAAGATAAAAGTTTAAGAGGGGAACAATTGAGAAATCGTAAAAAGCACTGGGTTTCTTATAGAAAGTTTTTGATGAATCGTTTTGTCCATTTTCTATAGGTATGAATAAAATATATCACCTTAAATTTCACAACTTTAAAATATTCTAAAAGAATTGCTAAAATAATCCATTAGATCGTAATTATGACATGTTATCACACCCGCTAAGAGCATCCCCCGTCGAATCGTGCAGAGACATGCGAGATACGACTCGTCAATATTCTCCATTGTTCACCCCTAAATTGAAAAGTCTACATTAATGTCTAAAATGCAAAGAAATCATTTTTCAAGAAGGCACCATGATTAATGTCAGAGCATCCGCATACCTTGGCAGCATATTAAATCGCTGGCAGCTTGATCGCAAAGAGAACAACACTTTAATCAATATTTAGTAATATACAATAATAATAATATAGTTTTTGTGGCAATTTACATGTTTTGTTTCCTAACGAAATTGAGTACAAGCAATTTTGGGTTTAGGATGAGGCCGGACTAGCGAAATGAACGGTGCCTTAAGTGAGCAGTATTTTTCAATAAAATATTCAAGGTTTGTCAACAATAAAGGCGATGTCGATGGATAAGAGGTCTTTTTTATTTCTTATTTTTTATTGAATGCAATCAACACAGGAATCCTCATCATCATCTCGCCATTACTTACAAAACAATGACATTTTATTGAAAAAGACGTTTAATTAACCACTAATTTGGATTCATACTTATGTACGATACATAATTGAGTGCACATGAACATACAAATTCGAATTATTAAAACAATTGTGTGATGTGTCTATGGTAACTTATTTCTTTTTCTTTTTACATGTAAATTTTAAAAATAGAATTTGTACATACCTTCTTGAGGTAGCGTCAACACGTCAGTGGGATCGGAGGCAGGGCCTTCTCCGACGGTGTTCACGGCCGATACTCGGAATTGATATGATGTAGCTGCCTTTAGACTGGTCAACAGTACCCAGCGCTGAGTCGCAGATACGTTCATCGGTTCCGTCACCCAATTCATTGAGGGGTCCGGGGTTGGACCTGTCAGATAGACTTAACGTACTCAAATTGCAGGTCTTAAAAATAATATGACACTCGTGTATTTAAAGACTAAATTCTCTATTCTCTCTGTGGCTCAAGCAGGTATTTTTACGCGGGGCGGTACGGTATCGCGTGTTTGTTCCGTGCTTTTCACAGCACAGATTCTATAAACAAAGTGACAGCATACAATATGGATAACAAAATAATTACATTAGGAGTTCTCTAATGTGCCTACATTGATGTGTGTGAATAAAATCCTATTTAATCACTGCCACTTCTATCATTCACAACATATAAATTCATCTCAAAGGTTTGTAGTTAGTTATCCTTCTCAGTATGCCTGCAGTTAAAACTCACAGTTCTGTTTATTTAAATGTATGATTATTTAATACTCACCAAATTCAGGGACGACTCTTCTTTGAACGATAAATTTCTGAATTGCCGAGTTTCCATCGAAGCCGGGAGTCCACGAGACATTAACCGCCCGCTGTGGGGTGGCATCCAGTCTGATCGCGCGGACATTGGTGGGTGCGAAGGGTAGCTCTATAACGGAGAGCACAGCGTGGCGGGTGTGGTTGCCGCCGGGTGACGTCACCACGCACGTGTACTCGCCCGCGTCACTGGCCCGCACCGCTTGCACTTGCAACGCTCCCTCCGCTGTTACCCATACGCGAGATCCGGCTGTCATCGGCCTAAGAAGTAAAAGTCGACTATCAATAATTTAATATGGCGTTAGCAGTAGCCTCGCCTCATATTACATTGGGTGGGACTAAATACCATCGGCGAAATGTGTGTGCACTGTACAGCTTCTGCCTACTCCTTCGGGGATTTCAGGCATGATGGTGGTGTATACGCGTTAGCAAGTTGTTCCACCCTCGCTTGGAAACAAGGGTCTTAAATTAGAATCCCGGCTCGCGCCTCTAGGAATGCCCATAACGTCGTCAGAAAACTTTTAAGTAATTACTGTATTCTGGAATATAACGGCTAAAGCAATGATTTAAAAATAAGATTTCCAGTCCACATTAGAATCCAACCGTTCAGGGTTGAGCTTGTTTATTTAGTTAATAACATAACTAAAGTGGAATCACTCCATTGGAACAACAAATATTGTTAAAACAGTTTGTCTACATCCGCATCATATGTGAGATATTATTATAGTATTATTACAATCATAGAAATATATACACCAATTCATTGCATCAGTTTTGTAGTATACATAATGTTTTCGTAACGTTGGAAAAGAAAATAGTAAATTTTTAATTCAACTCACTGTTTGTTGTGGAACCAATCGACGTTGTACTTTACGTTCGGATCGTTCGATACTTTACACTGTAACGTCGCCGTGTGACCCAGCAGCACACGGGTGTCCACGGGCGGAGCTATTATTTGTGTCCTCACTGAAAACGAAAGTTTACGTAAAGTACACCATACAAACTTCAACATAAAGAAGCAACCTACATGGTGAAAACTTAATGAAATCTTCAATATTACGAAATTGCCTTTTTTTTTTGTTAGGTCTTAGGTACGGCCAGCGCCGTCTGGCGCGGCGGAGTGGAAGCGTAAAAGCTAATAAAATTAAGGGGGAAGCTCAGGGTCAGGGCGCGAAATTCAAAATGTCAATGGTTTTTATTTTTTTACGAAAAATTTGGACATCTTTACGATGTAATTTAGTGTTTCGCGATATTAGCATTCTGCATTGGATGTCTCGATGTATTAACTTTGCTTAAAAAATAACCTAATCCGATAGAATACCATCTGGTTTGTAAAAACCGCTACTTTTACTAACTTAATGGTGTTGTATCGCTTTCAGTATTTTTTTAAGCAAACTTAATACATCGAGACATCCAATGCAGAATGCTTATATCGCAAAACACTAAATTACATCCTAAACATGTCCAAATTTGTCGTAAAAAATAAAAACCATTGACATTTTGAATTTCGCGCCCTGACCCTGAGCTTCCACCTTAAAAGTCATAACTATTTTTAAATATGATTGATATTTTTTTCCGCCGGTCAGCGCCGAAATTAAAGCTAGATGAACATTATTTAAAAAAAATATAATTTATTAGTAGTGGTTAAAATTATTAAACCTTTCCGAATGGACCCATTAGCTGTGGCTTTGTTACTTTTTCCATAAACGTTTACGGCGACTACAATTATCAATCGATTGCATTGTGAAACATAACATAATAATCGAATGGAATGAACATTTGTTAGCATACATGCTATGTAACATATTGTAATCTTATCATTCCGCTGCAATGAGTTCCGTTTAATCAATATTGATAACAGATAAACAATTAATATTGAGTAGTTTTACTTAGTTGTAGGGGAGGCCAATATACCTAGCAGTGGGACATTTGAAAGGGCTAATTGTTAATTATTAATTAGGGCATGTTTCATGTTGTGCTGGTAACCCTATCAATGACTTGTTTGACTGAATTTGTATGGTTCATAGTGAATAAGGCACTTAGATTATTATTAGTATTAATCGGTGTTACCGAGCACGGTGAGGAAGGCTTCGCCGGACACATTGCCCGCGTCGTTGGTCCGGACACATGTATATTTCCCACTGTCAGCTCTATTGGTGCTCGTAATTAACAGATCACCCTCGTCTAGCGCTTGCAGCCTTCCCGACAAATTTATTATTAATGAATCTGTAAACAGGAGCACATCAATATTTATAAATAAACAATACAAAGGTTTTGAATAAGCAAATGCCTACATTACTATTTTTATAAAGAAATAATAAATAGCCTAACAAAATTGTTAAACATACTTTGCGAACATACGAAACGAGTCATAACTATTGTGGGCCCTTAGTATGAGTTTTAAATATATGGAAAGTTTCGATCACTCGATCGGTATATGACACCACCAAACTCGTAATGAGTAAGCATTTTGATAATGGCGACTGGACCAGATGAATTAGATTCCTCATGGATTCCTTATCACCGAGGTGGCTACAAATCAACGGCTAGTGTACATATTTTACTGCATACAGATAATTACAATGTCTCATTTAACTGTTACAGTTGCAAAGTTGTCTGTACTAACCATTGAAATACCAAGTGACGTTCGGCATGGGCGCTCCGACGGCTCTGCAAGATATGGTCGCGTCCTTGCCATCAAGCACCGTGAGGTTGGTCGGCCCTGTCTGCATTATTGGCGGGGACGCTACAAGCCACACGCGCTATAGTTAGTACACGAGCTACACTAGCAGCGTTACTCATAGTACGGAATGTTTAATTTAACCAACATTCAACACACAAATCACAAAACAATTCGGTAACGTGAGAAAAGCGCATGCAAAATGTAAATAAATACGTGCCTGCGAGTGTTAATATTATTTAAAAAGTATGCCATAGTTATTACTAAATAAAACATTGGTGAAGTTCACGCTATACTAAACAGAATAATTAGTAGGAATTCTAATATATCATGACGACAACAACGTGCATATCAAAAGTTATCGATGTTTATTTTTTACTATTACACAGAATAAAAAAAAATATTCACATGTCTATGTGTGAACACCATAGTTTTCGTTCAATACGTTCAACACTTAGTAAACTGCGCAGGTGTCATGTAGACCCACTATAAGTTAACCGGGATGCATGAATTTTTTAAAAGGATGCGAGTTACATTCTTGCGTTTTATGGTTTCCGTACTGGACAAATGTTTAAAAACTTTTCCGATATCACTATACTATACGATTTTATGAAGTTCGGTGATTTTTTTTTACATTTTTTTGAGTTTGCTAGAACTTCATAAAATATATTGCTAACTAAAACCATTCATATTTAACACTGTAATTAACACACATATATACACTGAAATCTGGAAAAATTAGGAACGGGAATAATAACTATTATTATACACAAACCAAGTATAAATTAAACCACCTTATAAAATAAATGATAAAGCAATCACTCTGTGCTGACAAAGAAAATCTGCTATTCTAGTTTTGTGTAAAATGACAACAATTAATTATTCTTACTGCCTGTGTCAAATCTGAAAGTTTTTGCCTTTTTATCTGAGGTCCTCATTCTTATTAATTTCATATGACTCCGTGGAAACCGTCTATTGTCCATAGCTGCATGACAGTCGCATACGTTAATTAACAATTTCTATAATATGAGCAGTATGTATCTATTCGTTGACAATTCCTTGTATGACCTTGACTTGTCAATGACATGTACAGAAGAACTCGAAAATCAATAGTTACATATAATTTTATAACCATCATAATAACACTAATTTCGAAAATAGACTCGAGACATAATCTTTATTGGCCTTGATTTAACAACGAAGAAGTTTGTCGCAAAGGGTAAATGGTTAATAACTTACTTTTGATCTTCAACCAAGTGTATATGGAAGATTCTCCAGCCTCGTTGCTCGCACTACACTGGTATATTCCCGTGTCTTCCATATGCAGGTCGTTAATTACGAGCGAACGGTCCACTTCCACGCGGTACCTGCCGCCTCCATCGTCAGCATCCTCGTTGTCCAGCTCCTGAACGTCGGCGCCTACGCTTGCTATTTTTTTTGCATCTTTGTACCACGTGATGCCTGGTAACGGTATACCCTGCACGTTGCATTCCAAAACGGTTGTACTTCCAAACTCCCCAAAGGTCTCGGATTTCAGATTAGACAAGAAAACAGGTTTTTCTAACACAGTAACAGTGGCGGAGGCCGTCACAGTTGCATATCCTCCGGTTTTCAATCTCGCTTGACAACTATATTGTCCCGTGTGAGTTAGATTGGCTGATATAAGAGTCAGAGTTCTGTTCCATTGGTCGTTTAAGTCAAATGTTATTCCCGCCATATCTATCATGATCCCATCTTTGAACCATAGCGTTTCTAATTCGTGCAAAGGTCTAGCATTTGCAATACAATACAGGCTTGTGTACTCTTGACCTTTCACAATTTTCGTGTCCTGGGGTTTTATAATTATTTCTGGGGGAATTTCTCTACTGTCATTACCATAAACATTAAGTTTAATGTAAGGACTGTTTTCTTCTTTGCCGAGCTGTGTATTTATAGCGCGTACCCTGAAATTTGTAATTATAATTGAAAAATATTATATTACCAGTCTCGTGGGTCTAACCCTTATTCAGAATTCTAGACGGTATATTGACTAATTTATGACATCTGACCGCTTTCGTGTTTCAGACGCAAAGAAAGATATTAAAAATAAACAAAGAGTCGAATAATATCGCATGGATTACGTTATCCAGCACATTTATTGATCTAGTGTCTACATTACTTAATAGTTTATGTAGTTTTAAAATACCTGTATTCTTTTTCATCTTCATGTGACGTACACAGGATGACGAGTTCATGCTTGTCAGTCACAGCATATTTCTGGTCGTACCGCAGAGCACCGTTCTCATCTTGCCAAATTACTGATGGCGGTGGTTCTGATTCAATTTGAGGAAATGCTAGTACCACGGCTCTACCAGATTCCGCTGATACTTCCGTATCAATTGCGTTTTCAAATACACCCATATCTGTAAATATATTCAGAAGGCTCAGTCACGTTTATTTTGTTCTTTATTTCTTGGTAGATACTTACGAAAAAGTTGTCGCGGGCGGAAGACACATTTTCCGCCAAGATTATTTCGCATACAGAACAAAGAGACATGAATGTACAAAGAGACGTATAAAAGTTTACTTACACGCCACGACAATGTTGTTCTTTTCACTGAATATTGCGCCTACATCATTTTTCGCTATACACTGGTACGCTCCAGCGTCCTGTCGCTGGGTGTTATGAATCTTAAAAAAAAGTTCTGACGAATAATCAGTAAGCGGGACGCCATCTCTCAGCCATCTGTACATTGGTTGTGGTATCCCTGCAAAATAATGTTCGTTTATTATGACATGCCTTGATCATTACAAAGTGATTTGGAAAAAAAGTCTTACCAAGAGCCGAACATTGTAAGATTTTTGTTGTACCTTCTCTGACTATACTATTTGAAGATGATGGTTGCATACTAAACCGTGGTGGTTGCATTTGAACTGAAAAAAAAAATGTCTTCATCAAGCCTCGCGTCTGTAGAGTCCCTTATATCTACTTTTAGGGACTTTGAATGTAGTAATAGAGTGTATATGGGGGTGGCCTATGTTCAGCTGTAGTCGTCTTCCAGCTAATGACGACGGTAAAGAGTTGCCATCTAAATATTTTAGAAAATAACACTGTATTGATCCATTTCATGTTTATCGCAAAATATTCAATTAGGAGAAACGCCATTCGTTTTGGTCCTGGGAGCAACATTAAAGGAGGCGTGGTACTCGTTGACCGAATTTATCTCCCTTCGGAATACCGACCGCGACCGTCCGGACTTCGGCCCGATACAAACAATCCTAATATTATTACGGTCCAATATTAAGTTACAAAGTACATAATGAAAATAATGATATTTCACTATAATATAAAAAATATATACAAATAGCTTTATATTTTACTAGATTATTATGTAAACATGGCCTGGTGATTTTATCAAAACGTTTGGGCAATGTATGTGATATCTTTAATGAATTAGTAGTTGAATTATCCAATGTTAGTTAAATAAAATCAGAATATTGAGTAATAAGTACATATGTAGGTACTAATTTTAATGTAGCCCACACAGTATAGAAATTGAAGGAAAACATCGTGACGCAACCTGCATGTATGAGAGAACCTCCCAAAAGACGTGTAAAGTCCGCCGTGTAAAGACCACGCTGGCCCGTGGTGGGCTATGGCCTAATCCCGCCGCATTAATGGGAGACCCGTGCCCAACAGTGGGACATTAAAAGCGCTGGTATTATTATTATCGGAATTGGTACTTCGATCAATGTTGATCGAATGTCTCAATATTTCAAATTAAAACAGATTGATAAAAATACTGCACTGCAGTTAGGCTGACAATAAAAGTGTGGGAAATAATTGTCAAAGTAAAACAAATAAATTTTGAAATAAAACAGGATTGATACACGTGTCTTGCTTACAATCAAGAATATACATTATAGTATACCTTAGGCTTTTTTCCTTCGATTTTGCCACTGTTTTGGATCATGTTTAAGCTTGGTTAAGTTGTACAAATGACACTCCTCTACCAATGATTGTAACATATACGGGACCTAAACTCGGGGCTTATCCTGATCCTTTTCCATAGGAATAGCCCCAACGGGATCATTAAGCTGTGCTCGTGTAAATCTAGGGGAATCCTTTGTGAAAAATACAGCAACTAAGTCGTCGTTACTACGCTGTAGGTAATACCCCAGCTTACCACACTCAACATTAAATTTAAATATTCAGATGTTGCGTTGCGTTTCCTTATAAAATTTGACAAAGTTAGGATACGACTTTCATTTTTTTTCTTATAGAAAACCAAGCAGATAATAGCTAAAGATGCTTAATCCTTTAAGTTCCGAACATAACGATGTAAAAATAGAACACAATAAGGAAAACTATCTAAGGCTGTAGCTACTATTAATATTTCATCGATATCTGTATAAAAGTGTTACAGTAGATAGTAGTTATTTAGTGTCAACTGCAAACTTAAATAACTGCTGCATTGTTTCCAATAACTGTTAAAATAGCCATGAAAATATTGAATACAAAAAAAATCTATGATGCAACTTTCACAGTGAAATCTGTTTACTTAACGCGGCTCGTGATTGACTGCAGTGTGCCGCCGGCCCAGTTACCAACAGTCAAACCAAACACGTGTTGAGTATCATATTGACGGTTCGGTTGGACTCGCCGGCGTACAGTTTCGACTTAACTGGAACACTACATTTAACCATACAGCGGAGTTAATATAAAAGATACACATACTTGCCCAATACATTCTACTCGATTATTACGAAGTCACCACGGGATAGTTCAATTTTCATAGTACATGGGTTACATGATTTAAATAAAGTGATAAAAAAAACATTGATTTATTTCAACCATAAATCAGTCTGACATGTTTCATACTTGTCTTTGTAATTGGAACACAACAACTACAAATAACATTAAGGGCTTAAATTAAAAAAAAACAAGATTGTTTAAAGAAATCCTGATTTTTATCAACCCTGGGGCCCTAAGTGAAAAATTTCATCATAAAACTTTATAGCTGAGATAGATGTTATCTAATCAGTTTTCAGCAGGTATGTGTGTACCGCTCCGTACTAGGGCAGCGTGGTAAACTACGTCTCGAATTCAATTCTCCAACACTCATAGAGGAGTCAAACAATATAAATCTAGTGCAAGGTTGATTGGTAACAGCGTCACTTTTTGCTCTCGCATATTTTAGGATAAGTTACATCAGTTAATATTATTAAGTGTGCCATATAATAATTTCTAATCAGCTCCTCCGCCCGTGGTGTTGCTGTTGTATTCATTTTGTTAACGCGGTATACATTAAGATACGAGTGATAAATGATTAGATATAATATGCATACACACCTTATAAACTACTAGTGGGTGACTTAGAACTACATTTCTTTTTATGAGATGCATATCTATCTATTGGATGAATGAAATTAATTAAAATAATATAATATTATTTAATTATATGATTATAGTTAATTATATGAAATTCGTCTACTTATGTATATCTTATCGACTCAAAAATTATATGAGATATATAAGAAAGAAAAGTTGATAATCGCAGATGTTTAATTGAATGTGGGTAATTCAAGTTATTGAAATAAAATGCTAAAATGTTAGGAACAGTAATGTTGCAGGGTGGGTTTTACTGAAGATTTTAAACGGAGAAACGCTAATTCAACTTAGTTAAATTTATGTACACGAACTGGGTAGCCCGAGCACCCAGATGTTTGCCAATAACGAGTTTTAATTTAGAAACAAAAATAAAAAGTATACAGTATTGCGGTTATATAACTGCTTTATAAAGTAAAAACAGTGGCTTAAAAGTAAAACATGGGAACGAATCAAGCTCAGACATCAATATCGAAAGAACCGTTTCCGTTACGTGACTCACACTTATGGCACGTTTAGTCGATGCCAGCGACTACTAACATACTAATAAGCCAGGTTGAGTTCGGGAAAGGAATTTTATTTCTTAAGAGTTTATTCAACTGAGTAATACATAAGTAGGTATCTGGGACTGATCATTTGAACCGCCATTATTTAAATAACGACTGTTCGTTGCAATAATTGGGATAATGTTTACATATCCTTCAGCGACTTTTGGGCAGCTAAGAACTTTATTGTAAACAATGCATAATGATTATTATGTGTTTGGTCTGGTTCCGGATTATTGTTGGTAGTTCATGCTATGTATGTAGGAGGTAACCCGAGCTCTGCCATAAAAGAAAGCACGGAGTGGACGTTTGGAGCCGCCACAAAGGAAACCCTTCGATTGACTGGTTACATAAAGAAAGCCTACAACTGTTTCTAGGGATACATTATTCAATCTACATAACTGAAATTGGTATTTTGTTAACAAAAAAACTCTGACCTATTAATTGTAATTAGTAAAACTACTTGATCATACTTCAAAAGTGTATGTTATGAGTACATAACTTACACTTGGACTTTTTTCACCGTACTATGCCTTTTATATTATGTATCTTAGATCATTTTATATCCGTATACCCGTCAATTTCAAATACAGTCTGTTGATCATTTAACTAATTGCAAACTTTTAAACCTCAGCAGCGTCAGCAGTGCAAATAAAATGTTGTATAACGTTCAATTTAGGTCGAATGCTGACGGATACCTGTAATTCTGTATATCCGTTTGTAGAATTTAAATAAGCTACAAATCGATTCATTGATAACGGAGACTACGTCGAGTCCTTTCCAGTTCTCTCTCAAGTAATGGTGATTGGTGAAGTATGTGACCGCAGTCCGCACACACCGCAGGCGTAACCGGTCGACGCAAGCAAACGTTCTATAATGAATCAAACGCCTCATTTCCTAGAACATGTGTATACAGACAGACATACTCACACCACACACATCACAAGACATTGAACGGCTTCTCTAAGTTCGGTTTGTCAATTTACCTGGGTATATATAACTATCTAACCAAATATTTTTATTTCATACCAATGAGGTTATTTCTATACTTAGCACAACAGTCTGAGGTATATAAATAAAATGTTTACGATTTATGCCTACTAGGTCACTCATGAAGTTGTTGTTGGGTACTTTTATAACTTCTATGACTCAACAGATTTCCCTACGACCATAAAGGTAAGTTAAGTAGGTATACAAAGTTATTTTCTTTAGGTGGACCCGTATCCTCGTGGACTTATGTTGTGACAAGACTATGCTTTAAATTGGTGCCGGAATTTTACGGGCAGAAAACTGGAGCTAAATAAAATTGCATATATTTTACCGAGGGCAAATTAGTATTTGTTCCTGTGAAAAAAGCTATTAGCTTTGCCCGCGATTGTTTTATTCACTACAAGCTTCTGCTTCCAACTAGCTTTATGTTTTTTTTATTTTCGTAGGCTTGCATGCGTTTCGCTACGTAGGTCTGTTGAGGAATTCCTATGCTATCCAATAATTGAAGAGACGACGAGAAAAAACGAACAAAATTTTTGTTTTTAATAAAAGGAAGGCATCTTTAGTACCTCAATGATGAAGCACCTATACATATATCGCAGTCATATTACCTATATACGGCCTAGGCGCTTTGCAAACAGCGCCGTTTTGTAAAGCGCCTAGGCGTTATGTAAATGGTGTACCTATTATACTATTGGGCTGCGTACGTAACGCAGCTCTTCAAACTATAGTACACTTCATGCTGAAATTGTTAGAATAAGCAATACAGTACCATTATAAGCTTCATTACTCGCTACACTCGAGACTGTATGTTTGTATAACCGTATTGATTTTAGTACTAAAGTAGGTCACACATTTTCTTAAAACATTAGAATATTATATTTTCTCTTTAATAATTAAAAAGAGGCTATATATTCAATATTTAGACCAAACAAACCCCCCATAATGAAATTACGATGGTTATTTACGATAAGGTAATGATGGGGCAATGCGGCGAAAATTTTAATGAAAATTGAAAAACAATCGATGCTATTACTGAAACATAAAAATCCTCTTCAGCGCCCTGTGTTCTCAACGTCCTTTGTTTATCAGAATAACAGTCAGGCAGCGAAGCGTTGCGCTACCGCCCGTACGGTCCATGAGTAAAAATAGAAGTTAATCGATCCTTTTATTCGTGTCACCAACTCGCTACATCATCATCAGCTGCTTAACAGGAACACTACCTTCCTAACACCCATTAATTAATTCAGTAGATTTAAGTCTCTGTCCACTTTATTGTAATTTCTTCCATCGGTCTCTTAGCGCTAAGTTAAGCTGATCGTGACATAGTTAACATAATCTTTTTGATTGACTGTTTCCACGTTTTACGATCTAAATGATCAGTGACTCCATTCTGCTCTAATTTCACTATCAGAAATTAAACTTTCATAATAACTTAGAGGGAATCCTATTTATGTCGTCCAAGTCTACATTCCTTGTTCGGTGAAGACAAATGGCAGACAGTTATATAATATGTATATGCATAGAATTTAGGTAGAAAGAGTTTATATAATTAACTAAACTAAAGCTTTACTGTGAATTTGAAAGTAAAACACTTAGGAATGGATTGGTAAAAGTTATTTCACGATTTAAGATCGTAGCAATGGAAAATCCGAATACACAAAAGCACGCCTAACTCTCAGTATAATTATTACGATTAATTTATCGCCGTTTACGCAACGAGCAGGCAACAAGTGCCGTAAAATTGTGTTAATAGGAATAAGTTATTTATAAACCTACATAAATTTGATTGCGGTCTCTAAATCCCTATTCGTTAAACACACATTGTGGAGTATACCCACCGACCAACTACTCAGACATGATACTCAGAGACTAACCATGATATTATAAGGTACTCACAGTGTGTTGTGAATTACAATATTTTAGCTAAGTATCCTCGTGAGTGCCATTGTGGGTACCTACTAGGGAAATAATATCTTATATACGTTGCGTAGCGTAATGTTAAACTTGCTCCATACCGCTCACAACACAGAATTGATAAATAAATGATACTTTCTCGATGGCGTTACGATTGCGGTGCGTGTCCCTGCTACACTGGACGTATCGAAATAAATACTCATTTCTTCAGAGTTCACTTATTAATTTAACCTGAGTGCTACATTATTCATAGATATATAATTTAATCCGATTTGAGACATTTTCATACTATGTATTGCTATTGAATTTTGTAACTTGGTACATTTATTATACAGAATAGCACAGCACCCCTGTGACTACCACACAAACGCAGTTAAGATTTGGTCGATTCGCTTAAATTATGAATAAGGGTCGCTAGGGTTTATAGCCCACAAAAACTATCTCATCTTTCGGAACTGGGTTGCCGCATCGGTTCGAATGTCGTAATAAAATTGAATTAATACATTTTGGTTAAATGTAATTGATTGATTTGTTGGTCGTGCTGTGGTTGCATTGTATTAAGGTAAATCGGAAAAGAAATTCCTTAATAGTTTGTTTCGTCAATTAGTTATTAATTTAAACTTAGAACATTCTAAATCTCAGCCTAAGTGAACTATTCATCATAACTAGGAGTTGTCGTCAAAACGGATAAAGATTTTTTTTAAATTCATTATTTTATTTTTAGTTATTTAACAATGTTACGATTACAGAGCCAGCCATGTACCATTTCAGACTGATATATGACTTAAATAAATCAATCCCGTTTCATGGTATACGTCTAATTTAAAATATGAAATGTTTTCAGGAAAAGCATTCAATTTCTGTGCTGAGTAGGTACGACGAGTATACGCAACTGTTTGCGGCACGCATACTTTTCAACGATTCTATCTTATGAACCGAGGTCATTGAGGTCAACCGAGTCGATTTTATTTATAACTTTATTCCTTGTTTCCCAACACATCTTAATTTCGATAAACCACTTTCAATATAACGAGTCTCATGAACTCTTGTCCGTTGTTTGATTGAGTTCATTATGTCCAATAAATCGTAAAGTACATACTGAAAGATAGATAGAAGCATTGAACCCTATCGCGAATTGATGGTTGATTGTTAGTAGGTATTTGCTCGGCTCGCAGCGTTTAATATTAATAACTCCATACATGAGGTTCCTGCAGTAGCTGCCTACTTACGAGAGTGGAGCCTTTATGATGATGTTTACCGCCGCCTCTCGCTCGACGACGCTGGTTTTGCTTCACAGGGTAAAGAGTCTTACTATAAACCACCCCTTACAAAATAAGAAAGTTCATAGTGAACTAGATAGTTCACTGGCATGCCTATTTCAATTGTTTTAATAGGTTTCCAATGTGTTCAATCTATCTGAGCATTTGGATGGGAAATGTTTATCTAAGTTATTTTTGGATTTTCTTTCATTGCTTCCACATAGTTGATAGTCGAATGTACACATGCTGTAAACACGGGTCATAGGTGTATACGACACGTAGATACTGTTTGGGTCACGTGATATAGGTGATATTATGAGTTTTTTATTTTTTTGTACCTTAGGGCAAATCTTGCAAGTTGATTTTGAACCACACCACAAAAAGGCGACGCCTAATAAAGCTGAAATTTTGCATTATGATACCATTGAGCTGGTTTGATAATGGAGCCAAAAAATATCCAGTTTTAGGGTTCCGTCGGCCCTACGAGGAACCCACCGAAGAAAGTAGTCTTTATTTTATTCATGGCGGAACCTTTTTCAGGCCAAAGCATTTTTCATTGGCAACGTTGAATTTATATATATATTTATAGACCCGATTGGCATTATAGGTAGGTATTAGGTACCTGTTCTCGCATTCCGTGAGTCACCATTTATTTAAAAAAAATCATAGTTATACTACATTTATAGAGCCTTAACGCCATAGAGTAGGTATAGGAACGTAGACTGACTGATACTTGACGCACTTATCCGGACGTGCCTATGAATGATATTTTGCAACAGCGTAGGTATCCTTACGGCACCCCGAGCGTTTGAGGAGTGTTATTTTGCTCGTATACCTGTTGTAGATGCAGTATGTTTTACCTGAATGAGTTCAGCTACAGTATACCTACGTATCTAACTGGTTCTTACATACCATTTAAATAGCCTTGCCCCCCGATTCACAACTTTACGACATGTCTTGTATAGGCCGATTCGGTTATAAATTGAATCTTGTATAATGAAATGTACTATGTAAACACAGTGGTAGAATCGAACCATTTGGTTGCGAATTCGTACCGAATCTTCGATTCGGTCATAAAGGTATGGCTCTAAAATATCGTCGTCGTCACTTACAAAAATTACAATATTGATGATATTGATTTCTTATATTTACGCGAATGCTACACATTGAATAAAACTATAATTTTAACGCATTTTTTATGTTTATATTTATTTTATTAAAAATTAATGATTAAAGGAGAATGGTCACGAAATCAAGGATCCGTGCCCCTCTCCAAGTTGCTTCATGAACGATCTCGGTTTTCTATAGGCATACCCTAAGTTTGATTACGTTTGAAGTCGTATTCCTAAAGCGTTCCTTTTTGGCCTTTTCCTATTCAGACTTGGCCCAATACGATTCTGCCAATGTCAACGTCTAAAGCGTTCCTGTAGGATGAGCAGGAATTAATGTAATTGTAACGTCATGGAGAAAGCATAGTGTCAGTGTCATACTTAGTTATGAAATCTGTGGTGTGGGAGGGATGGAAGACGCTTATGTTACCGTAACGCTACGTAAAGAGATTGTCCTTGTGGTACGGGTATTTTTAATTTTTGCTATCAATAAGTTTCGTTCGCGGTAAAATGGCGGAAGACGCGGCGCGACCATTACTCTGACAAAGGTGAAGTAGGTAGGATGTTTCTTTTTTTTGTAAAGATGAAATTCCCTATTCGACACCCAGATTTCGTTTACGAATAGAAATACCTAGGTACGTAAGAAACAACTAACGGTATTACTTTGATCTTGACGCAAGAGATATATTGACAGGGCATACACCTTTATAAAAAGTTTTATTCAATTTTTGAGAAAAAAGAAAAGCAGTTTTCTTGGAGTTAAAGAATTTTTAAAGTGGGCGTGGACGGCCAAATCGGAAACTAAAGGGAATATCAATTGTATATACATTTATAGTTATTGAAACCTTGCCTCTGTACATACTGCTCACAGCAAAGACGAAGACAGAATATAGACGAAGTTTCGCGAACAACATATTGAATGGAAGCACAAAAAACAAAGCCGATTTGATTAATTAAAAACACGCGAATTAAGTCCTTACGTACCGACACGCGAATTCACGTAATCTACACAAATCGGCTTAGTTTTTGGTTTTCAACGTAAGATGACAAGCGTTAATGAAGCACCTCCCTGTATATTAACGAGCGGGTATGACGTTTCGTCACTGAATATTTTAGGTCCACTCTAAGTTAGCAAAGTTCATTAAAGTCGTTAATTGAGTGGATCTCCACAGTTCCTGTATCCCCTGAGTACCTAATTACTATGGGTAGGTACAGACCCTGTCTGCCCACCCAATAAATGGCGTATAGAAATGAATGTACATATGTTAACCTACCTATGTTACCTATTTTTCTCGCAGTATGAATTTCAAAGATAGGTAAGTAAGTTCATACAAAATCCTGTAATATTGCCCACCCCCTCTCCTGAAGCATAATCCTGTATTCATGCCTGACTGGTTAAAATGAGATTTTGTCACTCGGCACTGCCATACTTTTTACCAGACAATAATAATTTGTAGTCAATTTATACAAAGTACCTAGCAAACAATTTATTAAAATAATGTTTATATTAGAAAAGGTATTGCCATTGCAAATGAAGTTGATACCAGAGCTTAGTGTCATAATAAATGGGTCAGCTTATCAGAATTAAATATTTTTCACTATTGTGCGGGGAAAAACTAATCTGCCAACCGTGAGTGGGCTGGTTACATTGGTAATACAACCTGTTGTACGCCAATATTGACACCAAAAAGAGTCCTCACAGCAGACATTGTCCAATCAGATGAACTAGACATCTCTGTGAGAATGCTCGGCCAGAAATACACCATGATTAAAACCAATAACATAAGCAGGAAAAGGGGGAGTGAGACTTCAAGTCTACTAACTAGACACCCCCTGATGTGACATTCATAAATAGAAGTTGGCATGACTCAGTAGCGTAGTAGACTCAGCAAGGTGCAACACCCACTTGTTCGTTTAGCTTTTACTAGTGAGTAAATTATGGGTATAGTAAATTAATAATTTAATTTGGAAGATGAAGCTGTATATAATGATAATATTCAGATGTCAGTGTTTTATTATTGTAACTGTTCTTCAATTACCTAACAGTTATTGAGTGTGCTCAGTCATATTGAACTATTTTACACATGTGACTTCCTTTAGGATACAGAGTTCAAATGAGGAGTGACTAGTTAGACAATCAAACGGCCTCCAACAGACAGACAGATTGCCCGATTAGTAAACTAGCTCTTTTTATATATCCTCAGGCCATCACAATCCAGTAAATCCAGCAATCAAGCTGTAATAATATGTTTGTAATCTCTAACAAGGATACATACCAGATACAAAAATATAATAAAAGTAAAAGTTTTGCAGACATTTGTTTCAAACTTTTATGAGCCCTACCAAGGTAAATAAAATACTCCATGCAAACAGACAGAACAGAACATGATTCATTCTAATGAATAGGTATGTACTCCTAAAACTTACCTGTGCTATTCACTGATGATGATGGATGAATAACGTAAAACAGCAGCAAAAGTAAAGTTCCATGCACTTGTTTGCCGTACATTTTGGACCACCGCTCCAGCTCTTCCATTACACGTTATTGTTAAGTTCTCGTGTTTTTATTTATGTAGTACTTAGTCAACACACCTTTGTCTTCATTTTGTCATTTTGACGAACACATAAGTTTACACAGGTATTGTACTAAAAGGAATTGACTTTACTTTGAATCCGTTGCTAGGTTCTAGGGGCCACAACATACAATAATCACCTGTGGAATTCGCTCGCCTTGCAACTATGAATATGGACAAGTAGGAATTCCTCACACACAAGTACAACACAACTTCCTAAGTTCACTCAACTTTAATTGCACTGTTGCACTGTTTCACATAATTTAATTATATTTATCACAATGAAATATTATACTTCCACGAGTCGTTTGTCTGTTATTACTAGTTTACATTATTTTCGTTTCTGTGAAAAACTTCGAAAGTTTTTCAAACTTCATTGCACTAATCGCACGAAGGACGCGACCGACCGACTTGACGAATCACTTGCGAGCAAGCGAGCTAACAACATAGTTAGATAAAGAAAGAAAAGCAAAACGAACGAATGGGAATTGGGAACGAGCAAAATGTAGCGTCGGGTGTGTATTATATATGTGTGTATGGCTTAGAGCATATAGCAAGTAGTGATGTAGGTGATTTGCAGAATCGATTAATTTAATATTTGAACCAATGTTTAATTAAAATAAATTTCCCCGTGTTGCACGTTCAGACCTTAAAGTTTTTAACAATGGAGTTATGAAGCGCAAATTTCTGTATTTATTTTTCTAAATGCACATACTAAGGATATGGATACAACTATACGCAATCAATAGTTTTATACATAATAACACTTATGGCCGATGGCCATAAATTCTTTAGCAATAGGGGAATGCCTTGAAAAGCCATGTTTAGGCAGATTTTTCTGAGAATAAGGTAGATTTTTCTCACATACATATAACATCTTTATAAAAGAGCAACGATGGAATTTCTTGCCCGTTCATCTCCATAAATACGGCATTCCCAACAAGCGGACGAGCACTGTAAAATTAAATTACTAAAAAATATTTAGATTTTGATAAAGATAAAGTATAAACATAAAGTTGGTTTGGTTTCTTTATCATTAGTAGTGTAGCCAACGGTTACTTTTTACTAAAATATTCCAAATATGTAATTCCCTAATGGCCTGTTTCCAATGATTCAGGCTCATAGTGATTCTGCCATTTGCGATATCTATCTCGCTTCTTGGTTGCAAGACAGACAGAAACAGAGGTCAGGCCCTCTATTTGACTTATGTGTCAAATTTCAGTTTGACGTCCCACTCGTCAACACAAGCTGCCGGTGGCCTAATTTCGGGCAGTTTCGAGAATTCTATTTGGCATAGGTTGGGCCAGAGTGTGTAGCAGAGTGTGAAAGCTTAGCTATAGCAAGACCGCTAACTAATCAAATAATTGATTACAAAATAATCAGAATCGTACATCACTAAGCGCAATGATCCGACAAGGGAACGAACTAAAGGAATGAATGAAAAAGACACTAAACCATAGATTGAGAACAGAGCTCCGCTTAACATAAACAAACCACAAACAAAGAGTTTTTTTTTTCAATCTACTCTAGTGTTGGCGATTTCGAATTGGCGAATATGACCCTAGGTGCAAGCAGAGAGGGGTATACTATATGACTGACGATTGAATTTGATTTGGTAGAGAGTGACTAACAAAGAGTATATAATCACTACGTTTTAAGAGTCGGCACTTAGAACATTATCTGTAGCTAAAAGTCACGCAGAATAGTAGTACCAACATTGTAAAAATAGGAAAGGCTGCCAACATTTCCGTACAAAAGTCACTGACAGTTAGAGATGTGCTAAATATTATCGATATCTAGGGTTGTACTTACGTTAAAATTAAAATGTCGATATCGATAGACAATGCTTGAATAACGGGCTTTAGAATTACTATACTTAGAATATTCTAGGTGTAAATAAAAGGCATATGACATTAGTTTTATAGCTTTATTTCAAACATTATGTTATCATCCCATGTTTACATAAAGTTGTTTCTTGTCATTATATTCACATCAAAATATCATAATTGAAACTCATCGTGATAAATTCAAGATTACTAACAGCTGTTATCCATTTTGAGATCTAACCATAATGATATCCTTAAATTAGCGAAATCTGCCTTAGATAAACAACGGAGGAGGCCCGTAACCTCATAAGATAGAGATAGAGAAGAGACAGGCGCTGTATATCTATATTTATACCAATATACAGGAGATCTCCTATTGCCACATATCACACACTTTTGGAAAGATTTGCTGGCCATATTCATCAGCAAAATAGAGTCTCTGTCTCGAAAATAACTCGTTTACCACAAGCACACAGCAGAATCCTTAACAGGCGGAATCTTCACGCTAAATCGGAGGAGAAGGTCTCAACTCGACGATAGTAACGGAGAATCCAAACACAAATTAGTAACAGCTGTAAAATAACAAAAGAAATACGCAAACAGACCCGAAATCGGCCGGTATAACTTTGTTATTGAGGTTCTATTGAGGCCATCTTGCTTGTTATTTTGCCAGACGTACCAGCATTATAATACAAATGTATGATTTTTTCCGTTGACTTTCTAATGTTGGCCACCCAGGTCTATGTGAACCAAAATAAAATGAACCCCGTCGAGTACGTTCTCCAAACACATTATAGTTCAAGAATTCTCAATGTATGGAAGTGTCCACCCACTGGTGACTAAGTTCAGCATGCAGGCCATTGAACCGCACGGCAATTATAGTCAAAATGAAATTTTATTTCAATGTGTAATATTCGCGTAAATAAGAGATCAATTACAAGAATGCTAAAAAGTGCAATTTTTGCCAGTGTCAAGTATTTCTTGATAATTGTTATTGAAATACGATGATGATGATGCAATGAATCGCCTACCCCTATCAGTAAAGATGTAGATACTTTACTGAAAATTTACCGGACATCTTGGCATAACTTGATAAGTCAAGATATACTATTTTATTACCATTTTTTTCACTCTTGAATGTTTATGATCACACAATGGGTATATCAAAGAACCAATTTTTTGGAAAATTAAACAAATTGATAACTTCACAGTTCATCTTCCCGGCAAAAAGTCTCTTAATTCTTCTTATTGATCATTCTGTTCCGCGCAGAGGTTTAATAAACTGAGTATTGATTTAGTAGAATCGATAAATCGTAGTCGATTTCTTATAAAAATCCACCTTTCAACGCACGTCACTAAACTTTTTCTTTCTGATTGTTCTGTCATTCGGTTTACTGAGGCGGGTTTTAAATCCTAGGTAATCATTAGTTTTTAAAGATATTTATGACTAGAAAAGTATTATGTGCACGAGAGTAGTTAATGTGGAAACTATTCAACATGTTATTTTACTCGAAAACGAGATAATTCAGTGATAACCTCTGTTGTTTCACGGTGTTTTGACGTGCAGATGTGAAGTTCTGTAAGGCCAGGAATTATCGTAAATCTACTTTGCATTTCATATAAATATCTTATTTCAGCCATGGTGCGTATGAACGTATTGAGCGATGCTCTAAAATCAATTCACAATGCCGAGAAGCGCGGCAAAAGACAAGTGCTCATCAGGCCTTGTTCCAAAGTTATCGTCAAGTTTCTAACCGTGATGATGAAGCACGGCTACATCGGCGAATTTGAGATCGTCGATGACCACAGAGCTGGCAAGATTGTTGTCAATCTCACAGGCAGACTGAACAAATGTGGTGTTATATCGCCCCGCTTCGATGTACCGATCAATGACATCGAGAGGTGGACCAACCTCCTACCATCGCGACAGTTTGGGTGAGTTTTATCAATTCCTTCAGGAAATCCGTAAGTTCCCATTGAGCTTCATGATTTGTAAAGTATAGTATAGTCACATGTTAGTTTGTTTATCTAATATATTTCACATGTTTTTATTTCTGAATAATATTCTTGAAGAACTATGGCAATTATACACAACTTTATGTTATAGTTGATGTGCCAGTCAGCTTTTGCATGGCTATCATTGATAAATTAACCAAATTTAAAAAAAAGACATTGATTTGAAAAAAACTCAATAAGATGAAATCCTCTAAGCCAGATGAGTGTGCCTCTCATTTCATAGATTATATGGATGGATGGATCACCATAAATATGGTACTTATTACTTTTCAACTTTCCTAAGAAAGCTTGTGAGTCAAATAATTTATAGCTCTATGTGGTGAGGTAATTGAAAAGGTTAAAAAAGCAATACTTACAGGTTTACTTAAATAATACCTACTATCTGTCAATTTTATATTGAATGACAATTTGGAATATCTGCGAGTGTGCAAATATTTTGGTTCCCAGCTAGCAAAATACACTCTCATCTTATTTGAAGGTCCATCTTGGCAAGTTTTTCTGCATCAAGTGCTCAGATCCCTTGTATAAAGTCCCTGCTGCTACTTTTATTAGTATATAGAGTTGCATTTTAAAGTTCTATTTAAAGTTTTGGTTCTTGCCTCCGCTAATCGAATGCAAACAAGTTTTTTCATTAATGTAAAATATTGTATATACATGCATTCAGAGACTGTCTGCTAACTAACTAACTAAGCACAACTACCGCGGATCGCCAATAGTTCTTGTTGGTTGACATTTGACATGTTGTGCTAAATTAAAATATAATCCCACAAGCTGATATCAATCCCAATGATTGATGTTGTTAGTGGTTTTTTATACAGTTTAATCAAATCAGTGTGTAAGGTCATAGAGCATACTAAATATCCAGTAAACTAAGCTTTATATCTTTAAAAAATCTATTATGTAATTATATGCAAAGCTTAGAACAAGAAATAATAAAGGAGTGTCGAAAAACCAAGCTGATTAGTTTAGCAAGCCAGTTTCAATATGTTGTTTGTGACACTCCGTTTGTATTATTTCTTCACCTGAGTTGCAATGTTAACATTTTCTTGATATTAATTATAAAGTCTGTCCTAACAACTAAACTGGGCCAATCTAAATGGTATTAATCTTCCTTTAATTTTGATTTAACAAGCTAGTCCTGGTGAACTTTGTACTGGCTCAGAATCAAATTTTAGTGAATTTTTCCCATGTAATTATAGTTATTATGCTATTTAGGGCAGAGACAAATTTAAAAAATCAAGTATCATAAAGAAAGGCCCACCTGTTCTTGAATCATAAATGGTGTAGCTATTGGGAACTTGAGTTAGCATTTGTTTTGATATCTTGAAAATGTTGTTTATTTGTAGCTTTTACGTTTTGTCTAAATCACTTTTTTTATTATTCCAGATACCTTGTCCTGACGACCAGTGGTGGCATTATGGATCATGAAGAAGCCAGAAGGAAACACCTTGGAGGAAAAATTCTAGGCTTCTTTTTCTAAGTTTACGCAATATAACTGAAAATGTATTCCTTAGTTTTATTTATTACACCGTGGATGATCCACATGTACACACTACACGCACGGGGGTAGGTGACGTGTTTAGTTACATTTAGGCATTTAACCATGTAAACTAATCAGAATATCTATAATTACCATCATGGTCCCGCACCTGTAGGGCATTTTTTGTCTGCATAATCTCCCACCGGCTGTGTAGTTTTTTTTAATGATACAGTTTTATTATGATTGTAAAACTCCCTGTCATCTTATTCCACTCTGTTTCATCCAACCTTACTTTGTTTTACGATAAGATAACACAAAATCTGTGACAGCTTCGCGGCGGTTCACCCGTGTGACGTGGATCCTGTATATTCCTTAGGATTTATCTTGTACCAAATTCCATTTACATCTATTCAGCCGTTTATTGTTATTCGTAGATATAGACTCGGATGAAGAAATAATACAGTCTTAAATTATCACTACATATTATTTTTTCGTTTAAGGATATAGATATAATGCAAATTAATAATAATTATGAATTTGGGGAGACTCAAACACTACGTCGTAGTGTAGTTGTCAAACAAGTAGAGTTACTCCTTTAATCAAAATCAAATAGTACAAAGAATTTGATAATCCTCTATACAATATATTATAATGTATGGGAGTACAGTTCCAGACATCCTATCCTAGTAATCCTTAGTGGCTCGCACATACTATTTTTGCATTTGAAAGGACCTCTGCATTGGTATGGTAAGGAGGTATGTATAGTATATTACTGGTTTGTGTTAGAGAAAATTAATCTTTGGCATAGTCATCTCTAAAGGTAAAAAATATGGAACCCAAAAAACCCGTCAGCTGGCTGATGCGCCTTTGCCCAAAAAACTCGATTGTGCAGGGGCCTTTACTATGCCTCCAGCCGAATGGAGCGACATCTTTAGGCAGCGTTAAATATTATTTAGGTATTCAAAGTATAAATAATGTGCAGGTGCAGAGGCAAAGTTCCGTATTAAGATAATAGATGGAGCTAGGTACACTTTTACCCGATTGCGGTATATGTAAAAAAGGGTTGTGATATTATAACCTGCCTCCAGAGCTTAGAAGTGAGAGCCTTAAAAATGGGCTTGTCGGTGTCCTCTGCTCCTCACGCTGGGTTTGGTTGCTGGTGCCCTCAGATTGGTTAAAGTTCAAGGTACGGGCGCGGTCGAAGTCGGCATCGGCAGGTTCTTTCCACGTCGTTTCAGTACACACCGTACACACTTAGAAGGTTGCTGAGCAGTGCTCATTGTTGTATGGGGCCTAGAACTCCCTTCAAGATCTTCTGATAGTGTGTATCAGAAGAGAGAATAGGTGCGTCCCTGAGGGTTCCAAGTTTCTGTGTTGAGTTGAGTTGTGTGAAGTCATCTATGGATCCGTCCTTAGGGGCGGATCCAGGATTTCGTTAAAGGGGGTGTGAGTGGGCGAATTCCGTTCTAATTACCTACCAGTTCCTATCAGATATTTTTGGGCCAAAATAATAGATCCCGTTACCGACGGCTATAATACATGGCGCAGTGCTAAATAACTATATTAGTTTAGGCAATTAACGCTTTACGTTCGCGACACACCAAAGTCTACTTTAACTAATCATATGCGTAGCATTCCGTCCCCGGGCGGTCGTAGGTAGGTACTCGAGGCGTACAAACGCCATCACCACCATTCTTGTTCCCCGCCACTGTTCGACCTCTCGCTTGGCACTCTCGGCAGTACCTATTGCGCTGCACGGACGATAATACCTACCGCTGTCGCCGAACGAAAATGTGTGCCGCGTCCACAGTGTACTGAAGTTTACAGTGACATAGTGCTCGTGATTTGCGCACCGGCAATAACATTTACTATAAATCCACAATAAATAGTCTTGGAGAATGATGGCGCCCGAAACAGTGGTCACCGCGGAACACAACAAACCACAAGCACCTTCATCCCAGCAGCAATCCAACGCGTTGGACTGGATTAAAATCGACATCAACTATTTCAAAACGCCACCTGGACTACTAAAAGTTATTCAATTAGTAAGTACTTGAGCTTTAGAGCCTGCCTGATTGGTTACAACTATTTAACAACGCCCTTTTAACACATCACCCACTTTACAGGTTTATCTCATGGTTTACGTACTTAATTACCTTTTGTCTTATATGTGAAAATATCTTGTATTGTAGATAGGTACGCACTACATCTATGAGCAGTGCTAACCATTTTGGTGTAAAGATATAGCTATGTGTGCTGTCTATTAGAGACTTAATCTTGAACCTATAAATCGTCGATGTAAAGTCAAAGTACAGTTAAAATTGTTTACGCGCGTTTGTCGTGCCGTGCCGTGTGAGCGTTCTTAAACAGTGTATTTTATGCATATGAGATATCGAGGTCATAAAACGTTGCATATTGTCGCTGAGAACGCTTTTCGTTGTTCGGAGGTTAGTAGGCAGTGGGCTATGACTAAAGGTGGGCGATGGTGGGATACGGGGGGGGGGGGGGGGGACGCAGCAGGTTGTAGATGTTTGACTGGAGACTTGGATACTGCCTGAACTACTCAATCCATTCTCCTTCGGCACGTTAACCATATTTTGTAAGTCGCCCTAGGCAGCATATTGTGGAATGTTATATCAAACACCCGATCATTATTTCAATAATATTACAAATGATCCTTTTAACAAACGTACAGTTTGTTGAATCAATGGGAATGTGCTAATATTTATTGCACAAAAATAACTTAGTTATAAACATTTAACATAGCCTCTGGTTCTCAAAAATATGAAATAGAATGAAATACTTTTTGTATCTGAATCTTCAATATAAACGCTATATTACCTACTTCATATATTTTCTGCCATTCAATTTCTAATCGGGTAGTCTAATCTCTATTGTTTACCCTTTTTTCAAAGTTCCCCTAGCTTATGAAGGATTGATTCATAATTATGTCTAGGTGTGTTCTCGCCTACTCATTCTTAGCCTGCTGATATCATCGCCCGTCCTTGTCCATACTGCAATAATTGCCGTCTATATAAGTCGAAATATTGAAGGTGTAATATATATAGTCACATAATTTTTAGTTGACTTGCTATATACCTAGTACGTTTAGGCATACATCATTGTCTAATGTAATCACAATGTAATCAATGGCATATTACACCGCGTGTGTTCTTGATGTGTCTAGCCTATGGATCGATAATGATAATAAGTTTTCTGAAAATATAACGTGGGTCTCCGATGTATAAGTTGTACTAGTATTATAGTTGCAAAAACGTTTAGACATCTTTCTACTGTTCTACATTATATCTCTTATCCACTTGACTTTTCTGGCGTTCATTAGACTAATTGAAGTGAACTCATTAGTTGTTTTATGAACGTAGGTGTCCTGCAATGGAATGTCAAGACTCCCGCTCATTTCTTACGAACTCATATTATAATAAATATTGTATGTTTTGAGCGTGGTAGAGTCCAATAGGTGCAAGAGATTTTTGAACAGTGTAGTCGCCAGCCGAAGCCAATGCAAAAGCTTATGTTGTGTCTTAGTCATCGCATATTAGTTCACCGATATTCTTAGTGTATTACGTACCTACACATAACCAATGTACTATGTGTGTAGTTACATGTGGTACATGTAATCAGTCGCACCCATCGGCCAAATGATAAATTTAAAAAGTACCTATTAGTTACCTACATGCTAAGTTTATATCCAACCATCTGACGTATTACATGACAAAAAAATATTATGTTGCCTGTATGCTACCGGCGTAGTGTTCAAATTTCAAAATTAAAAACCGGTGTATCGATGTGTCTGACTCGTTTATCGACCTGCCTCACAAGGGTGCCTCTTTACTCACTCTGTGAGTACGTGCCTCAGCCATGGCAAACGCTTATCCTCTTTCGCCCGAGCGCTGTCTATTTGCCTTCTATCAGCTCGAGGCAACCACTATCGGTATGTGTTTAAGCTAGTATCGTGAGGCTACGCGGTCAGTCAATACGCGGTAAGTAACACATACACACCACCACGCCTTAAATCCCCGAAGGGGTAGGCACAGGTGTATTGTAATTCCCCAGCATTTAGGTAATAGTCAAGTACACCAGTGTGGCTTGTTGTGGTTTGATTAACTTCACACGGCTTTCTACAGACGTACAGGTTTCACGTTCACCGTGCAGCAAAATATTTACACCTCATGTAAATCTGGAAATCCCAGACGTGCCATTTTCAGATTTAAGGATACGGATTTCAGAGTCAGGATTCGAACCTCCACACCTATTTCCAAAGCGAGCGTTCTACCAACATGCCTATCAGTGCTATTTACATATTTTCCAATGTATTACATAGCTGTTTATGTAGGTGTGTACCTATTTATTTAAGCCTGATGGTTATCAGTCATGGCATCGGTACTGCCGCACGCTAAGGTCATGGGTGAATGATTTGATTGCAGTTCATGAACTGATGGGTGGGCATCACGATACAATTTGCGTTTCGGATTATATTCGGGGCGAGAGGATCCCGTTGGCTTTGATTCTTTGAGTGGAGAGATGGTTATACTAGTACCTACCACTTCCAGATTTCCTGTACAGGTTGTTAAAGCTGACTCAAGGTAGATAATAAAAAAATAACACTATAATCGTCATCATTGCCGAATGATGAATTTCTATAGGACCAAGACTGTTCTCGTGTCCACTACAAATATTTTAGTTTTATAGTATTATGTAATATTATAGTATAATCGTGAGTCATTTACAAACATTTTTGAGAGTGACAAAATAAATACATACGTAACTTGGAATCTGTTTTTCCATTTGGAATACCGAGATAACAGTTGCAACATCTCGTGTCGCAGTTGAAAACCAAGAATTAATGTTATCATAATAAGATCGATAAACTAACGCGATTGTTTCAAACCATCTGTGAGAAAACTGGTATCAGTTTGGAATGAAGCTATAACGGTTTGCTTTAAGAACGTTTTTACCTACTTACTTTTAAAAATACATTGTTATTTTAAGGTACCTATAATAAAGCTCATATAGTGCTAACCCACCCAGCAACTAGCTAGAAATAATAGATTGTAATTAGGCACCACTTTCATTCCCTAAATCCATCGAACGAGATGGTTACTAGTACCTGGTCTCCTCCACTTCATAACGTATGAATAATAAGTTACTAAGTTGGTAGTAATTTATACAGGGTGTAAATCGATTCGAAACGAAAATTCAATTCATCATCTGAACCCCCAGAATTGGATTTTTCCGTCGTTCTTTTCATGAATGTTACGAATTTTCTTTAGTTTTCTTTTTGAATTGATGTTAGTATGAAATCATAATAGATATCTATCTTAACATGATTATAAATAAAAAAAAAACATAATTAATAATTTAGACTAAACGTATACGTAATGTAAATGAATACTCGACAGTCTTGAGTGCGCTCGTCACTTGCACGCATTCCGTATCGCGCGAAGCGCTGTATTGTGACCGCTTTGTATACGATACATTGCGCACTCAAAAATACAACATTTGTAACCCATAACTTTCAACATAAATTATTTCTATAATTCTACTACAGGCATTAAGTGTAAACCTTTACCCAAAGTTTTCGTTACCAATAAATTATATTTTAGACTCACAAATTGTAGAGTGTAGAAGAAAAGAAAATTAAACTCTAGATAGTAGGTAAGATTTATGGATTACAATTAGTCATTGGTACATACGCATGTCGACTTCTGTAATAAATATTTTTAGTTAATCTATCAGGAATGAAACATTTGAGAAATTAATACCAACTCTTGATATTAGCAGACGATTAAAAGTTTTGCATTCGTAGCTTTTATTCGAGAGCGACATCAGGTGAAAGTTGGCACTAAAATGAAAGTAGCACTGTCAACATGTGGTTCGAAGTGGTCGGCGCGGCGGCGGCGGCCGGGCGGCGGCGCAGGCGCAGGCGATACCTACGCTTCTTGAAGACCACCTCGAGCCGGTGTAACAACTTGTCATTTTCCCATCATTTCACTGGCTCAATATGTGTACTACTGAATTGTACCTACATGATATTTTATTGGCTGTGAATTTATACATTTACAATTTGATGAAGAAGGATGGTATGAAATATATAAGAATCGCTTACCTATTTCGCAAGTACAATAAATCCATAGAATATTATTTCATAACATGAAACCATGTTTTATCGTCAAAGTTTACGCATAAACATAGTTCGCTACGTGTTAACATAGCTATTCTACGTCCACACCTGCCACACAACTCGTATCCACACAAAAATGTGTTTCGAAATGTTCGGCACAATGCGTGTGCTGTTTCTAACTTGCGACACAAACGTGTATGAATAGCGTGAGTAGAGAGAGTCATGAGTTAATATTTCATACACCATATACGACCGAGAAAAAATATTAAACGTGCATAGTTGTTACTATAAACTGAGTAATATATTTCGTTGTTACAAGTGTGCGAACTCAAGGAAATACTTGTTACTTATCACCCAGGATGAATGTGTTAGCACTTTACCACATAGCTTGATAGTAATAGACGTCTTCCTTACATTAGCGTGATAATGTTTTCAGCACGATTCATCATTCATGTTTTAACCTTGAAAAAGTATAATATGATCTATGAAATAAAATACAAACAACAATATCATGTCATTGAAATCAAAATCACCCAGAAAACATAAGATAAATAGTTGGTCCCAGTCACAGCTGTCCCAAACTAAACAATATTTGTTCTGTTCTTTATGAGTTCCATAGGGTGAAGTAAACGATGACTGGGGGGGGGGGGGACACCATACCGAGTCAGGGTACATTTGCCCCGGCCTCTGCAAGGTGCACCCGATTGTGACGAAGAAACAACGGTGATAAATTGGAAAATCTGTTGCATTTGTTTATTGGCCAATATAACATGTTAGACGGAGATATCAAAGAGTTTTGTTATCTTTTTATTATGTCATGGCTTTAATCGCGGGCTTTATTACTGTTTATATATATCTGCCGCTACACACGGTCGGTTATTTTGGGAGGACGCTCGTCTGTTGTTCTCCTATTTACTCAGTTAACGTCGCCCGAGAAAACGGGTCACTGAAATGATTGAGCTAGAAAACGAGTCATACGCTGTGTCTATAAATATTTTGATATAAGTCTCGAAAAAACATTGATGCCAACGGCTCGTGTCCCCGCTTCCAAAGATTAATTTAGAAACGTCTCTGTAGCGAGCGGCTGTTAAGCGACCTCTGCCTTTTGACTTCCGACACCTCTCAAATAGTCCCTATTGAGTTACTTATCCTTTCAGCCTTGAGTTAATTCTCTAAATTGGCGAGAATTTATAGCTCGATTACTTATTCTCGTAAAACCACGTAACACGGTAGTAAGTACTAAGATAAGCAGGCACTTAATTCAGGAACATATACTATGCTTCTTCACTCTCAAACCATGCCTGACGGTGACGGTTTGTTCTCACTTTGCCCGTCCCCTCGAAATGTAACACGCTAGCAGTGTATTGTTTTGTTTATTACTTGAGTCATCGATGACACGACATTAGTCTCGTACATAAGGCAATACAATATTGCTTCTGCGCAGGATTCATAAATAATGATGCTTTCACACTTGATAAAAATAAAACTTACATAATACACACTTTATACATAATGTACTTAGTACTACTAGATGCTATCGTTTCATAGCCTCTGTGGGAGCACCATTATTTTCGTATGAACTTACATTATTGTTAAAGAATACAATTCTCAAAATAATAATGGCAGTCTACGATTTGGTAGGTAGTTAGAGGTAGGTAGAGTCTAGACGCTAGCGATAACGACTACTTCTTTAAGTTGCAGTAGGTATTCGTTTATTCTGTTTGTAAACATTGACTCGGTTGACTCCTGCCGTGTCGTCGTTACGGTTCGGAATCAAGGTCAACGAAATTGAAATAACTTTCTTTGAAATGGTTATTTTCTCGGTTATAGTTGTAGCGGTGATCATCAAGGTTAATTTCGATCGATATG
Source organism: Pheosia gnoma (assembly GCA_905404115.1). NCBI lineage: Eukaryota > Metazoa > Arthropoda > Insecta > Lepidoptera > Notodontidae > Pheosia > Pheosia gnoma. The sequence goes on along the minus strand of FR989897.1, from coordinate 5,634,646 downwards.
AAAGAGGTTATTGAATAGATATAGAATAGTAAAATATCGATTGTATCTGATACGCAGTAGAGAATGTTGACGGCGCACCTCGGTAGGTACGCGAACAACGAGTAGGTAATGCGACTCGAATACCATTCATTCATTTCATACCATACAATTTTGCGTTTAGATTGGTGGCAGGGCACTTCGCTCGCTGACCAGATCTGGGGATTGCGTCATTTGATCTCGTGAGCGCCAACGAGCTCTAAATTAAAATTCACTTATAACGTCAAGTCGGCGACGACGACGATTTGTGAGTTGTTAGTATGTGGACGTTTAATTGCTGTTTTACTATAAGATTATCTATCAAGGTCATTTTGCGAGTATCTGATAGAGTTGCAAAAAATTAAATGGGTATATAACAATTGCCGGAAAATATTATGCTAGGTCCTATATAGTTGGTAATGTAAACTAGGTACAGGTACTTATAGAGAGTTTGAGACCTGAATTCATGCCCGAATATCAACCGAACGAAATTTTGAGTGTTCAAAACACATTGAATCACATCGGAAAAGGATACCTTTAGACTCACCTTGGCGAAGGCACTATCGTGATTCCAATCATCAGGGCATATCGCAGGTAGCGCCAATGACGTAATGGGTAGCGCAGTATGCATAGAGGTCCTTAGGTAGGTAGGTATATCATAAAAAAACTAAGAGCATTTTATTCGTATGATAAGAGGGTTTTGAGGCTTAAGTATAGATAATAAAAACAATGAACATGTATAACCGGATTTGTAAACGTATTCATTTCAAATAAAGGAATTCCATTATCACTACGAACGAAGCCAACTATCCCCGGAATGGGTATTAAAACTCGACTCAAATTCGAGAGCTGCTCAATTTAACGTCGTCTCAAACTGCTGAGCACGACTCAAATTGTCTCAAATTGTCAAATTGTCTTAGGCCTTTAGTATAATGGATAATGTATTAATTTAATTAGGTGCGTACTTAATTAAAAAAGAACAGAGTTAGATACAACTCAAAGTGAAGTCTTAAGATTAAAACCAATATTTATTCGTATAGACATCCACTCTGAAAAGTCGAAAGTGAACTCTATGCGGAAGTAATGGTCAATGAACTGCCTGGCCAATGTTTGGGCATGTTGGTCGCGCCGAGCCGCGTCGGCGCGCACGCACCCATTGACCCCAATGCTGCCTTACTTGATTGCATTTTCACTTCGCAACGGTGCGCTCCGGACCGAGTTTGATACCAGATCCTGCTTATGTATGGAACGGACACATACAAACACATCATTCAACTTTTTCTACGTACTCATGTCAATTTCTCTGAAATATTGTTCCACAAACGAAATGTCCAAATGGAAATTTAAGTTATATGCCTACATAACACATTTTGTACAGTGAAGTTTAACACATTTTGTACAGTCGATGTGTGAAGTTTTGTTATGTACTCAATAACATTTTCTTTCACAATGGTTTTATTAAGGCTATCGATCGACGAAGGTACATTAATTAGCCGCCATTGTGGATTGGTATTACTTCAAGGGCAATTGCGCATTGTACCTCCACATGGGAGTAGAATAACTACACGAACACACGCTATATGAGCGACAATCGTGCCGTTTATCTGTATCCAGCAGACGTCATGTACGATTTTGTAAAAGCCACGTAAAATTTGGTAAAGAAAGTAAGGAGATGTTGTACTCTGTCGCTTGGTAGAGCTCTATCTCTCTCGGTTGCGCAGGTTGTACAAATGGATAATCTTGCGAAAGTTAACGGTTAAAGCATCGAGCACTTGTTCATTATGGCTAAAGTTATAGTCCCACACACTGTGACCGTTGCTATATTAATATTAATATTTTTTGATAGATAATGCATTGGGAGTAAGTATATCTATTAAAGATATCTCTACCTCGCATTGGTAGTGCACTGCTGAGATAAAATTAGATATCCCTGAGTATTCTCATATTTAATTCAATGGGCGTGTTCATTTACTTGTCGTACTTTCCTGTAATAGATGTAGATAGAGAATCGGAAATCCGGCCACGTTTCATTATTTGGAGCGAGACTGCAACGTGTAAAAGCGACGATGGCCTGTGAACCCATTGACGGGGGCTCGGTATGGCGGCCGCGCCACGCCATGCGCCATACGAGCGGCGATGCGCCCGCGACGCACTTTCTCTATATTGTGGGCATCTGTACACGTGCCAAGTTTGACACACATTTCAACAATCGTGTGTGTGATCAAGTGAGGGTATCTCTCTATTAGTTTTCTAATGTTTTTTTCACATTGAGCTTATTATTGATTACAGTTTTTTTTTATTCTATCTTGCATTATGACTGTGTACACAACTAGTAGTCGACTCCAACAATTCGGTTGCGTAGTCGTAACTCGTATCGCATCTTCGATTTCGTTACAAAACATGCATCTAAAAAATATATACGATACATGAAAATGTCTAAACGAATCGATTCGGTTACTTATCGATTCAGAATAAATTCAGAACTAGTAATACATTCAGAAGTATATGATAAACCAAGATTTGAAAACAAGGTGGAGAGAGCTCTTGAATAAGCTAATCATATTTATGTCGACGCTAGTGACGTTATAGGGTTGACTTCGAGCTTTTTTTTAAATCAGGAATACTCGAATCAATGAAATTCAATGAAATTCAATGAAATTCATTGGAGAAGTGTTCGGCTATCGGGTGGAATTTCTACAAACAACACCTGTTGGCGGCATTGCGACAGAGGGTTCGTGTTCGCGCGCGATATCGAACCGGTTTAGTGTTGAGACTGGAGGCCGTGGCGCGACCAAAGGTGGCTGCACACGTAACCGATTGCTTGACAGCACGCATGAAATATTGTGCTCTAATTGCTTTGTAGAATGGACAGTATGTAGTTGTCCTGTTGAGTGTTCGTTATAACGTGTATATGCAGAGTCCGGAGACCAGTCGGTAATACGAAACCGAAACTTTGTAGGCAAATAAGCGTAGGTAGTAGCTGCTTAACCAATGCTTACCAGCGTAAAAGTATCCTCAGACGATTAATCAGCATAAAATGACAGATAAGTTGTGGTGGCCATGTAAAACGCACAAGGTGCGCGCGCGCCGGTTTCTTGGGCAGACGCTCATGGTTCACCATTTACCTGACACCGTTGTCCTAGTGGTACTGGGACGTTACCGCTAGTTTATCTACTTATTAGTTATTATTGTTGCGCTGGCGCTGGACAGGAAATCTTTTCAAATCGCCGTACTCACTGCCCACTTATTATTACATCATCGGATCCGACGCCACGCCTACGGAATGCGAGACCTCAACTGGTTGTCATTTCTTTATTGGGTATCGTTATTACTAACGGTGCGTATCTTTTAGTGTTCTGAGGTTTATTTTTGCTAGCTCATGAGTGGCGACAAAATTAAATAGTGCAAATAATGCACAAAATTCATAATAAAAACGAACTACCTAGTTATATGTTCGTTCTACATGACATTTGGTAGATTACACTTTGACCATGTTGAACAATGTCAAGAGCAGCCACATAATCATAAGAGGCAGGGAGTTCTCGTACTCTTACAGACTATTTTGTTTATCCTGATATATTCTTAAACTTTGTTTTGCTCGAACTTTGTTTAGCTATGTAACTTGCTATGTAATTTTTGAACTCCACTTTTATCAAAAACGTTGATATAAGATGGATGATATCCCGTGTAAACATTGTATCAAGGTTAGTGCCAGATAAGATAGTACTGGCGCATGAAAATAATAATAATCGACATTCAGAAACTGGTTTCAATATCACTTTAGATGCAGATGTTATTATCGATAAATTCTTCAATAAAATTCGATGTTATGGCTAAAGTTTGAATTTACAAGGAAAAGGCACAACGCAACATACATTTAACGGTTTTACATATTCCTAGTTCCACGGACTTAGATAACAGCACAAGATTATTTTATTATTTCGATCAAGTAACTAAGTAATTGAACACAAGTACAATAATCTGTTGTTCTCGTAGAAGAATTCACCAAATGTTAAGTACCTACTTAACAGTATATTAGAATATAATATAATGGCATACAAGGCACAAAAAATGCAACAGGCGTTCTTGATTTGATGCAAAATGGTTTAAATCGGGAAGTCATATGTCTTAATATCCGAGCTAAGATATATGTAGAAGTGTAGTTTTGAGTGGGTAATTGTGGTCATAATGAATTTTTCAACACACATGATCGTAAATTGGCTCTTATTGCACCGATTTTAGGTGCATAATACAGGGTATTATACACGCGTGCATAATCATAACTTTTTTTTAAAGTTGCCAAAGAGGTTTCTATTCTTAAAAAAATGTGATTAAATAAACTGTGTTAGTTAATATATCTATATCTATACATCTATACATATAAATAAAATTGGAGTGTCTGTTTGTAATATTAAAATAACCGCTTTTTACTAAGTGCATTTAGATGTACATATACACGTTACCTATACCGAAACAACATTTTTTACAATTTTTGTCTGTCTGTCTGTCTGTTTGTTCCGGCTAATCTCTGAAATGGCTGGACCGATTTTGACGGGACTTTCACTGGCAGATAGCTGATGTAACAAGGAGTAACTTAGGCTACTTTTATTTTAGAAAAAAAAATAGGATCTCACGAAAAAAAATTAAAACCAATGTTGCAGCGCAGCGCCTGATTAAGTTTGATAGCAACAACCTGCAATGCGTCCCGCGGGCTCAGAATGGGCGAGCAGGCTGTTGTCAACGGTTGTCTTTGTTAAATACCACGCGGACGAAGTCGCGGGCAACAGCTAGTGATAAATAAACATTTTATTATTTTGTTATCCGTGACCCTTTATCAACCGGGGTGCTAACAAAAAACCGGGCGCCATTTTTGTTCTAAGTATCTATAGTTGGGTTTTTCTATATTTTTTTCCTCACAAGTGTGTTGCAAAACGTCGAATGACACGCGTGATTACACATAATTACAGTTTCGGCTTCATTGCGCCGTCGCCTTCGGATCGGGCTGCAATCCAGGATCGACTGTATGTTCAACTTAGCTCACTTGTATCATAATGTATTATTTCAGCGGAGTGTAGTACATACTAGGTTCACATAATTTGGCCGCTTTTTTTGATAGTTCTGTTGTTTTGTTAATTGCGAATTCTGAATAACATCAGCTAGTAAAAAACCGAAAATTGTTTCCCAATAGGGTATTGATTAGGAGTATTGCACTTACATAATCTTTCTAAATATAAACATAAAAAATAATCGCAAAACATCCTAAATGGATCTGTTCCATTCAATTTTTTTAAAATCTTTAGTGAGTGTTCAAATGTAACTTGTAAAGCGTTGGAGAATATGCGCTTGTGGAAAACGTATCTAAATCTAAATAACGAAATGGACTGGACCTGTATACATTTTTAAGATATTAAAATGACGATCGAGTGATCAAAAGTTTGCTATTTCCATAAATTTACCACAAGCTGCACGTGTACACTACTGCACGCTATGCTGCCAAATAAATCAAATGATTCAATCACTGGTCCCGTATATAATGCTGTCAAAACTCGTACCTACCCCCTGGTAGTATAATAATAATAATACCAGCCCCTTTTTAAGTCCCACTGCTGGCCACGGGCCTCTCCTCAATGCGAGGGTAATAGTAATTGGCATCTACACTATAGTAATTACCCCTGTTAGTAATTGATAACTATTACCTAATCTATGATATTTTTTGTAATAGAGTAAATTTGTTCTATTCCAGGTTCTCGGTATTCTGTGTATGGCGCTCTCGTCACCATGGTACTCCACGTGGTTTGTGTTCGTCGCCGTCACCAGCTTCATCACCACGCTCATCTGGAGCTTTGTCTACCTGCTCAGCGTTAGGGATGCGCTAAAAATACCCATCAACTGGGTTCTCTCTGTAAGTATTTACTTCCACATTAAATTCAGTTACTTATATAACTGGTATTTAGCAGTTATCTTGGAGTTTCTATTAGTGCGTCTTCTCGTTTCGACAAAAGGTCAATGAAATACCTATTATACACTATTTGACAAAATGTTAGTAAATCTCAATTTAAGGCAACTATCTTCTGTTGAGATGAGTATGTTCCAAAACAAAGTTCTTAGCTTCTGTAGTTGCTTGATTGGTCCATCAGTGTTTTATTGCCCATTGAACGAACTCTATACCTACGTATGACGCGTACTCTGAGATCATTTATGACACCAAAAATGGTATGCAGTCAGCTGTTATTTTTGTTTCACGCCAACCAGTTATAACGCCGACAGGACCAAGGTCTTTGTTTTAATAGACCAGACCAATTGAGATTATCTATCATATAACATTACTTTAACAAGTAGAGTTAAATAAAATTGATGACAATGTGTCAATTAAAACTGAGCAGGATGGAAGTACGTGTAGGCTTTAAGGAAAATGTTAGTCTGAAGTATTACCTACCTCCTACTAGTAAGTAGTATGCGTTTTAAGTAAGAATACTTACTTAAGTGGAAAAATCGTAGGTTTTGTTTCTTGCGTCTGGATAGTTTGTGTGACAATGTGTCTTAGTTATGTGCTACCGTGATAGGTAAACCTAGTTTATGTCAGAAAATCGTTATATATATATCTGAACATCCCGGGGGAGATGAGCGGACTATTAAAACCCGATTGTGACCAATATCTTTACGTCCGAGGGACTCTAAGATCTCTAGAAAGACACGCGCCGGTGTCTCTCAGGCGCCTTGCTTTTACGAGCATGCTTTGGAGAGTAACAAGTCTCAAACCATACACCAATGTTCCCAACATCCTGAACATTCTCCCGTAGTATGGCTTGGTGCGTGGGCTCATGGCGCCTTCTTCCACAAGACCACATATGACTGCACGCGCATGGCCTCATCTTGCGCGTCCTCGACTCAATGTGCTGCCAGGCTATTAGCACAAAATACAGATCTATACTTATCCAGTCCTCGCCGATACTTTAGGCTTTAAAGAGTTGTTAGCGACATTTAGTTCTGTGATTGTAATTGACTGTTGCAATAATAATTCCAGGAGCTGATCAGCACCGGCATGGAAACGTTAATGTATCTGATCGCGTTCATCGTGCTGTTCGCGGCGACAGCCACCTACTCCGGATACGGACACGCGGCCAATGTTGCTGCTGCTGTGAGTATAGTCATTCTTTATTACCGCTAGCTTAGCGCGAAAGAGACTGCTATATGTTTGACGCCTTTGAGTGTCTGTATATGGCATAGTAGTTCCAGAAGGTACCTAGCAAGAACAGATTTGAAATAACACTAATTTAACAGATTTTATCGTGTTTATTTTATGTTTTTACGTTCCCGACGTTTCGACTGCTTTAGAGCAGCCGGGGAACAAGAAGAACAGATATTACAAAAAAAAAATAGTTGAATTAAAATCGGTTACGCTGTTTTGACCTACTGTATATATTTAACTCTCTCTTTCTCTGTTTGCAACATCTTCGAAAATAACAGACGTCGTCGTTGTGTATTTCTGACTACACTTGACTTTTTTCTTTTTTTTTTATTACAATATAGGCAACTATTTCATCTCGACTGAGTGTAAAGGCATAATATTATATTACCAGCAACTCTTCGCTTCATAATACCTACCTACTCTTATCGATTTGAATCTCCAAGTCATACGAGTATATCCAAGGTATGCACATGCCAATGTCAGTTGTTTGCACAATGACGTACAGCAGCTTGAATGCACAAACTCACTTGGTATTTTAATGTTTAGGCGTGCAATTCTTAAACCTTCCTACAGCTTACTGGCATACCAATGCCATATTATGTGACTTTGAAGTCATGCTAATTTGTTTGATTTAATACATCATACAACTAAACATACTCATAGCAATGTTTACGTTTAAGTAAAGACTAAATACTTACACAGCTTCTCAAAGTATATTTGTTACTGTATTTACAACAGCTAGACGTAACACCTTATAATGTAGTACACGAATTATGATGTTGATAATTAATTTTCGAGTATTTTACGAATTGAGGTTGATTTTATATTTTTTTTTATTATCATTTACTGGCAAGAATGTACTCTTTTATAATTATACATTATTTGTATTCGTTTGCGTTTTTATTTAGTTTTTTCGCCTATGCCGGGAACCCTTGTATTTTCCGACATGTGCTACGTATTACAAATTACCTATGCATAAATAAAAGTGTTAAGTTGTTAATAGTTGTCTATGTCCTTGTGTAGGTGTTCGGTATCCTGAACACGGCGGCGTATGGCGCCAGCTCGTTCCTGCTGTACCGGGAGCACCGGGGCACGGCGGCGGCGGTGCCGGCGGCGTGAGGGCGCAGCCCCCCGCCCGCGCCCACTAACATAACCTCAATACGGAAGCCTTCGGAAATTCTATCTTTCACATTCGTTCCGCTCTCGATTTTGAATGTCATAATCATTCACAACTGTTACACTTTACAATATTATTGTCCGTAAGCACGTAATATACTTTTTTTGTAGTTTGCAGAGATTTCAGGCGGCTTAGTACGTGTTTTGATAGCATAGCACTTGACCGAATATTTCTATACATTTTACAACAGCGACCCTAGCGAAAACGTGCGGCTTTATCGACTAATAAATGTATTGAGTTATTTTATATTTTATTTTGAATACGTTCAAAACTCATACTAAAATCTCTGTTGTTAAAACGTTAAGCAAGCTTTGCATTTGGGTACTGGTAACATTAGTCAATAAGTAACAAGTTTAAATAGTGTATTTTGCTTAGATAATACACATTACCTACTTATACGAAGTCTCCATTTTTTTCCTCCACGTTGCAGCGAGGCGGACGCGATAGTGATAGCCACTACCGGTTTTAAAAAATACAAACCGATAACTTATGGTATTTTAATATATTTTTTTTAGTATAAAACATGGTGGGTACCTTTGTCCATTACGAAATAGGCCAACTCGGTGCTTCGTTCATTCTAGAGACCTGATAGGTAATATTTATTATCTAAGATGTGTTGTTTCGAAAGTCGAATTCGAAGGCGATCAAGATGTGTTCTTTATGTTCCAGACTTCAATAGCAGTAATATATGTTTTTCTTTGACAACAGCGGCTATTATATTGTATGTCAAAAATATTGATTAATTTACAGCATTAGTATTTATTTTATATCACTATTAAGTATCAACGTTACAAATATTCCGTCGCAAACGAATTAAAGTTCAATGTAAAGCTAGGTGTAGGTATGTACGTAATTTACAACTTATTTTAACTGTCATATCTACCTACAGCTATAATATAATCTTATTAAGTTAATTAAAATTGTATGGCCATTGATTTTATACAGTTAAGACAATGTGAACGGTAAGTAACTATTTGTACGGTAGGCGTACTGACGTCACTTTTGTTCAAATTTCGATTTATTACTTGTAAAAGTACACAGTATTATGGTAGTACCTAATTGTGGTTATACCTAATAAGGAAACATAAAACGTACTTTAAACCTTTATTAACTGAAATGGTATAGAGGATTTGTACACCCATATTTCGTCTCAAGTATATAAAAGGTGTTTCATTGCGAGCTAATATTTGAGCACATACATGCATACATCGGACAAGGAACTAAATAGAAAAAAAAAATCGTACTTCTCTTAATATATAATATTAAATCAATCTTATAATCCTATATAGTTTTACGCGAAATATTTACCTTTTATTTGTTAGAAAGTGCCGCTACTCGTAAAGAGCGTTCACTCTTGATTTAAATAATCATTTCGATGCGTTCTAAGGAAAATGTTGTGACAAAAAAGTCTTGTAACTCAAAATTAACGTCTAAAATATTATTTCGCATGTTTTATACATCCTGTAGGAGTTGAGCTTATTGCCATCATGTATATGGAGATGAACTTTATTTATGTTATATGGGTTCCATTAAGAAAACACATAGGACGAGTTTTGACAGAATTCTATACCAATCGCATTTCTCAGCAGCGCTCCTAGCGGAGACGTTTAGCTTTAATGGTAAATGTATGGAAATCATAGACAATACATATAAACAATGAAATTATTCGAACACTTTATCACGTTTAAAACTTATACTAAGGGCCGTCTAGTCTCGCACAAGTAACGAAAGTTTGTTTGACGAAACGAATTATAATTTATGCATAACTATGACTTGTGTCTAAGTAAGTTTTGTTGTAAAAATATAATGTGTACACATGTATAAAAATAATTTTGTGTAAGCATTAGAGCATTTTCATTTTATGCATCGTATGACCAATTTAAGATTTTTCGTATTTGCTCATTTTAATACCAAATTATAGCCCATAAAATACAGGAGTAGAGTATAAACACTGTTTTGGTATAAATTGATTAGCCTGTTTTATATGAGTAGAATCTCAGTTCGCTTTTTTTTAAAATTACTAGTGGTTATAGGGTTGTCACTGAGCACGTTTTCACCTATCTTCATGTCTATTGGGTTTCAATATCATAAACTTGTTTTAATTATAATTATATTTTAACGTTACATTTGATGTTTTTGTTAAGTACTGAAAATATTTAAGTTGTGTTGAATGTATGGTGTTAATTATGTGGAGTTCTTAAGCGATAGTTAATTTTATTGAACTAATTTGTAAAAAGTTAATAAATATAATTTAACATATTGATTTGTGTATCCCAATTCTTATGTAAATCTCTTACCACCATATCGGCATTGTGACATTTTGGCGGCTATAGCTGGTAATTTTTTTATTGAATATTCTTATAGGTATACTTATAGATATACTTTAGCTGCTCTTTTATGACTAAGGGGCATTCGTTTTCAGGGTGAAACAAAAACGGTTTATATACTAAGCCTTGAATTTGCGCTTCTTGAGCATTTGTAAGCATTATGAAATTTCGAAGAAGTTTTTAATAAAAAAAAATATTTCACAACCAAATGACAACTAATGCGATTATTTGACTTAAATATTTATTTTTTATTGACCTCAAAATTCTGTCTTCGCATAATAATTACAAATGCTCTAAAGATGCGCAGGTTCAAAAGCAGTATACCTTCTGAATCACCCTGTACATGTAATCCTATATCGACACGTGATGGAAAAATAGTAATAATGGTCATTTCATAAATAAAATTGATTTGAAGTTTATTCAAGTAATAACGTATAATATTGAATATTATTTTAATACGAACAAACATTAATTAATTACTACCTGCGTACCTGCAGCCAGCCAGTATGTATTTACCAAGCAAGTTAAGAGTGTTTGTATGGAACGCAGATGGTAGACCACCTTGGCCAAGTAGGTACAATAATCATGCACTCCGGATACGTAGAGTCACTCCACATTCCTACCACTGCAAATACAACCATGGTAGGTAGCAGTGCTTTAAAAAAATCAACAGTAGGATTTTGCATCGGCCCTTTTTGTCCCGCCCATCGCTACGCTGTCATCAAACTGGCAACGAATTTTAATCAGAAGAAAATTAAAAGCGCAGTTTTGCTTGGCAGAACATGGCTCTATCGATACGGCTGGGTTTCTCTGGCTACGATCCCCTGTCTGTATTGTTTAAACGAAAATTAAGAAAAGTCTCCCATGGTAGAATTTTATTACAGGGTTTCCCTGGATGAAAATGTGAGTCACCCTTAAAGCTGTTCTGCACGGTCTTATCATCCGACCAAGTAGAGAGCACGCTGCATCTTTTATTTATCTTATAATTCTATCCTTCTCTGCTAGGTAATAGATCCAGCCGTGTGGTATCCCTTTTATTGTGTCCAGTGGCAGACAAAGATCCCTTCTGCGCAAAGTCTGGATATGTATACTAGTATAACCAGTGTCGATACGGAGCAGTGAGTCATACTTTGTTGGGTGGGAGTTTGAACAGTCGTGTCTACGTGAGCCGCTCGTGACAACGTGCGCTTTTCGTGTTATTCCATAGTTATTCAAAGGATATAAATAATGTAAGTATTCCAATAAATAAGTAATATATATTAAGGCTTTGAATAAGGTATTGCAGTATTTATTTACAACGAGCTGTCCCGGCGAAATTCGTACCGCCTCATAATCATATGTATGAGAAAATGAATAATTCATTATTTGTTTAGTGAATTTGTCCCATGTTTTAATAGTTAGTCTGCTGTTTG